>JBBDGP010001379.1:1770000-2370000 GCA_037952835.1 Lithobates septentrionalis
ATTATATGTAGAAACCGGAGGGTGTCTATAATAGGATGGATTCTGATGATAGGGTGATGAGAAGGTTCATGGTGGCGCCGATAGTAGGAGTTCTCCCGTTCATAATGTTGATAATCATAATTATGATAATCACCCCTATTTCCTCCTCTCCCTCTCCCTCTAGAAGGATGACCTCTTCCTCTCTGTTGTTTAGGGGTATGTATACTTGGCTGGCGTCCCCTTTGTGGAGGGGGGCCTCTGCCATGAGACCGTCCTCTATCTACATACGATTTTGGACGGACCGCAGGCTCAATGGGGGGAACAAGGGTATCCTGGCTGTGGACATTAGTCTCCATGGGTGGCTGTGAAGCAGATCCTGTAATGGATTTTTGCCATCCGAATACCTTGCCCGCTTTGTAATCCCCGGTGTCACGGGAATACTTTTTTTGTTTTTTGTTTTTTTGTTCCTTATCCTCCTTTATGAGATGTGCCTGCAAATTGGAGGACAGGGTATTATATTCAACTGAGTTTTTATGGGTAAGTAATTTATCCTTCAGTTCCTTAATCTCCTGATCCAAAACAGAGAGACGAATACGTTTCCTATTGATAAGGAAATCCAGGAACTTGATGCCAGCATCGTTGAAATAAGTAAACCAAGAGTCAAGATCTACTTCCCCTTGTTGGGGATGAACATCCCATCTAAGACTCCGTGGGATCATACCTTCTGTTACATATTGTTCCAAGAAGGCTAAATCCCATTGCAAATGGAGTTCAGAGACCATGACATTTTTTAATCTCATGAATAACCCACCAATTTCTGTATCATTGGAGGTGGCAACAAATACACCCTCTGTATTGACTACTCTGGATGCACGGTAATCAAAAATATCCATTTTAAGTGAAATATTATACGTTGCAGCTATACCAGATGTCTAATGTATGGAAAACAAAAATAAAATTTAAGTACAGCGCTACGTTTAGAAAGAAAGTGAAAAGCAGCCAACACACCTATAGACTCAAGGCAGAAAAAAAACAAAAGAAACAAAAATGTGGCGCTATATATCACATCCACAGCCGTGTGTATTACAATAAAGACATATAAAAATAGTGAATACTACCAAAAAATGTGTGATCATAAAATGGATAGTGTCAAATAATTAATCAGTGTTGATCACATATAAAGTAAATACACAATAATGCTTAATCATCAGTTGTGCCAGTGATTAGTAGAAACCCGTGCTGGTTCCATGAGCCAGACACCAAACATAAAAAACATAAAACTTTAAAAGTCCATAAAAAATGTGTAGAAAAATAGTGAAGAAAACATCAACAGAGTTCAAAGGGGGTGATGCATGGCCAGATGGTATTCACAGAATTTTAGTCGCACCAAAACTGGTGAGTGGGCAGAAGGGAAACCACAAGTGTGCATAGATTGTACGTCAGTGCCAGGGCCAACACCAGGAGTAGAGGAGGCTTACCGGAGAAAATTGACCTGAAATGGCGTACGCCAGACAAGTCAAAAAAGCATAATAACCACTGGTTCTGGGAAATGCGTCTTGTCAGATGTCATCAACAGATGGTGGAAAGAAAAAGGGGGGGTCCGCACGGCTTCCTCTCCCATAGGTAATCCAGCATAAGCCAAACGTGTAGTTTCATATGCCATGCAAGGAGCAAACAAAACTCACATAGCGTAATAACGTTTTAAAACACTAGTTTATTAAAATAATAAGGTGGACCCCTCACGATCGCCGCTATTTGCTATTTGAGCTCTGTTTCGTTCTTCCAAATGTGAGTTTGTTTTTTATTATATGTGATCAACACTGATTAATTATTTGACACTATCCATTTTATGATCATACATTTTTTGGTAGTATTCACTATTTTTATATGTCTTTATTGTAATACACACGGCTGTGGATGTGATATATAGCGCCACACTTTTGTTTCTTTTGCATACTTAGATGTGCCTGTTTTAATCATCAACCATGTGAGTTGCTAAATGTTATACCTTTATTAACCGCTTGCCGACCGGCTCACGCTGATGTACGTCGGCAGAAGGGCACATACAGGCATATTAACGTACCTGTACGTTACCCTTTAAGAAGCGGTTTGAAAAGAACGGGGAAATGCTGATGTAAAGAAGCATTTCCCCGTTCTGCCTAGTGACACTGACACTGATCACAGCTCCCTGTAATCGGGAGCGGTGATCGGTGTCATGTCACATATAGCTCATCCCCCACACAGTTAGAATCACTCCCTAGGACACACTTAACCCCTCCAGCGCCCCCTAGTGGTTAACCCCTTCACTGCCAGTCACATTTACACAGTAATCAATGCATTTTTAATCGCACTGATCGCTGTATAAATGTGAATGGTCCCAAAATAGTGCCAAAAGAGTCCGATCTGTCCGCCATAATGTTGCAGTCACGATAAAAATCGCTGATCACCGCCATTACTAGTAAAAAAAAAATTATTAATAAAAATGCGATAAAACTATCCCCTATTTTGTAGACGCTATAACTTTTGCGCAAATCAATCAATAAACGCTTATTGTGATTTTTTTTTACCAAAAATATGTAGAAGAATATATAACGGCCTAAACTGTGGGAAAAAAATGTTTTTTTTGTATATTTTTGGGGATATTTATTATAGCAAAAAGTAAAAAAAAAATGTGCTTTTTAAAATTGTCGCTTTTTTTTGTTTATAGCGCAAAAAATAAAAACCGCAGAGGTGATCAAATACCACCAAAAGTAAGCTCTATTTGTGGGGAAAAATGGACATCAATTTTGTTTGGGAGCCACGACCGCGCAATTGTCAGTTAAAGCGACGCAGTGCTGAATCACAAAAAACACTCTGGTCTTTTGCCAGCCAAATGGTCCGGGGTTTAAGTGGTTAAATGTAACCATATTGCTACACTTAGAGGCGCCTCTCCTCCTTTATACACTGTAGCTCCTGCTGGATTTTGCTTCTAATCCCCTTGTAGAGGCTTTCTATTTGTGAATGGACATTTTATGGTTATACAACCTATCACATTGCTATAATCTTTTTATATGGACTATAAACTGAAGGACTTATGCTAAATGGTTGTGGAACGAATCGTCTGAGTTTACATTATTTCTTATGGGTAAATTTGCTTCGATATACAAGTACTTTGGAATACAAGCATGTTTCCGGAACGAATTATGCTTGCAATCCAAGGTTTTACTGTATTTGCGCAGTGATTTTTAAAATGCAATTTTTGTGGGAAGAATTACTTTCATCTGACCACACCAAGATTGGTGTGATAATATGCTTTCCCAATGGCACTGTTTATATCTGGCAAAACCTAAGTCATGAAATGCTCGTAGCTTCTGGTTTCTTAGGCCATAGAGATGATTGGAGCCATTCTGGTCTCCGATCAGCTCTATGGTCAGCTGGCGGAACCACCGGCTGCATTCTTGGGTTCCCTGTTGGGACAGGAGAGCCCGAGAAAACCATGAAAGACAGTGGGAGGGGGGAATTCCCTCCCACTTCTTGTAAAAGCAGTCTAGAGACTAATTAGCTGCTAGGATTGGTTTTATATGAAAGCCGACCGCTTGTTGAAAAGAATGATACCAAGATGATACCTAAACCTGCAGGCATCATTCTGGTATAACCACTCAAAGTCCAGCAACATACCAGTATGTTGCTGGTCCTTGTTGGGCATATATTGTAATGTTCTTTTTTTTATGCAGCCTGTGGGCTGAACGAAAAAAATAGATCGGTGGGTATGCCCACCATTAGAATATTGCCCTTCATCCACCCACTTCTAATGATAGGCATACATGCACCATTTTTTTTTTTTACGGTGGTGGTGAAATCACCTCCTACAGCACTGGAGTAGCTGATTTACGTATTGTGAGAGCAAACGCTGTTACTGTCAAGATAAATAAATCAGTGCTGCAGCTGAATGACGTAGCTGCTAAGCAAATGATGAATGATTTTTAACGCAATCTGTGCCTAAAAAATATATGCCGAAGCATGGGGGCAATCTGCCCCTAATGTTAGGCGCAAATCGCTCCTCCACCCCTGCCCCCACGCTTCAGCATATATGCTCTTTTTTTTAACTGCGGTGGTGAAATCACCTCTTACAGTGCTGGAGTCACGGCTTTACGTATCGTGGGAGCAAACGCTGTTGCTGTCAGAATAAATAAACCCGTGCTGCAGCTGAATGGCGTACATGCTAAGAAAATGATGGTTAACAATAAAACAAAGTAACATAACAGTAAGACATACCATACCTGCAAAGCAAATACAATAAAACATTACAGTTCTAAAATACAGTAACAATACAGAAAGAAAAATAGATATAGAACAATAGAGAGCGAACAATAGAGCGAACAGAAGAGAGAGAACAATAGAGAAAGAAGAAAAAAAAACACAACTATTTTTGGCTTTTTAATTTTTTTTGTGTTTTTTTTTGCACTGTTATATAAACTGTAAATGTTCCAGATTAGGGTCTCTCAAAATGTGATGGCCATCTCATCTTTCGAGACCCTGTGTAAGTGTGCCCTAGGACTGTGTAGTGCTGTACCCTACGCTAATACTCCCCTATTGTGTGGTAGCGTTTGAAACAGTCACCGATGCAGAGACCAGGTTGGTCAGGACAGGAGGGACAATAAAAGCGTGTGTCACGCCTAAATCCGCGTTTTCTGCAGGCACAACATCTTCTTTTGGGTGTTCTTTTGGCAGGGTACCAGGAAAGACATGCGTAAATTGCCTCTCATGCAGCCAGCTCACTGCATTTGCGTTGGGAAGGTGGGGTATAGCACCGTCTGGAAACAGAAGTGCTGTGATGATCTCTTCCTGGAATTTTAGGAAGGATCCAGTTCGTCCTAAAGCTTTGTATAGCACAAAAGCATTCAGCAATTGGAGCCAATTGGAATAAATATACAGACACTTTTTTATACCAGAGTCTGGCCTTACGGGCAATTAGGTACGGCACCAACAACTAGTTGTTGAGGTCCACCCCTCTCATGTTAAGGTTGTATTCGTGGACACAGAGGGGTTTCTCCACAACACCAGTCGCCGTAGGTATTTCGACTGTCGTATCTGCGTGAAGGGAGTACAGAACGAAAACATTCCGTGAATCCCTCCACTTCATTGCCAACAAATTATTACAAGCAGGCTCTTTGCCCCATCTAAGTCAGGATTCTACAAGCCATTGGGGGAAGCCCTGGCAATTAGATCGCACGATGCCACCAATTCCACAATCAAAAAGGTGACTAAAAAGTGGCACGCTTGTGTAATAATTGTCCTTATACAAGTGGTACCCCTTTCCAAATAAGGGTGACACCAAGTCCCACAAAATGTTACCAGCACTCCCTATGTAGTCTGGGCAATTCTCTGGCTCCACATGACTATCTCCTCCCTCATAAACCATAAAAATAAATGTATAGCCTGTTGCCCTGTCACAGAGCTTATACATCTTGACCGCATATCTGGCACGCTTGCTGGGAAGATACTGTTTGATAGACAAGCAGCCAGAAAACTTAATCAGGGACTCATCAACGCACACAACTTGATCAGGAGTAAGCAAGACTGCAAACTGCTGGTTGAAGTGGTTTACAAGGGGCCGAATTTTGTGGAGCCGATTGTATCCAGGGTTACCCCGAGGACGACAGAGTTCATTGTCATTGAAATGCATGAACCGCAAGATCTGCTCTTATCGTGTCCTGGTCATGGAGACAGAGAACACAGGCATATGGTGAATTGGGTCAGTGGACCAATATGACCGCAACTCACTTTTTTAACTATGCCCATGAGGAGGGATAGGGCCAGGAAGGTCTTAAATTCGGAAACCGTAATAGGTTTCCAATCTCTGGCAAGGGTCAACTGGGGATTAGCAGCAATGAATTCACCAGCATACAAATTGCTTTGGTCCACAACAGATCTATAGAGATCTTCCGTGAAAAACAGCGAATAAAAATCAAGTGATGTAAAATCAACCGTTTCCACCTGAATTCCGGGTTGGCCAGTGAATGGGGGAAGTATGTGTGCTGAAAAAGTGGTGGGCTCCCAATTCGGATTGGCAAATGCAGCAGGAAGGTCACTATGGGCTCGACGGGCCTGTCTTTGTCTTCTTGGTGGCTGTGGGACACTAGTTGTGCTAGCCACCTCACCAGCTTGAACTGCACTTATGGGACTCACCACGTCACCAAGTGTTACTGCAGTGCTGGATGTACGACCAGAAGGTACTAGGCCGCTGCTGCTCTCCTTTTCACCAGAAGGATGAACGGCACTAATACTGGCTCTCTGCTCCATATGAGAGCCCTGTGGTTCTTGTGCCTCAATAACAGCAGAAGAACGGGGTCGGGTACGCCTGACCTTGGCAGGGACCACTACTCTGTCATCAGAGCTACCTGTCAGGGTGCCGCTGCTGTCTACTGATTCGTATTCTGAGCCAGAATCCGACAGATGGGTGACTTCCTCTTCTCTCTCATCTGTCATGCTCAGAAACATGTAGGCCTCTTTACTAGTGTACCCTCGATTGGACATTTTAGCCTCTAAATTTACTGGTACACTAGTGAGACTCACAGGAAAAAATAGCACCTGACTGCCAGCGACTGCTTCAAACGCTACCAAACAAACTGTTGACATTTGCAGGGATCAGGCCTGACTCTGCAAATGCTGAAGTTATGTGTTTTGTGTTTTATAAGTGACAGTGATCGATTGATACTGCACTTGGTTGGGCTGGGCTGGACTGGGCAGAGGGGCTAAATGCAGGTGCTAGCAGGTATCTGGGCTGATCCCACTAAGGCTGAATTTTTGGGAACCCTAAACTATTGGGGACGCTAATATAGTTCTGATCAGATCAAAGATATCAATCTGTTCAGACATTATACTACTAAGGGTGTGTGCGTGCGTGGGTGTTAGTGCTACTGGCACTAATCTACAAAATATTTTACAGCGCATACATACAAGAATGACATTTCCTGAGGGCTAGTTAAAAACACCTGAACATATTCAAAAATACGGGGGTTTGGTCACACTATATGGTCATATAGTGCTAAGCCCACTTACTGCGACAAAGTACCCCGAATTAGTGGGTCCTACACTAGTAATAGAATGGAAGATCCTTTGTCTCAACCATGGGAGCTGAACTCCTCTATGTGGGAGAACTGAAAGGGATACATCCTAAACACTGGTGGCCACTAAATAGGAGGTAATGAGGAGGGGGAGGGGTGCTCCAGCCCAAAAACCTGGTCAGGGCCTATTACAACATACAAGAACATATTTGGGGGGCACACCCTACAATGCATTTAAATTCAAGATGGTGCTGCTATAAGACCTACAAACAGTACAAAATATTTTACAGCGCACACATACAAGAATGACATTTCCTGCAGGGCTAGTTAAAAACACCTGAACACCTGAACATATTCAAAAATACGGGGGTTTGGTCACACTATATGGTCATATAGTGCTAAGCCCACTTACTGCGACAAAGTACCCCGAATTAGTGGGTCCTACACTAGTAATAGAATGGAAGATCCTTTGTCTCAACCATGGGAGCTGAACTCCTCTATGTGGGAGAACTGAAAGGGATACATCCTAAACACTGGTGGCCACTAAATAGGAGGTAATGAGGAGGGGGAGGGGTGCTCCAGCCCAAAAACCTGGTCAGGGCCTATTACAACATACAAGAACATATTTGGGGGGCACACCCTACAATGCATTTAAATTCAAGATGGTGCTGCTATAAGACCTACAAACAGTACAAAATATTTTACAGCGCACACATACAAGAATGACATTTCCTGCAGGGCTAGTTAAAAACACCTGAACACCTGAACATATTCAAAAATACGGGGGTTTGGTCACACTATATGGTCATATAGTGCTAAGCCCACTTACTGCGACAAAGTACCCCGAATTAGTGGGAGTTAGTCATTCTTGTATGTGTGCGCTGTAAAATATTTTGTACTGTTTGTAGGTCTATTTAGTGGCCACCAGTGTTTAGGATGTATCCCTTTCAGTTCTCCCACATAGAGGAGTTCAGCTCCCATGGTTGAGACAAAGGATCTTCCATTCTATTACTAGTGTAGGACCCACTAATTCGGGGTACTTTGTCGCAGTAAGTGGGCTTAGCACTATATGACCATATAGTGTGACCAAACCCCCGTATTTTTGAATATGTTCAGGTGTTCAGGTGTTTTTAACTAGCCTTGCAGGAAATGTCATTCTTGTATGTGTGCGCTGTAAAATATTTTGTACTGTTTGTAGGTCTTATAGCAGCACCATCTTGAATTTAAATGCATTGTAGGGTGTGCCCCCCAAATATGTTCTACTGGCACTAATCTGACGCTGCCTGGGGCGACGCAGACCCTGACTGACGCTAAAACCTAACTGATATCACCCGCCAGGTGATCAGGGGGGTTAAACCTTTATTTAGGTATAGAGCCATGACAGGTCCCCTTTATACTCTTGTATACATGTATAGAGTCGTGACAGCTCCTTTTTATTCCCCTATATACATTTATAGAGCCATGACAGGTCCCCTTTATACTCTTGTATACATGTGGAGCCATGACAGGTCCTCTTTATACATGTATAGAACCATGAGAGGTTCTCTTTATACTCCTCTATACATTTATAGAGCCAGGACAGGTCCTCTTTATACTCCTTTATACATGTATAGTACCATGATAGGTCCTCTTTATACTTCTATATACATGTATAGAGCCATGACAGGTCTGCTTTATATTCCTATATACATGTATAAAGCCATGACAGGTCCTCTTTATAGTCCTATATACATGTATAGAGCCATGACAGGTCCCCTTTATACTCTTGTATACACGTATAGAGCCGTGACAGCTCTTCTTTATTCTCCTATATACTTGTATATAACCATGACAGGTCCCCTGTGTACTCTTGTATACATGTATAGAGCCAGGGCAGGTCCTTTTTATACTCCTTTATACATGTATAGTGCCATGACAGGTCCCCTTTATTCTCCTATATACATGTATAGAGCCATGACAGGTCTGCTTTATACTCTTATTTATGTAAACAACCATGACCGGTCCTCTATAGTGCCATGACAGGTCCTCTTTATACTCCTAAATACATGTATAGAGCCATGACAGATCCTCTTCACAATCCTATATACATGTATAGAGCCATGACAGCTCTTTTTATACTCCTATATACATGTATAGAGCCAGGACAGGTCCTCTTTATACTCATTTATACATGTATAGAGTTATACCAGGTCCTCTTTATACTCCTATATACATGTATAGAGCCATGACAGGTCATCATTATAC
This sequence comes from Lithobates septentrionalis, assembly GCA_037952835.1. Classification (NCBI taxonomy): domain Eukaryota; kingdom Metazoa; phylum Chordata; class Amphibia; order Anura; family Ranidae; genus Lithobates; species Lithobates septentrionalis. The sequence goes on from JBBDGP010001379.1 coordinate 1,779,270, forward strand.
TCCTATATACATGTATAGAGCCATGACAGGTGATCTTTTTTCTCCTATATACATGTATAGAGCCATGACAGGTCCTCTTTATATTTATATATACATGTATAGAGCCATGACAGGTCCTCTTAATACTCCTATATATATATGTATAAAGCGCTGACAGGTCCTCTTTATACTTCTACATACATGTATAGAGCCATGACAGGTCCTCTTTATACTTCTATATACATGTATAGAGCCATGACAGGTCCCCTTTATACTCTTGTATACATGTATAGAGCCATGACAGGTCCTATTTATACTCCTATATACATGTATAGAGGCATGACAGGTCCTCTTTATACTCCTATATACATTTATAGAGCCAGGACAGGCCCTCTTTATACTCCTTTATACCTGTATAGTACCATGATAGGTCCTCCTTATACTTCTATATACATATATAGAGCCATGACAGTTCTTCTTTATACTCCTATATACATGTATAGAGCTATAACATGTCTTCTTTATATATAATCAAGCAATAAATCTTAAATCATGAATAAACGTGCCAAGTCTCTGATTTCTTTTACTTATTGCAGCAGCGCTAAGTGTCCGATGTCATAAAACACTTTATATAAGACAAATGTTGGAGAAAAAAGGAAAGTTCATAATAAAGCTGTGGTCTGTGGGTATGTAGAGATATGTAGAAATCCATCCACCAAGAGTGATCACCGCATGAGGGGGTCGCCCCCCGTGAGATTGCACTCACCACAATTCCAGTAACCACAAGCCTTTGAATGGTTATCTTTAAAACTCTCCGTCTCCTTAGTTCAACCACCAGGTGGCGCAAAACACTCTCGGTTAGTGTGACATAGGGAGAAAATAAAATACCATATAGCGTAATATTGCTTAAGGATTTTTATTTAAGAAAAAAACTCCCCCCTTCATAAAACATGCGTACCAGATGTACTATACAATTGAGCATTTGAATAAAGTGCACTGTGCCTGTATTTTCGTCCCCCGGGAGGTGTTCCGGAATGCGCGCTGTGTACAGATAGTCGTTCGCTTCCTAGTTACCTTCCGGTGCGTGGAGCGCACACGTCACTTCCGGTAGATTACGTCCCTGACGCGTTTCGTCACTTCCGGACGTCGTCTGAGGGCGTAATCTACCATTCATTGGGCCGGCTTAAATACTAGTAACGGGATTGAGCAGCGAATGAGGGAGGACGATCAGCCAGCCACTCCCACTCAATGATGAATGCTCCCAGAGCTGTCAGCAAAGGAAGACTCAGACACCATTGCCTATAATGTGCTGAATTTGTTTTAAACCCGATACTGCCAACTTTGCAAGGAAAATGTGACTCATATGTCTAGTTCAAGGATCCATCTTATAGACATTTTACCTATCACATAAATACACCTATATCGTATATAATGTTATGTGCATTTTCTACGCATTAATGAGGTAAAATAAAACGGACATATGTATATTCATATTGATGGAATAAAAGCATCCTCCCATGTATTTACCCTGTTCTATTTCAATCTGCTGTCACCCACCTAGGGTGAGAGCCCTCAACGTAGATATGAAATAACATGAGTATTTAAACAAGGAGTAATATTAAATTAAATTAGGTTGAATATCTACATAATTTAATTATTCTGATCTCTGAATAAATTGAATTAAATTATACATGGAGGATGCGATACAATGGCATTATACACATTTGATAAAATAAGAATTAAAAAATACACCAACTAATGTGCGACCAAAAAAACGAAAAATGGTCTAATATTAATAAAATTCTAAAAAATATATATATAAAAAAATATATATGATAATTATATAATAATAGATGTCCAAAGATGTAAAGTTATGGAAATAAATAATTAAAATTAAATTCATTAATAATGTGATATTATTTAAAATATATCAAACAGGGACTGTATGAATATAAAATTAAAGATAAAATAGTATATGTTATGTATCACTAATAAAACAACTTATATCCAGCTCTATATTTAGGCCTCTGGGGGAAAGAACATCCACGGAATAAATCCACCGAGTTTCGTGTTTAGATAATTCTCGGATGCGGTTAATGCCTCTCCAATGGGTTTGGAGGTGTTCCACACCCCAGAATTCCAACCCCTTGGGGTCTCTGTTATGCTTCAACCTGAAATGTAGGGACACATTATGGTCTTTGTAACCGATTTTAGTGTTATTAATGTGCTCTGCAATCCTAATCCGTAACAATCTTTTAGTACGGCCTATATAAATCGGGCCACAGGGACACCTTAAAGCGTAGACCACATAAGTGCTATTGCACGTGATAAATTGCTTTATATCAAAAGAGCGATTGTTTACTGGAGATATAAAGTTGTCAATGCCCCTCAGGGGTCTAGCGACTTCTCTGCATGCTTTGCACTTTCTGCACGCAAAGAAACCGTTTCGATCCCAAAACGTCTGTGGTCGTTTGGGGGATCTATGACTTTTTTAACTATTTTATCACCAAAATTCGTGGACTTTCTATAAATAAACTGAGGTACAGATGGAAGAACATTTGTCAGTTTTTTATCCATCAGAAGGATGTGCCAGTGTTCTCTAAAGATATCCTCAACTTCTTTATACTGGGAATGAAATTGTGAAATGAATCCCCATTCATTATTCCGTTCATTTCCTTTCTTAGAGGGCGTTTCCTGGCATGGTTCTTGTAGGCATTCTGCTCTGGGTAGAGCTGCCACTTCTTCTACCACTTTCTGTAGCATCTCTGATTTGTATCCTCTAGCTTCGAACCTTTCCATAAGAATTTTTGATTGTAGAAAGAATTTGGTTTCTTCGGAACAATTTCTTTTCACCCTCATGATCTGTCCTTTCGGAATATTTTTGAGCCATAGGGGGTGATGGCCACTAGTGATAGGTAAATAGCTGTTCCTATCTGTTTTTTTAAAAAATTCTTTGGTCTCCAATTTGTCATTCCTTCTATATATAGTGACATCCAAAAAATTGATTGTTTCATTATGCCAGTTGGAGGTCAATCTAATATTGTTATCATTACAATTTAAAACTTGTAAAAACTGGTCAAGTGACTCTGATGATCCGGCCCAAATAAAAAACAAGTCATCAAATAAACGTTTGTAAAAAATTAGTTCCGGACGTTGTTCTTTAAAAATAGTCTTGTCTTCCCACTCTGCCATGAAGAGATTTGCGATGCTCGGTGCAAATTTAGCGCCCATCGCTACGCCTCTCTGTTGTGTATAAAAAGATTTATCATACCAAAAATAATTGTGACTGAGGCAGAAGTCGAGAGCGTTCCTTAGAAAAACTTTTTGATTAAAGGGCAAATCATCTCTTTGACAGAGGGCCCAGTTGAGCGCCAATAGAGCGTCGTCATGCTGTATAATAGAATACAACGACGCTACATCAGCTGTGACCAAAAAAACTTGTGGTTTGCCCGTTAAATCCACAGTCTGCAAAAAATTCAAGAAGCTTTTTGTATCTCTCAGATATGAGCGAGTGCTCACAACGCTCTTTTGCAGAAAGCAATCCAAATACTGACCCATTCTTGCAGAAACTGACTCTATACTATTTACTATAGGTCTTGCGGGGGGATTGTTGGGATCTTTATGAATCTTGGGCAGGGTGTATAATGTAGGTATACGGTTGCTTGAAGGTACCAGATATCGACTCTCTTTATCACTCAGAACACCACTTCTTGATCCCATCTCCACCAGAGTTTTCAATTGATCCCTATAAGATTGGGTTGGATCTTTCTCCAGGGGTTTGTATGTCATTTGGTCAGACAACATCTCCATGATCTGGCAATGATACATCTCCTTCGGGAGTTTCACCACTCCTCCTCCCTTATCCGCTGGCCTTATAATGATTTCTTTTCTTTTTTCTAACATGGAGATCCCTTCGCTGATATGTCTCATGTTTATTTCTTTCTTTGGTTTGAGATGTTCCAAATCTCGTAAAATCAATCCTTCGAAGACCTCCACTTGATGATTTGGATTATTCAGAGGATTGAATAGAGATTTGTTTTTCAAGCCGCTATTGATTGCTTCATTGGGCTTTCATACAATAGCGGTGCTAGAAGGAGGGTTACAACCTAAAAAGTATTTTTTGATGTTCAATTTTCTGATGTATTTGTGAACATCAATAAAAACATCAAACTTATTGATGGGCTTTTTCAAACCACATTTAAGACCAAGATTTAAAATGTTAGTTTCCTTCTGTGTTAATTTTACTTTAGACAAATTAAAGATACCTCCTACTCGGACCCCCTTCTTCTTTTTTTGGATTCTAGATCCTGCCCTACAGCCTCTGTGTTGTTTTTTCTTTGGCTGTTTGCTGGGGGTGATTCTTTTGTGGTTGCTGTTCCTTCCAATAGGGTGTTTTTAGGTAATTCCAGGATTGTGGTCCTCTGTGCTGAGCCAGAGGTTGAGGGCCCCTGTACTGAGATGGGGGCTGTGGACCCCTGTACTGATTTGGGGTCTGAGGGTGCGATGGAGGCCTCCCTCTGTGGGGAGGACCTCCACGTCCCCTCCGCTGGAAACCCCTCCCCCTCCCTAAAAAAGGACGAGGTTGGGGTTGACCATCATGATACTCTGAGTTTGTCTGGTAACCTTGTAGTGGCTGAAATCTATTGTGTACCGGTACATTAGACAACCCAGGTGGGTGATGATCCTTTTGATTATTTTCCCTTTGTTTACCGTATTTCCTCAAACCTCTTCCTTTACCTCCCCCTCTTTGCATGGGAGTGGAACACTTGGGAGTGGAAGATTTCGGAGAATACGTGATTTCTTCTATGAAATCATTTTCATATACATAATGATTAATAGGCGTAGGGTTGGGCATAATATAATTTGGTACTTGTGTGGGGTCCTGTGATCCCTGAGTAGGTGCTCTAGTCCCCTCTTTATTGCTAGGAACTGGCTGCCAAGAGTACATGTAGTTAGTTTTAAAATCTTCCAGATCCCTGTGATATTTTTTAATTTTCTTTTTTTGTGTTTCTTTATCTACTTTTTCTAGTCTTTTTTGGACTCTATTATTAAAATCAATGATTAACTGACTGTCTTTGATGGGCTCTAATTGTTGTTGTAGGTCAGTGATTTTTAACTCAATATTTGCCATTTTACGTTTCTTCCTTTGGAGCACTAGTTCTTGTAATTTGAAACCAACTCCATTGTCTTCTTTATACTAGTATATACATGTATAGAGCCATGACAGGTCCCCTTTATACTCCTATATACATGTATAGAGCCATGACAGGTACCCTTTATACTCCTATATAGATGTATAAAGCCATGACAGTTTCCCTTTATACTCCTATATACATGTATAGAGCCATGACCGGTCCTTTTATACTCCTATATACATGTATAGAGCCAGGACAGGTCCTCTTTTTACTCCTATATACATGTATAGAGCCATGACAGGTCCTCTTTATACTTCTATATACATGTATAGCGCCATGACAGGTCCCCTTTATACACTTATATACATGTATAGAGCCATGATAGGTCCTCTTTATATTCCTATATACATGTATAGAGCCATGACAGGTCTCCTTTATACTCCTATATACATGTATAAAGCCATGACAGGTCTGCTTTATACTCCTATATACACGTATAAAGCCATGACAGGTCCTCTTTATAGTCCTATATACATGTATAGAGCCATGACAGGTCCCCTTTATACTCCTTAATACATGTATAGTGCCATGACAGGTCCTCTTTATTCTCCTATATGTATACATGTATAGAGCTATGACAGGTCTCCTTTATACTCCTATATACATGTATAGAGCCAGGACAGGTCCTCTTTATACTCATTTATACAGTAGGTGACCGCGATATTGTGTCAATCTCGCCACTGTTATCAGCGAGATTTGATACCTGTGAGCCCCGTCGCGGGAGCCACCGCCGAGATGGCTCGCTCATCGGGAAAGGAAAAGTGTTTTTTCCTTTCGCGATGAGTGACAGGCAGTGCTGACAGCTGTCTGGTATGAATCATGATAAAAAAAATGGCGTGGGTTCCCCCCCAGGGGCATACCAGGGCCTTAGGTCTGGTATGGATTTTAAGGGGAACCCCCTACGCCGATAAACCGGCGTGAGGTCCCCCCCAAAATCTATACCAGACCCTTATCCGAGCACGCAGCCCAGACGGTAAGGAAAGGGGGTGGGGACGAGCGAGCGCCCCCCTCCTGAACCGTACCAGGCCGCATGCCCTCAACATGGGGGGGGTGGGTGCTTGTCCATGTTGATGAGGACAAGGGCCTTTTCCCGACAACCCTGGCCGTTGGTTGTCGGGGTCTGCGGGCGGAGGGCTTATCGAAATCCGGGAGCCCCCTTTAATAAGAGGGCCCACAGATCCCGGCCCCCCACATGTATAGAGCCATGACAGGTCCTTTTCTACTCCTATATACATGTATAGCACCAGGACAGGTCCTCTTTATATTACTTTATACATGTATAGTGCCATGACAAGTCCTCTTTATTCTCCTATATACATGTATAGAGCCATGACAGGTCCTCATTATACTCCTATATACAGGTATAGAGCCATGACAGGTCCTCATACTTCTATATACATGTATATAGCCATGGCAGGTGATCTTTATTCTCCTATATACATGTATAGAGCTATGACAGGTTCTCTTTATAATCATATATACATGTATAGAGCCATGACAGCTCCTCTTAATACTCCTATATCATACTTGCCAACTGTCCCGAATTTCTCGGGACATTCCCGGGATTTAGACCCTTTTCCCGATCTAATCGTTTCCCGGGAGATGTCCCGAGAAATTCGGTTTTTCCCGATTTTCGCCGCCGGCCGCTAGAGGTCCGCGGCCGGCAGAGACGATGTCTCCGCCAGCCACCATTTTCAAGGGGACCGTAGGCTGGCTACTGATGGCTACAATAGAGATTGAGCTGCGGCGCCGCCCACCCCCTGGCCCGCTGCGCCCCGCTGCCAGTCTCTGTGACCTGTTGTGGAAAGGGGCAGGGGGATGGGCGGTGCTGCAGCTCAATCTCTACTGTAACCATGCGGCTCCGCTCGACCAACTTTGGGGCCGGTCTGGATGTCACAGGGGGGGGCGGTCTGGATGTCACGGGGAGGCGGTCTGGATGTCACGGGGGCAGTCTAGATGTCACAGGGGGGGCAGTCTGGATGTCACGGGGGGCGGTCTGGATGTCACAGGGGGGCTGGTCTGGATGTCACGGGGGGCTGGTCTGGATGTCACGGGGGGCTGGTCTGGATGTCACAGGGGGGCTGGTCTGGATGTCACAGGGGGGCAAGGCTGGATGTCACAGGGGGGGCCGATCTGGATGTCACAGGGGGGGCCGGTCTGGATGTCACAGGGGGGGTCAGGTCTGGATGTCACAGGGGGGGCTGGTCTGGATGTCACGGGGGGGCAGTCTGGATGTCATGGGGGGCCGTATAGTCTGGGTGTCACGGGGGGCTGTATAGTCTGGATGTCACAGGGGAGGGCCGTATAGTCTGGATGTCACAGGGGGGGGCAGTCTGGATGTCACAGGGGGGGGCCGTATAGTCTGGGTGTCACGGGGGGGCTGTATAGTCTGGGTGTCACGGGGGGGCCGTATAGTCCTGATGTCACAGGGGGGCCGTATAGTCTGGATGTCACGGGGGGCCGTATAGTCTGGATGTCACAGGGGGGCTGTATAGTCTGGATGTCACGGGGGCGTATAGTCTGGATGTCACGGGGGGGCCGTATAGTCTGGATGTCACAGGGGGGCACCAGATGTAAAGAGGACTCTGCTGATGGGGACTCCTGATGTGAGGAAGGCTCTGCTGGGGACTCATGATGTGAGGAGGGCTCCGCTGGGGACTCCTGATGTGAAGGGGGCTCCGCTGGGGACTCCTGGTGTGAGGGGGCTGCGCTGGGGACTCCTGATGTGAGGGGGGCTTCGCTGGGGACTCCTGGTGTGAGGGGGGCTCTGCTGGGGACTCCTGATGTGAGGGGGGCTCCGCTGGGGACTCCTGATGTGAGGGGGCTCCGCTGGAGACTCCTGGCGTGAGGGGGGCTCTGCTGGGGACTCCTGATGTGAGGGGGGGCTCTGCTGGCAATTCCTGATGTGAAGGGGGCTCTGCTGGAGACTCCTGGTGTGAGGGGGGACCCGCTGGGGACTCTTGATGTGAGGGGGGGCTCCGCTGGGGACTCCTGATGTGAGGGGGGGCTCCGCTGGGGACTCCTGATGTGAGGGGGGGCTCCGCTGGGGACTCCTGATGTGAGGGGGGCTCCGCTGGGGACTCCTGATGTGAGGGGGACTCCGCTGGGGACCTCTGGTGTGAGGAGGGGCTCCGCTGGGGACTCCTGATGTGAGGAGGGGCTCCGCTGGGGACTCCTGGTGTGAGGGGGGCTCCGCTGGGGACACCTGATGTAAGGGGGGGCTCCGCTGGGGACACCTGATGTAAGGGGGGCTCTGCTGGGGACACCTGATGTAAGGGGGGCTCTGCTGGGGACACCTGATGTAAGGGGGGGCTCCGCTGGGGACATCTGATGTAAGGGGGGCTCCGCTGGGGACATCTGAAGTAAGGGGGGCTCTGCTGGGGACATCTAATGTAAGGGGGGGCTCCACTGGGGATATCTGATGTAAGAGGGGTCTCCGCTGGGGGCACTTAATGCAAGGACGGACTCTGCTGGGGGCACATGATGCAAGGATGGACTCTGCTGGGACACCTGATGCAAGGACGGATGGCTGGTGGCAGGCGACGTGGCAGGTGACACGCTCAGGGATCCCACTGATTCAGCATTATGGTGAGTTGAATGATTTCATTTTATATTACAATGTAATAATAGAAATAATGCACTTCAATCATCCTGACACCATAACAACCTTGGTGCCAGGATGATTGAAGTGCTAACACCAGGTGTTTGGAGTATCCTTATCTGCTGATTGTTAAACTTTCTAGAATATACATATTTCCATTGTTGTGTAGGATCTGGGGCTGCTGTCCCTCCATCCCTCTCCCCCCCTTTCACTCTTCCTCTCCATCCCCCTTTCCCTCTCCATCCCTCATTCATCTCAGACTCAAACCACACCCTCTTTGAGCCACGCCCATTTAAGACACGTCCACTATTTTGCGTAAACCATGCCCATTTTTCATCGCAGCGCCACATTTTACTTCCCCCTATGCCACGCCAACAAATGCATGCCCCGCCCCCTGATTATAACAAGACTCCACCTACAGCCAAAAAAGTGTCCCTAAAATTTTTTTTACAATGTTGGCAACTATGCTATATATATGTATAAAGCCCTGACTGGTCCTCTTTATAATGTAAAAAATCAGATGTATAAAAATCCGCCCACTCATACACCCAAAAACGCTGCGCTGATGGCAAAGACCTGAATCTGAGCTGCTGCTTAAATAATAAGTATACAGTAAAAAATTGATCCACCACAAACTTGCTCCCAGTGAACTCAAAATAGCAGCGCTAAAGGCAGTCCCTAATCAAATAATAAGATGTAGTGAAGAGTGATAAACCGATGAATCAACCTGTGCAATGATTACATCACATCCTCACCCCTCATCATTAATGTGCATAAAATGATATGCTCAAAAAATCATAAACGAATGGTGCATATAAACCAATTAAGTGAATAACATATCTGTGCATATACAAATATATAAATGTGAAAATTACAACTAAGTGAGAGCCAATGTGAATTAACTCGCAAAAAATTATATCTATAAAATGTGTCCACAAACAATCCAAAAATAAAATAGTCCAAAACAAAAAATCCGTGACGTGTTGTGGTGCAAATCTTCTACTTAAATGAATCTTCCACCGCACCTCTGTGACTGTGAATCCACTCCCCTTAGGCGAATACACTCACCAGCTCCTTTTGCCCACACTCTCGTGTCAGGGCCAACAAGCTTTTATCCCACACTCACAGGGGATAAGAACGGTCTTCAGTAGAAAGCCTGTACACCTTTACCTCTCCAAAGTGTAATGCCCAAGAGCTCTCTCCACATGAAAAAGAAAAATCATCCAATGGTGCAATAACGTAATGAAATTTATTAAAAATCAAAAGCCCCTTCACCATTGCACTCACATCCTTAAAATTCACTGCAGGCTCAACAGTAACACAGCACAGCAAGTTGTCACAGCATCAAACATGAAGTCAGTAAACCAGTGTGTGGTGGTCACGGCGGACCCAGGTACTACGTTTCTCCAAATACCTGTCTCACCCGATCCCTGGTGTAGATGTGACCGGCTTCCACCTTTCCTCGTATGGCGCTCCCTGTCACAGCGTCCTACGTCACTCAGAAACGATTGCCGTGTAGCCACGCCCCGACATGTTTCGTCATAAAGACTTAGTCATGGGATTGGCTACACGGCACGGCAATCAGTCTTTTATACCCATAGCTTCCGATCCGGGCGGAAGACCCATAACTGCGCCTGCGCGCCTTCAGTGTTTGATCCGAGCAGAGATCGCAATACTGCGCCTGCGCGTTCCCTGTGTCCCCGCTCGCACCATTTCACACTGTTTCTATATAACATGGTACACATTATGCTTGTAAGAGTCACATTATTACACATATCAGAACTGTTTCATCCTATAATGTTTCTCCCGATGTAGTGATTCACATTAATACTGTTCTAACAAAATATTTCACCTCCACGTGAAGCAACGGGCTAATTCTCCCATATATATAGATAAAAACTTCATAAAACGTTCCTTGAACATCACAATAATATGTAAAAGAGTTACTTTAATAACTCATAATGTTAAATATAAAAAAACAGTCAACTAATAACATCCTATCCTCGAGCAAATATATAACGCTAACCCAGCCTATAACTCATACCTTCCCCTAAAAAATGGATATATTAATACACAGGACTATATCTAACGATACCTTTAACTCATAGTATAGACATGAGCCCCCACTGCAACATCATCAAACTAAAAAAGTCAAGTATAAAGGAATTACAAAAAACTAAATAAAAATAAATAAAAGATATATAAGAAAAAGAAAAAAATGAAAAATAAATGATAAATACTAAAAAAAGAGAGAAATAAAAATAAAAAATAAAATATAAAAAATAAAATATAAAAAATAAAAAATAATAAATAATAAATAATAATAAATAATAAATAAATAAAATAAATAAAAAATAAAAAATAAAAAATAAAAATTAATAAAAAATGGATAAATGAACTAAAAGTGAAAACTAATAAATACTAAATAAAAAATGAAAAATATATAAAAAATAATAATATAATAAAAAAAATTAAATTAATAAAATAAATAAAATAAAAAAAAAAAAAAAAAAAAAAAAACTTGACTTTTTTAGTTTGATGATGTTGCAGTGGGGGCTCATGTCTATACTATGAGTTAAAGGTATCGTTAGATATAGTCCTGTGTATTAATATATCCATTTTTTAGGGGAAGGTATGAGTTATAGGCTGGGTTAGCGTTATATATTTGCTCGAGGATAGGATGTTATTAGTTGACTGTTTTTTTATATTTAACATTATGAGTTATTAAAGTAACTCTTTTACATATTATTGTGATGTTCAAGGAACGTTTTATGAAGTTTTTATCTATATATATGGGAGAATTAGCCCGTTGCTTCACGTGGAGGTGAAATATTTTGTTAGAACAGTATTAATGTGAATCACTACATCGGGAGAAACATTATAGGATGAAACAGTTCTGATATGTGTAATAATGTGACTCTTACAAGCATAATGTGTACCATGTTATATAGAAACAGTGTGAAATGGTGCGAGCGGGGACACAGGGAACGCGCAGGCGCAGTATTGCGATCTCTGCTCGGATCAAACACTGAAGGCGCACAGGCGCAGTTATGGGTCTTCCGCCCGGATCGGAAGCTATGGGTATAAAAGACTGATTGCCGTGCCGTGTAGCCAATCCCATGACTAAGTCTTTATGACGAAACATGTCGGGGCGTGGCTACACGGCAATCGTTTCTGAGTGACGTAGGACGCTGTGACAGGGAGCGCCATACGAGGAAAGGTGGAAGCCGGTCACATCTACACCAGGGATCGGGTGAGACGGGTATTTGGAGAAACGTAGTACCTGGGTCCGCCGTGACCACCACACACTGGTTTACTGACTTCATGTTTGATGCTGTGACAACTTGCTGTGCTGTGTTACTGTTGAGCCTGCAGTGAATTTTAAGGATGTGAGTGCAATGGTGAAGGGGCTTTTGATTTTTAATAAATTTCATTACGTTATTGCACCATTGGATGATTTTTCTTTTTCATGTGGAGAGAGCTCTTGGGCATTACACTTTGGAGAGGTAAAGGTGTACAGGCTTTCTACTGAAGACCGTTCTTATCCCCTGTGAGTGTGGGATAAAAGCTTGTTGGCCCTGACACGAGAGTGTGGGCAAAAGGAGCTGGTGAGTGTATTCGCCTAAGGGGAGTGGATTCACAGTCACAGAGGTGCGGTGGAAGATTCATTTAAGTAGAAGATTTGCACCACAACACGTCACGGATTTTTTGTTTTGGACTATTTTATTTTTGGATTGTTTGTGGACACATTTTATAGATATAATTTTTTGCGCGTTAATTCACATTGGCTCTCACTTAGTTGTAATTTTCACATTTATATATTTGTATATGCACAGATATGTTATTCACTTAATTGGTTTATATGCACCATTCGTTTATGATTTTTTGAGCATATCATTTTATGCACATTAATGATGAGGGGTGAGGATGTGATGTAATCATTGCACAGGTTGATTCATCGGTTTATCACTCTTCACTACATCTTATTATTTGATTAGGGACTGCCTTTAGCGCTGCTATTTTGAGTTCACTGGGAGCAAGTTTGTGGTGGATCAATTTTTTACTGGTCCTCTTTATACTTCTTTATTCATGTATAGAGCCACAACAGGTCCTCTTTATACTCCTATACAGGTCTATGCAGTCTATACAGGTCCTCTTTATACTCCTTTATGCAAGTATAGAGCCATGACAGGTTCTATTTATACTCCTATATACATGTATAGATCCATGACCGGTCGTCTTTATACTCATTTATACATGTATAGAGCCATGATAGGTCCTCTTTATTCTTCTATATACATGTATAGATTAATGACAGGTCCTCTTTATACTCCTATATACCATTTATTGAGCCATAACAGGTCCTCTTTATACTCCTTTATACATGTATAGAGCTATGACAGGTTCTCTTTATACTGCTAAATACATGTATAGATCCATGGCAGGTCCTCTTTATACTCCTATTTACATGTATAGAGCCATGACATGTCCTCTTTATACTCCTATATACAGTATCTCACAAAAACGAGTACACCCCTCACATTTTTGTAAATAATTTATTACATCTTTTCATGTGACAACACTGAAGAAATGACACTTTGCTACAATGTAAAGTAGTGAGTGTACAGCGTAAATTTGCTTTCTTGATGCCAACATGGCAGCATACTAGTGATAGAGCTCCGCCTCTTGACCACTCCCTCAGGACCAGTGAATAGCATAAATGAAGGGCCTAGTTAGGCCCCACCCCATTCTTCTTTTTTTCCTCATACCTCAACGCACTAGTTTAGAGTAAGCAGTACTATGTCCCCCCCCCTCTGCCTCCGTGCACTAGCATCCGGCTGGGTTGAGCCTCTCCCAGTGCGAAGTCCCAGCGCTCAGGCTGCTAAAATGCACTATAATCTGGGAGCCCCTTCTGTGAGTCTTATTGGGGCCCCTGCAGTGTTTCCTCTTTAGGAACAAAATGTGCTTTTAAAATTGCTATCTGCAGCGCTTGTGGAATATGGGGGGGGGGGGGGCAGCTATGCTTTATCTCTCTCTTGGCCCCTTGTGCCATACAGGGTCACCTGTACCTTTTTACCTATGTCTTCCTCTTTTGTCTTTCATTACCTTTCCCATTCCTTGCTGTCCTCTGCGGGTGTTGCGTGTGTGTGTAGCAGTGGCGGAACTACCAGAGTCGCAGCAGTCTCAGTTGCGACTGGGCCCTGGACCTTCACTGCTGTGGGGGGGCCTGGCCGTTCTCCACCATCAGGGGCCCGCCCGGCCCTGCTTAGCTACTGCAAGGAACCCGGCCCCATGCTCCAGGGGGGCCTTGCGGGGAGCCCTGTCAGTACCCTCCAGCATACCATAATTTTTTTCCCCGTTGCAGGCTCCTATTCCCCTAGAGCGATCTTGCTTCTATTTCTGACCATACCATGTGCGGAGGGGGGGGGCATTCCACCTGCTGTGCGGGGAGCTTTGTACTAGGCACAGACCGCGCACCCCCCACACCCCTGAGTGCCGCTGTCAGGGTATCATTGGGACCGGACCTGGGCGTCGGCACGCGCCTATGCGCCGGCGCGTTCCGTTACACACATCTCAGCAAAACCTGTTGTTCCCGGGCGTCAGCGCGGCGCTAGGGCGCGCGCGGGTACGCGGCGCTCGGGCGCGCGCGCGTGTGCACGTGCGCGCATATGGGCGTTCGCGCGTTCGCGATAGAGCCGGTTTGGCGCCAAAGTGCACATAAAAGCCCTCCTGTGCCACTGGCACATTGCTGCTTCGTCTCAGCTTTGTGATTCGTGTTAACCTGAACCTGATTGCTGTTACCCATCTGACCCGGCTTGTTCGACTATCCGTCCTGCTCCTATCCGACCCGGCCTGCCTGACTACTCTCCTGCTACCTGCCTGATTCCGTTGCCAACCTCTGCCTGCCTACCGACTCTGCCTCTGCCTGCTGTTTGCCTGTCTCATAACCCTGCCGACCCGGACCGTCTGACCCTGCTTGTGCCTGCTGTTGTCTTTGCTGTTGCACCTTCAGCTTCAGCTCCAGTGATCTCTGCATCTACAAGTGTTCCAGCTTGCGGCCTCCAGTCTCCACCTGATCTGCAGTCCAGCCATCCCTGTGGGATCTCTCATCACTTCAGTACCAGAAGACTCCGCTCTACAGGCACTCCTACCCCACTGTGCTCAGGAGACCACTGTTCCCACTCCAGTGGCTCCTGAACCAGTGTTGTATGAGAGGTCTTCTCCTACAAGTCAGGCTCTACTACCAGGTACCTAACAGTACGAAGCAGCCATGTCTGAGCCTGCAGGAGATACCTCTCCAATGAAGGAGATATGCACACACCTGGCGGCCCTCACCCAAGCAGTGCAAGCCCTTCAGGATAATTATAACAGACTGGAAGGACAAGTTCAGAATCTGGCAGGGACTAATCCTTCAGCCTCTTCTTCAGCTGCTGCTCCAACTCAGACTGTTTCAGGGCCCTCAGTTGTGATGCTTCCACCTGAACCACGGGTCCCCATTCCTGAAAGGTTCTCCGGAGACCGGGCTAAGTTTCGGGCCTTCCGCAATGCTTGCCAGCTCTTCTTTGCCTTACAGCCCAGAACCTTCTCATTGGAAGCCACTAAAGTTGGATTTGTAATTTCCCTCCTGCAAGGGGAACCACAGACCTGGGCACATCGTTTACTTGAAGGGGACTCTGCTCTAACTCAATCCTTACCCGCCTTCTTCGAGACCATGGCACAATTATATGAGGACCCTCAACAGACTGCCTCAGCCAAATCAACTCTGTTCACGCTCCAACAAGGCCGCAGACCTGCGGAGGACTATGTTACTGATTTCAGACGTTGGAGCGCGGACACACAGTGGAATGACGCGGCTCTGCATCATCAGTTCCGCATTGGACTGTCTGAAAGTTTGAAAGACGAACTTGCTCGAGTAGGTATTCCAAATACCTTGGAGGCCTTGATCACCCTACCATTCAGATTGATCGTCGCCTCCGAGAGCGCCGATCTGAACGATCAGTTCAACCAAGCCGCCCAACCTGGATGACAACCCGAGCTCCGATGCCTGCAACACGCTACTTACCTGCACCCAGTCCAAATTCAGTCAATACCACACCAGATACCTCCGAACCAATGCAGCTGGGGGTGATGCGTCCTGCCTTGTCTTCCGAAGAACGTGCCCGACGTCGGCAATTAAATCTGTGCCTTTACTGTGGAGGAACCGGGCATTTTGTCCATAATTGCCCAGTCAGAATAAGTAAGTGTCCATCTCCTATACTTACCAGTCTTTCTGCTTTATCTACAAATCCGACCCATCTTGCCATTCTTCTCTCGTTACAGCTTCAAGGAAGGATACTCCAAGTCAACGCAATTATTGACTCCGGGGCATGCAGCTGCTTTATAGACTTAAACTTTGCTAGTCGGCATAACATCCCTTTACGGACTAAAACCCATGGACTTTCTGTTTTTCTAGCCGATGGCTCTCGTATCAGATCTGGACAAGTGACACAAGAGACTCTGCCATTATCCACTACAATTGACTCTCGACACAAGGAATTGTTGATCCTGGACGCCATCACCTCCCCTATGTTTCCCATTATCCTGGGCATTCCCTGGCTATGGGCTCACAACCCACACATCCATTGGGTCTCTGGAGAAGTGAAATTTCTGTCATCTTACTGCCAGGAACACTGTTTGGCGAAAGATCCGGATTCCCAAGCTACCTTGCTTTGCCTGGACTCCGACCAGAAAGATTGTCAGGTCATTCCCAAACATTATCATGACTACATTGATGTGTTTAGCAAAAAGGGGGCAGATTCTCTTCCACCTCATCGCCCCTACGATTGCCCCATCGAATTGCTGCCAGGATCCGAAATTCCCTTCAGACGCATCTTTCCCCTATCTGAGAAAGAACAAGAAGTATTGAAGACTTACATAGATGAAAACTTGGCCAAAGGATTCATTCGCCATTCTACTTCTCCAGCAGGTGCGGGAATATTCTTTGTTGCTAAAAAAGACAAATCTCTCCGCCCATGTATTGACTACCGAGAACTGAATAAGATCACGGTCAAAAATCGGTATCCCCTACCCTTGATACCCGAATTGTTTCAGAAATTAAGGACTGCCGTCATTTTCACTAAGCTTGATCTAAGAGGGGCCTATAATCTGATCCGCATTCGGGCCGGGCATGAGTGGAAAACAGCTTTTCGGACCCGATTCGGGCATTATGAATATTTAGTCATGCCTTTTGGACTCTGCATTGCCCCTGCGACCTTTCAACACCTGATTAACGATGTGCTTAGAGACTTCCTAGACCTATTTGTGATCGCATATCTAGACGATATTTTGATCTTTTCAGAATCCCTGGATCTCCACCGAAAACATGTTTGCCAGGTGTTGGGTCGTCTCCGCTTACACAGACTTTATGCAAAAGCGGAGAAATTTGAGTTTGAGCAAGAAAGCATTGAGTTCTTGGGCTTGATAATCTCCTCAACTGGCATCAGGATGGACCCACAAAAGGTTTCTGCTGTTCTGGACTGGCCGGTACCCCTAGACAAGAAGGGGATTCAACGATTCATCGGGTTCGCAAATTTTTACAGGAAATTTATCAGGGGTTTTTCTGCAATAATCGCACCAATCACACAACTAACCAAACAGAATACCCGTTTTTCTTGGAATCACCTAGCCCAAGAGGCTTTTGAGAACCTTAAGAGACTATTTACCTCAGCACCTATCCTCAGTCACGCTGAACCATCCTTGCCATTCATTTTAGAAGTGGACGCTTCTGAGATAGCGGTCGGTGCGATACTCTCGCAACGGAAGGGCAGTAAAGACGATATGCATCCTGTGGGGTTTTTCTCCAGAAAAATCTCCTCTGCGGAGAGGAACTATGATGTTGGAGATCGGGAGCTTCTTGCCATCAAGACTGCATTAGAAGAGTGGAGGTATCTGTTGGAGGGGGCTGTGCATCCAGTACTAATTTATACTGATCACAAAAATTTAGAATATTTACGATCTGCTAAAAGGCTAAGACCCCGACAAGCCCGCTGGGCGCTGTTTTTCTCACGCTTTTCCTTTCACATTACTTATCGGCCAGGTTCAAAAAATGTCAAACCAGACGCATTATCACGAATGCATGACAACCCAAAGGACTTATCTGCTCCGGATACCATTTTACCTACAAACAATTTTCTGCTCATACAAACTGATCTTCTCTCCCAGATTAAGGAAGCATCCTCTGAATCAGCCAGACCCACAGGGATTACCTTAAGTAACAGGGACGGACTGTTCTGGAAAGGGAGCCAAATCTTTGTTCCTGAGGAGGTTCGGGTCAAGGTCTTAGCACTTCTTCACTATCACCCGCTGGCAGGTCACTTTGGGGTTCGTAAAACCCTGGAATTGGTACAGCGTACCTTCTGGTGGCCCAATTTAAAGGACTTTTGCGAGAAGTATGTCAGCTCCTGCCCTATCTGTACCCAGAATAAAACTTCCAGGAGTCGAGCGTGGGGCCTGTTAAAACCCTTACCGGTACCCGATAGGCCTTGGAAAATTATATCCATGGACATTATTGTGGAGCTCCCATGTTCTGAGGGGTGTTCTGCTATTTTTGTGGTAGTTGACCGTTATACCAAAATGGCCCATTTTCTTCCATTAAGAGGAAGAAATTAATCAGCTATTGAAACAGCTCACATCTTCATCAAGGAGATCATTAGACTTCACGGAATCCCCGTAAACATAACCTCTGACAGAGGGGTACAATTTACCTCACGCTTCTGGAGGGCCCTGTGTGAGTCTTTAAAGATCAAGCTGGCCCTGTCTTCGGCCTATCACCCTCAGACCAACGGTCAGACAGAGAGGACCAATCAGACTCTTGAACAGTACATCAGATGTTTTACCTCCTTCTCTCAAGATGATTGGGTATCCTTGCTGCCCTTGGCAGAATTTGCCTACAATAATGCCAAACATTCAGCCACCGGTCAATCCCCCTTTTTCGCTAATTATGGTTTCCATCTAACCTTTTTACCCGATTTCCTTCCAGAGTCCTCAGTTCCAGCAGTACAGAGCACGGTAGACTTCATCAAACATAACAACCAGATGTTGCAGGAAGCAGTATCCAAGGCTCAGGCGGACAGCAAGAGGATCTTTGACCGGAGGAGAAGAGGGGAATTGAAGCTTCAACTGGGCGATCAGGTATGGCTTTCTACAAGTAATATCAAACTAGCATGTCCTTCTAAAAAGTTGGCACCTAGGTTTATGGGACCTTTCCCGGTTAAAAGGAAGATCAATGAAGTTTCTTATGAACTGACTTTGCCTGACTCTCTTAAAATACACCCCGTGTTTCATGTGTCTTTGCTCAAGCCTGCTGTACCTGATCCCTTTCCCGGTAGAGGAACTAGACCTCCTGAACCTATTGTGATTGATGGTAACGAGGAATTTGAGGTCGAGACTATCCTTGATTGCAGGAAAAGACAAGGGCAGATCCAGTTCCTGATCAAGTGGAAGGGCTAAGGCCCAGAAAGTAATTCATGGGAACCAGATTGTAATGTGCATGCTAGGCGTTTAGTTCGAACCTATTTTTCCAACCATCCTGAAAAAAGAAGGCTTTTGGGCACCCGAAGGTTGCCCCTTGGGGGGGGGGCAATGTCAGGGTATCATTGGCGCCGGACCTGGGCGTCGGCACGCGCCTATGCGCCGGCGCGCTCCGTTACACACATCTCAGCAAAACCCTGTTGCTCCCGGGCGTCAGCGCGGCGCTAGGGCGCGCGCGCGTGTGCACGTGCGCGCGTACGGGCGTGCGCACGTTCGCGATAGCGCCGGTTTGGCGCCAAAGTGCACATAAAAGCCCTCCTGTGCCTCTGGCACATTGCTGCTTCGTCTCAGCTTTGTGATTCGTGTTAACCTGAACCTGATTGCTGTTACCCATCTGACCCGGCTTGTTCGACTATCCGTCCTGCTCCTATCCGACCCGGCCTGCCTGACTACTCTCCTGCTACCTGCATGATTCCGTTGCCAACCTCTGCCTGCCTACCGACTCTGCCTCTGCCTGCTGTTTGCCTGTCTCATAACCCTGCCAACCCGGACCGTCTGACCCTGCTTGTGCCTGCTGTTGTCTTTGCTGTTGCACCTTCAGCTTCAGCTCCAGTGATCTCTGCATCTACAAGTGTTCCAGCTTGCGGCCTCCAGTCTCCACCTGATCTGCAGTCCAGCCATCCCTGTGGGATCTCTCATCACTTCAGTACCAGAAGACTCCGCTCTACAGGCACTCCTACCCCACTGTGCTCAGGAGACCACTGTTCCCACTCCAGTGGCTCCTGAACCAGCGTGGTAGGTCTTCTCCTACAAGTCAGGCTCTACTACCAGGTACCTAACAGCCGCAATGGAACATTCCAGAGTGCGATCCTCATTACTGCGGGAGCAAGCCCTGCACGCAGCGGTGCAGAGACCAGTCGGGCACACAGGGCCCCTCTAGGAGTCCTTGACATGGCTGCTGTCACTGTACAGGGCTGCAACACTCTGGATGAAGGTATGCAACACAAAGTGTTTTGCATTCTCTATGTGTGAGTCTGAGACGGCGGGGGGATGTGGTGAGAGACCCATCACAGGGATGTTCTACATGCAATTATTATGCAGTGTGGGCTAAAGAGCCAATCAGACAGAGACATCTGCAGAGTATGAACACAGGGGGTCTATACCTGACTGGCACCTTCCTACCTGGGCTGAGATGTCTGTATATGGGGAGCTGTGGGTACAAGACTGTGTGTGATGTGTACTGCATGCAGTCTGCATGTCATGTGAGCACAGTGTAAAGTTCATATACAGTAGGATGTGTATGGTGGGTATAGTAAAGTCTGCATAGTTGTGTTCCATATAGTCACACCATGCATTGTGTAATCTATAGTGTGAGCATGGCATAACCCTGGTATGGTGGTGCCTGTGAACACAAGACAGTCTGTAGCTTGCACATCTGCCTGCAGCATGCTCTATATCATATATGTCAAACACAACGTCCGCAGGCAAAATCCAGCCCACTAGGCATTGTCATGTGGCCCTCCCACCCAGTTTTGCAGCCAGAATGTGGCAGAACTCCATTCTGCCACCTCCAGCGGTCACCTTCTGCTCCCGCTCACTGCTGTCACTTGTAAACACAGAAGACTTCTGTGTTTACATGGGACAGCTTTGCTCTTAGCGGCTTCCAAATGTAATAGATCACTACACAGATCACCTATACAGGATGGGCCTGTGGCTGCCTACTTAGGGAGTTACTAGAGCCAGGCAAGTTGGGGAGTGGGTGTTGCACACTGTGCAAAGAGCACCACTAAACCATGCATTTTGTACACAGCGCACCCCTAAACCTTTTACTTTGTACGTAGTGCACCCCTGAACTCTGCACTCTGTACATAGGGCTTCCCAGTAACTGCGCTCTATACATTATTATTATTATTATACAGGATTTATATAGCGCCAACAGTTTGCGCAGCGCTTTACAACATGGGGCAGACAGTACACTTACAATACAAATCAATACAGGAGGGATCGGAGGGCCCTGCTCATTAGAGCTTACAATCTAGAAGGTAGGGTCAAGTGGAAACAAAAAGGTAAAAACTGTGGGGGATGAGCTGATGGAAAAAATGAAAATACAGTTTGGTGTGGGTAGGATAGGCTTCTCTGAAGAGAAGGGTTTTCAGGGATATTCTGAAAGCTAATAAAGTAGGAGATAAGCGGACAGATTGGGGTAAGGAGTTCCATAGGATTGGAGAGGCTTTGGAAAAGGCCTGGAGACGAGCATGGGAGGAGGTGACAAGAGAGCAGGAGGTCTTGAGAGGAACGAAGAGAACGAGTAGGTTGGTATTTAGAGACTAAGCTAGTGATGTAGCTAGGGGCGAAATTGTGGATGGCTTTTGTACGTAGTTGTTAGAATTTTGAATTTAATTCTTTGGCCGAGCGGAAGCCAGTGGAGGGATTGACAGAGAGGAGTGGCAGACACAGAGCGATTGGTAAGGTGGATGAGTCTGGCAGCGGCATTCATAATGGATTGAAGAGGTGATAGACTATGTAGAGGTAAGCCAATGAGAAGGGAGTTGCAGTAGTCGAGGCGAGAGATGACCAGCGAGTGAATTAAGAGCTTTGTTGTGTCATTGGTTAGAAAGGGGCGTATTTTGGAGATGTTGCGGAGGTTGAGGCGGCAGGATTTGGACAGTGATTGGATGTGTTGCTTGAAGGAGAGTTCAGAGTCTAGGACTACTCCTAGAACCTTGGCATGTGGGGATGGGCTTATAGTTGTGCCATCGATTTTGACAGAGAGATCAGTGGAAGAGGCATATGGGGGAGGAAAAATTATAAGTTCGGTTTTGGCTAGATTGAGTTTAAGGAAGTGGTGAGACATCCAGACTGATATATCTGAGAGTAAATTACTGATACGTGAGGAGACAGAGGGAGTGAGCTGATGGGTAGAGAAATAGATTTGGGTGTCATCAGCGTAGAGGTGGTATTGGAATCCATGGGAGGCTATCAGTTGACCCAGGGAGGCAGTGTAGATTGAAAATAGTAGAGGTCCAAGAACAGAACCCTGAGGGACCCCAACAGAGAAAGGAAGAGGAGAGGAGGAAGTAGAGTTATAAGAAACGCTAAAGGTGCGGTTGGATAAGTAGGAGGAGAACCAGCGAAGTGTACAGTCATGGAGACCAAAGGCGTGTAGTTTTTTGAGGAGGAGGGGGTGGTCAACCGTATCAAAGGCAGCAGAGAGGTCCAGGAGTAGGAGTACAGAATAGTGTCGATTGGTTTTGGCCATTAGTAGATCGTTTGTTAGTTTTAGGAGAGCAGTTTCTGTGGAGTGTTGAGGACGAAATCCAGACTGAAGGGGATCAAGAAGGCCATTATCAGCGAGGTGGACACTCAGTCGGTTGTAGACCAGACGTTCGAGGAGTTTGGATAAGAAGGGGAGCAAGGAGATGGGGCGTAGGTTGTTAAGATTGGATGGGTCCAGTGAGGGCTTTTTAAGTATGGGTCTGACAAGTGCATGTTTTAGAGAGTTAGGGAAGATGCCAACATGTCGCACTTCTGAACTCTGTATGTAGTTAGTGTACCCCTGAACTCTGCGACTGGGCCCTGGTGTTCTGCCACTATGGGGGTCCCCAGCTTGGAGTCAGGGGGGCCAGTTATGGTTTTTTGCACCAGGGCCCTGAAGGTTCTAGTTACGCCTCTGCTGTGTAGGTATGTATGTATGTATATGTGATATGGGTGTGTGTATACGTACTGTATATACAGGTTTAAAAAAAAAGAAATGTATGTGGATGTGTGGGTATACATATGTGTATGTGTGGGGGTGTATGTAAATTCATGTATGTATTGTAGGGGATCAGAGGGGTGAAAGGGGTTCAGACAGTTCAGTAAAATAAAAATGGTTTTATTCAGCAAAACAAACAGAAGCAAACAACAAGCTTGTCTGGTCACACAGGTGCAGAGATAGGAAAAGTTCAATCTCTTTAGCCAACAGGCTGATATATAGACAAAGTACATGGCTCTAGCCAGAGCTACAGTCTCTGATATGGTTTTGCTCACCCCAGCAGGAACACAATCCAGCAATAGATCCTGTGACACAGCATGCTCCTGTGTGTCTCTCTCTCTCTCTCCAAACACACTCTCCTCTAACATGTTCTGCTCAGCTGACAGTAAGCAGGTCTGAAGGAGAGGTTCTTGCTCTCTTCAATTAACCCTTTCCTAACCCCAGACTGACCCTCTGCCAGTATATGTGTGTAGGCAGGGCTTTTTTTCAGCCGGAACTCGGCGGAACGGCGTTCCGCCACCTCTGGCTAGCCCAATCCTCTCCAACCTGTCACTAATCACAGAAGGCGGCGGTAGAGGAAGTTTTTGAACTACTCACTTCCTCTGCCGGCTTCTGTGAGCTATTGTCAGGCATCGAGGGCATGTGCAGGTATGGCATATGTAGGTGGATGCCCCCGGTCCCAAAAGCTCGCATTTTGTTCTTTCTTTGCCGTTCCTGTTCTGCTTCGGGAAGCCGCTCCTGTCCCCGCCTACACCTGTCCGACCTGTGTAGCACAGAGCCGAGTGAATCGTTCCAGCTCTCCACACTCAGCTCTGTGCTCTTGGCTCCGTGTAAGTTACGATGTGTTGGATCTTTTGAAAAGGTGAGAGAGGGCAGTGGAGGAAAGGGGGGGGGGCGTTTTCAGAGAGGCAGCTGTGGGGAGGTTAGAGGTGTAGTGCAGAAGTGACAGCTGGGGGAGTGGGGAGATTTGTGAAAAGGTAAGAGCTGTGAGAACGGGAGTGAGGGAGGGGGGATGTGAGAAGAGATGAGAGCTGTGAGAACGGGAGGGAGGATGTGAGAAGAGATGGGAGCTGTGAGAACAGGAAGGAGGGGGAGTGTGAGAAGAGATGAGAGCTGTGAGAATGGGAGGGAGGGAGGATGTGAGAAGAGATGAGAGCTGTGAGAACGGGAGGGAGGGAGGGGGGGTGTGAGAAGAGATGAGAGCTGTGAGAACAGGAGGGAGGGAGGGGGGATGTGAGAAGAGATGAGAGCTGTGAAAAATGAGGAAGGGGGGAATTTCTGAAGTGTGGAGGGGGGGAATTTGTGAAGAATGGGGGGAATTTCTGAAGTGTGGAGGGGGGGATTTGTGAAGAATGGGGGGAATTTGTGAAATGTGGAAATGTATAAAGAATGGGGGAAATTTGATGCGTGGAGGGGGGAATTTATAAAGAATGGGGGGAATTCCTGAAGCGTGGAGGGCGGAATTTGTGAAGAGGGGAATTTATAAAGAATGGGTGGGATTTTTGAACTGTGGAGGGGGGAATTTATAAGGAATGGGGGGGGGGAATTTGTGAAGTATGGAGGGGGGTAGATTTATATAGAATGGTTGGAATTTATGAAGCGTGGAAATTTATAAAGAATGGGGGGAATTTGTGAAGCGTGAAGGGGGGAATTTGTGAACAATGGGGGGAATTTATAAAGAATGGGGGGAATTTGTGAAGCGTGAAGGGGGGAATTTGTGAACAATGGGGGGAATTTATAAAGAATGGGGGGGAATTTGTGAAGTGTGGAGGGGGGGAATTTATAAAGAATGGGGGGAAGTTGTGAAGCGCGGGAATTTGTGAAGTGTCGAGGGGGGAATTTGTGAAGCGTGGAGGGGGGAATTTATAAACAATAGGGGGAATTTGTGAAGCATGGGGGGGATTTATACAGAATGGGGGGAATTTGTGAAGCATGGGGGGAAATTTATAAAGAATGGGGGGGATTTGTGAAGTGTTGGGGGGAATTTATAAAGAATGGGGGGAATTTGTGAAGAAGGGGGAGGAGAATATGTGAAGAAGGGGAGGGGAATTTGTGAAGACTAGATAGGGAAATTTGTGAAGAAGTTGGGGGGGGGATTTGTGAAGAATGTGGGGGGAGACTTGTGAAGAGGTGAGAGCTGTAGAGGGGGATTTGTAAAGAGTAGGGGGGATTTGTGAAGAGGTGAGAGCTGTGAAGGTGGGGGAGAGGATCTGTGGAGGTGAGAGCTGTAAAGAGTTAGGGAGGGGATTTATGAAAAGCGGTAAATATTGAGAGGTGGGGGGGCAGGTTGTAGAAGAGGTGAGCTGTGGACAAGGGAAAGAAGAGGTGATCTGTGGACAAGGGGAAGAAAAGGTGAGCTGTGGACAGAGGAAGAAGAGGTGAGCTGTGGACAAGGAGAAGAAAAGGTGAGCTGTGGATAAGGGGAAGAAGAGTTGAGCTGTGGACAAGGGGAAAAAGAGGTGAGCTGAGGACAAGGGGAAGAAGAGGTGAGCTGTGGACAAGGGGAAGAAGAGGTGAGCTGTGGACAAGGGGAAGAAGAGGTGAGCTGTGGACAAGAGGAAGAAGAGGTGAGCTGTGGACAAGGGTAAGAAGAGGTGAGCTGTGGACAGAGGAAGAAAAGGTGAGCTGTGAACAAGGGGAAGAAGAGGTGAGCTGTAGACAAGGGGAAGAGGTGAGATGTGGACAGAGGAAGAAGAGGTGAGCTGTGGACAAAGGGAAGAAGAGGTGAGCTGTAGACAAGGGGAAGAGGAGGTGAGATGTGAATAGAGAAAAAAGTGGTGAGCTGTAAACAAGGGGAAGAAGAGGTGAGCTGTAGACAAGGGGAAGAGGAAGTGAGATGTAGACAAGGAGAAGAAGAGGTGAGCTGTGGACAAGGAGAAGAAGAGGTGAGCTGTGGACAAGGAGAAGAAGAGGTGAGCTGTGGACAAGGAGAAGAAGAGGTGAGCTGTGGACAAGGAGAAGAAGAGGTGAGCTGTGGACAAGGAGAAGAAGAGGTGAGCTGTGGACAGAGGAAGAAGAGGTGAGCTGTGGACAAGGAGAAGAATAGGTGAGCTGTGGACAGAGGAAGAAGAGGTGAGCTGTGGACAGAAGAAGAGGTGAGCTGTGGACAAGAAGAAGAGGTGCGCTGTGGACAAGGAGAAGAAGTGGTGAGCTGTGGACAAGGAGAAGAAGTGGTGAGCTGTGGACAAGGAGAAGAAGAGGTGAGCTGTGGACAAGGAGAAGAAGAGGTGAGCTGTGGACAAGGAGAAGAAGAGGTGAGCTGTGGACAAGGAGAAGAAGAGGTGAGCTGTGGACAAGGATAAGAAGAGGTGAGCTGTGGACAGAGGAAGAAGAGGTGAGCTGTGGACAGAAGAAGAGGTGAGCTGTGGACAAGGAGAAGAAGAGGTGCGCTGTGGACAAGGGGAAGAGGAGGTGAGATATGAACGAGGGTTGTAGAGGTGAGCAGTGGACAGGGGTACAGAGATGAGCTGTGAATGGGAGGCACAGAGGTGTGGAATAGATGGTTACCTTGGGAAGAAATATGTAAATATTATCACTTGTGCTGATTTGTTTCTGTGCCTTGTGTGATACACACACCTCAGCACTGCACAGTATGCACTCCAGAGCCCTCTGTGTTATTCGCTCCTGAGTGCGGTCCTTTGTGCCTCTTGCACCTTGTGCAAAGCGCAGATTATTTCATGTTGATTTATGTCTCTCCTCGGGGAACGGCGTGGTTGGGGGCAGGAAGTTGACTGGGGAAGGTGAGTTCCTGCACCTATTCTCTGAGAAAAAAAGCCCTGTGTGTAGGTGTGTATGTGTATATATATATATATATATATATATATATATATATATATATATATATATATATATTTATGGTCGTGGCCCTAAGACCGAGACAAATGTGGATCACATAAACACGCGACAAGACTCACAACATAAATAGACCTGAGGTGTGGCTTTTGGTCGTCTGGTAGGTATGGCAAGAAAAGGGGCCATACCCAAGATAAGTAATGGATGAATGTGGAGGAGAATTTGCTGAGAAGTGCTGTAAAAAGGGGAATGGGAGGGAGGGTATCGTTCACTGAAACTGACAAAGAGGAAGGGGAAGTGGTCAGCTTAAATACCCTCCGGGCTCCTCCCATAAATTCAGGCCAGCACACTGGCCTTCTAACATATATATATATATATATATATATATATATATATATATATATATATATATATATATATATATATATATATATATATAAAATGTATGTACAAATATATATATGTGTACATATGTAGATATGTGTGTATAATACATGTCGGTATATGTAGATAAATAAAAAAAGGAAAGTGGAATCCTTTCTCCTATATATACTCCTGATCCTTCTGTCGCTTTTCAGCTATCCTCACTTCAGCTGGCCGTCCCATTTCTCCACAGATCAAGAGTCAGCTACCGCTCATACAAAGACCCTCAACAACTACAGTTGAGAATGTGTTTCCAGCGCGATCCCATCGTGCTGGTTCTCCGGGACAGGGTGCTGTGCATCTCGCGCTGGCTCGCTCCCCCGAAATCCATACCAGACCCTTATCCGAGCACGCAGCCTGGCCGGTCAGGAAAGGGGGTGGGGACAAGCGAGTGCCCCCCTCCTGAACCGTACCAGGCCGCATGCCCTCAACATGGGGGCGTGGGTGCTTTGGGGCAGGGGGGCGCCCTGCGGCCCCCCCACCCCAAAGCACCTTGTCCCCATGTTGATAAGGACAAGGGCCTTTTCCGGACAACCCTGCCCGTTGATTTCGGGGTCTGTAGGTGGAGGGTTATCGGAATCCAGGAGCCCCCTTTAATAAGGGTGCCTCCAGATCCCAGCCCCCCACCCTATGTGAATGAGTATGGGGTACATCGTATCCCTACCCATTCACCTGGGGGAAAAAATCTCAATAAAAAAACACACTAGACAGGTTTTTAAAGTAATTTATTAGGCAGCTCCGGGGGTCTTCTTCCGACTTCGGGAGTCTTCTTCCGACTTCTCCACTCTCTCCAGCCTCTTCTCCCGGTGTCCGGTTCTTCTCCCGCTCTCCGCTTCTTCTGCCAGGCACCTCCGCTATCTTCGGCTCTTTTGCTAGCGGTGGCCCGATCTTCTCCGTTGTCTTGTTACCTCTCCTCTTCTTGCGATGTTGACACGACGCTCTCTCCCGCCGTAATGCCGTGTGCGAGGTGCGCGACGACTTATATATGCATGGGGCGGGGTCACCGGGTGACGTCACCCGGTGACCCCACCCCTTATGACATCAGAGTCTCATCATGCCCCGGGACAGTCCCATCATGCCCCCTTATTAAAGGGGGCTCCCGAATTCCGATAAGCCCTCCGCCCGCAGACCCCGACAACCAACAGCCAGGGTTGTCGGGTAGAGGCCCTTGTCTTCATCAACATGGGGACAAGGTGCTTTGGGGTGGGGGGCCGCAGGGCACCCCCCTGCCCCAAAGCACCCACCCCCCCATGTTGAGGGCATGCGGCCTGGTTTGGTTCAGGAGGAGTAGCCGCTCACTCGTCTCCACCCCCTTTCCTGACCGGCTAGGCTGCGTGCTCGGATAAGGGTCTGGTATGGATTTCGAGAGGGACCCCCACACAGTTTTTTCGGCTTAGGGGATTCCCCTTAAAATCCATACCAGACCTAAGGGCCTGGTATGCCCCTGGAGAGGAACCCATGCCTGTTTTTTATTTAAAATTTGGCGCGGCATTCCCCCTCATGATTCATACCAGACACCTGTCAGCAATGCTTGTCGCTCATCGCGAAAGGAAAAAACACAGTTTTCCTTTCCCAATGAGCGAGCCAACTCAGCGCTGGCTCCTGTGACGGGGCTCGCAGGTGTCAAATCTCGCCGATAACAGCGGCGAGATTGACACAATATCGCGGTCACCTACTGTAGAGTGGAGACCACCGTATTGGTAAGTTTTCAGGAAAAAGAGTGTCCTCTCATGAGGATTGCTTTGATTTGCTTCAGCCCCGCACGCCCACGCTCTCAAAAGGGCTGGGCCAAGGCAAGGTGGACGTTCTTCAGAGGAGCATAGCCCGGATAGCGCTCCCACTCAGGAGAAGAGCTCCAAGGAAGACGTCTCTGCTCCTCTTCCCCAGAGCCAGCGCCCCAGCAAGAGTCCTGCAGGGCCTGTGGTGCAGTATCTATGCCCAGGAGGCTGGTGAGTAGACACTGTCTGGAGGAGTATGCAGCTAACCGGTAATGCCAAATGTCTTTATTATTGATAAGAGTGGCACAAGATTCTGTTTTGAAGTCACCTTAATTACCTGAAGCAACTGTTACACTTGTATTGGAAACTGTTGAAGACTGTTGCCATAGGAGACAGCGTTCTTGTCCTTGCAGATGTGGCATCTTGCTGGATGCTTTTCCCTGCGTGGCTGTCCTCCTGTAGAAGTCTGGAAGTCTGCCCGGTTGGCGTTGCACAGACACATTTGGGTGCCCCAAGGAGAGTAGTAATGTAGCGCACAGAGCACGCTAGTGGGTGTGGCCAGATGGCCCTTGCTGACATCATCACCCTTCAGTGAGGCCAAACAGCCGCCTACAGTGGCAACAGATTTGTGTATGACTATCTCGGTTACTTGGGGAGCCAAAGCCTGGTCTGGGTAATATGTCTAGGCCCCAGGTGGACTGAAACCCTGACACATGATTCAAAACCCGAACTGTCTGGGTGAATGCTTGACAGGTGGCACACCCTAGGCGTCAGGCACCCATGAATCTCCTTTGCACTGCACCTACTATGCCTTACGACCCACTCTGTGGAGGGATGTTGACAACTCATGGCTCTGGAGGTTTTCATTGGACTGAAGGAGGCCTGGGTCCTTGCTACATATATTACAGATGCAGTAGTCTGATACTCAAAATATGGAGGCTGACCAGGAAATCCCTCGTTGCTTGTATAGCCACTGAAAGAGCACCCTGGCACTTTGGCGGCTAGGGAAGCCATATGGTTGAGACCCTGGGCTGCGTATTGCTTCCTACAAACAAAAATGGGGAAGAATGAAGGGGGTTCAAGAAAAATGCCTGTATAAACAGGCTATCGAAACTGTATACTCTGAACAAGCTAATGGTCAACCTGCTCCCACATACTGTAGCATCTGTAGGTGCCGGCAGACCAGCAAAAATCAGCCCATGTACCCCATACTAATGGGAATGGTTTAATAATTATCAACCAGCTGCGGCACCTGCAGGACTCTGAGGAGAGTAGCAAGGTCTGCATCCCTTTAGACATGATTTCCTATTGAGAGTATCTTGCCAAAAATTACATTTTTGTAGCAGTGGATGCCAAAAATCTGACTTGTATCTTAGTGCAGACTTCTGGGAAAATCAGGGAGCCAGTCAAACAAGTGCATGCCCCGACTCCAAGGTAAGAACTAGAAGGCACGCTTCATGGGTTTCTGGATGGCATGTTGTACAGAGTCTTGGATGAAGGTATCAGACACTCATGGTCACTTCGGGAGATTCCTCACTGCTCCTCCTCCAGACTAGGGATAAGCTTTGCCTTCGAGTGGAACCCATGTTCGAGTCGAACATCGCCCGTTTGAACGTTCGTCGAATTGCGAAAAATATGGGCCGTTCGTGCCAAATTCGAGTGGCATGTCATGGCCCATAATTCACTGCGGCATCGCAGTGCATTGCTGGCTGATGATTGACCAAGCATGCACTATGACCCGCATGCTTGGCCAATCATAGTGCCGTCTGTGCAGAGAGCCGTAATTGGCCAAAGCCAGGGTGGCTTTGGCCAATTATGGCTCAGGGGGTTTAGTACATGCCCCACACTATATAAGGCTGCCTGCGTGGTGGTCTTGTGTAGTGTGTTGCGGCGAAGAGAGATAGACAGAGAGACAGTGTCATTTGATTTAAGTTGGATAGAGTAGGCAGGCGAGTCAGTTAGCTGCACTTACAGTGTATTGTGTATATATATGCATCCTAGGTGTTGTGTGTGTGTATATATATATATATATATATATATATATATATATATATATATATATACGCACTGTATTCAGTTTAGCTAGATCCGTTCCTGTTATTCTCTTCCTACTTACAGGCAGGCAGTTGTTTTTACACTATTTACAGTATTTACAGTTAGTGTAATGTGTCCTCTGCACAGTGTGCACCTAAAGCTACCTGAAGAAAATTGCTGGTGTTGTTCGGATCCTATTAGTACCACAGGCAGGCAGCTATAGTATTTACAGTTAGTGTACTGTGTCCTCTGCACAGTGTGCACCTAAAGCTACCTGAAGAAAATTGCTGGTGTTCTTCTGATCCTATTAGTACCACGGGCAGGCAGCTGCAGTATTTACAGTTAGCGTACTGTGTCCTCTGCACAGTGTGCACCTAAAGCTACCTGAAGAAAATTGCTGGTGTTCTTCTGATCCTATTAGTACCACAGGCAGGCAGCTACAGTATTTACAGTTAGTGTACTGTGTCCTCTGCACAGTGTGCACCTAAGCTACCTGAAGAAAATTGGTGGTGTTCTTGTGTTTCTATTAATAACACAGGCAGGCAGCTACAGTATTTACAGTTAGTGTACTGTGTCCTCTGCACAGTATGCACCTAAAGCTACCTGAAGAAAATTGGTGGTGTTCTTATGATCCTATTAGTACCACAGGCAGGCAGCTGCCATATTTACAGTTGGTGTACTGTGTCCTCTGCACAGTGTGCACCTAAAGCTACCTGAAAACAATTGCTGGTGTTCTGATCCTATTAATACCACAGGCAGGCAGCTGCAGTATTTACAGTTAGTGTACTGTGTCCTCTGCACAGTGTGCACCTAAAGCTACCTGAAGACAATTGCTGTTGTTCTGATCCTATTAATACCACAGGCAGGCAGCTGCAGTATTTACAGTTAGTGTACTGTGTCCTCTGCACAGTGTGCACCTAAAGCTACCTGAAGACAATTGCTGGTGTTCTCATACTAATAATACTACAGGCAGGCAGTTGATTCTGCTTGCTGCAGTATCAGTATATATATACATCCCAGCTTTGTGCAGCTACATCTCACTGCAGGCCATTAGTATGTCTGGAAGGCCAACAAGGAGAGGCAGACAGTCATAAGCCAATAAAAGAGGGCAAGCAGGGTCTGTGTCTAGAGGCAACAGTGCTGGTCATGGAGACGGTGCATCCTCATCAGCACGTGGCCGTGGGACACGCTTGTCCTTTTTTTCGGCAGCTGGCCGTGTTGAGCCGCAACATGCGGAAGACTTGGTAGAGTGGATGACCAAGCCGTCCTCATCCTCCTCATCCTTTCTCACCCAGGCTCAGGGTACTTTGTCCGGCAAAGCAGCTGTCAACGCAGCCTCTTCCCTCGGCTCAATGGCATCAGTCACTCCTTCCCTAGCGCCTCCATGTCCTCCTGAGGAGTCCCCTGAACTATTTGACCACAGTGTTGGGTACATGCTCCAGGAGGATGCCCAGCGTTTTGAAGGCTCCGATGATGGTACCCAGCTAGAGGAAGTCAATAACGTGAGCCCAGAGAGAGGGGGTGCCCAAGAAGGACAGCAATCTGGCAGTCCCCCAGCTGCAGCATACTGCCAGGTTTGCTCCAGTGATGAGGAGGGAGGGGATGATGAGGTCACTGACTCCACTGGGTGCCTGATAGGAGAGAGGAGGAGGAGGAGAAGGCACATCTCCAACAAGGCAGGATGCCCTCCAGGGGCCAGCTTAAGGCCAGCACACCGACTGCATCACACCGCAGAGCTCCGGATGTGCAGGGCGCTGCTGCCTCTGCGCGTTATTCCAAAAGTTCTTTGGTGTGGGCAAGTGCATCAGATCCCACCGCTGCTATTTGCAACATATGTCTCAAGCGTATGTCGCGTGGCCAAAACATCACCCGCTTGGGCACCACATGCTTGATCAGACATATGTCGACCTGCCATGCAGTTCATTTCAAGCGTGCCTAAAAGACCCACACCAAAGAACAAAGCGGACCTCTTCTTGCTCCTCATCAGCTGGGATCTCCAACCCCACTATACCTTCAGTCCTCTCTGAAACCTGCACTGAGAGGGATGAAGGTGTAGAATTAGGTGTGTCACAGCCAAGTACTTGCGGGCAATCTGCTATCGGTACACTGACGTCAGATTGTACTAGGCAAATCTCCCTGCCCCAGCTGCTGCACCGCCGAAAGAAGTTTGCTCCCAGCCATCCACATGCCCAGCGGTTGAATGCTAGCTTGGCTAAATTGCTAGCACTTCAACTGCTGCCTTTTCAGTTGGTAGACTATGCCCCGTTCTGTGAGTTTGTGGAATGTGCAGTTCCTCAGTGGCAGGTTCCCAAATGCCACTTTTTTCATGGAAGGCGATTCCGGCTCTCTACCGGCATGTGGAAGGCAATGTCTTGGCCTCACTGGACAGGGCGGTCAGTGGTAAGATGCATATTACCGCTGACTCTTGGTCCAGCAGGCATGGACAGGGATGTTACCTATCTTTCACCGTGCACTGGGTGACTCTTCTGGAAGCTGGGAAGGATGCAGGACAGGGTGCAGTAGTGTTGGAGGTTGTTCCACCACCATGCCTACAAAATTCTACTAGTGGTGATTCTGCCACACCTCTTTCCTCCACCCCCTCTTCTTCTTCTTCCTCCATGGCCTCTTCCTGTGCTGATTTGTCCTCGGAACCAGCGGTGCTCCGTAGGCGTTCAAGGGGCTAGGCAAGCACGCAGGCAAGAAGATGCCATGCGGTGCTTGAGCTGGTGTGCTTGGGGGACAGGAGCCACACTGGGGCAGAGATTCTCTCAGCTCTGCAGGGGCAGGTTCAGAGGTGGTTGACGCCATGCCAGTTTAAGCCAGGTATGGTGGTTTGCGACAATGGCACCAACCTCCTCTCCGCCCTCCGACAGGGACAACTGACCCATGTGCCCTGTTTGTCTCACGTCCTTAACTTGGTGGTGCAGCGGTTCTTGGGCAGGTACCCGGGCTTACAGGATGTCCTGAGGCAGGCCAGGAAAGTCTGTGTGCATTTCCGCAGGTCATATAATGCCAGTGCTTAGCTGGCTGACCTCCAAAAGGAATTTAACCTGCCCAAGAACCGCCTAACCTGTGAAATGCCCACCAGGTGGAACTCAATGTTGGCCATGCTGCAGTGGCTGCACACGCAGCAGAGGGCCATCAATGAGTATCTATGCGACTATGGCACCAGGACAGGGTCAGGGGACCTTGGTTTTTTCCCCCACGCCAGTGGGCTATGATTAGGGATGCATGCACTGTCATGTCACCATTTGAGGAGGCCATGAGGATGGTGACCAGTGACAGTGCATGCATCAGTGACACTGTCCCTCTTGTCAACCTGTTGGAGTACACGCTGCGTGGAATAATGGACAAGGCACTTGAGGCAGAACAGAGGGAGGAAGAGGAGACTTCCTTACCTCTCAAGGCCCCCTTTATCCAGACAGTGTTCCTACTGGCCCGCCAAACACAGGATGAGGAGGAGGAGGATTATGTCAGCATGGAGGTGGAGCCTAGCACTCAGCATCAGCAGCAGTCTTCAAGGGATCATTTACAGTCCAAAGAAACCCATGGACTTGTACGTGGCTGGGATGAGGTGGCTGCGGATCATGTTGTCCTTAGTGACCCAGAGGACTCTGGACCGAATGCCTCAGCAAACCTATGCTGCATGGCCTCCCTGATCCTGCAAAGCCTGTGGAAGGATCCTCGTATTCGTGGTATTAAGGGGAGGGATGATTACTGGCTGGCAACCCTCCTTGATCTATGTTACAAGACCTTATCTTGCCGTCGCAGAGGGTGCAGATGATGAAACATCTTTGGGAGGCCTTGCAGAAAGGTTTGTGCAATGCTTTTACACAGCCTGGGAGGTTACAATTTCCTGGTCCTCCTGGACAACGTGTTGCTGAGGCTTTGGTCAGTCACAGAAGGAGTGGTGGAGAAGGTGGCTGTCTGACCGATGCGTTCAGACAATTTTTTAGTCCGCAGCCCCAAGGTCTGATCAGTTCCAGCAACCATCGCCAGCGTCTGATTCACATGGTGCAGGATTACCTAGGGGCAAGATCAGACTTGGACACCTTTCCCACCGAAAATCCTCTGGGTTACTGGGTCTTGAGGATGGATCACTGGTCAGAGCTTGCACAGTATGCAATTGAGCTACTGGTCTGTCCTGCATCTAGTGATCTTTCGGAACGCACATTCAGTGCTGCTGGAGGCTTTGTAACCGATCACAGGGTGCGCCTGTCCACCGAATCGGTCGATTGGCTGACCTTCATAAAAATGAATCAGTCTTGGATCACCAGCTACCAAGCACCTGATGCTGATGTAACTGATTGATTTTTTTTAATGTGAGATCCCTTCAAGACTGCCTATGCTGATGCTGAGTGACTATCCTGTTATGCTAAGTGACAATCCTCTTCCTCAATTTTCATGCTGATAGCTTGTAAGAACATTTTTGGTTCTGGGCACCGCCACCAGTGGCCAAGGCCCAATTTTTCAGCCAATGTTTAACAGGGGCGTGTAATTACAATTTTTGATGCAATACTTTGCAGCAGGGCTCATTCCTGCACTCCAACTAGAGTATCTGTGAGGGGTTGCAGTGTTGTGGCACCAGCACCAGTGCCCAAGGCCCAATTTTTCAGCCTCTGTTTAACAGGGGCGTGTAATTACAATTTTTGATGCAATACTTTGCAGCAGGGCTCATTCCTGCACTCCAACTATAGCATCTGTGAGGGGTTGCAGTGTTGTGGTACCAGTGCCTAAGGCCCAATTTTTCTGCCCCTGTTCAACCGGGACATGTAATTACAATTCTTCTTTTCAATCTTATTTTATTTCGAGGGAAAAAAGTTTAACATAAGAAGAAAGTGTTCTACATTAGAGCATTACATATAGTATGCACAGAACAATGAATTTAAACTTTATCAGGGATGAACCTATATAAACAATTTGGCACATAGTCTCAGGTGTATCAACGAAGTCTCGTATTGTACAGTGCCTTGCAAAAGTATTCGGCCCCCTTGAACTTTTCAACCTTTTGCCACATTTCAGGCTTCAAACATAAAGATATAAAATTTTAATTTTTTGTGAAGAATAACCAACAAGTGGGACACAATTGTGAAGTGGAACGAAATCTATTGGATATTTTAAACTTTTTTAGCAAATAAAAAACTGAAAAGTGGTGCGTGCAAAATTATTCGGCCCCTTTACTTTCAGTGCAGCAAACTCACTCCAGAAGTTCAGCGAGGATCTCTGAATGATGCAATGTTGTCCTAAATGACTGATGGTGATAAATAGAATCCACCTGTGTGTAATCAAGTCTCTGTATAAATGCACCTGCTCTGTGATAGTCTCAGGGTTCTGTTGAAAGCGCAGAGAGCATCATGAAGACCAAGGAACACACCAGGCAGGTCCGTAATACTGTTGTGGAGAAGTTTAAAGCTGGATTTGGATACAAAAAGATTTCCCAAGCTTTAAACATCCCAAGGAGCACTGGGCAAGCGATCATTTTGAAATGGAAGGAGTATCAGACCACTGCAAATCTACCAAGACCTGGCTGTCCCTCTAAACTTTCAGCTCAGACAAGGAGAAGACTGATCAGAGATGCAGCCAAGAGGCCCATGATCACTCTGGATGAACTGCAGAGAACTACAGCTGAGGTGGGAGAGTCTGTCCATAGGACAACAATCAGTCGTACACTGCACAAATCTGGCCTTTATGGAAGAGTGGCAAGAAGAAAGCCATTTCTCAAAGATATCCATAAAAAGTCTCGTCTAAAGTTTGCCACAAGCCACCTGGGAGACACACCAAACATGTGGAAGAAGGTGCTCTGGTCCGATGAAACCAAAATCGAACTTTTTGGCCACAATGCAAAACGATATGTTTGGCGTAAAAGCAACACAGCTCATCACACTCAACACACCATCCCCACTGTCAAACATGGTGGTGGCAGCATCATGGTTTGGGCTTGCTTTTCTTCAGCAGGGACAGGGAAGATGGTTAAAATTGAGGGGAAGATGGATGCAGCCAAATACAGGACCATTCTGGATGAAAACCTGTTGCAGTTTGCAAAAGACCTGAAACTGGGACGGAGATTTATCTTCCAACAAGACAATGATCCCAAACATACAGCAAAATCTACAAAGGAATGGTTCACAAATAAACGTATCCAGGTGTTAGAATGGCCAAGTCAAAGTCCAGACCTGAATCCAATCGAGAATCTGAGGAAAGAGCTGAAAACTGCTGTTCACAAACGCTCTCCATCCAACCTCACTGAGCTTGAGCTGTTTTGCAAGGAAGAATGGGCAAGAATTTCAGTCTCTCGATGTGCAAAACTGATAGAGACATACCCCAAGCGACTTGCAGCTGTAATCGCAGCAAAAGGTGGCTCTACAAAGTATCAACGCAAGGGGGCCGAATAATTTTGCACGCCCCACTTTTCATTTTTTTATTAGTTAAAAAAGTTTCAACAATCCAAAAGATTTCGTTCCACTTCACAATTGTGTCCCACTTGTTGGTGATTCTTCACAAAAAAAAAAAAATTTATATCTTTATGTTTGAAGCCTGAAATGTGGCAAAAGGTTGAAAAGTTCAAGGGGGCCGAATACTTTCGCAAGGCACTGTACATAAAAGCCTTTAGACATATGAGAGGAGTAACAGACATGTGGGATCCAACATATGTTTACCCTTATGTTTTGCGTGCTGGCGTTATCAGAAGGATCTACCAAATCAGGCTGATATGCTGTCGTGATCTTTTATTTACTTATATTAGGTATTTAAGTGACCTTTATTCAACTGTTTACTTGTTTGGTTCGGTATATGCAGAAGAGTTGGCAAAAAAAAAAAGAGAAGAGAGAGTGTTAGTGGGAACAGAAATAGAGAATAATAAAAAAGGTGGGAAAGACACCCCGGCATGGCTAGCCAGTGGATAGGGATGGGTCATCCCTGACCCATACTGAAAAGTCATCGGAGTATTGAAACATTGACCAAGAGGTCCAGGTGATGGAGAACTGTTCTTCCCTCCCGGCTTCCTGCGCCAACAGGCGCTCCAGATCTCTTATCTGATCCACCTCAACAACCCAATTGCCCAAGGAAGGCACATCTGTTGTTCTCCAATGTCGGGGAATCACTGTCCTAACTGCGGCTAGAAAGTGGGGCAATATATCTTTTTTGATCAACTTGAGGGGGCCTGGGAGCATAGATAGTATGGCTATCTCTGGTGTGTGCTTAATTGAGGTCCCCATCAGCCTGTCATATAGCTCAAAGACCGTTTTCCAGAGTTTCCTAATTGGAGGGCAAGCCCACCAAATGTGGAGCATCGTCCCTTTAGAGGACTGGCATCGCCAACAAGTATCTGACAAAGAGGGGTTAAACCGTTGGATAGTCGCTGGGCATCTGTACCACCTCGTCAATAGTTTAAACCCTTTTTCTTGATTCCTAGTTGCTAAGGAAATCCTATGCATCAGGATAAAGCTTTTTTGCCAATCAGCAGGGGAGATGGAGTGTTGTAGATCTGATTCACAATGCTGTGTGTACGTTGGAAGGTCAGGGGGAGAAACATTTAATAATAGAGAATATAACAATGATACTACGTGAGTTGGCGGGTCTGATTGTAAAAGTAACTTGTCAAAGTCTGATGGGTCATCCAGGATCTCAGAGATGGAAGAGAAAGTGCATATGTAAGACCTTAATTGACCCCTCTGCAACCACATTACTGGGGGCCCTAGGTCCGACTGGGAGGGTATATCTGTTCTCAAGCATGGGTCAGCGTGTAAAACCTGAGCTAAGCGTCTATGACTGTCCCTATTCCAGGGTCCAAATCTCCACCTACTGACAGTTGAGGGAAAGCCGGGGTCCCAAAGAGAGGGGTCATTGGGCCCCTGAGTTTTGATATTTTACCAGTTGAGATCAGACGGTCCCAAATCTGAAGAGTTTGCCGAGTAAGAGCAGCGGAGAGTGTACTATCTTTACGCTGGGCCATAGGAGTCCACGGCAGGGCGCAAAGATCAATCTCATTGAGATATCTCTCCAATGGAACCCAGAGCTTGGAGGAAGGGTAATGAAACCAATCCATGATACGTGTGAGAACCGCCGCCTTATGGTATGTAGAGGCATCTGGGACCCCTGCTCCCCCCCTAGCCTTCGCAAGGGTCACTGTGTCGTATTTAATTCTGGGGCGGTTTCCCTTCCATATGAATTTAGAAAAAATCTGACGAAGCTTTTGGAAGAACGAGGTGGGAATATGAATAGGAATGGTTTGAAAAAGATAGAGAAATCGAGGG
The DNA here is from genome assembly GCA_037952835.1 of Lithobates septentrionalis. Taxonomy (NCBI): domain Eukaryota; kingdom Metazoa; phylum Chordata; class Amphibia; order Anura; family Ranidae; genus Lithobates; species Lithobates septentrionalis. The sequence continues at coordinate 1,818,527 of JBBDGP010001379.1, forward strand.
AGAACATCCATCTTCAAAACATTCACCCTACCTAACCAAGAGAGCTGTTTAGATGTGTATGTAGCCAGATCCACTTGTGTTCTAAGAAGTAGAGGGGTAAAGTTGCTGGAGAATAGTTGGGATGCGTCTGTTGGGATATGGATTCCTAGATAACGAATAGATGTGGAGCTTGTCTTAAAGGGGAAGGAGGATGAGAGCTGTTGGAGAGCCTCCTTTGGGAGTGAAATGTTGAGAATTTCTGACTTACTATGATTTACTTTAAAGTTACTAACCTCTCCATATCTCATAAACTCCTGTAATAAAGAGGGCAGGGAGACTTGCGGTTGGGTTACAAACAAGAGCAAGTCATCCGCAAATAGGGCAATTTTAGTATGTATAGGGCCTATATTGATACCATGAATAGCTGGGTTGTTTCTGAGGGCGTTGGCTAGGTGTTCCATAACAAGGACATAGAGAATGGGGGACAAGGGGCATCCCTGTTCGCGTTCCATTGTGAATAGTGAATTTTGGAGATAGGGAACCGTTCAGTCTGATCCTAGCGGAGGGAGATGTATAGAGAGACATTATTCTGGAGATCATATTTTGGCCTAGACCTAGCTGCTGTAGTGATAGGCGGAGAAATTGCCAGTCGACGCGGTCGAAAGCCTTCTCCGCGTTGACCGTAAGAAGGCACAGTGGGACATTATGGGTCCGAGCATAATCCGCAATGGAGAAGTGTTTTCAGGGTGTTATCTCGCACTTCTCTTCCACTCACAAAGCCAACCTGATCTAGGTGTATTAAGCGGGGTAATAATGGTTGTATTCTATTAGTTAGCACCTTCGCGTATACCTTCAGATCTACGCCTATCAGCGATATGGGTCCGTAATTAGCAAATATAGTCAGGTCTTTTTCTGGTTTTGGGATGAGGGTGATATGTGCCTCCAGGGTTTGCGGTGGGAATACTGAACCCTCAGAAATGGAGTTAAACACTTTTGTTAAGAAGGGGGTAAGGAGGGGAGCAAATTGTTTGTAGAATTTGGGAGTGAAGCCTTCAGGGCCCGGACTTTTACCCGATGGGATAGATGCAATGGCGTGGGTGACCTCGTCCTCCGAGATCGGAGCCTCAAGGTCTTCTACCGTTTCTTCGTCTAGAGTGGGTAGTGCAGTTTCTGCAATATATGAGGCCTGTGTTTCCGCTGTAATAGAGGGAGGTTCAGTGGGGCTTGCTGTGGGTATGTTATACAGGGATTGATAGAAGTCTCGGAATACCTGTCCCATCTCAGCAGGCGCAGAGACAGTTTTCTCAGATTTGTCCCGTATGTGAGGTATAAAAGTGTTAGGTTGTTTGGCATGTAAGGTGCGAGCTAGCGATCTACCACATTTGTCCCTAAATTTGTATTGATGAAAGGCTAGTTTGTTCGCGAATGTACATGCTGATGCCTCGTATAATTCCCTAAGCTGAGTACGAGCGGAAGAAACCTCAGCAAGCACTTCCACCGTGGGGGAACGCTTATGGGTAGTCTCAAGCGTCTTAAGCTTGTGTACTGCTGTAACTATCGCAGCTGAGCGTTCTTTTTTTCAGGCGGGCACCCATTTGAATAAAGCTACCCTGCAATACCGCCTTTAATGCCTCCCATGCAATAGGGGGTGAAGTATCGTCAGAGGCATGGTCCGCGAAAAAGTTTGTTATAGTCTCCGCTATCAGCGTGTCGTATCCCGGTTCAATTAGAAGCCAGTCATTTAACCTCCATGTCCATTCTTTTATTGGGGTAGAGGGGATCGCAAATGTCAGAAATATCGGGGAGTGGTCGGACCAAACCATAGGGTCTATTTCACAGTTTGGGGACCAATCTAAGCAGCCGTGGTCAATTAAGAAATAGTCTAAACGACTGTATGATCGATGAACATTGGAGAAATGTGTGTAGTTTCGGGAGTCAGGGTACAGTATCCACCATACATCCACAAGATGCATATTATATATGGCACGTTTTAAGGCCCGTAATTTAGGAAAGGAAACAGAGGAACGGGATGTCGATGAATCTAAAAGTGGATCCAAGGGAGTATTAAAGTCCCCTCCAAGTATGAGCTTGCCCTCTACAAAACCCTCCCAAATCTTTAAGTATTGCAAGGCCAATGGGACTTGACGTGTGTTAGGCAGATATATATTGGCTATTGTAAATTTGGTCCCCCATAGTGAGATTTTCACAAAAACGTATCTGCCCTGGGGGTCTGCCACATGGTCGAGCAGTTCAATGGGGAGTGTTTTATGAAATGGAATAGAGACACCCCTTGATTTTTGTGTCGGGTTGGTACTGTGGATCCATCTATTAAAGTATCTGTTGGAGCAGGAAGGGGTAGAGCCAGAGTGGAAGTGAGTCTCCTGTAGCAAAAGCACATTAACCTGCCTTTTATGCATCTGATGCAGAATTTGTCCACGTTTTGAAGCGATGTTGAGCCCATTGACATTATATGAACAAAATTTCAATTGGGGGCGTGAGGTCACCGTGTGAGCCATGCCGGGGTGTTAGAGGTTGTAGAAAGAGAAAAGTAGTATAATATAGAAGAGAAGTATAGAAAGCGGTATGGGGTAAGAAAGTAAAGATATCTGAAATGTAGAAGTGGGAAAAACAGGGGGGGCGGGGGCAGGAGGGGATAAGAGGATAGGTGAGAAGTGTGAGAAGAAAGAAAGGAAAAAGGGTGTAAAAAAAAAACAAAAAAAAAACCAGACACCTAAAAAGATGTGTCCGAGAAACTAGTGTGTTTGCTAACGCAAAACACTACGTGAAATGTCACGCTTTAGGCACAAACCGTGCCTGTCCTACCGTGGGGGAGAGGTCAAAATGAATGGACCTGAGTCGTGGTCCTGACAGCATATCAGGCATATATACAGTATAAGTCGCACACTTAATATTTGAACCGTGAGTGAGGCATGAAACAGCCTTTTCCTAAAAAAAAGAGAGAAAAAACAAAAACTTTGTGTGGAGTTGAGATGGCCCCCACTGTGTCAGGAAAAACATGGGAGGGGTAAGGGTCTGTAGACTAAACCTTTCTTTGTGTGCTTTCCCCCCTCTGAGGTAGAGCATCTATTACTAAGTCTCATCTAACATATAAGACCAGTGAGTTAATAATCGTGGATGTGTTCCTCAGTGTTTATTAACCTAGACTATAGAAACCCATTCATGTGAACTACCGTTAATGATAACAGTCAACTAAATATGTGTATTGGATACAGGCCTTTAACCTAGAAGTGTATAGCAAAAAATAAGTATATTGGCTCCCGTTTGTAAAAAGATTATTTAGTCAAAACATTATGAATATAGGGAGGGTAAGGGGGAAGCGGGGGATCCACCCACCGAGGCAATCAACCACACCATGTGTGGTATCTTCTGACCTGCATCTCCTGGGGTAGAGATTGATCAGAACTGGAGGCCAAAGGTCCCCCCATAGCAGCCTCCCCCGCTCCCACCTCAAACACCCCAGCATATACTATACAGGGAGGGGGTGACGAGGGACAATTTTAAACAGAGCAAAATATCATAGAAAAACCTTTTAGTGTATGTAGGCATTACCTGACGCCCGTCGCAAAGATTGTCACAGAGAGATCGTGTTCTATGGTCTCTCCCAAACCCCAGCCAAGTAATAAATCGGCAAAGAGCAGGGAGAGAGCCAGTAGTTCTGAGTCCTGTTCTTACATAATCCCTTACCAGACCCACCGGAGATCTCGGAATTTAGAGGGGAAAGTCACAGTCAAAAGATCAAAGAACATAGCAGGCCACTCAGAGTGCAGCAAGGCTACTGGGATCTCTCGGTAAGGCAAGATGCAAAGTAAGACGGATCAAGACAGCATTTTCCATTGAGTTTCCATATCAAACTTCTGGAGAGGTAGGTCTTCTTATCTCGGGACCAGAAGAGATTGATCTAGACCTAGGACGTCTACGACGTTGCGGGAGTGGGCCAAGTCCCATCTGTCGTGATCGATCTTCAGGAGGATCCAACCAATTCAAAATATCTACCGGTTCCTGCTCAATAAAAAGGAAAAAGTCAGGTAGTTGATCTGGGTCTGAGAGCGTGAACCTGCTGTCTCCTCTGGTCACCTTGATGCTGAAGGGGTGTCCCCATGTGTAGGAAGCCCCGGCTTGTCGTATAAGGTCAAGCAAAGGGCGCACCACTCGACGCATATACAGCTTATTGCGGGATAAGTCAGGGTACAGGTGAATAGAGGCTCCAAAGAAATCCACAGAACCCATGTTCCATGCCTTTCGCATGATCTCCTCCTTTAAGGTGTAGTAGTGGACCCTACAAAGAACATCTCGGGGGCGACCATCTCGTGCCCCCCCGGCCCACCCACCCTGTGAACACGGTCCAGTTCAATTGGTGATGCTGCCTCTCTTCCCAACACTTTGGAGTCAGGAGCCCAGATGCCCAGATAGTGGTAGAAGAGGGGCAGCAAGAGGACCCAATTATGGTGCAGGGAAAGTGGCGCCGCTACAATAAAATAAAGTACCTGGTCCTGGAGGCTCCGTCTGGATTGGTAGGCCGCAAGATGGCGGCAGCCGCAGGCCTCCCGGATCGGCCTCTGTGGTGCCTCCCACGTCTGCTCAGGCCCCCTCACTATGCAGCACCCTCCCAGGGATGTCCGGCGTCCTTGTGTGGCGATTCACTGTCTCTCTGCCCGGGGATCGCGGTACCTGGTCCTGGAGGCTCTGTTCAGACTAGTAGGCCGCAAGATGGCGACGGCCACGGGCCTCCCGGAGCGGCCCCGTGGCTCCTCCGATGTCTGCTTGAGCCCCCTCACACTGCTGCACCCTTCCTGGGATGTCCGGCTTCCTGGTATGGCGGTTTGCTGTCCCTCCGCCCGGGAATTGCGGTACCGGAGACCGGGGATGCAGAAGGCACAGTAGGCCTCAAGATGGCGACGGGCTTCTGAGCAGTGGTTAGGCCCGTTTGCGGGCCTGAAAACACCCAATCGTCCTGCTGGTTTCTGCTATTCCCGCTGGGAACAATGCCAGTGATGTCTGGGGATGACTAGGGAAAATTTAGAGAATCCCCTGCCGCCGAACTCCACTGGATGGCGGTGGATAGTGTTGGTCTTTGTGGAGCTCCCCTGGAGCACGTCTTTCTCCATCAACAGTCGGCCACGCCCCCCCGTAATTACAATTCTTGATCTAATATTTCACAGCAGGGCCCATTCCTGCGCCCACCAGGAGTAACTGTGAGGGCTTACAGTATTCTGGCAACACAACCACCAAAGTCCCAATTTTTCTTCCCTTGTTTAACAACGGCATGTAATAACAATTCTTGATCTAATATTTCACAGCACGGCCCGTTCCTGCGCCCACCAAGAGTAACTGTGAGGGCTTACAGTGTTGTGGCAACACCAACACCTAAGGCCCCAATTTCTGCAGAGTATATAGAGGAGGCCCCTACTTTCAAACATCCAACTTACAAACGACTCCCCCTTGCAAACGGAAGGAGACAACAGTAAGTGAGATGAAATCTACCCCTAGGAAGGGAAATTCTCTCCTGTAAGAGTTAATATGGGAAAAACATGTCTCCTCTTCACTGATGCTTTATCACCAATCCTTGTTTCACTAAAAACCCCACATTTTCAAAAAACATTTGTCATTGGGACAGAAAGTGAGGTGAAATCTTCTGAAGAGGTGCACAGACAGCAAAATAAATGTTACAGGGGTGATAACCCTTCCCTATGTTTTCCAAAAAGCTTAAAAATAGATTTTTTGGCTGGAGCTACACTTTAAAAATGTACCAGTTCAAAATTACAAACAGATTCTACTTAACAACAAAATTACAGTCTCTGTCTTTTTGCACCGCCTGTATACTGCTGTTCAGAGTATATAGGGCCTGGGGTCCCCACGCCTTTCCTTTTTTTTATTTGGGTGCGGAGTTCCCCTTAATATCCATACAAGACCCAAAGGGCCTGGTAATGGACTGGAGGGTACCCATGCCGTTTGTCTTACTGATTTTCATCCATATTGCCCGGACCCGACATTACATTAAAGCCGCAAGCAGTGTTAAATTACTTTTATTCCTTTAAAAATTTAATTTTGTGCAGGGACTGTTCTAAGCATGGGAAGCATGCGCCACTTTACAGGCATACTATAGACACCACCTCTAAGGTTAGTATGAGAATATCCTCTCAATAGGAGTCATTCACGTAACGCATTGGCCTGAATCCTAAAGTCGTTTTCAAGCGTGCAATTTCTACATAACCTCAAGTATTGCGCAAAGGGTATGCTGCGCACCAGTGGCTTGGGATGAGCATTGGTGGCGTATAGCAGAGTGTTACCAGCAGTGGGCTTGCGGTATAGGTCAGTGCCCAGGGTGCTGTCACGTTGTTTGATAATGTTCAGATCTAAAAATGGGATCTGAGCAGTATCAAACTTGAAAGTGAATTTTAGGTTAAAATCGTTGTTGTCCAGTTTGTGGATGAAATCCAAAAGTCTGTCCTTCGTCCCGGTCCATACCAGGAATAGATCATCTATGAAACGATACCACAACGATACCATTTTCAAGAAAGTCTGAGTATCTTTCATCGGAGTGTCCATGCCTCTCCCAACCACCTAGATCAAGGTTCGCATATGCAGGGGCACATGATATCCCCATAGCGACTCCTTGAGTCTGCAGGAACAACTGGTCGTTGAAGGTGAAATAATTTTTGGGCAAAATGAACTGTAATAATGCAAGGATGAAATGGTTAAGGGGCCATGTATTGGTATCTTGTTCGAATAGAAAGGATCCAGCCGCCAGGATGCCCCGCTCATGGGGGATACTCGATTACAGAGCCTCAATATCAATTGCCAGGAGCAGGGCATCTGGAGGGATCTGGATCCCCTTTAGACATTGCAGCAGATCTGTAGTGTCCCTGATGTACGAAGGGAGGCTACGTACATGAGGCATCAAAAATGCATCAACAAATTTGCTTGCATTGTCAGTCAAGGAGCCTATCCCAGAAACCATAGGTCTGCCTGGAGGGGTCTGAACATTTTTGTGAGTTTTGGGGAGGGAGTAGAAGGTGGGGACACGAGGAAACTTGGAGACCAGGAACTCAAGAATGTCCTCGTCAATGAGGCCTAGGAAAAAGGCCTCAGTGCAAAGGATCTGGAGTTCCTGGGCATAGGAGGACACAAGGGAATGGGTTGATACTAGTTACGATTATTAAGGATAGTCAGGCACATGGATTTGTATTGGTTGTGTGTCATTAGAACGATGTTACTACCTTTGTCTGACTATAAAATCTGAAAAAATAGGGGATTGGCGCTGTTCACTGGTAAAAAATAATAAATAAACTATAAACAGACTCCTAACACAAGGGAAACATTACACCACAATTCTGGGTGAGTGAAAAGTGCAACACAGTGTAATATAGTATTTGTAAATAAATATACGTGCTAAAAATTGTCACAGAATGTGCAATCTGCCCAAGGTGAAATATTATATAAAATAATGCATAAAATAATAAATAAAACTCCAAGCAATAATATAAGTGAATGATCAGTCAGGTGTATAAAATTTTTTTTCACAAGATCCAAAGAAAATATTCAATGAAGGGTATAAGTGAATTATACCCTAGAAAGAGGACAAACACAGTGTTGCCCACTACAAAATGGTGTATATACTAGTGAAGCTGGATGGTGTTGAATGAAAAATAAAATCAAAAAAAGGACTACTAACATATGGTGTGCATAAAAATATTAGTGTTCAGAGAAAATAATGAAAAACATGAAAAAATGAAAAAGTCCAAGCATCCAAAAAATGCCAAAAAATGCCAAAAAATGCCGTGTATATTAAATTGCTATATATATTGTTCAGTGTACATAAAAAGTTCTTGTGCAGCAAGCTAGTGCATCTTCAAATGGTTCCAGGTAAGTCCGTCCCAATATATATATATACTGTCCTGTGTGGAGCCCCCTCTAGTGCCCCCACTCACCGGAGCGCCCAACCCCTGCAGGGGTAATGGGCATGTAGATGTAAATCCGATGATCCAAGCGGTCGGTGTCCCCTTCACCACCTGCTTTCCACTTGTGTCACCAGATCGCTTTCAAAAGGCATCCACCCGGACAAAATACCATGTGCAGGGAGAAGAGAAGAGCCTCATAGTGTGATTCCAAATATGACTTTATTAAGCTAAAGCTTACAACAAACGAAAAAAACGGAAAAACTAAAACTAAAATCAAACAGCACTCTGCCGGCTGGCTCCACGAGCAGAGTGCTGTTTGATTTTAGTTTTAGTTTTTCCGTTTTTTTCGTTTGTTGTAAGCTTGAGCTTAATAAAGTCATATTTGGAATCACACTATGAGGCTCTTCTCTTCTCCCTGCACATGGTATTTTGTCCAGGTGGATGCCTTTTGAAAGCGATCTGGTGACACAAGTGGAAAGCAGGTGGTGAAGGGGACACCGACCGCTTGGATCATCGGATTTACATCTACATGCCCATTACCCCTGCAGGGGTTGGGCGCTCCGGTGAGTGGGGGCACTAGAGGGGCCTCCACACAGGACAGTATATATATATTGGGACGGACTTACCTGGAACCATTTGAAGATGCACTAGCTTGCTGCACAAGAACTTTTTATGTACACTGAACAATATATATAGCAATTTAATATACACGGCATTTTTTGGCATTTTTTGGCATTTTTTGGATGCTTGGACTTTTTCATTTTTTCATTTTTTCATGTTTTTCATTATTTTCTCTGAACACTAATATTTTTATGCACACCATATGTTAGTAGTCCTTTTTTTGATTTTATTTTTTATTCAACACCATCCAGCTTCACTAGTATATACACCATTTTGTAGTGGGCAACACTGTGTTTGTCCTCTTTCTAGGGTATAATTCACTTATACCCTTCATTGAATATTTTCTTTGGATCTTGTGAAAAAATTTTTTATACACCTGACTGATCATTCACTTATATTATTGCTTGGAGTTTTATTTATTATTTTATGCATTATTTTATATAATATTTCATCTTGGGCAGATTGCACATTCTGTGACAATTTTTAGCACGTATATTTATTTACAAATACTATATTACACTGTGTTGCACTTTTCACTCACCCAGAATTGTGGTGTAATGTTTCCCTTGTGTTAGGAATCTGTTTATAGTTTATTTATTATTTTTTACCAGTGAACAGCGCCAATCCCCTATTTTTTCAGATTTTATAGCAATTGGATCGCACCTAGGTGCTTTCTTTATCTGGGGGGCTGCAGTTCGGTCACAAGCCCGTCCTAAGCGCGGAATACCACTATATACCTTTGTCTGACTGTTTGATGACAACATCAGAGCACTTTTGCAGAGGTTTGGGTGCTTTGGTTTGATTATGATCAAGGTTAGAAGAAAAGCCAGGCCAATGTTGCTTTTTAAGGTCTCTAATAGTGGCTTGGAGAAACGTCCAAATCACAGGGCAGGTCATTAAATCTGGAAATCTGTGTGAACGTAAACGAAAAGGTTTAGGTAATGATCCATCATCTAAAGTGGTAGTGTGGTGAGATGCAGTAGAAGAAATACTTTGAGAAGGGTGGGAATCCTCAGCAGCTCCCTCGTCATATAGGAGCATGAGGTCCCGGAGCGCCTGGAACTCCTCCATGCTGAAGTGCTTGGTGCGCTCCGCGAGCTCACGCTCGAGACTTAAATTGGTGCGATCTTTGTCAAAAATAAACTTAAACATGAGGTTACGTGCAAATAGATATAGGTCCTTGATGGTCTTGGTGACTTTGAGAGCATCTAAAGGACAAAAACATAGGCCTAGCTGAAGTACAGAGGATTCCTCCTCGGTCAACTGGTAGGAGGTGAGGTTTATAATGTTGAGGTTGGTGTCGTGTTGTGTGGAAGTTGTGTGGGTTTTAGTACGTACGTGTCTAGGTTCCCCTGCTGTTTCTTGAGGTCTAAAAAAATTTGGTCTTCATTGACCTTAGTGTATTTATTCGTCAGAAGGGCTGAGTTGAGGACTTTCGGGATAGTGCCATGTAAAGAAGAGTAACCAACAGCCAACAGGGTAGTGGTATCTATTGAAGTTTGTGTAGAAGGTGCACGTGCAGATTTAACAGCTTTAGGGCCTTTTTGGTCTTTCTTAGGGTTGGCTGGTGGAGTACCACCGCCATAACGTAGTCTTTTCCGTGAGGAATTGGTTGCTGGTGTAACAGTCGAACGTAAGTTGCTTTTGAGGGAAAAGGTTGATGATAGGGACTAATCGGATTCAGCTTCCGTGGTGGGGTTCCTCGTAGCATTCGCACGAGAGAAACCCCTCCTACCCAGATTCCTCCAAGATCATCAATAGGCATAGCCCTCAGCAAAGGCTACTCTGTCTTTGCTAAATTTGCTTTGCTTTTTAACAATGATGTCCTTATTCATTATCTCCAATCGGTCTTTTAACTCCTTCCACTTGATTTTAAAGGTTGTATTGTCTACTAGATGGGAGTATTCAGAGTTTAGACGTTTGATATCAGTGTCAAGTGTAGTCATATCATGGGTGTATTGTGAAATGAGTGATCTCATCAGATCAAGACTACAATTGGTCAATATATTTTCCCAAGTTTTTTTAAATTTAGCAGATGGATTTTTTATGGTAGGGAAGATCGGGCAGATATTCTCTGTAACATACATTTTAAAATTCTCAATATGCCAATGTAAGGGAGGGGAAAGGGGGGCGTGGAATAGGGGGGGGGGGACGAGGCAGGAGGAAATTGAAGGGGGGGAAGGATGGGGAAGGGGGGAAAGGGGGGGTGGGGGCAAGTGTGTGGGGGCAGGTAAAGAAAACCTTTTTCTTTCCCTGCCTCCACACACTTACCCCCACCCCCCTCCCCCCTTCCCCATCCCTCCCCTCCCCCTTCAATTCCCTCCCGCCTCGTTCCCCCTCCCCCCTTCCCCCCCCTCCCCTCCTCCCTTCCGTTTTCTCTCTCTCTCTCCCTTTTCCCCTTCCCCCCTCCACCCAGTGTTTTCCCCCCTCCCCCCTCTCCCCCCCCCCCCATCCAGTACTTATCACTTTTATTCCCGCAATCACTGGTTCGGCCTACCCATCACTTCATCACACCCTTGTGTGCACTAAGCTTTTTTTGTATCTTTTAAATTCTTAATTTCAACATTACTTTTCAATTAGACTCTGTCAATTACAATCCCCGTGTCCGCCGCGGGGGGAATTGCTGAGCCCTGTCGTTTGCTGGTCCCGTTTCAGTGGGTGGGCTGGTATTCTTTTTTTTTTTTTTAAATTGGAAAAAGCCAACTTTATTTGAATAAAAGTCATTTTACAAAATAGTTACTTATGTGAAATAATAAACAGTACATTATAACAGTCTGTGTGAGATTCTTTGCACATACATGTTAAGGTACAAGTTTATGCTGGTGTATACATCCAGTATATAAGAGACTTCATGTCATTCTACTACCAATACATTTCTGATTAAGATTTTCATGGTTTAGACCTCCATAGGATAGTCACCTTCTACTTTTATCTAAGTAGGTCTGTCTGTGAGGCATTGGGGTATTTTAAGCACGTTTCTCCATCCTCTAACCATCTATCCCACACCTTTGAGTACTTATGTGCGCATTTTCTATAGGCATAGACTAACTTTTTAAATGGCAGTGCATCATTAACGTCCCTCTTCCATTGGGGTATGGAGGGAGGCTGAGCCTGCATCCATGCCTTGGCTATGCCCTTACGCGCCATAAACAGAGTTTCATTTAGAAATGTAGCTTAGTATTTGTCAATTTCTACGTCTGGCAGAAGTCCCAAAAGACATAGTTTGGGGTCTACTACTACTGGGGATCCCATATTGTCATGTAAAAATTGGACAACCTGCGTCCAATATGTCTGAATGTTTGGGCAGCTCCATATGAGATGGAAGAACGTACCTGGTGCTGCGTGGCATAACTGGCATGTCGGGTCATATGTACAGAGAAATGTTGCCTTTTTAAGAGGAGTCAGGTAGGCTTTGTGTATAATGTATATTTGTGTCAGTCTGTCAGATAACTTGGGGGATGTCAATCTGGTCCCTTCCATTATTTCATCCCAGTCTTCCTCCTCTATGGGGCCTATATCTTTTTCCCATTCCATTTTTGCCTTTTGTGCAGTGGGATTTAACCTACAGTTTCTGATCTTTAGATAGAGGGCCGATATGAGTTTAGAGGGTTCCTCTCCCAGTATTATATCCAGGACTGGAGAATCTGACACTACTTCCACATTTGGTAGTTGTGTTTTTAATGCATGGCGAAGTTGTAAGTACTTAAAAGCCATCTGGTTAGGGAGTGTATATTCTTCCTTAAGCACTTGAAATTGCTTGAGTCTGGAGTTAGATAGCACCTGATGGATGTTTATTATACCATGTGTAGCCCATACTGTCGAGTATGAGAGATATTCTAACTCAGGTAGGTATTTGTTGAACCATAGTGGGGTGTGGGTGTGAATTTTCCCACTGTTTTGCTTTTTCAGTGTGATTTCCCATATTCTTTGATGATGGAGTAGCATTCCCATATTATATCTTGGGGGTATTTTATTAATTTGTTTCCCTCTAAGGATAGCTTGGAGCGGGGTAAATGCTGGGTGACCCAGTTTGTTACACACTAGGGATCTATAGCGTTGCATTTCCACTTTATTAAAGTGGTATATATGGTAGAGTTGAGCTGCCAAGTAATAATCTTGTAGATCAGGAAGGCACACTCCTCCCTTATCTGTGGGGTTCTTTAAAACATGCCAGGCCAGTTTGTGTCTGCCATTTCCCCATACAAATGAGTTTAGAATGGCTTCCATTTGTTTAAAGACTTTTAAAGGGATATAGAGAGGAGTGTGTCAAACCACATATAGTATTTTGGGTAACAAAATCATTTTTATTATATTTATACGTCCCATCACCCCCAGTGGCAGCCTGGACCATGTCTGGGTTTTGGACTTTATCAAGTTAAATAGGGGTGTAACATTTAGGTGTGTGTAGTCCGTCAAGGTCCTAGTGACCTCCACCCCCAGGTACTTAATTTTGGATACTCTGGATAATGGAAGAGGTGGGTTTGTTTTAGAGGGGGGGGGGGGGGAGATGCCCAGCGGGAGGATTTGAGATTTGTCCCAGTTGATACACAATCCCGAGTAGCTACCCATTTTTTCAATAATTTCAAGTGCAGCCTGTAGTGAAGGTCCTTAATCTGCCAAGTATAAAATAGTGTCATCAGCATATAGACCTATTTTATCTACTGTATGTCATTTTCTCAGTCCCTTTATATCAGTGTCTGCTCTGATGGCAATTGCCAGTGGCTCTGCTGCCAAGGCATATAGTAGGGGAGACAGGGGGCATCCCTGTCTTGTACCCCTTTCCAGAGGGAATTGCTCCGAAAGCCAGCCGTTAACAAATACCCTTGTTTTAGGTGTCTGATACAGAAGCTTAACCCACTGCATAAACTGTGGACCAAAGCCATAATTGTGTAGGCACTCCCACAGGTACGGCCATTCTACGGAATCAAAGGCTTTGACAGTGTTAAGTGCTACCACCACCCTGGTTCCAGAATTGTCATGTTGAGCCTGTATGTTCATGTATAATCTCCTAATGTTCATGGCAGTGTTTTTTCCTGGCATAAAGCCTGTTTGGTCAGGATGTATTAACGTTAGTATAGCAGTATTCAATCGATTGGCCAGTATTTTAGCTAGTATTTTAATATCCACCTGTAGGAGTGAGATAGGCCTGTATGACTCAGGGTAATGGGGGTCTTTGCCCGGCTTGGGGAGTACGATTATTTGGGCCTCCTGCATGGATAAAGGGAGCAAGTTCGTGTCAAATATAGATTGATAAAGATCCTTGAGTTTAAGTATGAGTGTTTCCGAATATGTTGCATAGAACTCCAGGGGTAGTTCATCTAGTCCAGGAGCTTTGGACTTGGTCAGTTGGGAAATCGCATTGGTAACATCCTGTGTAGTTATGGGTGCATCTAGTAATTTCACTTGTTCTGGTTTTAATCTAGGGAATTGGATAGTGTTGAAATACGCTTGAAGTTCCTTTTGTGTATGCGTTGTATGGGATTTATATAGGTTTTTATAGAATGTAAGAACTGGGATGCTACTTGAAAGGGGTCTGTAATGTTATTTCCCTCTGTGCCTTTTAGGGAGACTACTACAGGGGGCCTATCGTCCATGTGGGCTAGATAGGCTAGTAACCTGCCTGCCCTCTCCCCCTGCTCATAAACTCTTTGCTTACAGAAAAATATACTTTGCTTGGCCTTTTCAGTACATAATTGTGTTACCATGCGGGACTGTAGTTTTACCCTATCTAGGTTTTAAAGGGTTGGATTGGAGTTATAAGTTGTTTCCAGCTCTTGTAGCTTATCATTTGTTAGTTGTAGTGTTAGATTGGATGATTGTATTAGTCTGTTTATTCTGGTGGTAAGAATCCATCGGGCCTGTACCTTAAATTCATCCCAGAATGTGCTGAGGGAGGGTGGGATTCTAGGCCTATCCAGGAAGTATTTAATCTCTCTTTCAATGGAGTCATGGTCTGTAATGGCCGACAGCCAGTGGGGGTTCAATCTCCATGTGCGTACAGGGGGGGCATTCCCCAAAGATACTGTCACCCAGCAAGGGGAATGATCTGATAACGTCCTTGGTGCAATCCCTGACCCCGTGACTTTAGGCAGTAGAACCTGGGACACCATTACAAAGTCTATTCTAGACATGGTATTATGGCTTGTAGAATGGCATGTGTAGGCTCTGGTTGTGGGGTTGTTGTGCCTCCACACATCCACTAGGGCAAACTCTGTCATGGTACGAGATAGTCTGGTCTGCACGGGTGTGCCCAGTTGATCCCCCGTTTGTGTCGGTTGGTCTAGATATGGAGACATTGTCCTGTTAAAGTCTCACATTCAAATTGCTGGTATTGTCGGGTGTTGCGCTATAAACGCTAGGCCCTCTGTAACTACATCAGATTTATATGGGGGGGGTGTAACTGGCTATGATTAGCAAGGGGGTTCCTCCACAACAAGAGCATGTATAAAGATATATCTACCCTGCCGGTCAGTCTCCAGAGCAATCAACTCAAACGGGGTGGATTTAGCCACTAGCACCGCAACCCCCCTGGAAAAGTTCGTATGGGTGCTGTGATATGCCCATCCCACCCAGGGGCGCCTCAGCCCCGCCTGCAAATGTCCAGTAATGTGTGTCTCCACCAGTGCAATAATATCTGCCTTTTGTCTTTTAAGAAATGTTAGTATAGCTGTTCGTTTAATTTTATCTTACATACCTCGCACATTCCATGTCATAAATTTAATGTCTGTCCCATTGGTCATGGCTTACTGGGGGTATTTATACCGGCAGGGCATCTCCTATTTAACATACAGTGGCTTGCGAAAGTATTCGACCCCCTTGAACTTTTCAACCTTTTGCCACATTTCAGGCTTCAAACATAAATATATAAAATTTTTATTTTTTGTGAAGAATCACCAACAAGTGGGACACAATTGTGAAGTGGAACGAAATCTTTTGGATTTTTGAAACTTTTTTAACTAATAAAAAAATGAAAAGTGGGGCGTGCAAAATTATTCGGCCCCCATGCGTTAATACTTTGTAGAGCCACCTTTTGCTGCGATTACAGCTGCAAGTCGCTTGGGGTATGCCTCTATCAGTTTTGCACATCGAGAGACTGAAATTCTTGCCCATTCTTCCTTGCAAAAAAGCTCGAGCTCAGTGAGGTTGGATGGAGAGCGTTTGTGAACAGCAGTTTTCAGCTCTTTCCACAGATTCTCGATTGGATTCAGGTCTGGACTTTGACTTGGCCATTCTAACACCTGGATACGTTTATTTGTGAACCATTCCTTTGTAGTTTTTGCTGTATGTTTGGGATCATTGTCTTGTTGGAAGATAAATCTCCGTCCCAGTTTCAGGTCTTTTGCAGACTCCAACAGGTTTTCATCCAGAATGGTCCTGTATTTGGCTGCATCCATCTTCCCCTCAATTTTAACCATCTTCCCTGTCCCTGCTGAAGAAAAGCAGGCCCAAACCATGATGCTGCCACCACCATGTTTGACAGTGGGGATGGTGTGTTGAGGGTGATGAGCTGTGTTGCTTTTACGCCAAACATATCGTTTTGCATTGTGGCCAAAAAGTTCGATTTTGGTTTCATCGGACCAGAGCACCTTCTTCCACATGTTTGGTGTGTCTCCCAGGTGGCTTGTGGCAAACTTTAGACGAGACTTTTTATGGATATCTTCGAGAAATGGCTTTCTTCTTGCCACTCTTCCATAAAGGCCAGATTTGTGCAGTGTACGACTGATTGTTGTCCTATGAACACTCTCTCCCACCTCAGCTGTAGTTCTCTACAGTTCATCCAGAGTGATCATGGGCCTCTTGGCTGCATCTCTGATCAGTCTTCTCCTTGTCTGAGCTGAAAGTTTAGAGGGACAGCCAGGTCTTGGTAGATTTGCAGTGGTCTGATACTCCTTCCATTTCAAAATGATCGCTTGCACAGTGCTCCTTGGGATGTTTAAAGCTTGGGGAATCTTTTTGTATCCAAATCCGGCTTTAAACTTCTCCACAACAGTATTACGGACCTGCCTGGTGTGTTCCTTGGTCTTCATGATGCTCTCTGCGCTTTCAAGAGAACCCTGAGACTATCACAGAGCAGGTGCATTTATACAGAGACTTGATTACACACAGGTGGATTCTATTTATCACCATCAGTCATTTAGGACAACATTGGATCATTCAGAGATCCTCGCTGAACTTCTGGAGTGAGTTTTCTGCACTGAAAGTAAAGGGGCCGAATAATTTTGCACGCACCACTTTTCAGTTTTTTAATTGCTAAAAAAGTTTAAAATATCCAATAGATTCCATTCCACTTCACAATTGTGTCCCACTTGTTGGTGATTCTTCACAAAAAATTAAAATTTTATATCTTTATGTTTGAAGCCTGAAATGGGGCAAAAGGTTGAAAAGTTCAAGGGGGCCGAATACTTTCGCAAGCCACTGTATATTGCATATTCATTTTAAGAACATCACTACAATTCACACAATAACCATGTATTTTTGGGCTCCTTTTCCAACATAAAAACTTGCGCACAACGGTTCAACATTTCCCAATGCTCTGATCTGCTGATCTGGCATTTTCCTTCCCTCCCAGCTTTTCATCTCCCCAACTTAGTGAAAGCATACTGTACCCATGAACCAGTGTTCGGATTTTCTTCCAGCCTTTCAAACTGACTGGAGGTGTTCTACTTGAACCAGCAACCTTTTTATGAACTAGCGTCCAGCTATCACTGTTGGCTGGAGGTGCAGTACTTAAGGTATTTCGAGCTGGAAAGTTGGAAAGAAAAGGAAAAAGTAGGGGTTGCAAACAAAACTGGGGCGATTATTCACTGTGTGAAGCATGGAAAGGACACGAGGGATGTCCTATGTGTCTCTTGCTCTGTCTAAATTAGACTTTTGCTGCAAGGATTCACAGTCATCCTGGTGTGCTAGAGTTTTGGGGCCTCAGCCCTCCATAACTGTGCTGTGGGGGCAGTGCACTACACAGGGTGATACTCTCTGTAGTCCAAGTATCTGCAGGACCAAAGCCGTGTACCCAGGAGTAACAGCAAACTGAGGGCTTCCCCCTCCCCCCCATAGATGCAGTAAGAGGAACGGACCCCCTAACCTCAGGAGGGGGAGTCTCCAGTCTCACATTCAGTAATGCGTAGGTTGTAAGAATGAGGGGAGGGGGGATAGCAAAAACAGAAGGAGGGGGGCTTTGGATCTTTTGTGTGAAGAAATAAATGATGAGCTGAAATTACCCCCCCCCCCCACAGCGAAGGGGACATTTAGAAGAAAAAATGGGGCCTGTCATCTTCTGCCAATGGCAACAGTACTCACAGTATCCGGCCCTGTGCCCGATCATCCATCTGGACACCCGCGCTGGTCCAACCAGTGCGCTACCGCCTTTGGGTCTTCAAAAAATAGGGCTTTGCCATCCTCCTCCACTCTCAGTCTGGCTGGGAACAACATAGCATATTTAAGGTGTGCCATCCTAAATCGTCTCTTGACATCTTGGAACTGTGCACGCTTTCTTTGGACTTCATTAGAGAAGTCAGGAAACACTGCGACATGGCCTTTGCCCAGGGTGATGTTACCTTTCTCTCTGGTCTGCCGCAGGATTTTATCTCTATCTTTAAAGTTAAGGAACTTGGCAATGAAGGTCCTGGGGGGGGGGCTCCCACTGGTGGAGGTTTAGCTGGGATGCGGTGCGCCTGTTCCACTGCGAACATAACTGAAAAGGCTTCTCTTCCAAAATGTTGGACCAGGAGGGATTCCAAATATTCAGCAGGATTGGTACCTTCAGCCTTTTCAGGTAAACCGATGAATCGGAGGTTGCATCGTCTCAAACGATTCTCAGTATCATTATGGTGAGCGTGGAGCTGGTGGATCTGGCGCTGCAGGTCCTCCGTGGTGTGGCTCAGGGGGTGCAGGATATCCTCTGCTGCTCCAATGCGTGTCTCGGCCTCGGTTACCCTATCTTTTACCTTAGATAAGTCCTGGCGCAGTAGGGAAATGTCAATCTTGACCTCATCTAATTTAGCGGTGAGTGTCCCCTGCAGCGTCGAAATGGCATCCAAGACCTTAGCTGTGTCTGTGCTTTGATGGTCCGCTGCTGAGCACGTGCCGTCTCCATCTTTGGTCTGTGGATCTTGATTTTGATGGCGGTATTTTTCCAGCTTATCCACCGCCTCGGAGGTCCTCTTCGGCGGAGACATGATTCCTCGCTGCTCCGGATTGTGAATCACCAGGCCGTCCCCAGGTGGAGCAAGATGGCCACTGCTCCGGAAGTTAGTCTGGAGCCACGTTCCGCTTCCAAGATGGTCACAGGCTGCGGGTATGTCTGGTCTGCAGGTGCCGATAGTCTGGAGGCCCCTTTAGGATGGAACGGAGCGTAATACAGACAGGAGAGCCAGGAGAACACACTGTGGCCACCGCCGGGTGTAGCAAGATGGCGGCTGCTCCGGGAGATAGGCCGATGCTGCGGCCTGTCCTGGGGGGTAACACAGAGCATGGGTGCACAGCGAACAGGGCCTCAGGCAGTCCAGAGGTGGTTCCAGAAAAGGGGCTAGTGCTAGGCCGTCGAGGAGGCCCGAAAAGCCTGTCCAGCCCGCCGCCGGGTGAAGCAAGATGGCCGCTGCTCCGGGGACTAGGCTGAAGCCGCAGACTTTCCTAGCACTGATGCCAATCCGCAGGGTTTCACGGCAGTGGCCTCGAGCGGCATTCTGGCGATCCGACAGGCTCCAAAGGCAGCTGAGAAGACAGAGGAAATCCCCGGGTGTAGCGTAGGTTCAGAGATGGGTAGGATGCTAGCAGGATGGTAGAGACGGAGTATGTGTCAGCGGAGCTCACACTATATGCGACCTACTCCATTGCTCTCTAGGCCACGCCCCCTGGTATTCTTATTTTAATATTGAATGTAACTCTGTTAAATTCTTTTGCTGTGTTTATTATGCTTTGTGTAAATGCATTATTTGTTTTCATAGAACATCCCTTCTGAAGAAGCGGTCTCTTGCCGCGAAACCGATTGAGGGTTTTATGTATACCCCCTCTCAACAGAAACTTTACGGGTGAACCCGTTATTAGCTTGTTAAATGTGGCGTATACAAATTGCTTTTATAAGAAAATACATTGTTCGTATATATAATTTGTATATATAATTTTTTTGTATGCATTAAACTTTTTTTTATGACCAATCAATTGTTATCTATTACCAAGTACCGAGATAGTCCATAACAAAACTTCTCAGGTGTGCACGTGCGTGGGTCAGCACCAGCAACTGCCCCCACTTCGGCAAGCATACATAAAAGACCCACACCAAAGAACAAAGCAGACCTCTCCTTGCTCCTCATCAGCTGGAATCTCCAACCACACTATACCTTCAGTCATCTCAGAAACCTGCACTGAGAGGGATGAAGGTGTAGAATTAGGTGTGTCACTGCCAAGTACTTGCGGGCAATCTGCTATCGGTACACCGACGTCAGATTGTACCAGGTGCTGCACCGCCGAAAGAAGTTCGCTCCCAGCCATCCACATGCCCAGCAGTTGAATGCTAGCTTGGCTAAATTGCTAACACTTCAACTGCTGCCTTTTCAGTTGGTAGACTCTGCCCCCTTCCTTGAGTTTGTGGAATACGCGGTTCCTCGGTGGCAGGTTCCCAAACGCCACTTTTTTTTAGGAAAGGCGATTCCGGCTCTCTACCGGCATGTGGAAGGCAATGTCTTGGCCTCGCTGGACAGGGCGGTCAGCGGTAAGGTTCATATTACCGCTGACTCATGGTCCAGCAGGCATAGACAGGGATGTTACCTATCTTTGACGGCCCACTGGGTGACTCTGCTGGCAGCTGGGGAGGATGCAGGACAGGGTGCAGTAGTGTTGGAGGTTGTTCCGCCACCACGCCTCCAAAATGCTACTGGTGGTGAATCTGACACACCTCTCTCCTCCACCCCTTCCTCTTCTTCTTCCTCAATGGCTTCTTCTGGTGCTGATTTGTCCTCGGAACCAGCAGTGCTCCGTAGGCTTTCAAGGGGCTACGCAAGTACGCAGGCAAAAATATGCCATGCGGTGCTTGAGCTGGTGTGCTTGGGGGACAGGAGCCACACTGGGGCAGAGATTCTGTCAGCACTGCAGGGGCAGGCTCAGAGGTGGTTGACGCCAAGCCAGCTTAAGGCAGGAATGGTGGTTTGCGAAAATGGCACCAACCTCCTCTCCGCCCTCTGAAAGGGACAACTGACCCATGTGCCCTGTTTGGCTCACGTCCTTAACTTGGTGGTGCAGCGGTACTTGGGCAGGTACCCGGGCTTACAGGATGTCCTGAGGCAGGCCAGGAAAGTCTGTGTGCATTTCCACTGGTCATATAATGCCAGTGCTCGGCTGGCTGACCTCCAAAAGAATTTTAACCTGCCCAAGAACCGCCTAATCTATGAAATGCCCACCAGGTGGAACTCAACGTTGGCCTTGCTGCAGCGGCTGCACACGCAGCAGAGGGCCGTCAATGAGTACCTATGCGACTATGGCACCAGGACAGGGTCAGAGGAGCTTGTTTTTTTTCCCCTACGCCAGTGGGCTATGATTAGGGATGCATGCACTGTCCTGTCACCATTTGAGGAGGCCACGAGGATGGTGAGCAGTGACAGTGCATGCATCAGTGACACTGTCCCTCTTGTCCAGCTGTTGGAGGACACGCTG
Organism: Lithobates septentrionalis; assembly: GCA_037952835.1. Lineage (NCBI taxonomy): Eukaryota > Metazoa > Chordata > Amphibia > Anura > Ranidae > Lithobates > Lithobates septentrionalis. Next base: position 1,839,691 of record JBBDGP010001379.1, read on the forward strand.
CATGGAATAATGGACAGGGCACTTGAGGCAGAACAGAGGGAGTAAGAGGAGGACTTCCTTACCTCTCAAGGCCCCCTTTATCCAGACAGTGTTCCTGCTGGCCCACCGATCACACAGGAAGAGGACGAGGAGGAGGAGGATTGTGTCAGCATGGAGGTGGAGCCTAGCACTCAGCATCAGCAGCAGTCTTCAAGGGATCATTTACAGTCCCAAGAAACCCATGGACTTGTACGTGGCTGGGAGGAGGTGGCTGTGGATCATGTCATTCTTAGTGACCCAGAGGACTCTGGACCGAATGCCTCAGCAAACCTACGCTGCATGGCCACCCTGATCCTGCAAAGCCTGCGGAAGGATCCTCGTATTCGTGGTATCAAGGAGAGGGATTATTACTGGCTGGCAACCCTCCTTGATCCACGTTACAAGGTTAAGGTTGCGGACCTTATCTTGCTGTCTCAGAGGGAGCAGAGGATGAAACATCTTTTGGAGGCCTTGCAGAAAGGTTTGTGCAACGCGTTTCCAGAGCCTGGGAGGTTACAAATTCTTGGTCCTGGACAATGTGTTGCTGAGGCTTCAGTCAGTCAAAGAAGGAGCGGTGGAGAAGGTGGCCATCTGACCGATGCGTTTAGACAATTTTTTAGTCCGCAGCCCCAAGGTATGATCGGTTCCAGAAACCATCGCCAGCGTCTGATTTACATGGTGCAGGAATACCTAGGGCAAGATCAGACTTGGACACCTTTCCCACCGAAAATCCTCTGGGTTACTGGGTCTTGAGGATGGATCACTGGCCAGAGCTTGCACAGTATGCAATTGAGCTACTGGCTTGTCCTGCATCCAGCGTTCTTTCAAAACGCACATTTAGTGCTGCTGGAGGCTTTGTAACCGATCACAGGGTGCGCCTGTCCACCGAATTGGTCGATCAGGCTCATTCCTGCGCTCCAACTATAGTATCTGTGAGGGGTTGCAGTGTTGTGGCAGCAGTACCTAAGGCCCAATTTTTCTGCCCCTGTTTAACAGGGGCGTATAATTACAATTTTTGATGCAATACTTTGCAGCAGGGCTCATTCCTGCGCTCAAACTATAGCATCTGTGAGGGGTTGCAGTGTTGTGGCACCAGTGGCTAAGGCCCAATTTTTCTGCCCCTGTTTAACAGGGGCATGTAATTACAATTCTTGCTGCAATAATTTGCAGCAGGGCTCATTCATGCGCTCCAACTAGAGTTTATGTGAGGGGTTGCAGTGTTGTGGCACCAGCACCTGTGCCTAAGGCCCAATTTTTCTGCCCCTGTTCAACAGGGGCATGTAATTACAATTCTTGATCTAATATTTCACAGCAGGGCCTGCAGCAGGGCCCACCAAGAGTAACTGTGAGGTGTACAGTGTTGTGGCAACACTTAAGACCCAAATTTGAGCAGAGTATATAGGGCAGGCCCCCACTTTCAAACATCCAACTTACAAACGACTCCTACTTTCAAACAGAAGGAGACAAAAGGAAGTGAGAGGAAATCTACCCCTAGGAAGGGAAATTCTCTCCTGTAAGAGTTCCTTGTTTCACTAAAAACCCCAAATTTTCAAAATCCAATTGTCATTGATACAGAAAGTGAGGTGAAATCTTCTAAACAGGTGCACAGACAGCAAAACAAAGGTTACAGGAGTGATAACCCTTCCCTAAGTTTTCCAAAAAGCTTAAAAATAGATTTTTTGGCTGGAGCTACACTTTAAAAATGTACCAGTTCAAAATTACAAACAGATTCTACTTAAAAAAAAACCTGCAGTCCCTGTCTTAGTATATAGGGCCTGGGGGCCCCACGCCTTTCCTTTTTTTAATTTGGGTACGGGGTTCCCCTTAATATACATACAAGACCCAAAGGGGCTGGTAATGGGCTGGGGGGGGTACCCATGCCTTTTTTCTCAATGATTTTCATCCATATTGCCGGGACCAGACATTACATTAAAGCCGCAAGCAGTTTTAAATGACTTTTATTTCTTTTACAAATGTCATTTTGTGCAGGGACAGTTCTAAACACAGGAAACACGTGCCACTTTACACGCATACTATAGACACCCCCGAGGCACGATATTTAAAGGAATATTTCACTTTTAATTTTTCACTTTAAGCATCATTAAAATCACCGCCCTTGAAAAAAAGGCCGTTTTTTAAAACTTTTTTTGCATTAATACATGTACCCTGGGGCAGGACCCGAGTCCCTAAACCCTTTTTAGGACAATAACTTGCATATTAGCCTTTAAAATTCACATTTTTGATTTCTCACGTTCGAGTCCCATAGACTTTAATGGGATTCGAAAGTTCGTGCGAACTATCGGTCCGTACGCAAGTTCTGGTGCGAACCGAACCGGGGGGTGTTCGGCTCATCCCTACTAACCACTGATGCCCCAAGTTAAAATGGTAAGTTACAAAAAGAGAGAGAGAGGCGCCTCTGGGTGTAGACTTTAAAAACAGTTTATTCAATAATCTTGTGTCAATCACACTCACATTTAGAAGATCATAAAAAGGCATATAAATGTGGAGTATCCATCAAGGGGGGTGTCATCAGGTCATTTATATGCCTTTTTATGATCTTCTAAACGTGAGTGTGATTGACAAAAGATTATTGAATAAACTGTTTTTAAAGTCTACACCCAGAGGCGCCTCTCTCTCTTTTTGTGTTTCTCCTCAGGATTTGAAACCCAGTTTCAGTTCCCATTGAAGGCAGCCCTACATGTGGACTCTCTGTCCTGGTTTGGACTTTCCTGTATATACGTGGTTTATTATACATATATATACATTTACCATCATGACCTTTTCACGCTATTGTCTTTGAATATATTTTATTACCTGAGATGGTGTTTATAGTTTTTATGTTCACAGTATCTCACTTGTTCACTTTTATTTAATTTTGTGGATTAAGGGTTGTTTTGCTGGTTTTTTTTCAGTTTATTGCGCCTATAATTGCATACCAAGTTAAAATGGTACCTTTGTTTGCATGATCGGCGCTTATGCTAGTCCGTCCTCCGCTCACAGATCGTACTTACGACGCACGCGTGTTGCGCTTTATCTACACTGCACATGTGTGAAACTCTGCCCCTGACCTTCTTTGTAGTATATTCCCCACCCCTTCTCTTTCGGCGCAGTGGGAGAGCACATGGCGGAGAGACAACAAGTGCATGATAATCTCAGCAACGAGGAGGACGACGAAAGCCCAGAGCTACAAAAGTCCCAATCCAGGAGGAGATTTAAGGCGTCAAATATGTCCTTTGTAGAGATGGTGGAGATGGTGGACATCTTCAAGAGGGCCAACTATGATGGGAAGTATGGACCGTACAGCAACCCAAATGTGAGAAAGGCCAAGATCATGACTAAAGTTGTGAGAAGTCTGCAGAAGAATTTTAGAGTACGACGATTCAAGGAGCAATTAAGGAAATGCTGGTCAGACCTCAAATTGAGGAAGCAGGATCAGTACAGAAGGATCAAGAGAGTGCTGCAAAAAAGTAAGTATTTTGTCATGTGTTCCAATTATTATTACTTGCATGCTGCTCCATGTGCTTTTCTTTACTGTTGTACAAAAATGGCGTGGGGACAGTAATCGCCCGTAGTAAACATAGTTCGTTAGATCGTCGTAGTAAATATCGTTCGTCCGTAGTAAACATTGTTCGTTCGACTCCTAATACAATGTTTTTGGCAGATGCAGGTTAACGACATTTGTTCATGTCTATTTGTATGAAAAGAAGTTTAGTACATTGTTGTCTAGATGTGTTTGTAACTAGAATGAGATGCAAACTTGATTCAGTGTAAGCAGAGGACACTCAGCAGCTGTTTACACATCTGGACGCAGGAGCACTAGTGTGGGACACCAGAACACCTTTTTTAGGATGTTCCATGCAGGTGCTCCAGTGGATACTAAGTGTTTTTTCCATGTGGGAAACTTTAATAACAAAAAAGGTAAGTATTCCAGCTTTAGAAAGGGAAAAAAAACATGTTTTCAGCTTGGAACTCTGCCAAAACAGACAATTGTACGAGACTTCCAAGCAATGTTTCAAACCTATTTCTTGCCTCAAATATCTGTGTGCTAAGTATACCTTATTTTTTAATACACATAGGGGGGAAAAGACTCAGGACATATGAGGATGTATGCCTGCATATTTATAATACATGGTGTGTTTTTTTGTTTTTAGGTGATGTGGTGGATGTTCTGGAAGAAGAAACTCATTTCACCAGTGCAAGTGCACAGATCCTCATCGAGGAGATAATGGTGTGCAATCGGGAATTAGAGAAGATAAAGGAAAACAAAAATGATGTTGAAAAAAGACTCAACAACATCATTGATGTTTTAGGCAGAATATAAAACGCCCACAATTTTTTACATTTTGTCATTATATTTTTTAATTTAAAAAAAGTTTTAAAGTAATTTGAAAGGCAAATTTTGAAGATGCACACAGTGTGTCAACATGTTCTATCTGCCATTACAGGGTATCAATGTACGCGTTTTGTGGGTGCAACCCCTTCCTCGCAACTAAGGTAGATGAAAGAAAGGGGTTGCACCCTCGAAACACATCCATTGATCCCCCATGATGGGAGCTAGCACATGTTGACATTAGGCATGGGATCAGGAGGGAAATCCACATTTTCACTCCCAACTTGTGTGCATCTTCAAAATTTGGCTTTTACAGGGGTGACATCCTTTCCCAGTCGATGCCTCATACAGAGAAACGCAGCGTCGGGTGGAGCTAAAGGACCTGACGTCACCACATACCAGCTGGCTGGCCCCCGCCGCAGCTGAATTTTTCGTTTGAAATGTGTTGCTCGGATAATGCTTCTTAGGATGTCAGCTGTTCTATGAATTGAAAATAAAGGAAGTTTTTAAACTTGCTGCACTACGAAGCACCTTCTTTCCTCTTTTCTTGCCTATTATATGCCACGAGTGGTCCCTTCTGGCTAAAGGAGATAAGGAAATCACAGCCTGCTGTACCAGCGCTACTATGTCCAGACATGCTTGATGAGGAGAGAGCTCCGTCAGAAGTGTGAATCAGCTGTTAGTTTGTTGGAATTCTGAATCAGCAGTTTGCCGCCTGATGATCCATTACACTCGAGTTCTAATGATCTCTGTAATAGGGGTCCCACAGATCTGGTAAGCAGACTCCTTTTACCTTTGCTGAACATAGTGAATTGTGAAGACCACATCTCCGGTTTATAATTGAAGCTTTTTTCCCTGTGAGAAACTTGCCCCGTTGGATGCTATCTTATAAGGACATTACTTAGCCTCTGGAAAAGTTTTCTTTTGGTTTCATTTATTGAACTTATTTCACATTCAATATATATGGACCTTGATTATATCAATTAATTTTTTATTGTGTTTATTTTATTTTCATTCATTTGATATTCACCCTTTGTTCTATAGATAAACCATAGGTCTGTCTTTTCACAGTGTTTCTCTAGGTAGCGCACCTAATCCTTTTTGCACAGGGGTGACATCGCTCCATCCGATGAAGGCAAGATCAACACAGTTATGACATACTAATGTCACATATTGCCTTCAATTTATCCAAGTTGAACTTTGTAAGTTCCTGAGTTGTGTATTTTATGGTTTTAAATATGCCTGTTTAACCTAAAAAAGGATATTTCTCCTGCCAAACATACAAATGTTATACACCAAAGATGTTGGTTTGTTAAAAAACCCTTTTCTAATGCACATGTGAATGTGCTTTGAGTAAAATGTTTTATACCCAACAATGCGTGGCTTTTTCTTTCAATGCTCAATACCAGTTTTTGTAGTAAGTTGGTGTAGTTTACACTGTGACAATGGGGGTATTTACTAAAGGCAAATCCACTTTGCACTACAAGTGCACTTTCAGTGCAGTTTCAGTGCACTTTCAAGTGCACTTGCAGTGCACTTGTAGTGCAAAGTGTATTTGCCTTTAGTAAATAACCCCCACAGTGCTCTAAAATTTGCCCCAATTACGCCACTTTAGGGACTCAAAGCAATTAATTCATGGAGCTGAAAATGATGATTATTTTTATCATTAATGCATTACATACATTAACAACAAAAACAATGTGTGTGCGTAGCAGACCCACAACATAATGGTTAGCTGAAGAAGAGATTTTCACCTCATGTATCAAATAAATTATGTTTGCACTATTGAAGAAAATGGCCAAAAAAAAGGCCATTGGAGAACCTAGGAGACAGCTAAAAGAAACACAAGCAGTAAATCAAATGAAATATGAGTTCAGTTTATACCAATAAAAATTTATTTTAAAAATGTTTCACACATTGGCTGGCATATCAATGGCCCCCCTACCCGCAAAGTACTCAACATACTTCTATCTAACTTTAAGGGCACTTTGGGGGGGCGAGCCAGGACGACCAGGTTCAAGTGTCCTCAGAGTTGTATTTTGAAATCCGGCCTCAGCCCCAACTGAGGCCACATAGTTCGTTGCATTTTTTCTGAGGTAATTGTGGAGAATGCAGCAGGCAAGTACAATGTGGTTCAGTTTATATTCCCCCATGTGGACTGGTGTCAGAAATAGGCAGAACCGGCTGGTCATTATTCCGAATGCATTCTCCACGACTCTTCTGACTCTGACCAGCCGGTAGTTAAAAACCCTCTGCTCCGGGGTGAGGGTCCTCTCGGGGAACGGCGGCATCAGATGGTCACCCAGCCCAAACGCTTCATCAGCGACGAACACAAACAGAAGACCACCCACATTGTCTTCCGCAGGTGGCAAGCCCAAGCTGCCATTCTGGAATCATCTGTAGAACTCCGTCTGGGCGATGACTCCACCATCCGACATCCGGCTATTCTTCCCCACATCCACATACAAAAACTCGTATGTCGCCGACACCACCGCCAGCATCACAATACTATTAAACCCCTTATAGTTATAATAGTATGACCCCGACTTGGGGGGTGGGACGATGTGAACGTGCTTCCCATCGATTGCCCCTCCGCAGTTAGGAAAGTCCCACTGCTGAGCAAACTGGGATGCCACAGTCTGCCATTCCTGTGGGTTTGAAGGAAATTGTGGAGTCAAACAAGAAAAAAAAATAGTACTTTTGCATATAAGATTGCAAGCAGATTAGACACAAACATTCTTGGCCAACATAAGTATAACATTTATTGAAAAGAGTATTTTAAGACAAAAAGTATAAGGTCCACTTATCAGATTCCTCACCCCCTCTGATGGCCCATTGTAAAAATTTTATAGTGGGGGGGGGGGAGATGTTTTGGACAGGTGACCCTCTCCACTTCATTGAGAGCTGAATGCATAAATAATGTGTTTTTGGACAGCCCCTCCTTACTTACACTATTGGCAGCCCACTGGACAGGTAAGAAGTGTCATAATACAAAAATATTAATACACACTGTTCAAATTGAAGCACAATTTTACATTCTGCAATTACCTATCAAGATAATAGGAGAACAAAACTTAAAACAGTACCATATGAAAGTATTCAGGCAGGCCCTTGCACTACATGCTTTGGTGAATTAATCCATAAATCTGACCACAAAATAGGTAGGTATAGTGTTTATGGGTTTGGCAAAGTCAGCAGATAGAGGATTGGTATCGGTTGACTTAGCAGTTGGGGGGGGATCCAAATGAGTTTGGGCCCAAAAAAAAAGCCTCTTGCACTATGCATTTAAGGACAAAAATAACATTTGTTCACATTTCACAGGGTGCTTAGGGTAAAGCACTACAATGGAGCTGACAAAATACATTGTTAAGTGGCTAGGCTAGGTGTGTATGGGCCCAGGATAGCATGCTGGGGAGATAAGTGAAGGCAAATATGCATGAAGGACAAAAAAGGAGCATTAACAGCTTCCAGCATGCACAAGGACAAAGAGGACATTCACAGCATATTACAATCATTACGGAATAATGAAATAAATACAATACATTAGCAAACATTAAATACATAGAATGTGATGTTAAAGGAGAAAACGTACCTTAATATAGTCCTTCAGCGAGACCTGAATGATGGCAGAACAGGTCTCTGAAATAATGATCCCCAGAGCCTGGGGGGAGATGACTGTCAAGAACTTGATGTCTTGCAGACTTCTCCCTGTCGCCAAGTACCGCAAGGTGGCAACGAGCCTCTGCTCAGGAGTGATGGCTTGCCGCATGCAGGTGTCCCACTTCGTAATATAAGGGGACGGCAAAGCCAACAGACGGAGAAAAACGGGGTCCGTCATCCTGAGATAGTTCCTGAAATCATCAGGATTATTCTCCTGGATCTTCCGCAACAAAGGCATGTGCGAGAATTGGTCACGCTGGAGCAACCAATTCTTCGTCCATGAACTCCACCTCACCCTGTTTATGGACTGGACTTGGGTCAAAGAAAGAACTCCAACACCAAGCCCTTGCTCAGCACAAACTCTACGACTAGTACGTACCCGCAACATGGCTTGAAAACGGTCGGCTGGTCAGAACGGACTAACAGAACGCACTGAAAATCAGAAAGAACCTGAGAAGAAATAATCAGAAGGACTGATAGAATAATTTGTCGCCAGGATCGCCTCAACCAAATGGTTTGCTGTCTTCCTGGTGCTAGGGTTCGGCATGTGGTGGACCGGGTGGATAAATTACTGGGAGGGGCTGGGCATGACCCAGCTGTCTTGGTCCATGTTGGAACCAATGACAGTATACATGGAAGGTGGAGGCTCCTTAAGAATCAATTTAAAGAACTAGGCTGCAAGTTGAAGAGAAGGACCTCCAAGGTGATATTCTCTGAAATATTGCCTGTGCCATGCGCAACACAGGAAAGATGCAAAAATACTCTTGCGCACAGGTATATTAGCTAAAAGATCCCAAGGGTTCAGGAAGGACTGTGGATTTCGGCCTTGCTGCTCTTAAGGATGGGATTGTCCTAATATTAAATGAAAAGAAAGAAAAAAAAGAAAAAAAGAGCGCACCAGCCTAGTGCATTATCCTTGACAGATTTATTAATTAAAAGCAAGATAAAATCTACTCACAAAGGTTGAAGAAAATCTAATTATAACCTAAATACACTACGGTCTTATAATAATAACAAAGCCAAGACCCACCCTTCTCAGAGGACCGCCCACCAATCAAGGGAGGAGCCTCAGAACCAACCTGACCAGTCTTGTTTGGATGGACACATGTATAAAAACCAGCAGGAGACTAACACTACTAATGCCGCGTACACACGAGCGGACTTTACGGCGGACTTTGCCCGGCGGATTTTTCGACGTACTTTACGACGGACTTTCTGAATGAACGGACTTGCCTACACACAATCCACCAAACTCCGTCAAATTCGTACGTGATGACGTATGACCGGACTAAAACAAGCAAGTTCATAGCCAGTAGCCAATAGCTGCCCTAGCGTGGCTTTTTAGTCCGTCGAACTAGCATACAGACGGCGGACTTTTCGACCGGACTCGATTTCAACGGATACATTTTAAACAAGTTTCAAATCTAAGTCCGTCCAACTTTTGAGAAAACAAAGTCCGCTGGAGCCCACACACATCGAATTGTCTGACGAAATCCAGTCCGCTGGGCAAAGTCCGCTGTAAAGTCCGCTCGTGTGTACGCGGCATAAGGCTCTGATGAAGAAGGGTAACCTTCGAAACGCGTTAGCCAGCAGTAGTCCATACGCCTCCTTCCTGGGACCTGGAAAACTGCTACCACTGGACTAATCGCCTCTGTGCCATATACAATGCGATTTTTTCTTCAACCTTTGTGAGTAGATTTTATCTTGCTTTTAATTAATAAATCTGTCAAGGATAATGCACTAGGCTGGTGCGCTCTTTTTTTCTTTCTTTTCATGCAACACAGGAAAGACAGGGTGATTAGAGAGCTGAATGCATGGCTAAAGTAGGGAGGAGGGATTTGGGTTTCTAGAGCACTGGGCTGACTTTTCATTGGGGTGCAATCTATATGCTAAAGACGGTTTGCACTTGAATGGAAGGGGGTCTCAACTAGGATTGAGGGGGGAGGGTGAACTAGAATTACATCGGGCAGACAGGTCAGTTAGTCAGTTAGGGGTTGGACATTAATGGAGGGTGGAATGTGGATAGATGGGGGGTGGGTTATGGCAGGTGACAAGAAAGTTCCCATGTTGCAAACAGCCATTGGAAACTATAGTGCCATTTGCACTACTAAAAATGATATGAAAAACAACAGAGCAAAATGTAATAATGCATTAAAGTGTTTGTTCACCAATGCCAGAAGTCTGCCAAGCAAAATAGGGGAGTTGGAAGCTCTGGTGGATGAGGAGAGCTATGATGTAATCGGTATTGCTGAAACTTGGCTTCAATCCTCACATGACTGGGCTATTAATATTCCTGGCCATGCACTCTTTTGGAGAGACAGGGTAAAAAGGAAAGGTGGCGGGGTCTGTCTCCATGTGAGAAGTGATCTCAAAGAAAGTGTGTGTCATGGTTATGCAATAGAGGTGGTTTGTCAGCATACCTGTTTCCATGTGTTCATCTCCTAAGACCAGCTGTCTCTCACCTGACTGCTTTTATTAACTCTCCTCTAGCATGGCTCCACCCCAGCTCCTATCAGAGAACTCTATATTAACCTCTGCACTGCAGGTCAGCCCTGCTAATCAACCTTTGTGTGTTTGGCTTCCTGTTCCTGCCTGCCGTGTGCTCTACATTTATTTCTGTTACCGACCTTGGCGTGTTCTATACTATTCCTGTCTGCTCCTGACCTTTTGGCGTGTCCCCGACTATCCCTGTTTGCCTGTGACCCTGAACCTTGGCTTGTACTCTGTTGTCCTTGTCTGCTTGTGGCCCTGACCTTGGCTTATTCCTCACTATCCTTATCCTTCTGTTGCCCACTGTGGGTGTGAGCTGGGGGACCCTGGGGGTCGCGACCTGGAGCTAGTTGCAGCCCATTCCATCCTCACCATCAGAGGCTCTGGTGAAAACCTGCTGGCTCTTAGACTCCGCGCCCCAGGGAATCCTACGCTCTAACCCCGGTGGGATCCGCGTTGGTGTTCCAGCGACCCTGCCTTCCTTATACCCGGACATCTGTCACCTAGCCTCAAGGTGACCTGACAGTTTGATCAGCCATGGACCCGGCTGACGTGTCGCTTCCTGCAGCCGATCCATTGCAGGGCATAGTTTGCAGACTCGAGGCCCAGGAATCTAATCAGACTCAGGTGATGCGATTCCTTAAGGATCTGGCTTCCCGCTTCGAGCAGCTCCAGGCCTCCTTGGGAAACCCGAACCTGCAGCCTCAAGTACAATCAGCAGCTGCACCTATCGCACCAGTTGCAGCCACACATTCATATTCACTGCCAGCTCCGTCCCGTTTTTCTGGGGACTCCAAGGCCTGCAGGGGCTTCCTCAGCCAATGCGCCATTCATTTTGAGCTCCAGCCTCAAAACTTTCTGTCTGATCGGGCTAAGGTAGCCTATATCATTTCCCTCCTCTCTGGTGAAGCTTTAGCTTGGGCTGCCCCCCCTGTGGGAGAAGAATGACCCGGTGGTTTCAAGCCTGCCCGACTTCTTGAAGCTGTTTCGTAATATCTTCGAGGAGCCAGCTCGGTTTTCTTCAGCGGCTAGTGCCCTTTTACTCCTTCGCCAAGAATCTTGTTCAGTGGGACAATATGCGCTTCATTCCTGAATTTTCACAGCTGAATTGAGCTGGAACAATGAGGCCCTGGTCGCAACCTTTTTACATGGCCTCTCTGACCGAGTGAAGGATGAATTAGCAGGAAGAGCCATCCCTGCCGGTCTGGACGATTTAATCTCCTTGTGCAATCAGACTGACATTCGTTTCCAGGAGAGGTCCCTAGAAAAAAGACGCCAGCACCCTCTAGGTCCTAGTCAGCCAGAACTCTTCCCCCGTCGCTCTGTGGAGCATCCTCTGCCTGCTGAGGAACCTATGCAGCTGGGCCGGACTAGACTAACCCCCGAAGAACGTGCTAGACGCAGAACTCTAGGCTTGTGTCTTTATTGTGGGGGCAAGGGTCATTTTCGTGACTCCTGCTCACTTCGTCCGGGAAATATGTCTAATATGTTTGGAAGGTGGAGTATTGGACCCAGAAACATCACCTTCTCATCTTCTTCTTCCGGTGTTTCTCCATGTAGGCTCTTCTCCCCAATCGGTCCTAGCATATCTGGACTCCGGGGCTGCCGGCAATTTTATGGACTGGAGAACTGCTTTTTCTATGAAGCTTACCCTCACCACTGGTAGTTTCGGCAATTGATGGCACTGTGCTCCCAGGGGGTCCTATACGTTTCCAGACGCTACCTATTAGGATGTCGGTAAGGATACTCCACCAGGAGTGGATTTCCTTCCTCATTCTACCCAATGCCTCTACCCACATTGTATTTGACCTTCCTTGGCTACAGCTCCACTCTCCACATGTGGACTGGGTCTCTGGGCAAATCTTGGCTTGGGGTCCTTTGTGTTTCTCGTCCTGTCTTCTCAAGGTGGTCCCCAAGGAGAGACTTTCCATTGCTACCACATCCGTATTTTCTGATCTTCCCGCGGCATACAGCGATTACCGGGATGTGTTCTGTAAGAAGTCTGCTGAGGTGCTTCCTCCCCACAGGTCTTTCGACTGTGCCATTGACCTTGTCCCTGGAGCAACTATGCCCAGGGGTCGTACCTACCCTCTGTCCATTCAAGAGACCCAGGCCATGTCTGAGTATGTCACCGAGAATCTGGAGAGAGATTTCATCCAGAAGTCCTCGTCGCCTGCAGGAGCAGGGTTCTTTTTCGTTGCTAAAAAGGATGGTACCCTCAGACCCTGCATCGACTATCGAGGGTTAAACGCAGTGACCATCAAAAACCGATACCCCTTACCTCTAATATCTGGGCTATTCGACAGGTTGAAGGGGGCTTCCATTTTCACCAAGTTGGATCTCAAAGGTGCATACAATCTTATTAGAATACGGGAAGGTGACGAATGGAAGACTGCTTCTAACACTAGGGAGGGGCATTACGAATACCTGGTTATGCCTTTTGGTTTGTGTAATGCTCCAGCTGTGTTCCAGAACTTTGTCAATGAAATCTTCAGGGATTTACTGTACCAGTTTGTTGTCATCTATCTGAATGACATTCTCATCTTTTCCGAAAATCTGCTTGCTCACAGAAACCATGTCCGCACCGTTCTTCAGCGCCTTAGAGAGAATAATCTCTATGCCAAACTGGAGAAATGTTCCTTTGAATGTCCTGAGGTCCTGTTTCTGGGATGTTTTGTTTCTAGTTTGGGTCTTCGCATGGATCCCGGAAAGGTCTCGGCCATTACCAACTGGCCCCTTCCTGCTAGCCTCAAGGCCACACAGCGCTTTCCTGGCTTCACAAATTATTATAGGCAGTTCATAAGGAATTACTCTTCCATTGCCGCACCTATTATCGCTTTAACCAAGAAGGGTGCGAATGCCAAAGACTGGCCTCCCAAGGCTGTCTCTGCGTTTCACGATCTGAAACAGGCCTTTGTTTCTGGACCTCTCTTGAGGAGACCAAATCCTGGGGATCATTTTTTATTGAAGTAGACGCTTCTTTGATGGGGGTGGGAGCTGTGCTTCTTCAGTTCTTTGAGAGGAGACGTCAACCATGTGCGTTCCTCTCCAAAAAATTTTCTCAGGCAGAGAGAAATTATGGCATTGGTGATCGGGAACTCTCGCAATTAAATTGGCGTTGGAATAGTGGCGTCATCTCTTGGAGGGTTCCCCTCACTCCATTACGATCTTTACTGATCACAAGAATCTACAATACCTACAGAATGCTAAACGTCTGAACTCCAGACAGGCCAGGTGGAGTCTCTTCTTTTCCGGTTTTAAATTCACGATTACGTACAAACCTGGTTCCTGCAACGGTCGGGCTGATGCGCTCTCTAGGTCATTTGAGACTTTGGACGAGAAGTCCACCCCTGATCCTGAGCCGATCATTCCGACCTCATGCATTGTTGCCCATTCCACCACCCTGGAATCAAAAATTCCTCCTGGCAAGACCTTTGTTCCCACGGAGCTAAGAGCTAAGATCCTTCGTTGGGGACATGATTCCAAGGTGGCAGGTCATGCTGGGTTCCTCCGATCCTTCCTGCTCATCAGTCATCTCTACTGGTGGCCTAACCTCCGCTCGGATGTTAAAGAGTACGTTAAGGCTTGTCATGTTTGTGCTCAGTCTAAATCTTACACACTAGACCCTGCTGGTCTTCTCATGCCCTTGCCCATTCCTAAGGAGCCCTGGTCTCACATCGCCATGGATTTTATCACCGATCTTCCACTGTCAGAGAATAATACAGCCATTTGGGTGGTAAACGATCGGTTCTCCAAGATGGCTCATTTTGTTCCTCTTCCTGGTCTCCCTTCTGCCTCTGCCTTGGTTCCCATTTTCGTACGAGAGATTTTCCGCCTTCATGGTGTTCCTTCCCATGTCGTTTCGGACAGGGGTGTTCAGTTTACGTCCCGTTTTTGGAGAGCCTTTTGCAAATCCCTCAACATTACTTTGGATTTTACCTCTTCTTACCATCCCCAATCCAATGGCCAGACTGAGAGGGTTAATCAGGAGTTGGAGGTCTTTCTCCGTACCTTGGTCTCAGCTCATCACGATGATTGGGCATCACTACTTCCGTGGGCAGAGTTTTCCCACAACAATCATGTCAACGTCAGTTCTCAGAAAACACCCTTTATCACTGTTTATGGAAGACATCCTCAACTCCCTCTTCCTATGACCTGTTCTTCCGACATTCCAGCCTTGGCTACTGTTCAGGAATCATTCAATTCCATGTGGACTGACATTCATGATTCCCTCCAGAAAGCTGCCAACAAATTCAAGAGTTTTGCTGACCGTCGCAGGCGTAAGCCGCCTTCTCTTTAGCCAGGAGACAAAGTCTGGCTCTCCACCAGGAACATCAAACTCCGGGTTCCTTCTCTCAAATTTGCCCCAAGATTCATTGGTCCGTACACCATAACTTCTAAACTGAATCTGGTTTGTTTTAAGCTCCAGATTCCCAAAAGCCTCAAAATCTCTAACTCCTTCCATGTTGCCCTTCTGAAGCCTTTAGTCCTCAATAAGTTCTCTCGTCCTCTCTCTACCGCAGCGCCGGTCTCTGAGGATAATCAGGAGTACGAGGTTAGCCAAATTTTGCATTCCCCACTCTGTAGAAGCATTCTCCAGTACCTCGTGCATTGGAAGGGGTTTGGTCCTGAGGAGAGGTCGTGGATCAAGGCTTCTGAGGTCTTTGCACCTTGTCTGTTGAGGAAGTTTCATTTGAAGTTCTCCTCTAAACCTGGTCCCAGGCGGGGAAGGGGGAGGTATCGTAAGAGAGGGGGTACTGTCATGGTTATGCAATAGAGGTTGTTTGTCAGCATACCTGTTTCCATGTGTTCATGTCCTAAGACCAGCTGTCTCTCACCTGACTGCTTTTATTAACTCTCCTCTAGCATGGCTCCACCCCAGCTCCTATCAGAGAACTCTATATTAACCTCTGCACTGCAGGTCAGCCCTGCTGATCAACCTTTGTGTGTTTGGCTTCCTGTTCCTGCCTGCCGTGTGCTCTACATTTATTTCTTTTACCGACCTTGGCGTGTTCTATACTATTCCTGTCTGCTCGTGACCCTGACCTTTTGGCGTGTCCCTGACTATCCCTGTTTGCCTGTGACCCTGAACCTTGGTGTGTACTCTGTTGTGCTTGTCTGCTTGTGGCCCTGACCTTGGCCTATTCCTTACTATACTTATCCTTCTGTTGCCTACTGTGGGTGTGAGCTGGGAGACCCTGGGGGTCGCGACCTGGAGTCAGTTGCAGCCCAGTCCATCCTCACCATCAGAGGCTCTGGTGAAAACCTGCTGGCTCTTAGACTCCGCACCCCAGGGAATCCTACGCTCTAACCCCGGTGGGATCCGTGTTGGTGTTCCAGCGACCCTGCCTTCCTTATACCCGGACTCCCATCCGCAGCAGTCAGCCGTTAGGTCCACTGCCTTGCGGTGCACTCCTGATCCCAATGGTGTGCATCTGTCACCTAGCCTCAAGGTGACCTGACAGTGTGAAAGAGGACCTGGTTGATGGAGAGTGTGATGAGTCTGAAGCCTTATGGGTGGAACTGCATATAGATGTGCTTAGTTCAAAGTTAATCATTGGAGTTTGTTATAGAAAACCCAATGTTAACGAGGAGGTGGAGACTCAGCTCCTTGCACAGATGGAAAGGGCTGCAAGGGCTGGGACAGTGATAATAATGGGGGATTTTAACCACTTCAGCCACGGAAGGTTTTACCCCCTTCCTGACCAGAGCACTTTTTACAATTTGGCACTGCTTCTCTTTAACTGCTAATTGCGCGGTCATGCAATGTTGTACCCAAACAAAATTTGCATCCTTTTCCCACAAATAGAGCTTTCTTTTGATAGTATTTGATCACCTCTGCGGTTTTTATTTTTTGCGCTGTAAACGGAAAAAGACCAAAAAATTTGAAAAAAAATGATATTTTCAACTTTTTGTTATAAAAAAATACAATAAACTCAATTTTAGTCATACATTTAGGCCAAAATTTATTCAGCCACATGTCTTTGGTAAAAAAAAAAAGTCAATAAGCGTATATTTATTGGTTTGCGTAAAAGTTATAGCGTCTACAAACTAGGGTACATTTTCTGGAATTTACACAGCTTTTAGTTTGACTGCCTATCTCATTTCTTGAGGTGCTAAAATGGCAGGGCAGTACAACCCCCCCCCCCCCAAATGACTCCATTTTGGAAAGTAGACACCCCAAGGAAATTGCTGAGAGGCATTTTGAGCCCATTGAATATTTTATTTTTTTGTCCCAAGTGATTGAAGAATGACAAAAAAAAAATATTTTACAAAAAGTTGTCACTAAATGATATATTGCTCACACATGCCATGGTTATTGCACCCCAAAATACATTTTGCTGCTTCTCCTGAGTACGGGGATACCACATGTGTGGGACTCCCTGGGAGCCTAGCCGCGTACGGGGCCCCGAAATCCAAGCACCTCCTTCAGGATTTCTAAGGGCGTAAATTTTTGATTTCACTCCTCACTACCTATCACAGTTTTGAAGGCCATAAAATACTAAGATGGCACAAAACCCCCCCAAATGACCCCATTTTGGAAAGTAAACACCCCAAGCTATTTTCTGAGAGGCATGTTGAGTCCATGGAATATTTTATATTTTGCCACAAGTTGCGGGAAAATGACAAACTTTTTTTTGCACAAAGTTGTCACTAAATGATATATTGCTCAAACATGCCATGGGCATATGTGGAATTGCACCCCAAAATACATTCTGCTGCTTCTCCTAAGTATGGGGATACCACATGTGTGGGACGTCTTGGGAGCCTAGCCGCGTACGTGACCCCAAAAGCCAAGCACTAGGCAGTGCGCAGTGATGCTGACGTGAGGCGTCAGAGCTGGGGGAGGGGCCCGATCACAGCGCCGATGTGAGTGGGTGCAGGTGGCTCGAGACCATCAGCGGCAGGAGAGCGAGGTGAGAGCCCACTGACACATCGAAGGAAAAACAGCCCCCCAAAACCAAACTCTATCAGAGTCGGGAAGCGGTACCGGAGTTAAAGCTTGCGGGCGGCTAGCGTTAACAGCAGAGACACAGATACATAGCCGGCTAAGGAAGTGGAGGAGCTAATGTAATACCTGCTGGTACCGGACAGACCATGTCAGAACAAAACGTCATTCCCTCTGTTGCTTCCCTCCCCTCCTCTCTTCACTGAGACACTCCGAGAGGACCCAGATTGTAGGGAGGTAGTGTGAGTGAGCAGTCCTCGTTTGCTGATTGCAGGCACGGAGCAGAGTGGCATACCAAACGAGCCAAACAAGGGATCTTTACTGCCCATACATCAGCTGGAGTGAATGAACTTGGAACTATTAAGAGGTTCAGTCCTTAGAAGACAGCCCTCTCCAGGTATGCCATTTTATCCCTAACAACTAGAACTATAATGGTTTTAAGTGTATCAGAACTATGCTAATTGGTCGGATGGTCATATCTTCACATACTCTTACACTTAATAAAGCTACAAGCAAGCAAAGCATAGTAGGAGGGGTAAATATTTAAATACATTTCGCGCAATATCAATAATATTCAATAAATATGTGTAAAACTGTGTGAATATGGACAAAATTGTGACTTTTTAGATAGTGGTTGCTGCTGCTATTGTTGCAAGGATCAACGATCTCTATATTGCAACATATAGCGATTACCGCTATCTTCTAGTGGAGTGATGGTGCTATACTATACGATAATAGAAACATATACAAATAACTGATATAATGTTGTAATAAAATTCTGCAATTCCCGTGAGTAAAAAACTGACCTAAAATGTCATAAATAAATTAACGTGGATAAAAACCAAATTCTTGTGAAAAAATTAATCCTTCTATGGTCATAAATAATAAATAATCAGTGCAACCAATCATACATAATATCATAAAGATTAAACGTAAAAATGGTGACCATCAAGCATTGTGCAATCACAGTCCACTTTAGTGCAATATTAAAGTGCAGGTGCTGAAATTATAAATATAAAGTTCTTGAAAAAAAGTTAGATGGGTGACAGTATGTAGATAGTTCTTCTATTCAGATCTGGTCTATGTAATATAATGGGTATATCATTCCTGTGGTAGTGCCTCCTAGTGTGGTCTCACAGAACCCTCACCTTCAGTTTGTAGTAATCAGGCTTTCAATGATTGTAGCTTTAAGATGTAGAAGCAGTCTCTGGGAACCTCTCTTTCTTTGTTATTATCTCTCCATGATTTCTTCTATGTCACTCCGCTTTAGTTAACTCAGTGGCAGGGGAGATAAACAAATAGGGGAGGGGGAGAGAGAAAGAAGGCTCCACTAGTGTATTAACGTTTTAAAATCAAAGGGGGAGAGTATTTATTTGAGTATTGCTCTTACATTTAATACATAAAAACAGGCAGAAGTAAATAGGTAAATGGTCTGGCGTTCTCAGCGCCCTCTCACTTGTGCTTCAGATAGTGTGTGCCGCTCCAGCCAATCCCTACGCGTTACGACACCGTCACGTGTCTTCATCTGGGGAACCGGATTGGCTATTCTATGTTAGCTTATATATTCTAAAACCGGAAGTTCTAAAACCGCCATCTTACTTATGGTTATATTCGTTTCACTCAGTGGCCATTTTTCTTTGGTTTAAGGAAGTTGAATCTCCTCCATTTTGTTGTAGGTATGTGTAAATGCTCCTCTATATGTTAGACTCCTATGTGGGCAGACATTTTTTTGGTGGCAATTTAGTTAAATAGTATAACTTATTGCGGCTGACATCTGTCACCAGAGGAGTTGTGTTACGGGGATTTGGAAAATAATTCAACAAATACCCTTGCTATATTTAGTATTGATGTTTTAAACAACACATCCATACCGAGGATATGTGTGAAACTATAAATATGTGTTGCACCGTCTCCGCGTTTAGAAAACTATAATAGATTAATTCAAAGGTTTCTTTGTTTTAGTGTATAGATGAAGCAGGTATGAGAGTGCTCTGGTGGGTCAACCAGTCTGTCTATTTATTCCATACACTATATTAAAACGATTATATGGCAATTCATTGTTAAAACAGTTCCAATCCAATAGTGATTATAAAAATGGTGATTAAAAAAATTAATTATTATTAATTAGTCAATATTAATATATAAATATACATAATTCTAATATCGTCTACAATACACAATCTGATTAAAAATAATTACATAGTGGGCTGGTCCCTAGCAATAAAAAGAGAATGCATGCTATACTCCATTATATTAAGTTGTGTAGTGGAGATGTTTAATCTACATGCAATCTTTCAAAAACGATGAATGGACCTAATGAATAGTATTTATTAAAAGTGAATATTAAAAATTATTTAAAAAACAGTTTAAATCAAACTCTACGTTTAGGCCTCCAGGTACAAGGGTACGTAAAGTATGAATCCATCTGGATTCTTTACGGCTAATGTCACGAACCAGGTGACTTCCTCTCCATGTTGGTTTGTGTTTTTCTATTCCCCAAAATTGGAGATGCGCGGGATCTTTGTTATGTACTAATGCAAAATGTTTTGACACGTTGTGTTTAAGGAAGCCAGATTTTATATTTTGTACATGTTCTTTTATTCGTGTTTTAAGTGCTCTTTTTGTGCGGCCTACGTATTGGAGTTGCAGCTGCACTGCAACACATAGACCACTCCTTCTGTATGACATCCTATAAAATCTCTAATGTTAAAATTTTGTCCTGTATTGGTAGCTGTAAAATCTTTGCGTTTCCCTTGAAATTTTTTCGCATGACGGCACGCATAGCAATTGCGACAGGGATAAAATCCTTTTCCTGAACAAAATGTGTATGTAGGTATTGGGGGAGGATCAGTTACTGACTTCACGATTAGATCTTTAATAGTCTGTGCCCTTTTATATACTATATTGGGCCTTTCTGGCAGTATTTCTTTGAGATCCTTATAGTTTTTTAAGATGTGCCAGTGTTTTTGAATCACTTTCGCTACATCTTTATATTGTGTGTTGAAGTCTAATATTATGCTAGGTACTTCTTGTTGGAATCTTTTCTTGGGCTGTTCTTCAAGCATTTTCTTCCTATCGATGAGATTGACATGTTCGATCTGGTTTTTTATCCAATGTTCATCATATCCTTTTGCCTTGAATCTTTCTCCAATCACCTGTGCTTGGTTCCGATAGTCTTCCTCTTTGGTACAATTCCTTTTAAGTCTTGTAAATTGGCCCTTTGGGATATTGTATAGCCACGGTTTGTAATGACAGCTGTCTGTTGACAGATAGCTGTTGGCATAAACATTTTTAAAATGCGTTTTGGTTACTATTTTCTGTCCCTCTAGGCTTATATTTAAGTCTAGGAAATTTATTTCTTTCTCGTCTATTTTCCATACCAAGTTGATGTTTTTGTCATTATTGTTTAGTTTTTGAAGAACATTTCCAAGCTATTTTTTATCTCCGTTCCAGACTATCACCACATCGTCTATAAATCTTTTGTATAATGTTAGTTCGGCGGGGGTGTCTGTATATACCTCTGTTTCTTCCCACTGTGCCATAAATGCATTTACCACTCCTGGTGCAAATTTGGCACCCATGGCTATTCCCACTAGCTGTTTAACCACTTGCTTACTGGGCACTTAAACCCCCCTCCTGCCCAGACCAATTTTCAGCTTTCAGCGCTGTCGCACTTTGAATGACAATTGAGCGGTCATACAACACTGTACCCAAATGAAATTTTTAGCATTTTTTTCCCACAAATAGAGCTTTCTTTTGGTGGTATTTAATCACAGCTGGGATTTTTATTTTTTGCTAAACAAACAAAAAAAGATGGAAATTTTTGAAAAAAAAAAAAAATCATGTTTAATAGTTTGTTATAAAATTTTGCAAACAGGTAATTTTTCCCCTTCATTGATATGCGCTGATGAGGCGGCACTGGTGGGCACTGATAGGCTGCACTGATGGGCACGGATAGGCACAGCTAAGGCGGCACTGATGGGCACAGTTAAGGCGGCACTGATAGGCACAGTTAAGGCGGCACTGATGGGGACAGATAAGGCGGCACTGATGGCCACGGATGGGTGGCACGGATGGGTGGCACAGATGGGTGGCACGGATGGGTGGCACGGATGGGTGGCACGGATGGGTGGCACGGATGGGTGGCACGGATGGGCACTGATAGGTACCACTGATGGGGGGGCACTGATGGGGGGGCACTGATGGGGGGCACTGATGGTCGGCACTGATGGGCACTTATGGGCACTGGTAGGTGACACTGATGGGCACTGATAGGTTGCACTGATGTGGGTGCTGATGGGTGGCACTGATGTGGGTGCTGATGGGTGGCACTGATGGGTAGTACTGATGGGTGGCACTGTGGGCACTGATGGGTGGCACTGTGGGCACTGATGGGTAGCACTGTGGGCACTGATGGGTGGTGCTGATTGATGGCACTGTGGGCACTGATGGGTGACGCTGGTGGGCACTGGTAGGCAGCACTGCTGCCTATTGCCTTGTGTTAGAAGATCGCTGTGATCGGGACTGATGTCCCGATCACGGCCGCCGGTGATCGGGTTTTTTTTTCCTCCTCGCGCTGTCAGCGCGAGGAGGAAAAGTAGCCGATTACCGGCTCTGTTTACATCACATGATCAGCTGTCATTGGCTGACAGCTGATCATGTGGTAAGGGGTCGGGACCAACCCCTTACTCTGATCTGTGATCAGGTGAGTCTCATAGACTCGCTGATCACCGAGCGTGGCGCGCGCCCTGCAGGGGGCGCGCAGGCCGCTCGTGCACGGGACGACGTCAGTAGACGTAGTCCCGGCAATTTAGATCCGCGCTGTTGCCGTCATTTGGCAATGGCCCGGATCTGAAGCGGTTAAAATAAGTTTGGTTGTGCCAAAAATAATTGCACTTGAGGCAGAAGTCAAGACATTTCATCAAATATTTTCTTTGTTTACAAATTAGGGTACTGTATTTCCTTAAAAGCCATTTTGTTGCTAAAATCGCATCGTGGTGTTGTACTATTGTGTAGAGCGATGTGACGTCTGCGGTGGCCAGTAATGTTCTTCCCTCTAATACTGGCACTGTATTCAAAAGTTGTAGTGTATGTTTGGTATCTTTTAAATAAGCTTGAGTTTGCTGAACTGCTGGTTGTATGAAATAGTCAATGTATTGTCCCATTCTAGATGTTAAAGAATCGATACTATTGACTATTGGTCTTCCGGGTAGGTTGTCTTTATTCTTATGGATTTTGGGGACTGTGTAAATTATCGGTATTCGACAGGTTTCAGGTATTAGATATTTTGTTTCTTTTGGATTTAGTATGTTCTTCTTCATCCCTAGATTTACTATAGCTTCTAGTTGTTTCTTATATTTTGTGGTTGGATTCCCGAGTAGCCTAGTGTATGTTGTTTCATCTTGTAGCTGTCTGTTTAATTCGGCAAGATATTGTTCTTTTGACTGTAGAACTATTGCACCTCCCTTGTCTGCCGGCCTGATTTTAATGTCTTTTCTTTCTGTCAGGCGTTTTAAGCCCTTTTTCATATGTATAGGGTCTGTGGCTTTTTTAATTTTTATGGAGTCTATATCTTGTAAAACTAGATTTTTGAAAACTTCCACATTTTGGTTATTGGACATCTGTGGATTGAATAGTGAGGCATTCCGTAGTGTACTATGTACTTCTGGCTGTGCAGTTTCGGTCCTTGGGTTTTCTGGCTTCCATGAATTATTCATCACATTTTTTTATGTTAATTTTCCTAATATATTTTTGTATCTCTATGTATGTATTAAATTTGTTAAGATTATTTGTGGGTGCGTGTTTGAGGCCTTTGTCTAATACTGCCAGTTCTTCTGTTGTTATCTGTTTCCCGCTTATATTCACCACATTTTCTGCAACTACTCTCTTTTTCTTTTGGAGTCTCTTCCCTGATCTCCATCCTCTCTTTGTTCTGGGGTGTTTCTTACTTGTTCTTCTTGGGGTCGTCTCCTGGGTGAATGGTGTGCTTCTTGTGGAGGTCTTCAAGGAGAGTATTCTCTTCTCTCTCTCTCTCTAAAAAAGGCCTTTGTGTATTGTAATTTTGTTGGTTCCCATGGTAATATGGATCTTCATAGTATGGCTCTTGGTAATCCCTAAAAGGGTCAAATCTGTTGTATGTGGGAACCGGAGTGCGTCCATATCCGTCACGATATTCCTGTTGGTATGGTGGTATCCTATTTTCTCTTGGGTTTCTTTCATTTTGTTGCCAATTTCTATTGTTAAACGGTTTCCTAAAAGGTTTCTTTCCTCCTCTTTTTGGGGTGTGTTGTCCATATCCATAGTTGTTTCTTTGGTTATAATTGGTTCTTGGTGTGCCTCCATATGTGTCCCTTTCATCTCTTCTTGTGTAGTTAGGGCCGTTTGTGTTGGGTCTATCTCGGTATGGACGTGGTGTTTCCATTCGTCTTTCTCTTTCTTCCCACCTTGGTGGATTAAGTATATGTGATGTTGTGGGGTCTTGGATTCTAACTTCCCTTTCCGGAGTTGAATATGTGGATGCAGGAGGGGCGGGTTCGACTTTACTTTGCCATTTAAAGACTTGGTCTGTCTTATAATCCGCTATATCCCCTTGATATTTTTTCATTTTCCGATTTTGTACTTCTAGATCTTTGGCGATTAAATCTTTGTTTAGTTGGGTTGCTAGTCTCTTAAATTCTGATGTTTCTTTTAATGGTTCCATTTTCTGTTTAATTTCTTCTATTTGTTGTTCTAGTATTGCAGTTTTCTTGAGTTTGCATTCTAGTAGAAATTTTAGACCTTCTATGCTTTTATTATTGAAGAACGCAAACCATTCTTCCATTGATTCTTTTTTTTTTTTTTTACAATCTTTATTTATCAAACATTTTTACAAAATTTTTATATAAAACATATACACATACATACATACATCTACACAGAAAAAAAATAAATCATGGTGTATAGGGGCATTCACAATTAATATTCAGATCATTTTATATATCCCCATGATCTATACTAGCATCATCTGTATACATTTCTGGATATAATTCGTTACTCTATCTTTGCACGGCCCCTATATCTACCACACAATACTATCCCAGTACCCCCCATCCATACCCATCATACACCCTCAACCAATCCTCTTACACAACACCACTCAGCTAACCGAAAAGCAAACAAAAAAAAAAAAAAAATTTCTCCAATTCAGAAGAACTCTCCCCCCTTCTCCAACTCTTCATCACAGTATTTGCTCTATCTTTATCCCCTTTTTCTCGTTCCCCTATCGCGGCGAGGTTCTAGACTCTTCCCACGCTCTTCCTGTACCTACTCATCTCCTTCCCTCTAATATCATCCTCTCCTCTAAGGATCGCATCACTCCCATTTCACATTCCCATTCTTTTATGGAGGGGGCTTTTTTATTTTTCCAATTTCTAGCTATGACGGTACGTGCCGCAGTTATATAGTACTTCAAAGTTCCCTTTTTTATATTTTTTATTGATCCAGGGATCATTGACAATATCGCCACATATATATCTGATTGTATCTTTACCCCGGTTGTAGCCCTGTATATTTTAAATACCTTTTCCCAAAATGCTTGAATTTCTGGACAAAAATACCAGATATGCGACATTGAGCCTTTTGCTACTTCACATCTCCAACATCTGTCTGTATTATCTGAATTTATTTTGTTCATATCAACTGGGCATTTATACCACCTGGCTAGTATTTTGTAATTTCTTTCTTGATGCCTAGTAGAGATTGATAATTTATGAATTACTGTAATTGCTTTTTCCCATTTAGCTCTAGGGATAACCATCCCTAGTTCCTCCTCCCATTTTTTTATGTATTGTAACCCTTCCTCCTTGTTTTCTGAAATTAAATATTTATACACAACAGATAAGATATGTGTGGGTCTATGTTTCTGTAACAGTATTTTTTCTAACCCTAACAATGGTCTATTCATTATGGACTCCTTCGTCAAAGATGAAATGTATTGCTGGAGTTGTCCATGCTGAAACCATTTCTTTCTATATTCGGTACCAAGGGCCTCCAATGGGGGGAGTTTATTTTCTTCCATTATTTCCACTATCCTTGTATCATCCCTCCTTTGCCACTTTAGGAAGGTCTTGGCTTTAAAAGCAAGTGGGAATTCCGGGTTGCTAAAGAGGGGGGTCATTGGACCTCTCAATGTAGATCCTATCCCCCTTTTTATCAAATCGTCCCACACTTTCAAGGTTGATACGACCAAGAAGGGCATATCCCCTTCCCGGGGTCTATATTCCCTCTTAATCCAAGGTAATGATTTCAGTTTTATGTCTGTGACTTCTTCCTCCAGTTTCACCCATTGTTTGTTGTCCATATTATGGAACCAATCCACAATCCTGGTTATAAATATTGATCTGAGGTACAACGAAATGTCTGGGAGAGCCAGTCCACCATCCTTTTTTAGTCTATATAATGTTTTCCTATTTATTCTGGCGCTCTTTTTTGCCCAAATGAAACTTCCTATAGCCTTACGGATTTGATTCATTATGGTTCTTAAGGGATATATAGGTATCGTTTGGAGTATATAAATGATTTTAGGCAGTATATCCATTTTTACAATGTTTATCCTTCCCATCCAGGAAAAGGTCCCTCTATCATAAAGTTGTAGTGTCTTTGTTATTTTACGTATTAGCGGAAGATAGTTAAGTTCCTGTATCTTATTCATCTCTCTAGGGATAAATCTTCCATTGATTCTTTATCAGTTAGCCCATCATTTGGTGGCAGTTCCCACCTTAATCTCCTGGGGAAAATATTTTCTCTAATACATCTTTCAAATGTATTAGTGTCCCACCATAGGTTGATTTTTTTCTCCATATGATGTCCTAATTTCCTAGTCATACTTTCTAGATCTGTATTTCTTGTTTTATTTTGTGGGTTAAATACCTCATCTAAATTTACTTTTCTATTTTCAATATATGTGAATACATCCATATTAGCTGCAAAGGTGTATATATGTGCAATCTCAAACAGTAAATTTTTTAAAATTATCCTTAAAATTATTATTATTTAAAAAATTAAATAATAATAGTGACTGGATGTTTTTATATTAAATATTTCTTATCCAAAAAAGTGTGATATTGCAGCAAAATAAGGGTGTTCACACCGACACTTGGTACAGTAAATATTTAAATAAATTTTGTGCAATATCAATAATATTCAATAAATATGTGTAAAACTGTGTGAATATAGACAAAATTGTGACTTTTTAGATAGTAGTTGCTGCTGCTATTGTTGCAAGGATTTCATCCACCAGCGCGAAGGATAATTAAAAAAAAAAAAAAATAGTAGGACGGGTGTGATAAACAGCACGGAAAGTGACTGTCCGTGGCCACCTAGCATAATAACACTTTAAAAGTAAACTGAAATTGGGCTATGCTCATATAACCAGGGACTTTTCTGCCGATGGTGATAGTAACCCCTTTGGAGGGTTAACCCAGCAGATCCTGCATGTTAAAATACTGCTTGAGTGGCTGAACTAAGTGAAGCAGAGCGGAGCAGCTAAGTTAAGTAATTAAATTAAGCATGGTTCTCTCTGATGACAATATAGGTTGTTCATAGGACGTCTGTAAATCCCCTGAGGTGTAGGCAGAGCCTCGAGGTAGCTGCAGGAGTCCCACCGGCATCTCTCAAGTGGTTATTATAACCCCTATAGTTTCGAAGGACACATAACCTCGTGATATGCCCCACACTTCTCCTGACCTGGGAAAACAGAGAGGACTTTGAATAGATAAAATAAGATTCTACAGTCAACTAAAGTGACAAAACAGAAATGTGACTGATTATACCATTACTATAATACACTCAGCTGGTTGGAGTACTATCCCGCTATAAGCAATCTGAGTCTTCAGACTTTATTGGCTCTTATCGGGAAAGATAAGTCAGGACGGGCTTTCTCTTAAGGGTGGAGCTATCTGAACCCCTGTCCTCAACCGTTTGCAACCCTGAAAATTCAACACGAGCAGGGGAGACAGAAGATAAAGAAGAAGGAAGGGAAAAACGGAAAATTGAATACTTACCTTTCCGTAATTTTCCTTTCCTGGTGCCTGCCCATGGCAGCATACCCATGGTTGGTTGCTCCGCCCTCTACCAACCCACAGGACCATTTTAACTCTATAAAAAAAGAGTTCCTCCCCTTAGTCAGTATTATTGTAACTAGATCTCATAACGCTAAGGATCATTGAAGGGAGGGTGTATGCTGCCATGGGCAGGCACCAGGAAAGGAAAATTACGGAAAGGTAAGTATTCGATTTTCCGTTTTCCTGGTGCCTCCCATGTCAGCATACCCATGGTAAATAACTCG
Source organism: Lithobates septentrionalis (assembly GCA_037952835.1). Taxonomy (NCBI): domain Eukaryota; kingdom Metazoa; phylum Chordata; class Amphibia; order Anura; family Ranidae; genus Lithobates; species Lithobates septentrionalis. Next base: position 1,867,462 of record JBBDGP010001379.1, read on the forward strand.
CTTACAGGGAGGGTACTGCAATAAAGCAATTTAATTAAACAAAAAAGCTACAGTACAGATGACTGCAAAGTCCTTTCCCCAAACTCTCGGGAAGTAAGGACTGCTGGGTCCACACTATAGTGGGACATGAACGTGCTGAAGGACGACCAGCTGGCCGCTCGACAAATTGTCTCAGAGGAGACCCGCGCCAAAGCTGCCCAGGAGGAGGCTATTCCACGTGTTGAGTGCGCATTGACCGCATCTGGAACTGGGAGACCACTAGCCCGATATGCTCTTTGGATTAACCTTACAATCCAGCTTGCCAAGGTCGTCTTAGATGCTGCCATTCCCTTACTGGCACCCTTGGGGATGACAAATAGCCATTGATCTTTCCTGAACTGCTGCGTCAAATTTAGGTAGTGACTTAGGGATCTGGCTATATCCAACTCATGCAGTTTTGAGGAGGCTGGATCGTCCCCGAATGCTGGAAGAACCCACTCTTGGTTCAGATGGAAGACTGAAGGTACTTTAGGGATCAACTAATGAATAAGTTGCAACACCACCCTGTCCGGGAAGAAGGTAATGTAGGGTTCTTGTGACCCTAATGCTTGGATTTCTGTTACCCTGCGACCTGAAGTGATGGCGACTAGAAAGACTGCCTTCAGAGAAATATCCTCCAAGGTGCTTTCTTTTGTGGGAGCAAACAGAGGTTTTGAAAGGATATTAAGCATGATAGTCAAATCCCATTTGGGGTATAGCGTCTTTCTAGGCGGTCTCAATCTTAGAACTGCTTTCAAGAAACGTTCCACCAGAGGATCTAGCGCCCACCGGGTGTCTGTTAGAGCTGAAAGGGCTGAAACCTGGACCTTAAGCGTATTCAGGCCCAAACCTAAGTCCAATCCACCCTGTAAAAAGAGGAGTATGTTCTGGATTCCGGGGTTTAGAGGATCGAAATGGTTCTTTTCTGCCAATTCCGTAAACTTTCTCCAAACTCTATAGTATGTGGAATTCGTAGATGCTTTTCTGGCCTGTAGTAGTGTTTGAATGACATTATGCGAACATCCTAACTCGCCCAACCTTTTCCGCTCAACTTCCAAACCCTCAAGTCTAGGATCTCCGGGTGCGGGTGACAGAACTTGCCTTGAGACAGAAGGTTGTCTATGCGTGGAAGGTGAAGCGGTTTGCACAAGGTCATCTTGATTAGCAACGTGAACCACGGTCTCTTGGGCCAGTATGGAATCACTGCTAAAACTGTGATCGCTTCTGTGGTTAGACGTTGGAGAAACCTCAGTATCAGTAGAGTTGGTGGGTATGCGTATGCCATCTGAAAGTTCCATGGCTGGGTTAATGCATCCACCCCTGCTGATTTCGGAGATGGGAACCTTGAAAAGAAAAGCGGTGTCTTCGCATTGAGCGGGGAGGCAAATAGGTCTATTTGGGGAGTGCCCCATTGTTGGCATATCCAGGAGAAGACCCTCGGATTCAGAGACCACACGTTGTTGTGGCTGAAAGATCTTGAAAGCTGATCGGCTACTTGGTTCTCTGGCCCTGGGATATATGAGGCTCGTAGGTTGACTAAATTCCTCTCAGCCCATGTCAGAATGGGTGTCACTTCGATCAGAAGGCACCTGCTGTGCGTTCCTCCTTGATTCAGAACATAAGCTACTGCCGTTTTGTTGTCCATCTGGAGAAGGATGGATTTTCCCCTGAGGAAGGTGGCCAGAGACAGGATTGCTAACCAAGCCGCCCTTAGCTCCAAGGTGTTTGATACTACCTCTGTCGCATTGAATTGCCATCTGCCCTGTACCAACTGGTCTTGGTAATGTGCCCCCCATCCTAACTGACTTGCGTCTGTCGTCAGAACAGTCCATGGGATGGGGCCAAGGGGACAGTGAAGCAGAAGGTTGGATGGTCTTGTCCACCACCAAAGGCTGGATTTCATTGTAGGTGTAATCAATATCCTCTGCTCTAGGCGATCTTTCTTCCACTGTGATAAGAAGCCCACCTGGAAAGTCCGTAGATGCCATCTGGCCTATTTCACCATAGGTATGCATGAAGAGAGGGAACCTAGCAGGCTTAGACAGTCTGATGCTGCCATAGAATGGCTCGCTAGCGCCCTTTTCACTTTCCCTATCAATGAAGGGATTTTTTCTGCCGGGAATGAAACTGCTCTTCCTGGAGTGTTGAAGAATGCCCCTAGGTAAATTATCTCCTGTGTGGGCTTAAGTTGACTTTTGGCGTAGTTGATTAGCCAACCAAATTTTATCAGTGTGTCTAGGACCAACTGTACATGTATCACCAAGGTCTGCCTGTGCTGAGAAAGAACTAGAATATCGTCCAAATAGTGTAGTACTCGAATCCCCTTCTCTCGAAGAGGAGCCAAGATCGCTACTAGCACTTTGGTAAAAGTTCTGGGCGCTGTTGAAATCCCGAAGGGAAGGCATTGGAATTGAAGATGTAAGTCGCCTATTCTGAACCGAAGAAAAGGTTGAAACTGAGGGTGGATAGGTATGTGTAGATACGCATCCTGAAGGTCTAGGATGCCATCCAATCTCCTGGCTGAACAGATAGAATGACCGTGTTTAAGGACTCCATCTTGAAATGTTCCACCCGGATATACCTGTTCAGCCTCTTCAGGTCTAGCACCGGCCTCCAACCCCCCGATTTTTTGGGGACCAAGAAGACTGGGGAATAAAAGCCTAAGTGCTTCTCCAAGTCTGGAACTGGTACTACTGCCTGCTGGAGAACAAGCATTTTGACATACTGAAGAAGGGCCTCCTTCTCTCTGGAGGTTGGAATCTTGGTGGCTTGAAAGGAATAGAGGGGAGGCTGCCTTTTGAATCCCCAGAAATGACCTTGACTGACCGTGGACACTGCCCACTGGTCTACGCAACCTTCCACCCAAACCCGGGCAAAGGCCTTTAGACAGACTCCTACCGGACCGGTTTGGGTGGAGAGGGCATCAAAAGGACTTCTGGCCATCAACTGTGGATGTAGAGGCTTTTGGTGTAGCCGACCTCAGAAAGGTAGCTTGTGAACCTTTCCAGCCCCTTCTATACTCCCTTCCTCTTCTGAACCTACCCCTTGTCTGAGGGCCGTTTCCACGTTGTCTGACCATCTCTGGTGGCCCTTGAGATGGAAGTCAGAGCTACCGCCGGCTTGTATGCTCCCCCAGCCGCCTGATATGTTTTTTTCAGGTCTGAGTCAATCCTTCGGTCAAGGACATCTTTAAAGGAGACTGCGTCTTCTAGTGGCAAGGTCAAGTTTCTAGCCAACCTCATAACTGAGGCATCCACAGTTGGTACAGCATCAAAAAGTTGCGCATCTGCTTCTGTCAGTGGATATAACTTAAGAAAACGATTATACGCCATAGGTCTTCTGTCTATCTTCTGCCATTCATCTGTTACCACCTCCTTGATTTCTTCCATCAAGGGAAAAGTTGATACCTTCTTTTTTGGATGTGGGAAATATTTCTTTGTTTTAGAAGGTTGCTCCGGATTTTCCTCCCACTGGATTGCATCCTTGACCGCGGTTATGAAAGGCTCAAGTAGAGCGAAGTCAAAAGCTGAAATATTGCTATCCACCCCTTCCGCCTCATCTTCAGAATCCACCTCTATGAGGAGTGGACGCGCTTACTGCTGCTTCAGGCGAGGGTGGGTTAATTTGGTCTTGGGAGAGGGCCAACTCCCTGATTGAATTCTTGATTAAGCTCTTAATTGATTCCAGAGACTGCTGCTTATCTTTCTCTTTATCCCCTGTAGCTTCTAGTAGACACTTCTCGCATACCAATTTTTCCGGCAGCGCTTGTCTTCCACATACCCAACAGGTCTTCTCTTTTGAATACACCGGTCTGTGGGTTTCGTGTCTGCTAGGGGTATGTCGGGGTGACCTCTGGCCACTGCGGGAGGCATGAGCTGAGTATGAGTGAGAGTGTCCTGAGCTCCTATGACCTTTAGATCTCCTATCTGAGGAGCTACGGTGAGATGATCTGCGGGATGATCCCCAGTGCCGGCTGTAGAAACAAAAAATATGTTCTAATTTGCCCGTAGTGCTCTTTTTTATTTTCCTTTAAAACTTACCTGATTGTTGCAGCCCTTACCTAGTGGTATGATGAGGATCTTTTTGTTGCGGTATCACATTACTAGGGGCAGCTGGGCAAGAGAAAAACAAAAAAAGGATAGATTTCTTTCTGCTTTCCTTTTTTAACCATATATATACTGCTACAGGAGGAGGGGGGGACATAATCCATGGAGGGGCGCTGCAATGCAAGTAACAGCCTGCTCACATACGGATAGGAGACATACCATCAGGGAAGAGCATAGAGGAGAGGCTAAGCTCCTGTTAATCTTCCAATATGGCCCAAAAAAAGATCCACAGAAAAAACGGCCTCCCATACTTATCTGGCGCCTTTAGCAGCCCAAGCGATCGGACTCCATACTGCAGGAGAGCATGAACCTGCAACGGTTACACCATAAAGCGGTGAGGTAGTGCTTGCTTTGGCAGCACATATACTAAAATTGGAACGATACAGAGAAGATTAGCATGGCCCCTGCGCAAGGATGACACGCAAAATTCGTGAAGCGTTCCATAAAGCGGTGAGGTAAGGCTGATAATGATCCTGCAGGCATGAGGACAAAGTAAAGAATACTGACTAAGGGGAGGAACTCTTTTTTTATAGAGTTAAAATGGTCCTGTGGGTTGGTAGAGGGCGGAGCGACCAACCATGGGTATGCTGACATGGGAGGCACCAGGAAAAAGGGAATAGGAAAGAAATAAGAAAGGGATAAGAAAGGGATAACATGAGAAGTCGGTCACAAAAATCAAAAGAGCCCAAGACCTCAAGAGAGAGCCTTAGTACCAGTTCAACCCAGAAATACCTCAGAGAAGCAAGCACAAAAAGTCCCGGACTGGAAAAAAAAAAAAAGGGGGCAAAAGAAAAAAAGAAAGAGCAGGAAAAACACAAAGGGGAACAAGCAGAAAAATCTAGTGTGGTGGCGGACCAGGAGGGAGACCTGGATCCCAGCAAAATGGAAGAACAAAGGAACAACTAAATTCGAAATGCTGGATATGTTCACCAAATTAGAAAATGCGATTAAATCAGAGATTGTGAACATGCGTATGGACATGGGCCACCTTCTAAGGAGAGTAGAGGAGGCAGAGGAAGTAACAGGGAAACAGGCTAAGGAAATAACAGTATTAAAATCACAAATGAGGAAAATGCAAAGTGATTACCAGGATATGCAATACAAGCTGGAAGAACAGGAAAATCAAAGCCAACGCCAAAACCTGAGGATCAGATCCCTACCGGAGCAACAGAGAGAAGACCTGGTGTTAAAAAAGAAAAAAATCTTCAACCCAATTTTGGACTGACGGGAAGATGAGGTCCTAAAGATTGATCGGGTGCATAGCATCAGGAAACCTCCAAACTTGAGACAGGAAATACCTAGGGATGTAATTATTAAATTTCATTCGTATGATGACAAAGCAAAGATATGGAACAAACTCAGGAGAGCTCCCCCAGTTTACTTTGAGAGCACGGAACTACAAATATTCTCTGACTTATCTGCAGGAACTTTGGCGAAAGCTAATATTAAATATAGCTGAGGGTTCCCTACATCACTTATAGCAACACAAGAAGGAAGAACGTCTAGGCTGAGGCACCTGGAAGATTTAAAAGACTTCTGTGAAAGCTTGGGTATCCCTATACCAAATTCCCCTAGATGATAGCAATAAATTTGCAAGAGCAGTGAGGGGGGTGCGCTACCTGAGGTTGAAATGCTTATACTGCCCTAACAAAAACCCGATTGGTTTTTTAAATCAAGTTTTGAACAGGATGATGAAGTTCAGGACGGGAGAAGTAGTATTAGCAGGGGACTTTAATTTCTGCCTGAACCCAGCTTTGGACAGGCCACAGGGATGAGTAAAGTTTTATTAAAAATGATTGGACGTAAACTGCACCAATGCCAAATTATGGATGCATGGAGAGTGCAACATGTAAAAACGCAGGACTATACTTTCTTCTCCCCTGTGCACGGGACGTACTCAAGACTCGACTAGATGATGGTGGACCACAGTTTGTTGGACTTGGTAAGGGAGACGAACATAGAAATAACCACACTGTCCGACCACACCCCTATTTCGATACGGATGAGGATTCCGGGGATCCATAAACAACCATACACATGGAGATTAAATGAAAACTTATTAAGAAATGAGGTAGTAGCTGGAAAAATACAGGAAGAATTAGAATTCTTTTATAAGATAAATGACAACGGGGAGACATCGTATGCCACTCTATGGGAGGCCCACAAGGCCTACATAAGGGGGGCCCTGTTGTCAATCGGTGCAGGGAAAAAAAGAGAGAAATAAAAAAAAGGGAAAAACTCAAAGAAATACATAAACTCGAACAAAAACACAAACAAAATAGGGGAGAAGATCAGGAATGTTTCCACCAACTGATGATAAAGAGAGAGGAACTCAAAGATAGTATGGAACAAGACACTAGTAGATCTTTTAATGTATCTACGAGAAATAGGTATCTCTGGGGCAATAAGTCTAGTAAGCTCTTAGCCAGGATGCTGAAAAAGAGAAGAGAAGTGAACTTCATTGAAAAAATCGAAAACAAAAAGGGGGAATTAATTTTTACAGATAAGGGAATAGCGTAAGAGTTTAGGCAGTATTATAAAGCCCTTTACGCAGTGAGACAGAATGTACAACAAAGTCAAGGAAAAGATGGGAAGATAGAAGAATTCTTGGATAAAGCAGGACTACCCTCTCTGACAGAAAGTGATAGAGAAGAAATGGATAGGCCTATATCCAAAGTGGAAATATACTCTGCACTAAAAGATTCTGCCTTAGGAAAAAGCCCGGGTCCAGACGGGTTTGGCATATATTACCTTAAAAAATTCAAGGAGTTCTTAGTTTCGAAACTATGTCAGTATTGGAATGGCCTAGGCATTAAATGGGATATGGGACGTGAATCATTGTCGGCATCATTAACATTGATTCCAAAAGAGGGTAAGAATAGAACGCTCTGCTCCAGCTACAGACCTATCCCCTTACTGAATGCTGACACTAAGTTGTATGCCAAGGTCTTAGCAAGGAGGCTGAAGGAAAAAATTACTACTCTGGTCCACCCAGACCAAGTGGGGTTTGTTCCGGGAAGAGAGGGGAGGGATAACGGAGTTAGGGCATTGCTTCTAATGGAATCTTTATAGAAGTCTTTATAGAAGTCTCTGAAGGGACCCCAGGGCTATTTCGGTCAGTGGATGCTGAGAAAGCTTTCGACAGGGTAGACTGGGGTCTCATGATTAAAACCTTGTAAAAATTAGGATTTGGACCACGGTGGACCAAATGGGCAAATGTTCTATATAATCATCCAACGGCGACCTCTAAGGTAAACAGGATCGTGCCTCGACCATTTACCATGGAAAATGGAACTAGACAGGGATGTCCGTTGTCACCCCTCTTGCTCGTATTGACCCTGGAACCCCTATTGGCCTTTATCCAAAATAACCCGGATATTAGTGGGATACACATTGGGACTGAAGAGCATAAGCTAGGGGCGTTTGCAGACAATGTTCTATTCTTCATTACCAAACCAAGGATAACGATTCCAAATTTGCTTGAGACTTTAAAAAATATGGTGAAATCTCAAATTTTAAAATCAACCTAAGCAAATCTGAAATCTTAAATGTGAACATAGCCAAACAGGTTGAAGATATACTTAGCAAGGAATTCCAATTCACATGGAGAAAGGACATAAAATACCTAGGAGTTAATCTGGCCAACTCCCACAGAAAAACTTATTTGAGGAATTATTTACCTCTGTTAGTGAGATCAAGAAGGACACTAAAAAAATCTCAACATGTCCTATCTCATGGATCGGGCGTGTTAACGCAGTAAAAATGTTGTTAGCTTCAAAAATTTTGTATAAGTTCCAAATGCTTCCAATTCCTCTCCCACAGACCTACTTAAGAACCTTAAGAAGCATAATAATCAACTTTGTCTGGAGTGGCAAAAAACCTTGAATAGCATTTACAACATTGAGCAAAGAGAAAAAACAGGGGGGCTTAGGGATTCCAGACTTTAATAAATATTATAACGCAGTGGTACTATCACGGGTGATGGAACGGGAAAGGGAAAACTCTGAGAAGAGATGGGTAAATATTGAAAACAACACTAGCAGCACACAGTTAGGTCACATAATATGGAACCCTCCAACACATAGATTAATAAGCCCAACTATTAAGAAAGAAAAAGATGCAAAAAGAAACCGCTACAAATAACGATAAATATTGTTGTGAACAGATTCTCTAAAACATATTAATGTGAAAAATTGAATGGTGCATGAAAAACAAATAGTCCATGTGATATAAAAAATAAATGAATAAAACCGAAAGTGAATTCATCAAAAACAGAAAGTCCCAAAATGATTCTTCAAAATTTAGGAGATGTAAAAGTCCTTCACTTAATCTCAGAAAGCAGGACACATATTCATTCGAATCATCTGGAATACGGAGCATAAAATGCAAACACAAACTGCTTACCAGATCTGTTTGATCTCAAATGATAGAGATCAGAAGCGCTTGTGCATTAGCCTGCCGGCAGGTGAACTCACAGTGATTGAAAGCAGAGAGGAATCCACCTGTTTATCCAGGAATCAGCAAGGAAAAAACTTCACTCTCCAGGACACTCAGGGCCGGACTGGGAATGAAAACCAGCCCTGGAAAAAATATCATACCAGCCCCATAGCATTATTATACCAGCCCAACAGCATAACGTCATTATTTTCTTGTTCATAAAATGGAAAACCATGCATTTTAAAGCACATTTAAAGAGTGCATTATATATAGATAAGACACATATAAAAGCACATAGGGCTTTATATATATATAAAGGGCATCGGGCATCTGAATTACAGCGGCGGGGGTGTTTTTAGAAGTGCCTGATTAGAGCCGTCCGCTCTAATAGGCTTCCAAATTGGTAAACAGCGGGCACACTGCTGTGCGTTCGCTGCTTACACAGTGCTGTGTTAGGAAATCAAATAAATCACTTCCCTAACACTGACCCGCCTCTCAGCCAATTAGGTGCACTGGGTCTGGTTACCTGTCACCTGATTGGCTGAAGCGACAGGCGCTGTGATTGGATCCCTATCGGAGGGAGCGTGGAGCAACGCGCTGACCTGAGACAGGTAAGTGCCGGGCGGGGGGGACACTGGCAGGATTTAATGGGCAAACTGGTGGCATTTGATGGGGCAAACTGGCGGCAATTGATGGTTACAGTGGCTGCGTTTGATGGGCACAGTGGTAGCGCTTAATGAGCACAGTGGCGGCAATTTATGGGTACAGTGGCTGCATTTGATGGGCACAGTGGCTGTGTTTAATGGGCACAGTGGTGGCAATTTATGGGTACAGTGGCTGCGTTTGGTACAGTTGCTGCGTTTGATGGGCACAGTGGCAGCGTTTAATGGGCACAGTGGTGGCAATTTATGGGTACAGTGGCTGCGTTTGATGGTACAGTGGCTGCGTTTGATGGGCACAGTGGGTGTGTTTAATGGGCACAGTGGTGGCAATTTATGGGTACAGTGGCTGCGTTTGATGGTACAGTGGCTGTGTTTGATGGTACAGTGGCTGTGTTTGATGGTACAGTGGCAGCGTTTAATGGGCACAGTGGCTGCAATTGATGGGTGCAGTGGCTGCGTTTGATGGGGCACAGTGGCAGCAAATTATGGGTACAGTGGCAGCGTTTAATGGGCACAGTGGCTGCAATTGATGGGTACAGTGGCTGCATTTGATGGGCACAGTGGTAGCGCTTAATGAGCACAGTGGCGGCAATTTATGGGTACAGTGGCTGCATTTGATGGGCACAGTGGCTGTGTTTAATGGGCACAGTGGTGGCAATTTATGGGTATAGTGGCTGCATTTGGTACAGTGGCTGCGTTTTATGGGCACAGTGGCAGCGTTTAATGGGCACAGTGGTGGCAATTTATGGGTACAGTGGCTGTGTTTGATGGTACAGTGGCTGCGTTTGATGGGCACAGTGGCTGTGTTTAATGGGCACAGTGGTGGCAATTTATGAGTACAGTGGCTGCGTTTGATGGTACAGTGGCTGCGTTTGATGGGCACAGTGGCTGTGTTTAATGGGCACAGTGGTGGCAATTTATGGGCACAGTGGCTGCGTTTGATGGTACAGTGGCTGTGTTTGATGGTACAGTGGCAGCGTTTAATGGGCACAGTGGCTGCAATTGATTGGTACAGTGGCTGCATTTGATGGGGCACAGTGGCAGCAATTTATGGGTACAGTGGCAGCGTTTAATGGGCACAGTGGATGCAATTGATGGGTACAGTGGCTGCGTTTGAAGGGGCACAGTGGTGGCAATTTATGGTGTGATGGAGATATTGAATTTCATATTTATATCAATGAGGTTCAAGAGGACCATTGCAAGGACTCAAATTAAACTGCCTTGCCCTATATATATATATGTATATATATATATATGTATATATGTATGTATGTATATGTATATATGTATATATATCTGTATATATATCTAGCTATGTGGTGGCTCTACAAAGTATTAATGCAAGGGGGCCGAATAATTTTGCACGCCCCACTTTTCATTTTTTTATTCGTTAAAAAAGTTTCAAAAATCCAAAAGATTTCGTTCCACTTCACAATTGTGTCCCACTTGTTGGTGATTCTTCACAAAAAATAAAAATTTTATATCTTTATGTTTGAAGCCTGAAATGTGGCAAAAGGTTGAAAAGTTCAAGGGGGCCGAATACTTTCGCAAGCCACTGTATATATATATATATATATATATATATATATATATGTATGTATGTATATGTATATATATGTGTATATATATCTAGCTATGTGTGGATATATATATTTATATATGGGTATGTTTCTTAATATCATGATAGAACAAAGCTCACCTTAAGAAATGTAGTTACCTTGATGTGAACCCGAGAAGCCCTACAGGTGTTGATTAGATCAAAGGGTATTGGCAGACCTTAAGGCATTCATTCTTCAGGGGGCCATTAACATGCTTCCAATACACTGGTGGGAACCAGGAAAGGTCCCCTAGGTGGTAATCAACTCACCAGGGGGCCATTAACATACTACTGTCGGGACTATTTGGGCTGGGAGATCAAAGGAGATTGTTCATTAATTCATAGACTGATAGGCACCGAGGGGGTCGCACTGTAACAGCAATGTCCGAGCATGAATTAGCAAAGGGGCTTCAAATGTAGCCAACCAGTCTTTGAGACATCTCTGACCCAATCAATATGTGGCATCTGTTGATTGGTGGAGAATGCATATAAAAGGGAGAGGGCTAAATGGTTACAAACAGTCCAGCCCGAGAACATCTGAGGGATATGCTGTCTGCGTAAAGTATATTGGAATCTATGTCTATCTTTCTTTCTAACCTTTTTGTATCCTAGGATTTGGCTTATGACTTTGTATATCTTGTACATGTCCATTGCAAACATTTATGAGTTCGGCCTAAATTAACTTTGCAGCCTAGAGCAAACACTGTACTTATGCCATCACTAGAGATGTATGATAAATTCTAATTATTCTAACTTTCTTTTTCTGTGTAAATAAATGTAATTGTTTATCTTTTTTTCCCTGTTATCGCTCATTTTTATTCTTATATAGACAAAGGTTTAATCACTTATATTTGTATCGTTAATCGTTTAAGTGAGGTATAAATATTTCCGAAACAAATGGTGCCCCAACGTGTGAGGAAGCTTCACGTTTGAGTGATTTTGCGGGTGGAGGACAAGTCTAACTCCAGAAACGGTAAGCATTTTTATGTCTGTTTGTATATCTGTCTCCCCTGTATGAACACCCAAACTAGCAAGCTTCTTTGAACATTGTTTATATATATAACCTTTTGTCTGTACTAATACTTTGATGAGACTGATATGAACAGTATAAGTGAAATAAAATTGTACTGAGAGTGTATGAGAAGGCATCCTGCACGGTTGGGCCAACACTGCAGGAGGGTGTCTGCGTGAATGATAAGGGGTTCTGATTGGACGTTTGAAGGCAGTGGAAAGAAGTAGGATCTGGGCCTTTCTGCCAACAAGCGCTTCTGGTTGACCCTTGCATGAGTCTAGGTCAAGACGCTTCCCGGTCTTTGAGATCGAATTGCACCTGTGGGCCTAGTACACACTGAATGATCTTCGATGTATGTATCTATCTTTCTGTGTAAACTACTAACTGAGGATCGTAAGCTTTGTGATTAGATCTGTAATGTTGTAACTCCTACAAATCGTATTGCAATTAGGTGTGCATCAGTTAACTACCTCCTGTACTACAAGCACGCATAGGGTCCTAATTATCCAAGTTCGTGCTAATAATTCTTGATATAACAGAAGTAAAAGCCTTTCGTTAAGCATTTCTTTTAGAGTACTTCAGAAAAGTCCACGGGGGGGGATTAAACTATTATGTAGTTTGGGAAATCTCCAGGCTAATTTTTTGAAGGACTATAGCCAGGACAGGGAATTGGCCTGACAAGTAGTGAAAAAAAATCGGCAAGGGTGACAGGGGCGGTACCTGTCAACCCAATTCTTGGTCAGAGAGTAGCTACCTCTGAAGTAAAGGCAACCTGTAAAAAGGTTGGGGGAATCAGTTCAAGGTCCGGAGTCCGTAAAGGATGGGTAATCTAATTGCTTCAAAGAGGGCGTCTAACCGTGGGGAACCCTACCACTTGACCCCGAGGGAAGAGATGATAGATAAATAGGGACCTTGGGTTGTGAAATATTTGCAAGATTGGGATCGTTGGACTGGGAAGAAGTATTTTAAAAGAGGTACTTTTAAGCCAAAAGCTTGGGAAGATCTGTACCGTGCTCATCACAGAAAGATGACACGACCATATGAAAAAGATACTTTATTTATATGGATGCTGGAGTCAGAAAATAAAACAGAGGAAGTGAATGCTATTACTATGGGATTTAAGGAGAAATCATTCCAAACAATGCTTGAACGTAGGGACAAGCGGAAACCATCACAAGCTACAACAAGGGGTGACAGTGATTGTCAGGGAGACAAGGAGCAGTTGTCAGGACTTGGGCCTTATGCAGTTGCCCTGTCCTTGTCAGCTGAATGCTCAGGGGCTGACATGAATTGTCACCTTTCAGTGGTGGACAAAAAGGTAGAGCCACAACACAAGTCTGATACCTCAGTAAAATGTGGATTACAGGGGGATGGGGAGGTACAGGAAGAAGAAGGCAGAGTAGCAAGACAAGGAGATGAAATGGTCATGCTGGCATTAAGGGAGGAAGGTCTCCAGGCAGAAGGGAAACTTTCTGTCCCGCTGACGGGAGAGGATGTGAAATTAAATCTCACTGAAAGAAGCTGTAATAAGCGCACGGGAAAACCGCCGCTAATCTTTGCGGCCAGGTGGTTAACAAAACAGTATGAGCATTTGAAAGTGCAAAACACATCCCTAAAAGAAGAGCTAGAAATCACCAAAGGTAACATCAGTACTTTAGAAGCTGCCATGTCAAATTCAGAGGCTATCCACCAGCAATTAGTACTAGAAAACAAAAGATTACAGGAGGACATTCTCCAGTTGGGAAAGAGACTGAAGGATGCAGAAGGTGGGGTGAAACCATTATCTAATGCATTTAAAGCTTTATCGTTTACTGCCGTTCCTATAGAACATCATATAGACACATCAATCACTATAATTAAGAAAATCATTATATACTAAACACTCCCTCTTTTATGCACAGCGCCACTCCCTACTTTTTGAATCTATCCTTTTGGGGGTACACGTTAGTGTCCCCTGCCTACATAGGGGGGCAGAAGTTGCAAATAAATCCTGAAGCGCGGATCCACTGACAAATAATTGAAACCATTATCTGTCAGCTGCCAGGAGCCGTTGGATCAGTTTTCAGATAGATAAGATAACAAGGTAACTGATTTGGGTAGGTCTGAATTCAGGGGGACATCCTCCACACCTAAGGTATGTATCAACAAGAATAAATCCCAGGAAGGTAAGAGCTCTTTAAAAATTGCCCCTATATTTTGTAAGCCGCAGGTAAAAGCCACGAGTGCAGAAAAGTCCATCCCACAGTCATCTAAAACAAAGCCCTTTGTTAAGAGGTGTTGTACCACTTTAAATAAGATAAAATGCCACTTATGCGGATTACTGGGTCACATCGCGAGATTCTGTCTATCCAGTTCCAGTCAAAAAGTCGGTAAGCATAATCCATATAGGACCACAAGACGTGATTTTGAAGTGTACTCTGCACGCTTCGCCACATGGCCTAGAGGTAGGAAGTATGGACCACCTGGGTCAGGGGTCCCATTCCAAACTCCTGAGAAGGGGCTAATGAAATGGGATGGATCTCTGAAAGAATTTCAACCTTACCAAACAGATGTTATGGGTTTAAGAAGAAGTACCGGGTATTATAGAAAACATGCTGATATGTGTGATGTTTAGAGTTCATCTATAACCTAGCCATTTGTGTGTGTGTGTGGAATATGCAATATATTTTGTGTTGTGTGACGTTTGTTCTCAGCTGCTGACAGCCCACCCAAATGACACCCCTTCTTTCTCACCAGGTCTGTGAAAAGGTACAGCGAACTGTATTGACATGCAAATGACCTGAGCCAAGATAATTATCTGTACTAGTGAATTGAAAGATACATATACTAAAATGACTTTGTTTTTCAGGAAAACAGTACTGGAGAGGTTCTTTGTGGTGAGGTATTATGATCTGTTGACAAATGGTACTGCTAAAAGTTTTTTTTACGGATTGCTAATTTTTTTCAACCATGGTGTATACATTTTTTTTTTTTTTGGAATTATTGGTATACAATAAAACAGAAAATCCACGTAGTATTAATGTGTATTAAGTAATACATATAATACATATATAATGTAACTAAGACATCAGTAATATCATTTTTGTTTAAAAAAAGACTTATTTATTAAAAAAGACCATATTTTAACTAAAGTATCCCTGGACATCCAGTTTTATGTCTTAATGTAATTTCACCTCCCCTAGTCTACCTACTACTTTAACCTGAGCCCCGTGAGCAGGTGTGGTGAACCCAGGGACCTGGCAATAACAGACAGTATTGTCTATCCCTACCATCAAGGGCCATGGATGATACTGGTTGTTGCTCAGACTCTGTACCCTGTGGGGAACCCACTCTACTCGTCCACATTACACCCTTTATGAGTATTTAGTCTTAATGGCCAACACTCTGATCCTGTCCGGCATTTCTCCAATATCTGTACACTAACGTTCTCCTCTCTCTTTTTGTATTCATGCACGACTGTCTGGAGGCCCACCTGACCCCCACCTGAAGAAGCAGCGACCACCAAGTTATTTCTTGAGATAAATGTGTCACGAATAAGGCTTTCCTGGACATTCCTTCACCATGCTGAAAAGTGCTGTCTCGCGGTCCGATCCGATCAATGCAACCATTACATGGTCTTACAAAGATACAGGACTAGATATGCCAGGATCCCGCCATCAATGTTGGAGTTCCGCTCTTCCAAGGCAGAGGAGCGATGAAACATTGCAGTACAGACACTCATGGTTTGGATGTGAAGTCTCAAAAGCACCAGGATTTCTTTGCTATCTTAAGCCTACCTTGAGGAGTTCCAGCGTGTTCAAGTAAGGAAGAGGAGGCCGCAGTGGTGGTGGGGAAGGGTCGGGGCTTCTGGGCTGTGGGTGCAAGATCATTGAAGGAGGACATAAGTTCAAGAATGAACTTCAGGGGGAAATGTGATGGAGATATTGAATTTCATATTTATATCAATGAGGTTCAAGAGGACCATTGCAAGGACTCAAATTAAACTGCCTTGCCCCATATATATATATATGTATATATATATATATATATATATATATATATATATATATATATATGTATATATATATATATGTATATATATATATATATATATATATATATATATATATATATATATATATATATATATATATATATATATACAGTGGCTTGCGAAAGTATTCGGCCCCCTTGAACTTTTCAACCTTTTGCCACATTTCAGGCTTCAAACATAAAGATATAAAATTTTAATTTTTTGTGAAGAATCACCAACAAGTGGGACACAATTGTGAAGTGGAACGAAATCTATTGGATATTTTAAACTTTTTTAGCAATTAAAAAACTGAAAAGTGGTGCGTGCAAAATTATTCGGCCCCTTTACTTTCAGTGCAGAAAACTCACTCCAGAAGTTCAGCGAGGATCTCTGAATGATCCAATGTTGTCCTAAATGACTGATGGTGATAAATAGAATCCACGTGTGTGTAATCAAGTCTCTGTATAAATGCACCTGCTCTGTGATAATCTCAGGGTTCTGTTGAAAGCGCAGAGAGCATCATGAAGACCAAGGAACACACCAGGCAGGTCCGTAAAACTGTTGTGGAGAAGTTTAAAGCCGGATTTGGATACAAAAAGATTTCCCAAGCTTTAAACATCCCAAGGAGCACTGTGCAAGCGATCATTTTGAAATGGAAGGAGTATCAGACCACTGCAAATCTACCAAGACCTGGCTGTCCCTCTAAACTTTCACCTCAAACAAGGAGAAGACTGATCAGAGATGCAGCCAAGAGGCCCATGATCACTCTGGATGAACTGCAGAGAACTACAGCTGAGGTGGGAGAGTCTGTCCATAGGACAACAATCAGTCGTACACTGCACAAATCTGGCCTTTATGGAAGAGTGGCAAGAAGAAAGCCATTTCTCAAAGATATCCATAAAAAGTCTCGTCTAAAGTTTGCCACAAGCCACCTGGGAGACACACCAAACATGTGGAAGAAGGTGCTCTGGTCCGATGAAACCAAAATCCAACTTTTTGGCCACAATGCAAAACGATATGTTTGGCGTAAAAGCAACACAGCTCATCACACTCAACACACCATCCCCACTGTCAAACATGGTGGTGGCAGCATCATGGTTTGGGCCTGCTTTTCTTCGGCAGGGACAGGGAAGATGGTTAAAATTGAGGGGAAGATGGATGCAGCCAAATACAGGACCATTCTGGATGAAAACCTGTTGGAGTCTGCAAAAGACCTGAAACTGGGACGGAGATTTATCTTCCAACAAGACAATGATCCCAAACATACAGCAAAATCTACAAAGGAATGGTTCACAAATAAACGTATACAGGTGTTAGAATGGCCAAGTCAAAGTCCAGATCTGAATCCAATCGAGAATCTGTGGAAAGAGCTGAAAACTGCTGTTCACAAACGCTCCCCATCCAACCTCACTGAGCTCGAGCTGTTTTGCAAGGAAGAATGGGCAAGAATATCAATCTCTCGATGTGCAAAACTGATAGAGACATACCCCAAGTGACTTGCAGCTGTAATCGCAGCAAAAGGTGGCTCTACAAAGTATTAATGCAAGGGGGCCGAATAATTTTGCACGCCCCACTTTTCATTTTTTTATTCGTTAAAAAAGTTTCAAAAATCCAAAAGATTTCGTTCCACTTCACAATTGTGTCCCACTTGTTGGTGATTCTTCACAAAAATAAAAATTTTATATCTTTATGTTTGAAGCCTGAAATGTGGCAAAAGGTTGAAAAGTTCAAGGGGGCCGAATACTTTCGCAAGCCACTGTATATATATATATATATATATATATATATATATGTATGTATGTATATGTATATATATGTGTATATATATCTAGCTATGTGTGGATATATATATTTATATATGGGTATGTTTCTTAATATCATGATAGAACAAAGCTCACCTTAAGAAATGTAGTTACCTTGATGTGAACCCGAGAAGCCCTACAGGTGTTGATTAGATCAAAGGGTATTGGCAGACCTTAAGGCATTCATTCTTCAGGGGGCCATTAACATGCTTCCAATACACTGGTGGGAACCAGGAAAGGTCCCCTAGGTGGTAATCAACTCACCAGGGAGCCATTAACATACTACTGTCGGGACTGTTTGGACTGGGAGATCAAAGGAGATTGTTCATTAATTCATAGACTGATAGGCACCGAGGGGGTCGCACTGTAACAGCAATGTCCGAGCATGAATTAGCAAAGGGGCTTCAAATGTAGCCAACTAGTCTTTGAGACATCTCTGACCCAATCAATATGTGGCATCTGTTGATTGGTGGAGAATGCATATAAAAGGGAGAGGGCTAAATGGTTACAAACAGTCCAGCCCGAGAACATCTGAGGGATATGCTGTCTGCGTAAAGTATATTGGAATGTCTATCTTTCTTTCTAACCTTTTTGTATCCTAGGATTTGTCTTATGATTTTGTATATCTTGTACATGTTCATTGCAAACATTTATGAGTTCAGCCTAAATTAACTTTGCAGCCTAGAGCAAACACTGTACTTATGCCATCACTAGAGATGTATGATAAATTCTAATTATTCTAACTTTCTTTTTCTGTGTAATTAAATGTAATTGTTTATCTTTTTTTCCCTGTTATCGCTCGTTTTTATTCTTATATAGACAAAGGTTTAATCGCTTATATTTGTATCGTTAATTGTTTAAGTGAGGTATAAATATTTCCAAAACAATGGGTACAGTGGCTGCGTTTGATGGTATAGTGGCTGCGTTTGATGGGCACAGTGGCTGTGTTTAATGGGCACAGTGGTGGCAATTTATGGGTACAGTGGCTGCGTTTGATGGTACAGTGGCTGCGTTTGATGGTACAGTGGCTGCGTTTGATGGTACAGTGGCAGCGTTTAATGGTACAGTGGCAACAATTAATGGGCACAGTGGCAGCAAATTATGGGTACAGTGGCAGCGTTTAATGGGCACAGTGGCTGTGTTTGATGGGTACAGTGGCTGCGTTTGATGGGGCACAGTGGCAGCAATTTATGGGTACAGTGGCTGCGTTTGATGGGCAGGGCACAGTGTTGGCAATCTATGGGCACAGTGGCTGCGTTTGGTGGTACAGTGGCTGTGTTTGATGGTACAGTGGCAGCGTTTAATGGGCACAGTGGCTGCAATTGATTGGTACAGTGGCTGCGTTTGATGGGGCACAGTGGCAGCAATTTATGGGTACAGTGGCAGCGTTTAATGGGTACAGTGGCTGCGTTTGATGGTACAGTGGCAACGTTTAATGGGCACAGTGGCAGCAAATTATGGGTACAGTGGCAGCGTTTAATGGGCACAGTGGCTGTGTTTGATGGGTACAGTGGCTGCGTTTGATGGGGCACAGTGGCAGCAATTTATGGGTACAGTGGCTGCGTTTGATGGGCAGGGCACAGTGTTGGCAATCTAAGGGTACAGTGGCTGCGTTTGATGGGCAGGGCACAGTGTTGGCAATCTATGGGCACAGTGGCTGCGTTTGATGGTACAGTGGCTGTGTTTGATGGTACAGTGGCAGCGTTTAATGGGCACAGTGGCTGCAATTGATTGGTACAGTGGCTGCGTTTGATGGGGCACAGTGGCAGCAATTGATGGGTACAGTGGCAGCGTTTGATGGGCACAGTGGCTGCAATTGATGGGTACAGTGGCTGCGTTTGATGGGGCACAGTGGCTGCAATTGATGGGTACAGTGGCTGCATTTGATGGGGCACAGTGTTGGCAATTTATGGGCACAGTTTGATGGTATACAGCTTTTCAAAGGAGAGAGAGAGAGAGAGAGAGAGGCAAGCATCAGAGGAGAATCATCAGAATGTATTTTGGGGTGTAATTTCACATATGCCCATGGCATGTTTGAGCAATATATCATTTAGTGACAACTTTGTGCAAAAAAAAAAAAAAAAGTGTTTTTTCCCACAACTTGTGTCACAATATAAAATATTCCATGGACTCGACATGCCTCTCAGCAAATAGCTTGGGGTGTCTACTTTCCAAAATGGGGTCATTTGGGGGGGGGGTTTGAACTGTCCTGGCATTTTATGCACAACATTTAGAAGCTTATGTCACACATCACCCACTCTTCTAACCACTTGAAGACAAAGCCCTTTTTGACACTTTTTGTTTACATGAAAAAATATATTTTTTTTTTTGCAAGAAAATTACTTTGAACTCCCCAAACATTATATATTTTTTTAAAGCAAAGGTCCTACAGATTAAAATGGTGGGTGTTTCATTTTTTTTTCACACAGTATTTTTCAAACACATTTTTTTGGGAAAAAACACACTTTTTTTAATTTTAATGCACTAAAACACACTATATTGCCCAAATGTTTGATGAAATAAAAAAGATGATCTTAGACCGAGTACATGGATACCAAACACGACATGCTTTAAAATTGCGCACAAACGTGCAGTGGCGACAAACTACGTACATTTTTTAAAGCCTTTAAAAGCCTTTACAGTTTACCACTTTAGATTTACAGAGGAGGTCTACTGCTAAGATTACTTCCCTCGATCTGACCTTCGCGGTGATACCTCACATGCATGGTGCAATTGCCGTTTACATTTGACTGACGCTTGCGTTCGCCTTTGCGCGAAAGCAGGGGGGAACAGGGGTGCTTTTTTTTTTTTTTTTTCTTTATTATTTTTTTTTGCTTTTTTATCTTATTTTTAAACTGTTCCTTTCAGTTTTTTTATCATTTTTATTGATCTCAGGGAATGTAAATATCCCCTATGATAGCAATAGGTAGAGACAGGTACTCTTTTTTGAAAAATTATTAGACCCTAGATCTCTCCTCTGCCCTCAAAGCATCTGACCACACCAAGATCGGTGTGATAAAATGCTTTCCCAATTTCCCAATGGTGCTGTTTACATCCGGCAAAATATAGGTTATGAAATGCTCGTAGCTTCCATTTTCTTAGGCCATAGAGATGATTGGAGCCATTCTGGTCTCTGATCAGCTCTATGGCCAGCTGGCCGAATCACCGGCTGCATTCTCTGGTTCCCTGTTGGGACAGGAGAGCCAGAGAAAACCATAGAAGATGGTGGGGGGGGACATTTCCTCCCACTGCTTGTAAAAGCAGTCTAGAGGCTAATTAGCTGCTAGGATTGCTTTTACATGAAAGCCGACCGCTGGCTGAAAAGAATGATACCAAGATGATACCTAAACCTGCAGGCATCATTCTGGTATAACTACTCAAAGTTCAGCAACATACCAGTACGTTGCTGGTCCTTGTTGGGCATATATTGTTTTTTTTTTTATGCAGCCTGTGGGCTGAAAGAAAAAAAGAGATTGATCAGTGGGTATGCCCACCATTAGAATATCTCCCTTCATCCACCCACTTCTAATGATGGGCATACATGCACCATTTATATAGGCCGAAGCATGGGGGCATCCGCCCCAAAAGTTAGGAGCAAATTGCTCCTCCGCCCCTGCTGCCCCTATGCTTCGGCATATATGCTCTTTTTTTTAACTGTGGTGATGAAATCACCTCTGACAGCGCTGGAGTCACGGCTTTATGTATCGTGGGAGCAAACGCTGTTGCTGTCAAGATAAATAAATCCGCGCTGCAACTGAATGGCTTACCTGCTAAGCAAATGATGGTTAACAATAAAACAAAGTAACATTACAGTATAACAGTAAGACTTACCATACCTGCAAAGCAAATACAAAAAAAAAATAGTAAAAAATAAAACATTTTTTAATGCAACCTGTGCCTAAAATATATATATGCCGAAGCATGGAGGCATCCACCCTCAAAAGGTAGGAGCAAATCGCTCCTCTGCCCCTGCTGCCCCCATGCTTCGGCATATATGCTGAAGTATGTAACTGTGGTGGTGAAATCACCTCCGACAGCGCTGGAGTCACGGCTTTATGTATCATGGGAGCAAACGCTGTTGCTGTCAAGATAAATAAATCTGCGCTGCAGCTGAATGGCGTACCTGAAAACGAAAAAATGGTTAACAATAAAACACAGTAAACAGTAAAGTATAAAAAAATTACATGCCTGAAAAGCAAACATGATAAAACATAATAACAATAAAACATTGAAGAATAGAATACAGTAAAAAAGAGCAGAACAATAGAGAGAGAATAGCGAGAGAGAACAATAAAACGACAACTATTTTTGTTTTTTTTATTTTATTTTTTTTGTGTATTTTTTTTCACTTTATTTTTTTAAAATTTTTTTTATAACTAACTTTTGTAACTGTAACCGGTTCCAGGTTTGGGTCTCTCAAAATGCGATGGCATCTTGTGAAAGTGTGCCTAGTCTGTGCAATGCTGTACCCTACGCTAAAACTCAACTCAGTGTATGGTAGCACTCAAAACATTCACCAATGCAAAGACCGGAATTGTCAGGACAGAAGGGACAATAATAGCGGGTGTCATGCCTATATCCGCGCTTTCTGCAGACACAACATTTTCTTTGGGGGGCTCGTTGGGTAGGGGTACG
Source organism: Lithobates septentrionalis (assembly GCA_037952835.1). Taxonomy (NCBI): domain Eukaryota; kingdom Metazoa; phylum Chordata; class Amphibia; order Anura; family Ranidae; genus Lithobates; species Lithobates septentrionalis. Next base: position 1,889,743 of record JBBDGP010001379.1, read on the forward strand.
CGGGAGGACATAAGGAAAATGCCTCTCATGCAGCCGGCTTACTGCATTTGGATTGGGAAGGTGAGGTGGAGCACCGTCTGGAAACAGAAGGGCGCTGACAATCTCTTCCTGGAATTTAAGGAAGGATCCAGTCCGTCCTGAAGCTCTGTATAGCACATGAGAGTTCAGCAAAGCCAATTGAAATAAGTATACAGACACTTTTTTATACCAGTGTCTGGCCTTACGGGCAACTAGGTACGGCGCCAACAACTGGTCGTTGAGGTCCACCCCTCCCATATTTTGGTTATATTCGTGGACACAGAGGGGTTTCTCCACAACACCAGTCGCCGTAGTAATTTGGACCTTCGTGTCTGCATTAAGGGATGTAAGAATAAAAACATTCTTATTATCCCTCCACTTTATAGCAAGCAAATTATTACACTGCAAGCAGGCTCTCTCCCCCAGCCTAAGACGGGAATCTACAAGCTGCTGGGGAAAGCCCCAGCGATTAGGTCGCACGGTGCCACATGCTCTAATCTGATGATCAAAAAGGTGACTAAAAAGTGGCACGCTCGTGTAATAATTGTCCACATATAAGTGGTACCCCTTTCCGAATAAGGGTGACACCAAGTCCCACACAATCTTGCCAGCGCTTCCTATGTAGTCAGGGCAGTTTGTCAGCTCTATGTGGCTATCTTTTCCCTCGTAAACCATAAAACTACATGTATAGCCTGTGGCCCTGTCACAGAGCTTATACATCTTGACCCCGTATCTGGCACGCTTGCTGGGAAGGTACTGTTTGAATGACAAGCGGACAGAAAATGTAATCAGGGACTCATCAACGCAGACAACTTGATGGGGAGTAAACAAGTCTGCAAAACGTTGGTTGAAGTGGTTTATGAGGGGCCGAATTTTGTAGAGCCAATCGTATCAAAAAAAGTAACCAAAACTGCAGTGTTTATCCTCATGACACAACACAGGAAGCACCTCCATGGTTAACAGAGGACAGAATTAAAATTAGACTTGAGAAACTTAACATTAATAAATCACCGGGACCAGATGGCTTGCATCCGAGGGTACTTAGGGAACTCAGTCAAGTGATTGCCAGACTGTTGTTCCTAATTTTTACAGACAGTCTACTGACTGGAATGGTACCAGCTGATTGGAGAAAAGCCAATGTAGCACCAATATTTAAAAAGGGCCCAAAATACATCCCTGGGAATTACAGACTAGTTAGCCTAACATCAATAGTATGTAAACTCTTGGAGGGGATGATAAGGGACTATATACAAGATTTTAGTAATAAGAACGGTATCATTAGCAGTAATCAGCATGGATTCATGAAGAATCGTTCTTGCCAAACCAATCTACTAACCTTCTATGAGGAGGTGAGTTGCCATCTAGATAAAGGAAGGACCGTAGATGTGGTGTATCTGGATTTTGCAAAAGCATTTGACACAGTTCCCCATAAACGTTTACTGTACAAAATAAGGTCCATTGGCATGGACCATAGGGGGAGTACATGGATTGAAAACTGGCTACAAGGGCGAGTTCAGAGGGTGGTGATAAATGGGGAGTACTCGGAATGGTCAGGGGTGGGTAGTGGGGTTACCCAGGGTTCTGTGCTGGAACCAATCCTATTTAATTTGTTCATAAACGAACTGGAGGATTGGATAAACAGTTCAATCTCTGTATTTGCAGATGATACTAAGCTAAGCAGGGCAATAACTTCTCCGCAGGACGTGGAAACCTTGCAAAAAGATCTGAACAAATTAATGGGGTGGGCAACTACATGGCAAATGAGGTTCAATGTAGAAAAATTTAAAATAATGCATTTGGGTGGCAAAAATATGAATGCAATCTGTACACTGGGGGGAGAACCTCTGGGGGAATCTAGGATGGAAAAGGACCTGGGGGTCCTAGTAGATGATAGGCTCAGCAATGGCATGCAAGCTGCTGCTAACAAAGCAAACATAATATTGGCATGCATTAAAAAGGGGATCAACTCCAGAGATAAAACGATGATTCTCCCGCTCTACAAGACTCTGGTCCGGCCTCACCTGGAGTATGCTGTCCAGTTCTGGGCACCAGTCCTCAGGAAGGATGTACTGGAAATGGAGCGAGTACAAAGAAGGGCAACAAAGCTAATAAAGGATCTTGTCAGCCCTCTTGTAGTCATTCCAGCAAACGGAAGATTAAAAGAATGCCTGTAAGCGCCATCTGGCGCTCGCGCGCGCGCAATAGCACCAATAGCGCTAATGTGCGCAATAGCGGCACACGGGCGCGCGCGGGTGCGCGCGCGCCCCCTGTAACACACTTGGTGCCAAGATGGGCTATTTAAAGGAGACTGTTCCAATGCTGCCTTGCTGTCCGGTCTACAGCGTTTCCTGAGACCTCTGCTCCCTTGTTACCAGTTTCTCTGTATCCAGTACTTACTTGGCTTGTTCCTGACTTACCTGTTTGCTGCCTGCCCCGATCTCGGCTTGGACTCTGACTATTCTCTTGGTTTGCCCTCCTGTACCTGATCTGCCTGCCAGTACCTTGACCCGGCTTGTCTGCACCTCCCTGCTGTCTGCAACCTGCTGCGAGACTACAGTACTCCTCCCTGCTGTCTGCAACCTGCTACAGGACTACAGTGCACCTCCCTGCTGTCTGCAACCTGCTACGGGGCTACAGTGCACCTCCCTGCTGTCTGCAACCTGCTACAGGACTACAGTGCACCTCCCTGCTGTCTGCAACCTGCTACAGGACTACAGTACTCCTCCCTGCTGTCTGCAACCTGCTACAGAACTACAGTACTCCTCCCTGCTGTCTGCAACCTGCTGCGGGACTACAGTGCACCTCCCTGCTGTCTGCAACTTGCTACGGGACTACAGTGCACCTCCCTGCTGTCTGCAACCTGCTACAGGACAACAGTGCACCTCCCTGCTGTCTGCAACCTGCTACAGGACTACAGTACTCCTCCCTGCTGTCTGCAACCTGCTACAGAACTACAGTACTCCTCCCTGCTGTCTGCAACCTGCTGCGGGACTACAGTGCACCTTCCTGCTGTCTGCAACCTGCTTCGGGACTACAGAGCACCTCCCTGCTGACTACAGGATCCAGCTCTCTACTCCAGTGTTCCAGCCAGGCACTTGTGCCCCTCTGTACTTCTGAGCCCCTGTTCACACCTTCAGGGGTTCCTGAGTCAGAGGTATACGAGAGGCCGTTCTCTGCACTCCGGGCTCCACCTACCAGGTACGTGACAGGTCTGGAGGATCTTAGTTATAGGGAAAGGTTGCGAACACTGAACGTATTCTCTCTGGAGAAGAGACGCTTGAGAGGGGATATGATTTCGATATACAAATACCGTACTGGTGACCCTACAATAGAAATAAAACTTTTTTGCAGAAGAGAGTTTAACAAGACTCGCGGCCACTTATTAAAATTAGAAGAAAAGAGGTTTAACCTTAAACTACCTAGAGGGTTCTTTACTGTAAGAACAGCAAGGATGTGGAATTCCCTTCCACAGGCGGTGGTCTCAGCGGGGAGCATCGATAGCTTCAAGAAACTATTAGATAAGCACCTGAATGACCGCAACATACAGGGATATATAATGTAATACTGACACATAATCACACACATAGGTTGGACTTGATGGACTTGTGTCTTTTTTCAACCTCACCTACTATGTAACTATGTAACTATGTATCCAGAGTCAGAGGTATACGAGAGGCCGTTCTCTGCACTCCGGGCTCCACCTACCAGGTACGTGACAGTACCGGACAGCAATATCCGAGCCCACGCAGGGAACGTCACCTATGGAGGACTTATGCCATCATCTGGCTGCACTTACACAGGCTGTTAAACACCTGCAAGACGGTTATAAACGTCTGGAAGAATGTGTTCAAGTGCTCTCTACCTCCGCTCCAGGTCCTTCCCCGGGTCCTTCTGTAGTAATGTTGCCTCCAGAACCTAACGTTCCCACACCAGAAAGGTTCTCCGGGGACCGCAGCAAGTTTAGAGCATTCCATAACGCCTGTGAACTTTTCTTTGCACTACAACCCAGGACTTTTTCTTTAGAAACAACCAAGGTGGGGTTCGTAATCTCCCTCCTGCTGGGGGAAACCCAGGCATGGGCTCATCGACTCCTGGAGCAAAAGAACAGCTGCCTTTAACCAACTGGACACTTTCTTCCAAGCCATGGCCCTTCTCTATGAGGACCTGCAACTAGCAGCTACCGCAGAAGCAGCTCTGTTCTCTCTCCAGCAAGGCCGTAGGGCGGCGGAGGACTATGCATCTGAGTTCAGGCGTTGGAGTTCCGATACAAACTGGAACGACGCCGCCCTACGCCACCAGTTCCGCATGGGACTTTCCGAGCCACTAAAGGATGAGTTGGCCCGGGTGGGCATCCCTGCGACACTTGAAGCCCTTATCAATCTTGCCATCCAGATCGACAGGCGCCTAAGAGAGCGAAGAGCTGAACGGACTGCTGGGTCTGCTCGCCCAGTCTGGATGCTTCCACGTATGCCACAGCCTTCTGTCCACACTCCTGCTGATTCCACTGAACCAATGCAGCTAGGCCTGATCCGTCCCTCTCTGACTCCGGAGGAACGCCAACGCCGGCGAGCGAATAACCTTTGCCTGTATTGCGGAGAATCTGGACATTATGTGAGGACTTGTCCCGCAAAGACTCGTAAGCACTTTACTCTTTCCTCTACCTCTTCACCCGCTGTGTTAGATAATGCTAGATAATGCTACTCATTTGGCTATCCCCATCTCTCTGCAGCTTCCAGAAGGGAATACGCAAGCAACCACCATCATTGACTCCAGGGCCTGCAGCGGGTTCATGGACTTGCCTTTTGCCCGTAGACTCCGCATACCTCTACGACCCAGAGCACAGGGACTGTCTGTACATATGGCCGACGGATCGGCTATTAAATCTGGGCCTGTAACACAAAAAACAGTTCCTCTTCAAACCACCATTTCCGGCAATCACAAAGAACTACTCTGTCTTGATATCATCGAATCTCCCTTGTTTCCCATCATACTAGGAATGCCCTGGCTCAAAGCACATAATCCGCAAATAGACTGGTCCACTGGAAAAATTAGTTTTCATTCCTCCTATTGCCAGCAACATTGTTTACAGGAAACTCCCAACATCCCATCCTCTCTGCTATGTCTGGAGACCGATGCTGAAGCCTGCCAAGCAGTTCCTAAGGCTTATCATGATTTTCTGGATGTATTCACTAAGAAAGGGGCAGAGACTCTGCCACCCCATAGACCTTATGACTGCCCGATTGAGTTGCTTCCCGGAGCAGAAATTCCCTATGGGAGAATTTTTCACTTGACCGAACTTGAACTTGGAACTCTTAAAGAATACATAGATGACAACCTGAGGAAAGGGTTCATACGCCCTTCTATCTCTCCAGCAGGAGCAGGGATTTTCTTCGTAGCAAAGAAAGACCACTCTTGCGTAGATTATCGAGACCTTAATAAAATCACAATTAAGAATCGGTATCCTCTACCCTTGGTACCTGAACTTTTCCAGTGACTCGGAACTGCATCCATCTTTACCAAATTAGACCTTCGTGGAGCCTACAATTTAGTCCGGATCCGAAGCGGAGATGAATGGAAAACGGCCTTCCATACCCGCTTCGGACATTTTGAGTATCTTGTCATGCCTTTCGGGTTATGCAATGCTCCCGCCAATTTCCAGCATTTTGTTAATGATATTTTCAGAGACTATCTTGACTTGTTTATCATAGTATACCTGGATGACATCTTGATCTTTTCCTCCTCACTGGCTACTCATCGGGGACATGTCAGAAAAGTTCTAACCCGCCTTCGCCAGCATGGCTTGTATGCAAAACCTGAGAAGTGCGAGTTTGAACGCCAAAGCATCCAGTTTCTGGGCCTGATCATTTCGATAGATGGTGTCAAGATGGATCCACAGAAGGTCTCTGCCATCTTGGATTGGCCAGCCCCGACTGATAAGAGGGGAGTCCAGCGATTTGTGGGGTTTTGCGAATTTTTATCGCAAATTCATCAAGGGATTTTCTTCTATCATTTCCCCCATCACAAGTCTTACCCGGCAAGGCACCCGTTTCCAATGGTCTCCGGAAGCTCAAGCAGCCTTTACTTCCTTGAAAGAACAGTTTGTTTCAGCCTCCGTCTTAAAACATCCTGACCCAGCCTTACCTTATATACTGGAAGTAGATGCTTCTGAGATAGCAGTAGGGGCAGTTCTTTCACAGAGACAAGGATCCAAGGCTCTGTTACACCCAGTGGCATTCTTCTCTCACAGGCTAACCGAAGCTGAAAGAAATTATGATGTCGGGGACAGAGAACTACTTGCAATCAAGGCTGCGCTAGAAGAATGGCGTTACCTCTTGGAAGGAGCAGCCCATCCTATCCTGGTGTACACTGATCACAAGAACTTAGAGTACTTGAAAGTTGCCAAGAGATTGAAACCACGACAAGCCAGATGGGCACTTTTTTTCACTAGATTTGCCTTTCACATCACTTACAGGCCGGGATCTAAGAATACTAAACCAGACGCGCTTTCCCGGATGTTCAGCGAACCTGAAGTTTCTTCTCCTCCTGATACCATCCTTGCTCCTGGGAATTTTCTCATGCTTCAGGGAGATCTGCTTTCCCAAATTAAACAAGTTTCTTCACTGGCTCCCCATCCAACAGATGTCACTTTACAGTGGAAAGATGATCTACTTTGGTACAAGGACAGAATTTTTGTGCCACAACAGACATGGGTTGCCATCCTCAAGTCTTGTCATGACCATGAACTAGCTGGCCACTTCGGGGTACACAAAACTTCTGAACTCCTGCAGCGCATGTTTTGGTGGCCTCAGTTACAAAAGGACTGCAGACCATATATTGAAGCATGTACTACTTGCATCCAGAACAAGGGCAGCAAAGACCAGGGCTTGGGGACTGTTGAGGCCTCTACCTGTACCAGAAAGACCATGGAGGATGATCTCCATGGATTTCATTGTGGAATTACCACCTTCAGAAGATTTCACCACCATCTTCGTAGTGGTTGACAGACTTTGGCTCACTTCCTGCCTATGAAGGGTACCCCATCTGCTCCCGAGACTGCGAAGATTTTTATTAAAGACATTGTAAGACTCCATGGTGTACCCGCTAATATTGTATCCGATCGGGGGGTACAATTTACATCCAAATTCTGGAAAGCCCTGTGTGGGGCCTTGAAGATTGACCTCTCCTTCTCTTCTGCCTACCATCCTCAGACGAATGGTCAAACTGAACGAACCAACCAGACCCTTGAACAATATTTGCGATGCTATTCTTGCTTTTCTCAAGATGACTGGGTGCCTCTGCTACCTCTGGCTGAGTTTGCCTACAATAATTCTGTGCATTCTGCAACCAACCACTCCCCGTTTTTTGCGAACTACGGGTTCCATCCCTTGTTTCTGTCTAATAATATGCCAGAGTGTGCAGTACCGGCGGCTCAAGAAACCTTGAACTTCTTCAGCACCAACAACAAGCTACTTCAAGAAACAATGGCAAGGACCCAGGACTATAACAAGGAAACGTTTGACAAAAAGAGAAGAGGGGAGCTTGACCTAAAACCTGGAGATCAAGTCTGGTTGTCCACACAGAACCTGAAACTGGCATGCCCATCCAAGAAATTGGGTCCTAAGTTTGTGGGTCCCTTCCCACTGTTGAGAAAAATTAACAGTGTGGCGTATGAGTCTTTCACGTGGCTTTACTCAAACCGTCAGTCCCGGATCCCTTTCTTAACCGGAACACCGGTCCTCCTGAGCCTGTACTTATTAACGGCGAAGAAGAATTTGAGATAGAATCCATCATAGATTGCCGGAGGAGACGTAATCAGGTTCAGTACCTGGTGAAATGGAAAGGTTACGGCCCCGAGGAGAACTCCTGGGAACCAGAGACTAACATCCACGCCAAAAGACTAATTCTAGCCTTTAAAAGAACTCATCCGAGTAAAATGGCCCAGTTGGGCATCTGGAGGCTGCCCTTTGGAGGGGGGCAATGTCAGGAAAAGCCCTCTTGTAGTCATTCCAGCAAACGGAAGATTAAAAGAATACCTGTAAGCGCCGTCTGGCGCTCGCGCGCGCGCAAAAGCGCCAATAGCGTTAATGTGCGAACGCGCGTGCGCAATAGTGCCAATAGCGCCGCACGGGCGCACACGCGCCCCCTGTAACACACTTGGCGCCAAGATGGGCTATTTAAAGGAGACTGTTCCAATGCTGCCTTGCTGTCCGGTCTACAGCGTTTCCTGAGACTTCTGCTCCCTTGTTACCAGTTTCTCTGTATCCAGTACTTACTTGGCTTGTTCCTGACTTACCTGTTTGCTGCCTGCCCCGATCTCGGCGTGGACTCTGACTATTCTCTTGGTTTGCCCTCCTGTACCTGATCTGCTTGCCAGTACCTTGACCCGGCTTGTCTGCACCTCCCTGCTGTCTGCAACCTGCTGTGAGACTACAGTACTCCTCCCTGCTGTCTGCAACCTGCTACGGGACTACAGTGCACCTCCCTGCTGTCTGCAACCTGCTACAGGACTACAGTGCACCTCCCTGCTGTCTGCAACCTGCTACAGGACTACAGTGCACCTCCCTGCTGTCTGCAACCTGCTACAGGACTACAGTACTCCTCCCTGCTGTCTGCAACCTGCTACAGAACTACAGTACTCCTCCCTGCTGTCTGCAACCTGCTGCGGGACTACAGTGCACCTCCCTGCTGTCTGCAACTTGCTACGGGACTACAGTGCACCTCCCTGCTGTCTGCAACCTGCTACAGGACTACAGTGCACCTCCCTGCTGTCTGCAACCTGCTACAGGACTACAGTACTCCTCCCTGCTGTCTGCAACCTGCTACAGAACTACAGTACTCCTCCCTGCTGTCTGCAACCTACTGCGGGACTACAGTGCACCTCCCTGCTGTCTGCAACCTGCTACGGGACTACAGTGCACCTCCCTGCTGTCTGCAACCTGCTACAGGACTACAGTGCACCTCCCTGCTGTCTGCAACCTGCTACAGGACTACAGTACTCCTCCCTGCTGTCTGCAACCTGCTACAGAACTACAGTACTCTTCCCTGCTGTCTGCAACCTGCTGCGGGACTACAGTGCACCTTCCTGCTGTCTGCAACCTGCTTTGGGACTACAGAGCACCTCCCTGCTAACTACAGGATCCAGCTCTCTACTCCAGTGTTCCAGCCAGGCACTTGTGCCCCTATGTACTTCTGAGCCCCTGTTCACACCTTCAGGGGTTCCTGAGTCAGAGGTATACGAGAGGCCGTTCTCTGCACTCCGGGCTCCACCTACCAGGTACGTGACAGGTCTGGAGGATCTTAGTTATGAGAAAAGGTTGCGAGCACTGAACTTATTCTCTCTGGAGAAGAGACGCTTGAGAGGGGATATGATTTCGATATACAAATACCGTACTGGTGACCCTACAATAGAAATAAAACTTTTTCGCAGAAGAGAGTTTAACAAGACTCGCGGCCACTTATTAAAATTAGAAGAAAAGAGGTTTAACCTTAAACTACCTAGAGGGTTCTTTATTGTAAGAACAGCAAGGATGTGGAATTCCCTTCCACAGGCGGTGGTCTCAGCGGGGAGCATCGATAGCTTCAAGAAACTATTAGATAAGCACCTGAATGACCGCAACATACAGGGATATATAATGTAATACTGACACATAATCACACAAATAGGTTGGACTTGATGGACTTGTGTCTTTTTTCAACCTCACCTACTATGTAACTATGTATCCAGGGTCTCCACGAGGACAACAGAGTTCATTGTTGTTGAAGTGCATGAACCACAAAATCTACTCGTATCGTGCCCTGGTCATGGAGGCAGAGAACACGGGCATATGGTGAATTGGGTCAGTGGACCAATATGACCGCAACTCACTCTTTTTGGATATGCCCATGAGGAGGGAAAGGCCCAGAAAGATCTTAAATTCGGAAACCGTAATTGGTTTCCAATCTCTGGCAAAGGAGGACTGGGGAATAGTGGCGATGTGTTGACCAGCGTACAAATTGCTTTGGTCCACAATAGATCTATAGAGATCGTCTGTGAAAAACAGCAAATAAAAATCACACACACATGAATCACATGAATGCCAGGTTGGCCAGTGAATGGGGGAAGTACGGGTGCTGCAGAAGTGGTGGGTTCCCAATTAGGATTGGCAAATGCAGCAGGAAGGGCACTATGGGCACGACTGGCCTGTGTTCGTCTTCTTGGTGGCAGCTTGCCACCTCACCAGCTTGAACTGCACTTATGGGACTCGCCACGTCACCAAGTGTTATTGCAGTGCTGGATGTACGACCAGGGTGTACTAGGCCGCTGGTGCTTGCCAGTTCACCAGAAGGAATAGCGGCGCTAGTACTGCTCTGCTCCATATCAGATTCCTGCGGTTCTTGCACCTCAACAGGAGAAGAAGAAGTTCGGGGTCTGGTACGCCTGACCTTGGCAGGGACCACAACTCCGTTGTCAGAGCTATCTGTCATGGAGCCGCTGCTGTCTACAGGTTCGTATTCTGAGCCTGAATCTGACAGATGAGTGACTTCCTCTTCACTATCTGTCATGCTCAGAAACGTTTAGGCCTCTTCACTAGTGTACCTTCGATTTGCCATTTTTGGGCTCTAAATTTAGTGGTACACTAGTGAGACTCCTGCTATGAGTAAGCACTTACGTTAGTGCGAAACGTCAGCTCTGTTCCTGTCTGCTGTTACCTTGTAATTGATGTGCATCTTCTTAATAAACAAGGCTAATTTATGAGTGCGGCTGTCCAGAATTCATTCCTGTATATTGCTACTAGCAATAGCCAGCACCTACAACCTCCGAACCAAGAAGGATTTATTTCGGTCTGTTTGAACTTTTCCTGGAGCGGTGATCACTTCTCTAGTGAGACTCACAGGCAAAAAAGCTCCTGACTGTTAGCAACTGTATCAAAACGCTACCAAAAAACTGTTAGCGATCGCAGGGATCAGGCCTGAGTCTGCGAACGCTGCACTTGGGTGGGCTGGGCTGGGCGGAGGGGCAAAACGCAGGTGCTAGCAGGTATCTGGGCTGATCCCACTAACACTGCATTTTTGGGGACCCTAAACTACTGGGGACGCTAGTATAGATCTGATCGGATCAGATATTGAACTATTCAGATACTATAGCACTAAGGGAGGTTTATGTTGCGTGCGTGGGTGTTAGCGGTACTGGCACTAACCTGACACTGCCTGGGGCGACGCAGACCCTAAAACTTATCTTATATCACCGCCGGGCGATTAGGGGGTTAAACCTTTGTTAGGTAATAAATGTCGGGTGCCCTGAAACTATAATAAACAAACTAACTAACCAGCGTCACCTGTAACAGTTATACGGTGATCACTGGTGAAAGGGTTAACTAAGGGGCAATCAGAGGGTTAAAACCTTTATTAGGTAGTATATGGGGGTCCCTGACGCTATAAAAAGCTGGCGGCGAACCTATATACTTACCTCTCTAACTAGCGTCACCTGTGACACTAATACAGCGATCAGAAAAACGATCGCTTAGTGACAGTGGCAATGGGGGGTGATCACGGGGTTAAAACATTATTAAGGGGGGTACCCTAGACCTAAAGGGGCCTAACACTAACTGCCCTACCACTTATAACTGTCACAAACTGACACCAATGCAATAATCAGAAAAAAAAACTGCTATTGGTGTCACTGTGACAGGGGGTGCAGGGGTGTGATCGGGGGGTGACTGGGGGGTGAAAAGTGTGCCTGCGTGTTCTACTGGAAACTCACATTGATGTCTTCTCTCCTCGGCGCCGGAGCGAAAAGACCGGCTCGAGGAGATATGACATCACTTCCTCCGCTTCTGTTTACATTACAGAAGCCGAGGAAGCATTTCATTCGCCAGGAGCGATCGTGAGGGGGTGGCCATGAATGAGTGGCCTCCCCCTCACCTCGGATCGCTCCTGACGAGAATCCGACTGCCACAGGCACCGGGGGGTCCAATCGGACCCCCCTTCCCGCGGGTAGGCAGGGACGTACAGGTAAGCCCTTATGCCTGCCCGTGACATTGTGCCGACGTACATTGGCGTGCGGCGGTCGGCAACTTGTTAACTACCCAGAAATTAATATATAAAAGAGAAATACAGTGCTGTGTATGATATAGGTAGAACAGCAGCCAACACAGCTATAGACCCAAGCAATAAATGTGAATATGAAAGTGTAGCGCAATAAAACCTAAATAAACTAAAAATATTGAAACCAATGTCAAAAAGGTTTTTGTATTTTATGACCTGCCATCTCTGTTTATAACCTTTCTATCATTTGATAGAAAGGTTATAAACAGAGATGGCAGGTCATAAAATAATAACTTCAGTGAAGAATTCACAATACAAAAGATATATATAGATACGATATGATCATATCCTGTGCAAAATATACAGTACAATATACATGTGCATACTGGTGATATAATTATGAATGGAAGGGAAATCTCCAAAGTGAATAAAAGTGCCAAAATACCTAACTAGAAATAAATAATAATTATAAGCAGCAGTCCGGGCATATATTAGTGAAAACCAATATATATTAAAGTCCAAAGATATTAAAAAAAACCTCGGACGTCTGGACAGATGTGTGAGACCAACAGCGTTTCAGAAGAGGCTAGAATAGTGAAGAAGCCGCCACCTGGGGTCTTAGGAGGCTTACCAGATGTTGTTGACTTGGGAAGGCTTATGCCACCCAAGTCACAAAAGCTTTTAGACCAGCTGGTTAGAAGAGTACATCTCCTTGGACAGCCACGATGGATCCTAGGTCAGGACAACAGCTCCAACGATCGCCCGCGGCAGCATAAGGATAATGTTCCAATGGGGGGCCACAAACAAGTGTTCACATACCATGCGAAAATGAATGAAAAACTTGCATAGCTTGATAACGTAAAAACTAATTTAATTAAGTGAATATAAAACAGACTCACATGTTAAAGGTCATCAAGAGCATGTAAAGAGCAAATAGCGGTAATTGTAAAGAGCTATTTGCTCTTTACATGCTCTTGATGACCTTTAACATGTGAGTCTGTTTTTTATATTCTTTTAATTAAATTAGTTTTTACGTTATCAATGCCAAGCTGCGGTTTCCAAAGCAAACAAAGTCCTTTCTTGTATTAAGAGAGGTATGGACTCCAGAGAGAGAGATATAATTTTACCCAGGGCTTTTTTTCTCAAACAATAGGTGCTGGAACTTAACCACGGCCCCACAAAACCCCTCCCCCTACACACACCCTCCAAATCACATCAAATAGTGGGTGTTAACAGTAGGAGGGTCTTAAAGGGGCATTAAATACCAGGATTGCATTACATACAGAGTGCAGAGCTGTCACTTGTAAACACAGAAACCAGACTTCTGTGTTTACAAGTGATTGTGGTGACCAGGCACCAAAGGGTCTAAATCAGAGGTGGTGGAACTGAGTTCCACCAAGTTCCCCCTGTTCAAATCATTAGTAAGGCTCCATTCACACTAGCGCGTTTTTTGATGCATTTTGCATTTTGCAGAAATGCACGGGAATTTTTTAACATGGGTTCCTATGGAACATGTTCACATCAATGCCTTTTTGTTTCTCTGCATTTTTGGAAAGGGTCAGGGACTTTTTTTCATGCAAAATGCAGCGTTTTGCATGTAATAGAATTCAATGGACAAGCATCAAAAACGCAAGTGCACCGTTTTTGCAGCATTTTTGCTGCGTTTTTGGTGCGTTTTTGATGCGTTTTTGCCGTTTTTATTTTTTTTTTATTTTTTTTTTTTAATTTTTTTTTAAACTGTAAAAAAAAATGTAAAAAAAAAAAAAAAAAAAAAAAAAATGCAAAACGCAAATCGCGGCAAAATCGCGGCAAAAACGCGGCTCAAAAACGTGGCAAGCATGAAAAAAAAACCTCCAAAAACGCTCAAAAGCAACATGCATAGGTGTGAATCGAGCCTAAGACCTCATCTGGAATATGCAGTTCAGTTTTGGGCACCAGTTCTCAAAAAGGATATCAGGGAACTGGAGAAAGTGCAGAGAAGGGCAACCAAACTGATAAGAGGCATGGAGGAGCTCAGCTATGAGGAAAGATTAGAGGAACTGAATTTATTTACTCCTAAGAAAAGGAGAATAAGGGGGGATATGATCAACATGTTCAAATATATAAGGGGTCCATATAGTGAACTTGGTGTTGAGTTATTCTCTTTACAGTCAACACAGAGGACACGGGGGCACTCTACATCTAGAGGAAAAGAGATTTCATCTCCAAATACGTAAAGGTTTCTTCACAGTAAGAGCTGTGAAAATGTGGAAGAGAGTCCCACCAGAGGTGGTTCTGGTCAGCTCAGTAGATTGCTTTAAGAAAGGCCTGGATACTTTCCTAATTGTACATAATATAACTGGGTACTAAAATTTATAGCTAAAGTTGATCCAGGGAAAATCCGATTGCCTCTTGGGGGATCAGGAAGGAATTTTTTTCCCCTGCTGTAAAAAATTGGAGCATGCTCAGCTGGGGTTTTTTGCCTTCCTCCGATATTTTTTATTTTATTTATTTATTTTTTTATGGTTGAAATGGATGAACTTGTGTCTTTTTTTCAACCTGACTAACTATGTAAGAACGATCTGAAAATCAGAAACGAGCGGACAACAACGCACTGAAAAACAGATACGAACTGACAACACACACTGAAGAAAAAATACGAACCCACAAGCACAAACTGAAGAGCAGTAACGAACTGAAAAGCACGAGGCTGAAAAGCACGAATCGTCTCTCACCAAACTTCTACTAAAACGAGATTAGCCAAAGGGTGGAGCACTTGGTACTGAACCTCCTTTTTATAGTGCCGTCGTACGTGTTGTACGTCAATGCGTTCTTGCCGATCGGAATTTCCGACAACATTTGTGTGACCTTGTGTATGCAAGACAAGTTTGAGCCAACATCCGTTGGAAAAAAATGCACGGTTTTGTTGTCGGAATGTCCGATCGTTTGTACAGGGCTTAATGCTAGATGATTTACTGCAGCTATTTTTAGACCTGACTTGCAGGATGTTCCCATAGCAGGATTGGCCCCATGTGCAAACCTCTTTGTGGATGGATCATCAATTAGGGGGGATGATGGGCTCGCATTAGCTGCTAGTGCAGTGGTGAATCGTGAGGGAAAATTACTGCATGCTTCAATCCTGTCAAATTCCAAAACTGCACAGGTGGCTGAGCTAACTGCTTTGTGTGTTGCTTTGGAATCGGCACAGGAGATACTGTAAATGTCTACAGTGATTCTACCTATGCAGTAGGAATACTGCATAGCTTTGCTCAGCTGTGGGAGGAACGAGGGTTTCTAACTGCAGCAGGAATGTCAATACAACACAAGGATTTAATCATCAGATTGTTAACAGCAGTGCAAATGTCTTTGCGGGTTGCTGTTATCAAGTGCAAAGCTCATACTCGTTCTGATGATTGTGTATCAAGGGGCAATGCTTTAGCTGATGAATATGCTTAAGGAGCAATCTATGCATACCCATCCAGTGCCGTGCCTATGTTGTTTCTGACTGATTTACCTGTTGATTTACACATTTTGTCTGCCTTACAGGAGAACTCGCTTCATAGACCATCCTGGCGCTCTAAAGGGGCTGTTTGTGATGAGAATGGCCTGTGGACCATGAAGGGAAAAGTGGTTGCTTCTCCGACTCTGTTTCCTTGTTTGTTCTTTTTGAGTCATGGACCTTGCCATGTCTCAACAGGAGGGATGTGTTGGATTATTAACAGGCACTGGTAGACCCCAGGTTTTCAGACATATGCTGCTAAAAAGATTTGTGAATGTGCTACATGCCAAACCCATAACATTTGGAAGCCAATACTTACCCCTATGAAGCACATTCCACATACTGAAGAGCCATTTAAAATTGTGCAAATTGACTTTCCAGATATGCCCCCTTGTGGTCGGTTCAAGTTTTTGCTGGTTTGCGTGGATCAATTTTCGGAATGAGTGGAGGCTTATCTGACTTTGAAAAATGATGCCAGAACTATAGTAAAATGTCTCACTAGAGAAATGCTCCCTAAATTTGGTATAGGGGAAATATTCTCCTCAGATAGAGGAACACACTTTGATAATAAACTCATGGCAGAGGTGGTAAGCATTCTAGGAATGAAACAGCAGTCACACACCCCATATAGGCCGCAGGCTAGTGGTTTGGTGGAACGCAGTAATCAATCTTTAAAGATACTTGGCAAAGTTGACAGCTAATGGAACAAGTACATGGGTAGAAGCTCTCCCAATAGCATTGACTGCCATTAGAGCCACTCCTAAAGACAATGCAGCCTATACAGCTGTAGACTGTGACATTATTAAGTGGTCAAGATGCCATGATTGACTATGCAAAAATTGGCAAATGTGTTTTCTGATACTTTTTCCAGAGCCAAAGCAGGATAACCTGTGGACACAAGTGAACAGACTCACGGACTAAGTTCGGGAGATTGGATCAAGAATCACAATCCGTGGACCACTTTATCTCCCAGGTGGAAAGGACCATTTCAAATCATTCTTGTGTCCGCTACTGCAGTAAAGCTGAAGGACTACACGTACTGGGTGCATGGTTCGTATGGTAAAAAAAAATGTAGCTCCTGTGGACAATAGAGTCCAGGCCTCAGTGGGCAAGTATTGTTCTGTTCCTTTACCTTACAGGTCACCTCCACTGACCTTTGCCCGAGCAAGAAGATAATATGAATCTTCTAGGACCTAAACCCGATGTAGGCCTCTGGAGCATCATTCTCTGTGGTGGGACAGTGGTATGGATTACAGTTATGACATATGACTGGATCCAACAGGAAGAACATGGTAAGATATCTGGTACCTTCTCAATAAACACAACCATATTGGAAGAAATGGCATACTTTGAATCTAGCCCTGAGCACCGTTTAAGAAGTGAATTGAATGAGTACCATGACCAGTTTGCTGAACCTTTTCATAACTCCTTTGTATCTATGTATCTACAGGCTGCGAAGAAGTTGAACATTAGTGATTGCTGGATATGTACACATGCACCTCATACCAGACTATACCAGACTATGCCATTACTTGTTGTTTCTAGTGGTTTGCAGGACATAGAAGATGCACATTTCAGTGATGTTAGTATCTCACTAACTGACAGATTCATTTCTCTTTTGTTATATACAAATTTTTCGATGAAGCCACCTGCAGTATGCATTAACTTTACACGGATATACTCGCTTGAACTATTAGAGAACGGTTTTCCGGGTACCACCAGGAACATTGGTAACTCTAACTGCATGAAAGGAGCTGCAATAAGATATTGGTTTGATGGAAAGGATACTGCTTGCAGCACGGACAGATACAAGCAACTACAGGATTTAACACTCTAGACAAAACAATTAAAAACTGCTGATGTGTTTACAAGGGTATAATTTCAAGAAAGCCTGTTCTGCTCCACCAGGGTATTATTTCATCTGTGGTAAAAAGGCTTATACTTGGGTTCCATTAAATTCAATGGGTGTTTGTTACTTTGGTAGAGTTGTACCCGCTACTTGGTATATGGAGGATAATGAGTTACACAGGTACATAAGATACCTATACACTTCCAGCATAGGAGAGATCTGCCTATTCAATCCGACACTGGCATCATAGAGGAGACCAGTGAGGATTATTGTAAGGGTAAGGGTCAACTGGTCAAGTGCGCCCTCAAACCTTTTCCTTGCTCAAGCTGAACTTGGACATCAAGAAGATCTTTCAATCGATTGGGTAAATCAAGACACCATACACAGTTGGATATCCAGAAATACAAATGTATTATACCATTTTACATGTTATATAGGGCAACAATCATTACAATCATAAGGGGCAGACTAAGGAGCGGTCCCTTAGTTTATCCAATTACAGGAGTACAAGTATCATATGTTACATATCACAAGTTATTTTTTATATGACATATATGTATTTGTGACGTGCTTAAAAAAGTACCTAAAATGTCCTTTGTCTAAATATACTTTCTTAGCTTGAATTCCGAGAAAATGAATAATATGGGAATACCCTTTTAAGATGGTCTCGGTCATGTACCATTGGCTTTAGGCCAGATGTGCGGTGAGCTAGCTAGCTACTAGCTAGTTCCCTTATATCTTTTAAAAGGTTGACTTCCCTATTTTCCTTGCTAGTAAATTTCCATTTTGACATTATAAAAGCCTTGCAATAGCATTTCATATAGCTAGTATTAGTAATAGTAAAAGTTCAAAAGTTCAGGCCCCTTATCTAAAGTATACAGTGAACCAAAGTGCAGCCATTTTCCTTACAATCCCTCCTTTGATCAGGGAGGATTTCATTCTCTCTGATCACTAATTCCCTAATGCTTGGAGTACCAGGTTTGTTCTGTGTAGAACATAGCCGTGGCTTCCTCAGGCTCAATGTAGAACATGGCCATGGTTTCCTTAAGCTTAGAGTCTGGTTTAATTTTTGCTGCAATGTCAGGAACTTTACTGGTGATGTAGAATAGGAATTTGATAGTGGCATAAGTGGCGATACCCAGGAGTACTATCATGATCAGTATCATGCCTGCCTTTTTAAAGAATCCCATAACACTGTCCCAAAATGATCCAAACCATCCCCCAATTCCTGAGAGTGGGTTCCAAGAGTCTCCCAGCCTCCTCATTTGTGTTTGCAGTTTTGCTCTCTCCTCCTGGTGTCCTTTAATTACAGTATATCATAATAGTCTGGTACCTCTAAATCTTCACTAGGTTTAGTTAAATTGTTCATATATGTGCAACAGAGGCTTTTATCCCGTCACGTCACACAGCCCTGTCAGTACCATCATCATCCTCTCTTGACGCTGCTTGATTATTTCTTGTTCAAACAGGATTTTCCTCAATTCCTCATTGATGAAGCCCACATCAGCTGATGTTTTATTCATCCAGGAATCTACTAGTTCCCCAAACTCATCTAACTTTGTTAGTGCATTGCACATGCCTGCCCCACCCATGGAAGCAAATACCTTGTCCCACCAGGTTGTGACCTCTCTTTTGTGTCTCCCGAACTCTAAATGACCATGGGCTGGTATCATCTCAACAGGGGAGTCCCCGGGAGAAGCACTCATGAAAGGGATCATTTCTACCAGGGTGCACCATCCTGAGGTCTTTCTATCAAGGGGGTATGGGATGGTAGTGTGGCACCAAAGACCGCAGCACACCATCCATCCATGGGGCATACGAGGGGCAGGTACATCCCCAGGTGAATCTAGGTTGAACCTTAACCCCACTAGGCACATCCAGTCCCCTATGGAGGGTGCCTCATCCTCACGCTCCTCCATGCATGAGCTATTCATATGTGTGCTGACAAGCCATGATTCTGTTACCGAGCTATTGCCTTTTATACAATTTGAAATATTGTAGGAGGACATATTCCCAATGCACTCATCAGGGTCTGTTATGTTGTGTGTGAGAAGTCCCTCTATATCTAATGTCCCATTGGCTATGAGCATTAAATCCACCAGTGTAAAATTCACTACCGTGTCTCTGCAAAATCTACCATTATACAAATCTTTACCTGCTCCATTAAGAAAACAAAATTGCGGACTCCTTGTGTACCCTGTAAAGAGAAGGGGTTTACTATTGGTTGTGATGCTCTCAGGGGGAATGGGTTGGGTGATGTTTAGCAACTGCTGTAGGGTCACTGGCCTTCCAACCATCGGAACTGAGTGTCGGCCAGTTCCCATATGGGAACAAACCCAGCATTCTGAATAATTCTGCTTTCTTGTGAAAGCATGCATCATTATGAAATGATGAGGAATTGAGTCTGGTACTGAGTAAGTTTCAGGATCTAGCTGTGCCCCGTTATTAATACTTTTAAAGTCTGGTCTTAGGAGTTCCCTTCTGGATTTTAGGAATTTAAATTTTGATTTGGGGGCCTTTTTCATACTGGTATTATTTAATGGTGCAAAGGGCGCATAGTTTTATCTCTTGTTTTGAATAACTTGACTGATTCTTATATCCCTGAGTTTTGCCTTTTTAAATTTGGACACCAGGTTCTGACTTGGTCTATGATTGGGATTCATACACCAGGTCTTTTCTACTCCCTTATATTTGGCTGTAAAGACAATGGCTGCTATGTGGCAATTCTCATCCCTTCATAACTGCTTGAGATTGGGCTTTGGACATTTGTCCGGCTACCTGAATGCAGCAAGGATAAATAGAACTTCCCATAAAACCTCGCCGAGTATGGTTAATATAATTAGAGGGGGGCTGAAAACCACAACTGTTAATCATCCAACATACAAAAGTGGTTAGTAGAAAAATATTAAACATGATCAGGAAGGCAAAGACTAAGATTATTTGAGTGGTGCATTTCCAGGGCCTCTGTTTGGGTGGATCCTGGAAACCTAGGGGAAATACTTGAACATCTACTACTCGAATGTCATTAGGTTTAAGGTCTCTGGGGCTCCGGAGTCCTCTAGGCAGGGTGCTGCAGGGGGGTTTGGGGGGCTTGGGCAGGGGTTTGAGTTCAATGTCTCTTTCTTTTGTGGTTCTTGGCTTGCTTCCAGGCTTGGTGCTCTTTTTATCCTTGATGCGTGGATCCATTGTGGTCCTTGGTCTGTGAGGATGGCAGTTCGGGTTGCTTTGAGTACTACAAATGGTCCTTGGTAGATGGGCCCTGATACCTTCCTTGCTGCAAGCTGCTTTATCAAGACTTTGTCACCAGGTATGAAGGGGTGTGTAGGCTCTGTGGAGAGAGAAGGAAAAGTGACAGCTACCTTGTCGTAGTTTTCAGTAAGGCTACTTACCAGATGTTTCACATGCTCTTCCTGTAAGGAATAAAGATTAACCTCCTCTCCCTCAATTGCTTTCTTCTGGGCCGGCTTTCCCATTAGTATTTCATATGGGGATAAGCCTGTCCTGCTATGGGGGGGTGGTTCTTATCTGGAAGAGGACCCCTGGCAGGTATTTTAGCCAGTCCTTCATGGTACCGTTAGTGGCCTTTTTAAGTTTGTCCTTGATCGTTCTATTTATTCTTTCCACTACCCCTGAACTCTGTGGGTGATATGGGATGTGTAGCTTCCACTGTATCCCTAATACCCTTGTCAATTCTTTCACCGGCTTTGAAGTAAATGCTGGGCCTTGGTCAGAGTATATGATAGCAGGAAGTCCGTATCGACTGATCCAATGATTGATCAGACACTGGGCTGCAATGCCTGCGGTTTCCCCTGTAACGGGTATGGCCTCTGGCCAAGTTGAAAATTTGTCCACCATCACGCACAAATATTTGAGATTACCTCTCTGCCTGGGCATGTGTGTGAAGTCTATCTGTAAGTCTTGTAGCGGGCCTAATGGTGGTGGCAAAAGTCCATGTTTCCCATGTTGAGGGCCCTGAACATTGTTTTCAGCACAAGTCAGACAAGAGGAGACAAGCTGTTGTACTAGGTTGTGTGCCTTGCGTGTACTGAAACAGTCTTGGTACTTTTTTAAGAGTGATCTTGGTCCTATGTGTCCTGGACCATGGAGGTAAGACAATAATAGGGGCGCTACTTCTCTAGGTATGCCTATGATTTCCTCCTTGTTTGTCCAGAGACCTGTAGGGTCCAGGACCCATATCGGTCCAGTAGTCCAGGTCATCAGCCGATGCCTCTTTTTGCAAGAGTGCTGATGTCTGTTGGAACGAGGGGGTGGTAAAGTCATTTTGGAATAATAGAAGCTTTGTGTCATGTGGCTGTGGCTGTCTTTCTGCTGCAGCTTTTGCTACTCTGTCAGCTAGAGCGTTTCCCTGGGACTCTAGGGATTCGTCTGTGGCATGTCCCTTAATTTTGATAATGTTTACTCTATGGGGCTGTTGTATTGCATTAATTAGATTGTACACATACCCACTGTTATTTATTTTTTTGTTATCTGCGTTCCGAAATCCACGTCTAAACCAGATCATTCCGAAATCGTGCGCGACCCCAAATGCGTACCTGCTGTCTGTGTAAATGTTCACCTTTTTACCTTTGTGGATTAAGCAGGCCCTTGTGAGTGCATATAACTCAGCTTGTTGTGCGGAGGTTGCGCCAGCAAGGTAACCATCTTCTAGAATGAGATTCAGTAGCATTACCACTGAATAGCCTGTCTTGTATTGATTATCCGCTGGACGTGTGCAACTCCCATCTACAAAGACGTTAGGGTAATCTGAGTTAGGTAGATCAGTGAGATCTCTGTGAGGTGCTGTGACAGTGAGAAGTTCCTGTGTGCAGTCATGACAGTCTTGGGAAGTGACTGGGAGTTTTAGCAAAGCATGTAAGAGTTTGATTGCCGGTGTTACCTCAGCACAGCTTTTGACAGTTAAGTTGTGCGTGTTTGTAAGAATGATTTCATACCCTGATGAACGCTGTGTAGTCATGTGTTGTGTATTCATGTTTTATAGCAAATGAAGAACACTATGTGAAGTGTATAGGGTGGTTGGAGTCCCTAAGGTGATCTTTTGTGCATCTTATACGGTCATGGCACAGGCTGCTAAAGCTTGTAAGCAGCCCGGCATCCCTTGGACTGTTACCGGTAGTTTTTTGAGATGTAGGCTACGGGGCGGTAGTGGGTGCCATGCATTTGGGCCAGAATTGCAGCAAAGGCATGACCCCTGACCACACAGTATAGGGCAAAGGGCTTTTCATAATTAGGGAGGCCAAGCGCCGGAGCCGAGGCCAGTGATTTTAAAAGAATTTGAAAGGCTTCAGTCATTTCTGATGTGTATGTGACCAGTTTTGGTGCCTGTGCTGTTGTTGCCTGCCGTAGCAGGGAGTCATAGTAGAAACAATCAGGTATCCACTGCCTGCAGTATACTATTGAGCCTAGGAAGGACAATAGTGACGCTTTGTCTTTTGGTGGGCCAAGACAAGTGAGGGCTTCGACCCGTTTTGGAGACACCATCCGTGTTCCTTCTGCAATGATGCACCGCAGGTACTCTACCTGCTCTTGGCACCATTTGATCTTCTTTCAGGACGCCAGATAGCCCTTGAGTGCTAGGTGCAACATCATACTCTCGGAATCGACCTCACATTGTGCCCTGCTTTCACTACATATCAGTAAATCATCAACATACTGCAAGAGTGTGGATTTCATTGAGGGAACCCAGTCATCTAAGGTGGCTTTAAGCACCATTGAGAAGGCGGCCGGACTGTCCACATAACCTTGCGGAAGCCTAGTCCAGGTTAGCTGGCCAGTGGCCAGTTCTGTGGACCACGTAAAAGAAAAGATGTCTTGGAAGTCCTCGTGCACTTTTATACTGAAAAATGCATTTGATAGGTCTAGTACCTTGTATATGGAGGACCGTGCAGGAATATTGATGAATATTCCTTTGATGTCTGCCACTAGTGGGGGTAAGGGTTGTATGCTTTTGTTAACAACCCTAAGATCCTGCACCATCCTCCATTCCCTGCTCGCCTTTTTAACTGGATTAACTGGTGTGTTCCAGGGACTAATTATAGGATTATGGAATGTGGGCACTATGTCTGGTTTGAAGGTAGGTACGTATGGTGTACATGGTATGTGTCCTACATCAGTTTTGGACTTTGCCCATATGGGGTGTGTTTCTAAGTATGTAGGAACTGTCATGAAGTAACACAGAAAATCTTGTCTTTTTGGCATCTGTAAATCACAGTGGGGGGATTTGGCAATAATCCCTCCTTCTGCTGTAAAATATGCAGTTTCAATTTAGACATGAGGTCTCGGCCCATTAGGCATAGGGGACATTGTGGTAAAATTGCAAACTTAGATTTGGTCAACACTCTGTTCTCCAAGTCACAGACCTCTAGGAGAGGTGTAATTTTGTGTACCACATCAGTTCCTTTGACCCCTCCGTAAATCTTCACATAAAAATTTTTCATCGTTTAAGCAACTGCTAAAAGCGCCTGTGTCTAATAGCATACTGACCACTTGACCCTTGATCTTGAGGGTGACTTGTGGTAAGATTTTCCAATGATCTGAAAACATGTGAAGTACTAGGGCTGGAACCTGCTCTGGGCATCCCTATTATCTAAATGGGTTATTGTTTTGATTCTTTGAATGTCCAGAATTACCTGGCCAATTCATTTGCACTCTCTGTTGGGTATTCGTGTTAGCTTGGTTGTGCTGGTCATTTCTAGGGTTAGGTCTGGTCTGACTCTGTGGTCTGTCTGGATTGTATCCTCTACCCCGTCCCCTTTGAGGTGGGCCATTACCACGTCTGGGTCTGTATCCTCTTCTATGTGCACAGTCTGATTTCCAATGTGATGGGTCCCCACAATTGAAACAACCCTGGTCTGTTTGGTAAACATTATCTCTGTTTTGATATTGTTGTCTGTATGCATAGGTGGGCATTGGGAGAGAAGTATACATTGGTGTGATCTCTTCTTTTATTCCAGAGTCCTCTACTATAGTAAAGAGTCCTCTTTTTGTGTTAAAGACACCAGATGTCACCCTTGTTTGTATGTCTTCCATAAATGTCTTAGCTGTTTGTGTTCCCCAGTTAGTATTTACCAGTTTTATAATTTGGGCCGACTTGGGATCCCAGTTATTCATCACAGTACTGAAAAATAAGGGGTCACTTTCTATGCCACAAGAGACATAAATTTTGTATAATCGGGAGACAAAAGCCTGAAAAGATTCTCCGGGTAATTGTTTACATGAAATTAAGTCATTGATGGGCATCTCAGGTCTATAAGCTTTTCTCCAGGCAGCTAACAATAATGCCCAAAATTTTTCCCAATCTTCCCCATCCTCATATAGGCTACTTTCTGTTACCCATGTGCCTATTTTAATCTCGGCTGTACTGTCAGGATCTACTGCGTTAATGATAATCTGTAGATCCTCCGCTGACATTCTTTCACCTAAACAATATCGTTTTAAGGAATTAACTGCTTCTTTTGGGACTTTGTTAGGCTTGGGACAGGTGTCTTTTATTTCTTTAATTGTGCCCAGTGGGAGGGGTATTTGTACTTGAGTTGTTCCCATTGTGATAAGGGGACATATGGTCTCTTTGGTGGGTATGGGTATGTCTGTGGTAAACAAAGTCGGAGTACCCGGAGACCCCTCAGTTTGTCCTGCAAAATGGGTGTTCTGGGGGGTTGATGGAATAACCTTAATCTCCCCTATGGTCTCCTCTTCGGCCCCTGACTATTCTGATTCATCATCCTCCGTATGTTCTGTTTCCTCCATCAGTTTATGTTTTTCCATAACTGTCTGAAACCTCTGTCTGGCAGCTCCAGTAACCATTTGTCCCTCTTGGTCTATCACATTTAATATTTTCTGTGTTTTAGCAGTTAACTCTTCTATTTTCTTCTGTCTCTTTTGACTTTGTTTTGTTGGATTTTTTTTCACTCTCTATTGTGTAATGGGTGTCTATAGTGTCGGTTAGATTATCTATAACAGATACATATTCTTTGATAGCTCTTCTCTCATTTTCTTGTTCATCTAACCAATGTGTACCCTTTTCCTTAGCTATAGCCAATAATCCCCCCAATGTCAGTTCTAAGGAAGGATACAATTTCTTTTCCTGTTCAACAGTTTTATTTGTTTCTATGGGGGTCTCAGGATTCAATTCCTCCTTAGGTTGGTCAATTTTGGGAAACACATAAGGAGGTGGAGCAGATTCATAAAAAGGATTACAAGCCTTTGGAGTATCTAAAAGTGGGTCGGGTGCGGTGGGAAAACGTGAGGTCGGGTTTTTGTATATAGTCTGTGGGAATTTCTTTTTATATTCCTTCAGTGCTTTAGACCATATTTTATAACACTCTTTCATATAGTCATTGTTAGAAGGAAACGGTGGATAATTATACTGTTTATGTTGCCCACACATTTTAGTAACTTCTTCCCAATCATTCTGGCTACAAGGGCCATAGGGAGTTAATCCCGAAATTTGTAGACTATGTGACCGTTTTAATATTTGAGACCAAAAAGGATCAGTATAATATTTTCCACAGTTTCCAGACACAAAATCAATTGGGGTAGGTTGTTCTGACTTACCACCAGAATTCGCCTTTTCCAAATGATTTCCCATTATTTATACAAATCTCTATGATCACAGACCAACAATGAATTAGGACAAATTATATAAGTTTGTTTAAAGAAATGCTCAAGAAGACTTCTTACACCACCTACTGTCAAATTTGGTCTTAAAGGAACCTGATTATGAATGTTAAATCTCAGAGTCCAAACCTTTGGATCTCCTTCTTCAAAATAAGGTCCCTTTCCAATTCTATGTACGTAATCTCTTGGACAAGTTGCTTTTAAAATTGCCCTAGATCCTTCATACACAAATAACAATCAAAGACTACAATTATCGCAGCGTCCTGCGTGATACCTTTCACTCTTGGTGGCCACCTTAATTTTATCAGACATATATCAATACATCATAGACGTTCTTTGATGTCCAGTCCTATTTCTTAGTAAAATATTTACAATATTCTACCAGTCCTAGCCAACCTAGCGGGGACACTTATACAATTATTCTTCCTATTATATTTTGACGAGCTACTTGACCTTACCAGATTCTGGAGTCCGGTCAAGCACAAGACCTCTTTACAAAAAAATTAGAGAGACCTTACCTTTTGGCTTGACCCGAACTTCAGAACCCCACACTTCTGGTACCACTGTAAGGGTAAGGGTCAACTGGTCAAGTGTGCCCTCAAACCTTTTCCTTGCTCGAGCTGAACTTGGACATCAAGAAGATCTTTCAATCGATTGGGTAAATCAAGACATCATACACAGTTGGATATCCAGAAATACAAATGTATTATACCATTTTACATGTTATATAGGGCAACAATCATTACAATCATAAGGGGCAGACTAAGGGGCGGTCCCTTAGTTTATCCAATCACAGGAGTACAAGAATCACAAGTTACATATCACAAGTTATATTTTATATGACATACCGTATTTATCGGCGTATAACACGCGCCGGCGTATAACACGCACCCCAAGTTTAGGAGAGAATTTTAAGGAAAAAAAATTTTAGGAGGGAAGTTTAAGGAAAAAAAACTTACATTAAAATGCCCATCAATGCAGCCTTATCTGTCCATTTGCAGCCTTTTCAGTGTCAGTGCAGCCTTGCCCCAGTGCAGTCTTGTCAGTGCAGCCTTGTCAGTGCAGCCTTGTCAGTGCAGCCTTGTCAGTGCAGCTTTGTCAGTGCAGCCTTGTCAGTGCAGCCTTGTCAGTGCAGCTTTGCCCCAGTGCAGCCTTGTCAGTGCAGCCTTGTCAGTGCAGCTTTGCCCCAGTGCAGCCTTGTCAGTGCAGCCTTGCCTCAGTGCAGCTTTGCTCCAGTGCAGCCTTGCCCCAGTGCAGCTTTGTTAGTGCAGGTTTGCCCCAGTCCAGCCATGTCAGTGCAGCTTTGTGCACTCGGTGTAGATTCAAAAAATGGCGCCGAGACTGCAGGGAGCCGAACTACACATACCCGAGTGTTCTTGGCTTTTTCCGGCGCCGCCGTCACGCCCAGTCCCGCCCCTGGACCTGTGTTATGTCCATCATAGGGCGGGACTGGGCGTGACTGTGAGCGGTGCCGAAAAAATGTGTATCTCGGATCCGACAAGAGCCGAAATACACATACCCGAGTGTTCTCGGCGCCGGAAAAAGCTAGCTAGCTAGCTACTAGCTAGTTCCCTTATATCTATTAAAAGGTTAACTTCCCTATTTTCCTTGCTAGTAAATTTCCATTTTGACATTATAAAAGCCTTGCAATAGCATTTCATATAGCTAGTATCAAAAGTTCAGGCCCCTTATATAAAGTATATAGTGAACCAAAGTGCAGCCATTTTCCTTACAATTATGAAGTGGCAGATGATGATGAGGCAGAGGTTGTTCAGTTACCCACTAACATACCAGAGAATTCCGAGACTAATGATGATGAGAGAAGTGATGTTACATCACATGATAGAGTAATTAAACCTCTATTCTCTATACCATGGGTAAACAGGTGTTGCATTAAGAAATCCTTCAGTTTTATCATCGATTTGGCAGAACTGATTGATAATATTACTGCTTTATATGACAAAAACTTTGTTGCTCTTGCTACTGAATTAAGATGAAAAAAAAAAGCAGTTACTTCAACACTGATTGGTGTTGGACTATCTCACAGCCAGTCAGGGAGGAATGTGTGCCATAGTGGGAACGGCATGTTGCAATTACATCAGAAATGATACGAAGGCTGAGGATGCCATCATTTCCCATATAGAAAAAGTGCAGCAGTTAAAACTAGGTTTTTGGAAAGAGCATACTGAAACTGCTTGGGTTGGAGGAAGCTGGGAGAGCTGGCTCTCATGGCTCAATCCCCTCAACTAGTTTTCAGGCCTTGGAGGTTGGCTTTCTGGCATATTACACGGCAAATTATATACAGTTGGATTAATTGTACTTATAATCAACTGTGCACCAATAATGTGCAAATGTTGTTTGAAAATAATCGCAAATGCTTGTGCTAATACTTATCCTTCTGAGCCCCTAGGGTCACGCATGATGACTGCCTATGAGATGGTGGCCCATATACCTGAAGGGCGCCCTAAAGACACAGAGGAAGTCTAATACAGAAGAATTTGAACAACAGGAGGGGCTGTTAAGATACAGAATATCCGGAATCTGCAATTATGAATCTTCTGAAAGACTCCTGTATTCCCCCTTATATTGAACTGTTTGCTTCTAAAAAAATATATTTAAAATAGAATGTTCCAACTCTTAGACCCCTTTCACACTGAGGCATTTTTCAGGCGCTTTAGTGCTAAAAATAGCGCCTGTAAACCGCCTGAAAGAAGCCTCATCTAACCCGCATCTATAGGCACCAACATTCTAACACTAACCTATCTAGCCCTGTAAAGGAAAAATCAGTATACATATCTTTTCTGAAGGCGATCTGACCTGATCCCATGCTGAGCTGTCATCTGCGGCTTCGCTGTGTGGGTGGGTGCAGAGGACACGTCTGTCAACAGAAGCCCCATAGTAAGTCTATGGGTGACGTCACTTCCCATTCATTTCACACTTGTTGTCAGCCATGTCCTCTGCAGAGCTTCTGCCACTGGAGATTGGATCGGATCGCCTGCAGAAAAGGTTTAAGGAAGGAAAGTCTCCAGGCAGAAGGGACACTTTGTGCCCCTTTGACGGAAAAGGATGTAAAATTTAATTTTACTGGGAAAATTTATAGTAAGTGTGTGGGAAAGACTCCGCTGATCTTTGCTGCCTGTTGGATGGCTAAGTGTCAGGGCTGGGCTCAGCCCTTCCTTCTCTGAGCTGGCCACTCAGCTGTCAACTAATTGCTAGCTCCTATCTCTCCACAGTGACTCATCTGTTGATGATATCCTGCTTGTCAGTCCTGCCTACTTAAGCCATCCAGCCCAGATGATCTCTGCCTTTGCCTTGGTCAACATCACAGAGACTATCTCCTGTGTTCCTGTTAAAGACTTG
Source organism: Lithobates septentrionalis (assembly GCA_037952835.1). Taxonomy (NCBI): domain Eukaryota; kingdom Metazoa; phylum Chordata; class Amphibia; order Anura; family Ranidae; genus Lithobates; species Lithobates septentrionalis. The sequence goes on from JBBDGP010001379.1 coordinate 1,919,106, forward strand.
CTTGGCTGACATTCCTTTTGGCTGCAGATCCTAATTGCTGTTCCACTTCGCTGATCCCTGGCATCCTGACTTTCTGGCTTGTCTGACTATCCGTTCCGGTTACCAAACTTTGGCTATGTTTTGACTATGTTTGTTCTATTTACTTTTATTATTAAACAAGTCTGATTTAACTGTATTTCTGTCTCAGTCTGATTCAACTGTATTTCTGTCTCAGTCTGATTCATGGTTTCTGACAGTAGGCGAAGGCCATGAATGCAGAAGATGCAGTCAATCCACTGGTTGGTAATATTTTTCCAGATTAGATGAGCAGGATCACCACATGGATCAGTTTGCCATGGCGTTACAAATGCTCCTGAGTCGCACAGCTCACCTAGAATCTCCCACTGTGGCTGCTCCAGTACAACATGTGTTGCTGCTGCTCCAGTCTCTGTGCATGCACCCACCTCGAGTATTACCTCTATAAGAGGTATGTCTGGTTAGGGTTGAATCCCATGCTTTCCTTAATAGGGAGTCCGCCCTCTTGTCCATGGTATCCTTTAGGATACCCATGTCCTCAAACGCAAGGTCAGGGTTCCTTGACACTTGAGAAAAAGCTGCGTCAAGCTTTTTTTTTTTGTTCCAGACTTGGGAGCTATCCTCTTCAAAGGGAAACCTCCGTTAGAGGGATCTGGAAAAGAAAGGGGCCCTCTCTGGGTCCTTCCATTCCCTTTTTATAGTTTCCGATAGAAACGTATGCACCGGAAATACTCTGTGTTTCACCTCACCCATGCCCTGGAACATTTTATCATGTAATGACAATAGGGTTTTATCCTCTGTGATGTTTAGAGTTGTGTGGATAGTCTTCAAAAGGTCATACACCTCCTCTAGGAATAATTTTGTAGCGAGAAGAAGAAGAGGAAGATTCTTTCTCCTCATCTGCTTCTTCCTCAGAGTCTGTAACAACGCTATGTTCATCATCTTCTGAGTCACTGCCCCCTCTGCAGGGTTGCCAACCACCAGTAAATTTACTGACGGTTTGTAAAAATTAGTGATTTTTTTACAACTGCCAGTAAATATCAGGGGCTGATAATTTCATGCTGTGTTGACTTTTGAAGTATAAATGAAGCAAATTACTTTGTTATAGGTATTGTCAGTGTTTCCATATCATGTTTACTGTATACTGTTCAAATGTTCACTTTGTTAGTTTTTAATAGGAGTTCTGTAGTTTCTCAGGTTGCCAGTAAAAAATGTGATCCGCCAGTAAAATGTCCATGTTTTGTCAGTAAAAAATGCTACGCGAGGTTGGCAACCCTGCCCCTCTGGATGCAGAAACAGATGAATGAGAACGAGGTACTGAGCTGCTACCTGCAGCTGGACGTTTATCAAGATAAGACCTGAATGTCTCAAATGTATCCGCCAATTCTTTTCTGAAGGAGTTCAATAATTCTCCTTGCTGAGACGCAGGTGTAGTAGGAGTGATTTCCTCCTTAACTAAGTCTGCAATGCAGGCCCTGCCTAATACTTCTGTCCAGGACTCTCTTAGTACATTTTTACATGACGGACATTTCCTCTTAGCAGGAGGGGAGGAATGTTTGGTCTTTTCTTTAACTTTCTGAAATACACCAAAATGACCATTTGCTTTTAACATTTCTTTCAATATAGAAACACAAAACCATAGCATGCTGGAAAAATAGAGGAGCTAACACTTTAACCCTTCTTTTTGATACCAGCTAGTGAATCCCCCCACAGGTTCACTTTACAATAAATGAACACACATACTTCCTGATATCAACATACAAGAAGAGTGTTGCAGGCTCCTAAATTCTCCAGAATTTAAAAGAGGGAAAATAACACATGCCCATAGAGTAAGATACAGAGACCATTGTCCCCGCTTACCTGGGCCTGGCTGACTTGCGTGGCTCCTGCTCCTGCCACCACCGTTTGTTCCTTCTCCATGCTGCCAGGATTCACAATGGCATTTGGTGCTTTTATTTCAAATTTCCCGGTCCGCTCGCCGCTGCGAGGGCCGGAAATGATGTCAGCTGGAAGAGGCCATCCCCTCCTCCTGCGTTCCAGCGGCCGGAACCAGAAGCCGCGTCGCGCCGCTAGAAGTCCTGCCCCCGGCCGTAATGACGCACTCGCCCTCGGAACCCGGAAGGGTGAGGCTTTGGGGAAGGAGACGCTCATTTCTCCTTAGCCTAGCCGCCGGTCTAAAGGAGCGGGGACCTCCATCAGCCTGACCCTCGCCGGGTATGAAGAGGAGAGGACACCAGAGCATCCACCTCACGTAAGGGAGGAAGCTGGGCTGGCCTGCAGACAAAAAATAAAACAAAACCGGTATGCCCCATACTCTCCCCACCTGGAGAAAGCGTAGCACACCCCTGGCTCCCTGCAGCGCTTCCACCATGGCAGAGGAAACACTACAACTGAGGCCATGGTGGAAGCGTCCGGTCTTTTAAGAAAACTGACTGCAGTGTTTCCTGGGAAAAGTGGGTGGAGCTGCGCTCTCTCCAGGTGCTGTCCTGAAAGACGAAGGGAGAAAACTGCGTTTTTTCCTTTCCCTATGAGCGACAAGCATTGCTGACAGGTGTCTGAAAAACACATGAGGAGGAACGCCGTGCCAAATTTTAAATATAAAAAACCAGCATGAGTTCCCCCTCCAGGAGCATACCAGGCCCTTAGGTCTGGTATGCTTTTTAAAAAATGGGGCATGATGGGACTGTGACATCCCGGGGCATGATGGGACTGTGACATCATAAGGGGCGGGGTCAAAGGGTGATATCACACGGTGACCACGCCCCATGCCTATTTAAGTCATTGCGCACCTTGCACACAGCATTAAGAGCGTCGTGTCAACATCGGAAGAAGAGAAGAGGGAAAAAGACGATGAAGAAGACTGGGCCACCGCTAGCAAAAGAGCAGCAAAAGAGCAGAAGATAGCGGAGGAGCCCGGCAGAAGAACTGGAGAGCGGGAGAAGAACCGGACACCGGGAGAAGAGGCCGGAGAGCGGGAGAAGAACCGGACACCGGGAGAAGAGGCCGGAGAGAGCGGAGAAGTCGGAAGAAGACCACCGAAGTCGGAAGAAGACCCCCGGAGCTGCCTAATAAATTACTTTAAAAACCTTTCTAGTGTGTTTTTTTATTGACACTTTTTCCCCCAGGTGAATGGGTAGGGGTACGATGTAAGAGGCCCTTGTCCTCATCAACATGGGGACAAGGTGCTTTGGGGTGGGGGGCACAGGGCGCCCCCTGCCCCAAAGCGCCCACTCCCCCATGTTGAGGGCATGCGGTCTGGTACGGTTCAGGAGGGGAGGGGGCTTGCTCATCCCCACCCCCTTTCCTGACCGGCCAGGCTGCGTGCTCACATAAGGGTCTAGTATGGATCTTGGGGGGACCCCACGCCGTTTTTTCAGCGTAGGGAGTTCCCCTTAAAATCCATACCAGACCTAAGGACCTGGTATGCTCCTGGAGGGGGAACCCATGCCGTTTTTTTATTTAAAATTTGGCGCGGCGTCCCCCCTCATGATTCATACCAGACACCTGTAAGCAATGCTTGTTGCTCATCGGGAAAGGAAAAAACGCAGTTTCCCTTTCCCCGATGAGCTAACCAGCTCGGCGCTGGCTCCCACGACGGGGCTCGCAGGTGTCAAATCTCGCCGAGATTGACACAATATTGCGGTCACCTACTGTATGTGTAGGAGGTTCTCACATGTGGCAGCTCCGTGGCTTAGAGGTTAGAACTTCTGTTTAGCATCCCTGAGCATCTGCGTTTGATTCCCAAACATGCTGCTTCATGTAGAGAAGTTGTCTCATCTCCCAGGTCCTAAAACTATGTATAAACGTAGTATTTATGTGTAGGAGGGTTCCACCACCATTGTAAATATTGCCAGAGACACTATCTAGTAAAAAGTATTGGGACACCTGCTTTACACACACATGACCTTTAATGGCAGCCCAGTCTTAGTCCGTAGGGTTAAAATTTGATTTGGCCCACCCTTTGCAGCTAGAACAGCTTCTGGAAGGCTGGGAAGCCTGTCCACAAGGTTTAGTGTGTCTATGGCAATGTTTGACCATTCTTAAAGAAGTGCATTTGTGAGGCCAGGCACTGATGTTGGATGAGAAGGCCTGGCTCGCAGTCTCTACTCTAATTCAGCAAAAAGGTGTTCTATCGGGTTGAGGTCAGGACTCTGTGCAGGCCAGTCAAGTTCCTCCACCCCAAACTCGCTCATCCATGTCTTTATGGAGCTTTCTTTGTGCACTGGTGTGCAGTCATGTTGGAACAGGAAGGGGTCATCCCCAAACTGTTCCCACAATGTTGGGAGCATGAAATTGTCCAAAATGTCTTGGTATGATGGTGCCTTAAGTGTTCCCTTCACTGGAACTAAGGGGGCAAGCCCAACCCTTGAAAAACAACCCCCCACTATAATCCCCCCTCCACCAAATGATTTGGACCAGTGCACAAAGCAAGGTCCATAAAGACATTGATGAGTGAGTTTGGGGTGGAGGAACTTGACTGGCTAGGACAGAGTCTTGACCTCAACAGAACAGAACACCTTGGGGATGAATTAGAGTGGAGACTGTAAGCCAGGCTTTCTCGTCCAACATCAGTGCCTGACCTCACAAATGCACTTGGAAAAATGGTCAAACATTCCCATAGACACACTCATAAACCTTGTGGACAGCCTTCCCAGAAGAGTTGAAGCTGTTGTAGCTGCAAAGGGTGGGCCAACTCAATATTGAATCCTACGGACTAAGACTGGGATGCCATTACAGTTCATGTGAGCTTAAAGGCAGGCGTCCCAATACTTAGGCCAATATATTGTATATTGCTTGTGAAACTGAGCATGGCTATGGACTTAGGGCTGGTTCACACCACAGAGATGCAGACACCATGTGTGAGGCTGCCTGCTGGCTAAGTGGGTAGAAATTCTGTCTAGCAGCACTGGGGTTGCTGGTTCAATTCCCTAACATGCTAATGCTTGTGTTGAAGTTTATATGTTCTCCCTGTGTGGGGTTCTCACTACAATCCAAAGACATGCTGGCATTTTATTTGTCTCCTGTCAAAATAGTCTCTAATGTAAGAAAGTTAATTTTGGACTTTAGATTGGAAGCTCATTGCAGCCAGGGACTGATGTTAATGGGGTTATTTACAAAAGGCAAATCCACTTTGCACTACAAGTGCAAACTACAAGTGCAAAGTGCACTTGAAATTTGCAAATCCACGTTGCACTTGTAGTGCAACGTGGATTTGCCTTTTGTAAATAACCCCCAATGTTTGTTAGCACTAATCATGCCCAGGGACTTGGACATTTAAAATTGTAGGGTTTACACTGCACAGGTACATATGCTTAGAAAACTGTTGCTTTGTTTATGTGGATGCAAATAGACTTTTGTCTTTAGCCTGTAGTTGGAGATTTGATGCACATAGCCAAGGGCTAACACAGTTGCAAATAGTATTATGTGTTCCTGCTCATCAGGTGCAATTACTTTAGACATACATGAAGAGACAGATTGAAAGATACTGGTGGGCATGTACTTCTATTGGGCGTGTGTCAGTGTGCTAACAATACAACCTCTCTTATATAAAGGGCTGCAGTTGGGGGGTTTGTTTGGCCTGAGAGGGTCAGTTTTTTTTGCTGTGATTTGTGGGGGGAGAAGGAATGATATTGTGCTTATTGACAAATGCCCAACTAGGGTTGTTTGCTGAAATTCTTGTGCATTTTTTTCCATCAAAAGGTTTTTGTGGCCATGCTGTCAATGTTGTGTGTGTATTGTTCCTGTCTGACCATGCAAACATGGTTTGAGAGCATGTGCTGACCTTCTACTCTTTGTTCTTGTTGCTTAATCATGTACACAGAAATGCAGCTTGCAGCAGAACACAGTCACCAATGTATGTATGTGTGGATTGTGGGTATTATGTTTTGAATAAGTGCCTTTTTTAATATTATGTTGGAATGCTTTGTAAGAATAATGACTGTTAAGTATGTTTCTATAATCTTGCAGATAAAAATGTGATGTGTTGCCTGTTATACACCTAAAGTATCGCTGTGTCCACTCTAAGGTTTAGAAAAATTTTAAATTGTAAGCTCCTATGAGCAGGGCCCTTAAAATCCAATTGCTAACTGTTTTGCTAAATGTATCACCATATATCCTGTAGATTTTTATTTATTTATTCTTTTGAAGCTAGTAAATGAATGTACATAATTTTGTTTCTAATGGCAAAATAAAAGTATATTGAGCTTTTGTGTGTTTTTTTTTTCTCTTTTCTTTCTTTTAATATCTTTTCTTTTAGTTTTGGGGGTGGTGGTTTTGGGAAGTGCAATATTTTTATATCTTATAATTTCTATATGTATTTGTGCACCAAAAAAACTAGTCTCTCTTTGCCCTGGTTCACATTGATGCTACTTTGAAATCGGGCTACTTCACTTGAAGTAGCCTGATTTCAAAGTAGCAAGGTCAGCGCGATTTCAGGTGTTACTTGATAGACATCTGTGTGGCTTCATACACAGATTTCTATTGACATCACACCTGAAATCAGCAAAAGTAGTGCAGGAACTACTTTTGCAAATCGGTGTTGCATCGATTGGAACAATGCCATTGCCGCCAATAGGCTGTGACTTGTCATGCGATTTGATCTCTCAAATCGCATGACAAATCGCTTCAATGTAAACCCAGGCTTCAGCACACCTGCAAGTAGGTGATAAAAGGTGGAATCTTTATATATAACAGCTGTGGAGTATTGCAGGTAATGAACTCAGCTGGTGGATAGGCAGTGTTGTATGTGTCAGCTCTGGTTCACATTGGTGCTATTTGACACGTCAAATCGGTGGCAATTGCACCGTTCTAATTGGTGTGACTTTGTATTGATATCAGTACAGAAACCTCCACAGATGTCTCTGATATTGCCCCCGCAGTCAGGACGGACATGCGGGAATGAAATTGTGTGAGTTCAGCTGAACGATTTCCTCCTGCTGTCAGTGTGAACCAGAGCTCAAACTGGGCCTTTGTCTTTGTAATTCACCTGCTGCTATTCCAGGGACACCATTTTTTTATCAAACTCACCTAAGTTTACCTTCAAATATATGTAGAAATATAGATTTGCATATCTGCAAATAAACTAAAATAAAAAATACTAATCATTTTTGCGATTAAAAGAGCGTGGTTTCACCTTCTGATCCAAAAATGAGTCATTGTATCTGCTCGGAAGTTCCTGTGCTGGTCAGGATCTCCATCTAGGTGGACATGGTGAGGTCTCTCTTTAGCAAAGAGGAGGTGCTGCTGATTTGCCGGGTAAGTGTAGGATATGTACTTACTCAATGTGGGGTGAATGTGATAGTTAGATTTGGTGTGGGTGGGGTTCATTGATTTGTTTGGCATCACCACACATTTGCTTCCGACCCATGTGCACACATCACTTCCTGCATTTGTTCTGCTGATGTAAATCAGTAAGGACTATGCAAGTACAAATGAGAGCTCCTTTTTTTAAAAAATATATATGACTTGTTTCACAGTTGGGTGACTTTCCCAGCAAATTTGGCCTGCTGATTTGCATGACAAGTTGTAACCCATGATTCTCAATGATAACCATTCATATCAGTGATACTTTAAGTCACACCAACTTCTAAGTAGTCCCTGTACTACTTTGGTGTGACTTTCATGTAACTTGAGGTACATAGGGCGCAATATTACACAGGCATTCCTAGAAGTTGGGGCCAAGTCGCAGCAGTGTAAATGAGATTCAAGGATAACACCTTTGAATTTGGCCCTATTATCACTTGTGCATCCTGAAAGTGTGGCAAATTCGTCACTGCACTACCTTGGTTTGACTTTGATGCGTTTTGAGGTCCATACACCACAAGATTACACAGACATTGCTTCAAGTCATGGCAAAGCTGTGCAATTTTAAGATTGCACCAGTGCAAATGGGGCCTTATTCAAAGATGTTATCAATTAATCTCATTAACTTACTTTCACACTTAGGTGACTTTTCATGCAGCTTTGGACCTCAGAGTCACAAGAAAAGTTGTCCGCCATGGCTTCCATTCATATCTATGCAACTCCACCCATGTTCACATAGCTCTGAATTGACATGTCAAATTGCAGGCCAAATCGGCACCTATTGACGGCAATGGAATTCTCCAAATTGGTGCGACGCCACGATTCCCAAAAGTAGTTCCTGCACTACTTTGGGCGACTTCAGGGGGCGATTTCTTACCTCCCAACTTTTTAAGACGGGTATAAGGGACACCTATTAGCAAAAGTATGTAGGCATAGGACACACCTCCTAAAACACCTTCCCGCCCAGCCTATAGCAGAATGACGGCCGGGCGGTGGTTCAGTTATCCTGACTGGGGATCATATGACGTCCTGCAGGATAACAGCCAGCACGTGCCCGTGGGGGCACGCATCACGGTGATCGGTGGTGCAGTGTTTCAGTCTGACACACCGCTACACTGATCTCGGTAAAGAACCTCCGGCGGAGGCTCTTTACCACGTGATCAGCCGTGTCCAATCACGGCTAATCACTATGTAAACAGGAAGAGCCGTTGATCGGCTTTTCCTCACTTGCGTCTGACAGTGTCTGTGTTGATTGTTTATCAGCGCAGCCCCCCCTGGGATGCCCACACTGGATCAACAGGGAAGACACCAGGATGACCAGGGAAGCACAGGTACATCCCCCATGGCCATCCACATGTGCAAATGAATGCCCAATCTATGCCAATCAGTGCCCACAAATTGGCACTGACTGTCACCATTATGGAACAAATGAATTCAGTAATGCCCAGCAATGCCACCCATCAGAGTCCATCAGTGCCACCTATCAGTACCCATCAGTGCCCAACTATCAGTGCCCATCATTGGCCATCTGTGCCACCTATCAGTACCACCCATAAGTACCCATCAGTGCCACCCATAAGTACCCATCAGTGCTGCCTATGAGTGCCCATCAGTCCTGCCTATGAGTGCCCATCAGTGCCACCTATAAGTGCCCAGTGCTGCATACCATTGCCACCTATAAGTGCGACCTATCAGTGCCCATCAGTGCCGCCTATCAGTGCCCATCAGTACCACCTCATCACTAGATTGGCAAATGGCGCTACCCTATATGTGTCTTATAATAGTTACCTGTGTCATAAAATGCACGAGGATATTACTATCCCAGTGTTTCTACCAAACTGTACATAATTCCATAAAAATGCATTAGGTTAGTAAAAGTAATAGTACTGAGTGATAATGGCATCCAGTGTCTAAACTGTGGCAATATGTCCCTTTGGGCAGGCGCCCTTAATGTGTGGTAATGTGTAGCATCCAGGGAAAAAATCCCTTTAAAAAAGGATATCACTAGCGGTGCAAACTCAAACAAGTCTCAATGTGTACATACATTATTTTATTTTTTTTCTTTTCTCTTTCTTTTATCCACTTCAGCGAAAGTTTTCCGAGAGACATTATTTCAACTTTATGTGTCAAACTTTATCTCTTCTCCTTTTTCACATCATTGTGGATTGTTTCCGTCACATCTTTATTATTTTTCCCTTCTAGGATATTCTTAAATATTTTTAAAAACCGGCGACAAAACGCCTTCTATAATTATAAACCCTATTATTATCTTAGTCTCTCTCAGTCCCTCTTATTTCCCCCCGCCCCCCCTCCCCCTCGTCCCCCCCGTCCCCCCCTCCCCCTCCCCTGTGTCTGGTCCGTTCCTTTATGTTATTTATTTATCCACTTGGCTCTGCACCTGTTCTTTCTTTTATCCTATCTAAATAAATATCCGAGACTTTGTAGTTTTTCCAACTTTCCCATCTACTATTATCCCCTTTCTCTCCTCCTTCCATTTTGTAGTGATAATCTATTTCCTTTAGCCAGTTTCTAATGTCTGGTTTTCCACTTTTTAGCCAATTCTTGGGAATTAAGGCCTTGGCCGCATTCAGGAGGTTAGGTATTATTGATTTTCTATATTGTTTCTTAGGTTTATTGTAGATATGGAAGAGGCAAGTCCAAATATTTTGTTCTATTTCTTCTCCAGTTATTTCCTTTCCTTTCATGTTATTTAACACTTCCTTCCAGTACTCCATTATTATTGGGCATTCCCACCATATGCGTGTGATCGTTGCTATTTGGCCACATTTTCTCCAACACAAGGAGGTTCTATCTTGATGGAATCTGTGTATTCTTACTGGGGTCATATACCATCTTGATACTAGTTTATAATTCATTTCTATGGTCTTCATGTCCCAAGCCTTATTATATCCCATTTCTATCATTTTTTCCACTTTTTGGTTATCTATTTTTAAATTCATTTCTTTTTCCCATTGATTTATATATTCTGGTCTTTCTTGTGCTTCCAAATCTGTCAGTATACTATACATTTTTGATGTTCCGTTTTTTAATGGTTTTTCATTGCTACATAGCTTTTCCAGTGCAGTTAATTTTGTTTCATCTCTCAGTGGGTGTGGTATTGTGCTTACTAGGTGCCTTATTTGAGTATAATTCCATTCATTCATCTTCCATCCATTTATTTCCTCTATTTCTACTCGTGTTCTTATTTTGCCATTTCTAGTGATATCTTTCAGTCGTGGGTTACCTATTCCTTGGATTTCAAATATTTCCCTCCCAGGGGTGAAGAGATTCGATCCTGTGAGTGCTAATAGTGGTGAATTATATTTCCATTCATTCTTTAAGTGAATGGTGTCCCAAATTTTAAATACATTTTTTGTTATTTCGTGCGTGTCGGTGTCCAATATTCTATATTTCCGTGGAATCCAAATATTCTTATGTAGTGTGGCTCCACTTATTGTGTTTTCCATTTCCACCCATTTTTTTTTCATTTTTCTCATTTGTCCACTCTAACATTCGTGTTAAAACTATGGCTTTATAGTACCTACTTATATCTGGGACGGCAAGACCCCCATGCTCCTTTTTCCTTGTGATCAGCGTGTATTTAATTCTTGGTTTTTTATTAAGCCATATGTATTTTAGCAGGATTGTTTTAATTATTTTAAAAAAGCTCTGCGGGATTTTTACTGGTAACATCTGTAATCTGTAGTTTATTTTAGGTAATATCGTCATCTTAAACATATTTATTCTTCCAATCCATGAAAGTGGCTGTATTCTTAACTTTTTCATTTCTTCTTTGACCTCATTGATCAGTGGAATAAAGTTTGCCTGATAAATTTTTTCGACTCTAGGAGTTATTTTAATTCCAAGGTAATTTAGTTCTTTTACCCAAGTGAATGGGAATTCTTTTTGTAAAAACTGAACTTCCTTTTTCTCTAGACCTATGTTTAATATTTCCGTTTTTATTGGATTAATTTTGAAGTTTGACAGTTCTCCGTATTTTTTAATTTCTTTCAGTATGTTTGGGAGTGACACTCTTGGGTTGGATACGTACATCAAGATGTCGTCCGCGTAGGCAGCGATCTTATGCTCTTTTCCTCCTAGTTTCGCTCCTTCTACCTCTTTGTTATTGCGGAGTGTTGCTAATAGTGGTTCTAAGGCCAATACATATAATAGTGGAGACAGTGGACAGCCTTGCCGTGTTCCATTCTGCATCTTAATTTTTGGAGAGAGTCTACCGTTTACTTTTACGACTGCTGTCGGGCCATTATACAAATTTGTTATCCACTTCATCATTTTTGTCCCAATACCCAAGTGCCGCAATGTATCCATCATGAAACCCCAGTCTACCCTGTCAAATGCTTTTTCTGCATCCAATGACAGGAATAGAACTGGGGTCTCATTCTGCACCTTCTTGTGCAACATCAATAATGATTTTAGGCTGTTGTCCCGCCCCTCTCTCCCCGGGACAAAACCAGTTTGGTCCGGGTTGATCCACAGTGGGATTAGTTTTTTTATCCTAGTGGCCAGGATCTTGGAGTACAGCTTCGTATCAGCGTTCAATAGGGCTATTGGCCTGTAGCTTGAGCAGTTAACTTTGTCTTTCCCTTCTTTTGGTAGTATTGTAATATGAGCTAATAACGATTCACTTCTTATTTCTTCATCTTCCCCTAAGGAATTCATATATTCTAATAGTTTTGGAGTCAGCTGTTCTTCAAATTTTTTATAGTATTTGACCGTAAACCCGTCTGGTCCTGGGCTTTTTCCTACGGGAGTTTCCTTTAATGCCAGTTTTACCTCTTCATGCGTAATATTTTTTTCCAATTCTTCTAGTTGGTCTATTTTTAGTTTTGGTAAATTTGCTTTTTTTAAATATTCTTGTATCTTCTTTGTTCTTGTATTCGCTTCTTTCCAACTTTCCTGTCCTTTTATTGCATAAAGGGAGCTGAAGTATTTTTGAAATGTTATCGCTATATCTGTAGTTTTATTTACCACTTCTCCTTTTTCATTTTTGATCTTCTCAATGTAATTCAAAGACTTCTTTTTTTTTTACCAGATTTGCTAGGTATTTTCCTGGTTTATTACCCCATTTATATTTTTCTTGTACTACTCTGTTGTAGTCCTTCCTTTCTTCTTGTTCCATCAAGTCTTTTAATTGCTCTCTCTTTTGAGATAGTAGGCCGAAGATTTTGTTGTTTACTTGATTTTTGTGTTTGTGTTCCAATTCATAAATTTCTTTAATTATTTGTTGCATGTTTGTTTTCCTTTCCTGTTTTTTTCTTGCCCCTATAGCTATTAACTTGCCCCTAATAACAGATTTATGCGCCTCCCATATTGTTGCTTTCGATACCTCTGGTGTATCGTTTTCTTCAAAATATCTTTTAATTTCTTCTATGATGCTTTTTTCGGTCTCACTGTCTTCTAATAAAGTTTCGTTGATTCTCCATGGACCCCTTTCAAGGACTTCTCCTTTTATTTTCATTCTCAAGATTACTGGGCTGTGATCTGAGGCGGTTATTATGCCTATTTTTGTTTCTTCTATTTCTTCCAAGTTTCTATGTTCGACCATGATGTAATCCAATCTGGAGTAAATTTTGTGTACTGTTGAGTAGAATGTGTAGTCCTTTGTGCTGGGGTGCTGAATTCTCCAAGGGTCTATTAGTTGCTGTTCATATAATGTTCTTTTTAATTTCTTTAGTTGATTTACCTCTTTGTCCCTTACTCTTGAGGTACTGTCCATTTTATTGTCCATGCTGAAGTTGAAGTCTCCAGCTAGTATTAATTTTCCTTGCTTGAATTCCATTAGTATTTTAATTATATCTATCAAATATTTTTTAGGGTTCTTATTAGGACAGTAGACATTGGCCAATGTATATTTTACCCCGTGTATAGTTCCTGTAATAAAAAGATATCGACCCTCCGGGTCTATTTTCCTTTGATCTATTAGAAAACGTACATTTTTCCCTATACCGATGGCTACTCCTTTGGCCCTTCTTATTGGCGAGTCTCCTTGATACCATGTTGGTATGTTTCTTGAATTAATTTTGGCACTTGAGTTTTGGGTTATAGGCGTCTCCTGTAGGAAAATTATTTCTGCTTTACTTTTTTCTAGTTCTCGGAGGATGATGTTTCTCTTCCCTGGGGAATTTAGTCCTCGGACATTGTAAGAGATTATTTTTATGCTGTTTACGTTTTCCATTCTTGTGCCTTTTCTTCCCCGCCCGTCCTCCGGCCCCCCCCCCCACGCGGTCCCCCTAGGAGACCGGATGGAGGGGACACCCAGCGGATGCACGGGGTCTCCTCATCTCTTGTCTCAGAATAGGTGTGCCTATGTAACCACTCATGTGACTCAGACCTCTCCCTCCCCACCCTCCCTCCCCCTCCCCACCCTCCCTCCCCCTCCCCTCCCTCCTCCCACCCCCCACTCCCTTTTTTCTGATATGGGTTTTTTACCCCCATATTCTCTAGAGCTGAGAGCGTTTTACTTTGTTTTGTGGGGCACGCTCTGCCCCCTCTGCTCTATTTATTGTGAGGCGGAGCTCTGTAAGACACCCTATTCCCCCCCTGCCTAAGCACTAATAGGGCGACCCCCTGTCCACTCCGTGAGTCCCTGTCTCCCTCTCCCTGCGTTTTTGTTGTGTTTTACCAATCCTTTCACTTTCCTTTTTTCCCATCCCATCAACCCCAGCCCCCCCCCCTTTCCACTCTAAGGCCCCTTGCACCGTTGTGTGGTATTTTCTCAGATATTAATTTCCTCGAGAGTCCACATCTTGATGTCTGATCCTTGAATTTACTTGCCACTGTAGGTCATCTCTTGCCGTTATTCGCTCCTGACTATTTGCGTATTTTTCCAGTTCTGGGGAGGGGATTTCTAGTTTGTTGCAAAAGTCCGGAATCTCCTCCACATGTCTTAGCCTCGCACTTATTCCGTTTTTCCTTGCTATTAGACATGCTGGAAAACCCCAGTTGTATTGAATTTCTTGCTCCCGGAGGATTTCTAATAATGGCTTTAGTATCCGTCGTCTTTTTAACGTTTCTTGAGATAAGTCTTGAAATATTTGTAATTTACCTCCCGCAAACTCTATTTGTGTTTTCCTCTTTAGGTTTATCCAGATCTGTTTTTTTTCTTCCCATTTTTCAAAGCGTACGATTACATCTCTAGGTGTTTCCCTTGCGAACCTTTGAGGTTTTTTTACTCGAAAGACACTTTCTATTCCTATTGTGTTAGTTGTTTCCTTTCCCAAGATTTGGTTGAAGAGATTGTTCATTTTTTCTATTAGATTTTCTGCTTGTTCTGTTTCCGGTAACCCACGTATTCTCAAGTTTTTCTTTTTATCTCTATTTTCTTGCTCTTCTATTTTATATGATTGTTCCTGTTGTTCCCGTTTTAATTTCTTTATTTCGTCTTCTAGTTCCTTTATGTTTTTTTGATGCAGGTCCACCCTGATCTCCACTTCTTCCACTCTGTTCAACACACACCCCATATCCTCATGGAGTGTTGACATCTCTGCTTTTAGGGAATTCTCTAGTGCCGCGAACATTTTTTCCATATCCTGTTTTGTTGGCAACTGTGGCCCTTGTTGTCCTTCCTCCTTTCCTCTGTCTTCCTCTCCCATTTCTGGCTCCATTCTGGGTTCTGAGAGGTGGCTGGTTTCTGTTTGTACTTTATACTGGCCTTTTTTATCCTTGTTGTCCTTCTCTTTTGTATCTATTTGTCTGCCCTTTGAACCCACTTGTTTCTCTCCTTCTCCGATTCCTTGCTGTATATACCTGTTCATAGGGCCTGGACTTGGGCCTAGGCTGGTCCTAGGTGATTTCGGTATTGCTCCCGCACTTCTTGTTGTTTTCCCCTTCATGTTTGTTTCTATGGCTGGATTTATAAGATCTTCAAGGCTGCCTTCCAGAATACCCCTTGATTGGGGTCTCTTAACCACTTCAGCCCCGGAAGGATTTACCCCCTTCCTGACCAGAGCACTTTTTACAAATCGGCACTGCGTCGCTTTAACTGCTAATTGCGCGGTCATGCAATGCTCTACCCAAACGAAATTTGCGTCCTTTTCTTCCCACAAATAGAGCTTTCTTTTGATGGTATTTGATCACCTCTGCCGTTTTTATTTTTTGCGCTATAAACGGAAAAAGACTGAAAATTTTGAAAAAAAATGATATTTTCTACTTTTTGTTATAAAAAAAATCCAATAAACTAAATTTTAGTCATACATTTAGGCCAAAATGTATTCGGCCACATGTCTTTGGTAAAAAAAATGTCAATAAGCGTATATTTATTGGTTTGCGCAAAAGTTATAGCGTCTACAAACTAGGGTACATTTTCTGGAATTTACACAGCTTTTAGTTTATGACTGCCTATGTCATTTCTTGAGGTGCTAAAATGGCAGGGCAGTACAAAACCCCCCCAAATGACCCCATTTTGGAAAGTAGACACCCCAAGGAAATTGCTGAGAGGCATGTTGAACCCATTGAATATTTATTTTTTTTGTCCCAAGTGATTGAATAATGACAAAAAAAAAAAAAAAAAAAAAAATTTACAAAAAGTTGTCACTAAATGATATATTGCTCACACAGGCCATGGGCATATGTGGAATTGCACCCCAAAATACATTCAGCTGCTTCTCCTGAGTACGGGGATACCACATGTGTGGCACTTTTTGGGAGCCTAGCCGCGTACGGGGCCCCGAAAACCCAGCACCACCTTCAGGATTTCTAAGGGCATACATTTTTGATTTTACTCCTCACTACCTATCACAGTTTTGAAGGCCATAAAATGCCAAGATGGCACAAACCCCCCCCAAATGACCCCATTTTGGAAAGTAGACACCCCAAGCTATTTGCTGAGAGGCATGGTGAGTATTTTGCAGCTCTCATTTGTTTTTGAAAATGAAGAAAGACCAGAAGAAAAATTTTTTTTTTTCTTTTTTCAATTTTCAAAACTTTGTGACAAAAAGTGAGGTCTGCAAAATACTCACTATACCTCTCATCAAATAGCTTGGGGTGTCTACTTTCCAAAATGGGGTAATTTGGGGGGGTTTGTGCCACCTGGGCATTCCATGGCCTCCGAAACTGTGATAGGCAGTGAAGAGTGAAATCAAAAATTTACGGCCTTAGAAAGCCTGAAGGCGGTGCTTGGTTTTCGGGGTCCCGTGCGCGGCTAGGCTCCCAAAAAGTCCCACACATGTGGTATCCCCGTACTCAGGAGAAGCAACAGAATTTATTTTGGGGTGTAATTTCACATATTCCCATGGCATGTTTGAGCAATATAACATTTAGTGACAACTTTGTGCAAAAAAAAAAAAAAAAATTTGTCTCTTTCCCGCTACTTGTGTCACAATATAAAATATTCCATGGACTCGACATGCCTCTCAGCAAATAGCTTGGGGTGTCTACTTTCCAAAATGGGGTCATTTGGGGGGGGTTTGAACTGTCCTGGCATTTTATGCACAACATTTAGAAGCTTATGTCACACATCACCCACTCTTCTAACCACTTGAAGACAAAGCCCTTTCTGACACTTTTTGATTACATGAAAAAATTATTTTTTTTTGCAAGAAAATTACTTTGAACCCCCAAACATTATATATTATTTTAAAGCAAATGCCCTACAGATTAAAATGGTGGGTGTTTCATTTTTTTTTTCACACAGTATTTGCGCAGCGATTTTCAAACGCATTTTTTGGGGAAAAAACACACTTTTTTAAATTTTAATGCACTAAAACACACTATATTGCCCAAATGTTTGATGAAATAAAAAAGATGATCTTAGGCCGAATACATGGATACC
Organism: Lithobates septentrionalis; assembly: GCA_037952835.1. Lineage (NCBI taxonomy): Eukaryota > Metazoa > Chordata > Amphibia > Anura > Ranidae > Lithobates > Lithobates septentrionalis. The sequence goes on from JBBDGP010001379.1 coordinate 1,936,213, forward strand.
AAACATGACATGCTTTAAAATTGCGCACAAACGTGCAGTGGCAACAAAATTAATACATTTTTAAAAGCCTTTAAAAGCCTTTACAGGTTACCACTTTAGATTTACAGAGGAGGTCTACTGCTAAAATTACTGCCCTCGATCTGACCTTCGCGGTGATACCTCACATGCATGGTGCAATTGCTGTTTACATTTGACGCCAGACCGCCGCTTACGTTCGCCTTAGCGCGAGAGCAGGGGGGACAGGGGTGCTTTTTATTTATTTATTTTTTTCTTTATTATTTTTTTGCTTTTTTATCTTATTTTTAAACTGTTCCTTTCATTTTTTTTTTTTTAAATCATTTTTATTGTTATCTCAGGGAATGTAAATATCCCCTATGATAGCAATAGGTAGTGACAGGTACTCTTTTTTGAAAAAATTGGGGTCTATTAGACCCTAGATCTCTCCTCTGCCCTCAAAGCATCTGACCACACCAAGATCGGTGTGATAAAATGCTTCCCCAATTTCCCAATGGCGCTATTTACATCCGGCGAAATCTAAGTCATAAAATGCTCGTAGCTTCCGGTTTCTTAGGCCATAGAGATGTTTGGAGCCACTCTGGTCTCTGATCAGCTCTATGGTCAGCTGGCTGAATCACCGGCTGCATTCTCAGGTTCCCTGTTGAGACAGGAGAGCCAGAGAAAAACACGGAAGACGGTGGGGGGGGGGCATTCCCTCCCACTGCTTGTAAAAGCAGTCTAGAGGCTAATTAGCCGCTAGGATTGCTTTTACATGAAAGCCGACCGCTGGCTAAAAAGAATGATACCAAGATGATACCTAAACCTGCAGGCATCATTCTGATATAACCACTCAAAGTCGTGAATGGCGTACCTGAAGACAAAAAAATGGTTAACAATAAAGCACAGTAAACGGTAAAGTATAAAAAATTGCATACCTGAAAAGCAAACATGATAAAACATAATAACAATAAAACATTGCAGAATAGAATACAGTAAAAAAGAGCAGAACAATAGAGAGAGAGAATAGAGAGAGAGAACAATAAAACGACAACTATTTTTTTTTTTTTTGTTTGTGTTTTTTTTTTTTTTTACACTTTTTTTTTGTAACTGTAACTTTTATAACTGTAACCGGTTCCAGGTTCGGGTCACTCAAAATGCGATGGCATCTTGGGAGACCCTGTGAAAGTGTGCCTAGTCTGTGCAATGCTGTACCCTACGCTAATACTCAACTAGTGAATGGTAGCGTTCAAAACATTCACCAATGCAAAGACCAGGATTGTCAGGACAGGAGGGACAATAATAGTGGGCGTCACGTCTATATCCACGCTTGCTGCAGACACAACATCTTTTTTGGGGGGGTTCGTTGGGTAGGGGTACTCGGGAGGATATATAAATGCCTCTCATGCAGCCGACTGCATTTGGTTGGGGATGTGAATGGGGGAAGTACGGGCGCTGCAGAAGCGGTGGGTTCCCAATTAGGATTGGCGAATGCAGCAGGAAGGGCACTATGGGCACGACGGGCCTGTGTTTGTCTTTTTTGTGGCAGCGGGACACTATTTGTGCTTGCCACCTCACCAGCTTGAACTGCACTTATGGGACTCGCCACGTCACCAAGTGTTACTGCAGTGCTGGTTTGACTACGACCGGGGTGTACTAGGCCGCTGGTGCTTGCCAGTTCACCAAAACGCTACAAAAAAAAGTGACAGTGATCGATCGATACTGCACTTGGGTGGGCTGGACTGGGCTGGGCCGGGCGGAGGGGCAAAACGCAGGTGCTAGCAGGTATCTGGGCTGATCCCGCTAACACTGCGTTTTTGGGAACCCTAAACTACTGGGGACGCTAGTATAGATCTGATCGGATCAGATATTGATGCGTTCAGATACTATACCACTAAGGGAGGTGCACGGTGCGTGTACGGTGCGTGCGTGGGTGTTCGCGGTACTGGCGCTAATCTGACGCTGCCTAGGGCGACGCATATCACCGCCGGGCGATCAGGGGGCTAAACCTTTTTTCGGTAATAAACGGCGGGTGCCCTGACACTATAAAAAATGAACGAACTAACCAGCGTCACCCGTAACGGTTATACGGTGATCAGTGGTAAAAGGGTTAACTAGGGGGCCATCAAGGGGTTAAAACATTTATTAGATAGTATATGGGGGTCCCTGTCGCTATAAAACACTGACGGCGAACCTAAATATTTACGTCCCTAACTAGCGTCACCAGCGACACTAATACAGCGATCAGAAAAATGATCGCTTAGCGACACTGGCGACAGGGGGTGATCAAGGGGTTAAAACTTTATTAGGGGGGGTAAGGGGGGTACCCTAGACCTACAGGGGGCTAAACCTTTATTTGGTAATAAACGGCGGGTGCCCTGACACTATAAAAAATAAACGAACTAACCAGCGTCACCCGTAACGGTTATATGGTGATCAGTGGTGAAAGGGTTAACTAGGGGGCAATCAAGGGGTTAAAACATTTATTAGGTAGTATATGGGGGTCCCTGTCACTATAAAACGCTGACGGCGAACCTAAATATTTACGTCCCTAACTAGCGTCACCAGCGACACTAATACAGCGATCAGAAAAATGATCGCTTAGTGACACTGGTGAGGGGGGGTGATCAAGGGGTTAAAACTTTATTAGGGGGGGTAAGGGGGGTACCCTAGACCTACAGGGGGGTAACAGTCACTACCCTAACACTGCTAACTGTCACAAACTGACACTATGCAGTAATCAGGAAAAAAAAAAAAAAAAAACCTGCTTGGTGTCAGTTTGTGACAGGGGGGGAGGTGATTGGGGGGGATCGGGGGGCGATCGGGGGGGATCGGGGGTGTAATGTATGCCTGGCATGTTCTACTGTGTGTGTGTGTGTGTTTGGTGCACTTACATGTCATCTCCCCTCGGGCCGGAACGGAAACTCCCGAGCCGAGGAGAGATGACATCACATCCTCTGCCTCTGTGTACTATACAGAGGCAGGGGATGTTTCTCATTGGCTGGGAGCGATCGCGAGGGGGGGGGCCACGATCGGATGGCCTCCCCCTCGTCTCTCATCGCTTCCAACCAAATGCCGACCGCAGCTGGCACCGGGGGGGGGGTCCGATCGGACCCCCCACCCGCGGGAAGGCAATCACGTTTCAGGTACGTGATTTTGCCTGCCCGTGCCGCTCTGCTCACGTATATAGGCGTGAGGCGGTCGGCAAGTGGTTAATGATGAAAAAATCTCCCAGCCTTTTTAAATTAACTTATTTTTACTAATATTTCTTTTATTCCGTTCTCATACCCGGCATCCTCCCCACAATCCAATAATAGAAATAATTAATGAGATATGAGTAGTCCCCGTTTTCCAGAAGTTATGTTACTACCTTAAGTACATTAAGCATTCCTTGTTGCTGTTCAATTGTTTAAGCGTTCTTAAGCTGAAAAAAAAAAAAAAAAAAAAAGCGCTCAAAAACGCTATTGCAAAAATGCTGAAAAAAGCTGGAAAAAGTTCAAAAAAAAAAAAAAAAAGTCACTGCAAAGACACCGGCGTCTTCACAGCGCTTTTCCAGCAGCCCGTGTGCATGGGGGCCCAGGTGCTCAGCAAAATAATTCAAATGTTTTAGCGATATAATGCAATCTAATTCAAGTATTCAGCAAGATGATTTATATATTCAGTAGTATAGTTCCAGTATAAGCTTATATGTTCCACATTTTTGTTACTATGAAATTTCTTCTTATTCTATAGTTTGTACTATCAAACCTATAATTAGTACCATTTGCAAAAAAAAAAAAAAAAAAAAAAAAAAATTCACAAGAAAGGGAGATACTGCAGCAGCAGCAGGCAGGTGGGGGCTGGGAGACAACTCTTCCGTTGGCTTGTCCTTCTTTCACCTTCTCCTTCTCTTCTCCCCTGTTCCCCCCCCTGTTTTTATTGTTTTTCTTAGCTCACTTGATTCTACTTTTTCAGCTCTTTCGCCTTTTCCCCTGCTTGTTCACTTCAAGACAATTGCAATAGAAAAGAGCCAAAAGAGGAGGAAAAAAAAAAAACGCTCAAAAACGCTCAAAGACGCTATTGCAAAAACGCTGAAAAAAGTTAAAAAAAAAAAAAAAAAAAAAAAAAAAGGCACTGCAAAGACACTGGCGTTTTCACAACGTTCTCCCAACAGCCCATGTGCATGAGGGCCCAGGTGCTCATAAAAATAATTCAAATGTTTTAGCGGTATAATGCAATCTAATTCAAGTATTCAGCAAGATGATTTATATATTCAGCAGTATAGTTCCAGTATGAGCTTATATGTTCCACATTTTGTTACTATGAAATTTCTTCTTATTCTATAGTTTATACTATCGAGCCTATAGTTAATACCATTTGCAAAAAACAAAAACAAAAAAAGACCAAAAAAAAAAAAAAAAAGGATCACAAGAAAGGGAGCTACTGCAGCAGCAGCAGCAGCAAGCAGGTGGGGGCTGGGAGACAACTCTTCCGCCGGCTTGTCTCTCATTCACCTTCTCCTTCTCCCCTGTTCCCCCCCTGTTTTTATTGTTTTTCTTAGCTCACTTGATTCTACTTTTTCAGCTCTTTCGCCTTCATTTACTTTCATTTACTTTCGCTTTTTATTCCATTTTATTTCGTTTTATTTCAATATGTTCTTTCCCTTTCCCTTTCTTTTGTTCTATTACTTCTCCTTTGCCTTTTCACTTCAAGACAATTGCAATAGAAAAAAAGCCAAAAAAAAAAAAAAATACGGTACTTATCTTTTAGTTGTTGTTGAAGTTGGGACAAAAAGGGACGCTCACTACAGCTTGTTGCAGTCAGACGCAGGTACAAACTTCCTCTGGCTTACACCACAAGACAGCTCAGTGAGTGATGAGCAGGGGGGGCGGGGAGGGAAGCTACCTACACCTTCTCATCAGGCCGATCATTCCTCTCAGCTGCAGGGAGAGGGTTCTCAGGATCCTCACGCCGTGCACAGAGCCATTACCAGGCTCCTCCCTCCCTCCTTGGGACTTTTTATTCATGAACCAGCATGCAGCACATGAGTGTGTACATACATTATATAGAGTACAAGGACTAATGTTCAGGGTGGGATGTTTGTGGGGTGCCAGCACTTAATACACCTATATATTCGAAACCTGTACCATGCATGAGCTACTTGTGATCAAAGCATAAAAAAAGAAATTATATATATCTCAAACCATATGTGCTGGGACCTGCTTAAAATAAAATATACATATATCAGAACTGCATGTGCAACTTTATGAATGTGACAGAAAAGCTGTGAAGAAACTGTGAACAAAGTCCAATTGATCAAAAATGAATAAAAAATAAGTAAATAATAAAGGGTCCCGCCTGTGTACAGTCCAAACTTTTTTTTTTTTTTTTAAAACAGTGGGTGAGTGTATCAACGGTGACTTCTGTGCTCTTCAGAAATAAGAAGAATTGGTGACTCCAGGTGCTCCCCCCAATGTAATCCCCACTCACCAGAAGTAGTCACCCCTGCAGGGGTAGCAGGCATAGAGTGGGTTTCTAGAGTGAAGATTCCTGTATGTTTCCTGGTTGCCTCCGGTTTTCCGTGGGTGTATCCCAATGGCTCGGTGTGGGGCCAAAGGCTTTGGCCTTCAGATGTGAGCGCTTGGCTTGCTGCCGCCATGTTGGTTTGATGCAATCACGAAGACTTCCTTCCAGAAGATTTGGATTACTGGGCACGTCCACCATATATGTAAATGTGTGCCTATGTCTGGACACCCTCAAACAAAGAGCTGAGGTATTAGGAAAATACATTGATTTACTGAGGAAGTACGGAGGAGCGCATCCCTGAATAAAGCCTGCTGGAGACCCCACACCGAGCCATTGGGATACACCCACGGAAAACCGGAGGCAACCAGGAAACATACAGGAATCTTCACTCTAGAAACCCACTCTATGCCTGCTACCCCTGCAGGGGTGACTACTTCTGGTGAGTGGGGATTACATTGGGGGGAGCACCTGGAGTCACCAATTCTTCTTATTTCTGAAGAGCACAGAAGTCACCGTTGATACACTCACCCACTGTTTTAAAAAAAAAAGTTTGGACTGTACACAGGCGGGACCCTTTATTATTTACTTATTTTTTATTCATTTTTGATCAATTGGACTTTGTTCACAGTTTCTTCACAGCTTTTCTGTCACATTCATAAAGTTGCACATGCAGTTCTGATATATGTATATTTTATTTTAAGCAGGTCCCAGCACATATGGTTTGAGATATATATAATTTCTTTTTTTATGCTTTGATCACAAGTAGCTCATGCATGGTACAGGTTTCGAATATATAGGTGTGTTAAGTGCTGGCACCCCACAAACATCCCACCCTGAACATTAGTCCTTGTACTCTATATAATGTATGTACACATTGAGACTTGTTTGAGTTTGCACCGCTAGTGATATCCTTTTTTAAAGGGATTTTTTCCCTGGATGCTACACATTACCACACATTAAGGGCGCCTGCCCAAAGGGACATATTGCCACAGTTTAGACACTGGATGCCATTATCACTCAGTACTATTACTTTTACTAACCTAATGCATTTTTATGGAATTATGTACAGTTTGGTAGAAACACTGGGATAGTAATATCCTCGTGCATTTTATGACACAGGTAACTATTATAAGACACATATAGGGTAGTGCCATTTCCCCATCTACTATATCCAATACCCGAATAGTCCCACCAGGGACTCACTAGGGGAGGCTGCAAACCCTGTCATTCCTAAGCGCGGACCTACCACATATATTAACCACCTCATCACTGCCACCTCATTGGTAACCATCAGTGCTGCCTTATCAGTGCCCATCAGAGCAGCCATATCAGTGCCCATCATTGAAGAAAACGTACTTATTTACAAAAATTTTAAACAGAAACAAAAAAAATAATTTTTTTTTAATTTTTCGGTCTTTTTTTATTTGTTGCGCAAAAAATAAAGTTCACAGAGGTGATCAAATACCACCAAAAGAAAGCTCTATTTGTGGAAACAAATTGATAAAAAATTTGTTTGGGTACAGTGTAGCATGACTGCGCAATTGTCATTCAAATTGCGACAATTGAAAGAAGCTACGCCATTAGACCCAGCAAAACGCGTTGACGTCATCAACGCAGCCCTGTCCTAGAAGCCGCGAGTATGGGAAGGGAGGTGAGTGGCGAGTGCTGGGTCTCGGTGTGCTAAGGTCGTATGTCTGCGCAACACTAACCGGAGTCTACAGCGGCAAGACACTTTACTGTTTACAGGGAGGAACTTCATATCTGTTTGCATACCTTTTACCCACTCTATCCCGGCTTCTGATTTCGGAGGGGGTGAGCTTTTGGAGGTTTGAATTTACCGCCACCCCAGTAGCCAACGGTGATTAAGTGAGTCCAGCTACCCAATAGCAGAGTGGCTAAGCACGCAAGTGATTTGATTTCCCTGTATATGAAGTGTCTTCTGCATCTTTCTATTTAATCCATCAGGAAGCATATTTGCAAGCCGAAGACTCCAACGGTAATGTTTGCTGATTTTATAACCACATACTTTTCATATGACCTTATTTGATTGACTGTGCCTTTTCATCCTACATTATTTTCTTGATCATTGGATTTTTTGTCAGCACATTTCAGAGTGGAACCTCAGTTTCTACAGCATCAGTAGTACTTAATTTTTTCTATATTTTGTTTGCCATTCAGGACTGATATTTCCATTAACTTTCTCAGCTGAATAATCATCACGGATATACTCGGTATCACACCCATATTGTTAGGTTTGATTATCTCAGGCCGTGCCAATCAAGCTCAATGAGCAGCCTTCAAACCCCCTCCCATTCCCATTTCCCCCTTCCCCACATCCATTGGATTTGCCAGCAGTCATTCGATTACATTTAGGACACGGGGACCATGTACATTCCCCAACAGTTAAATTAATCCACCGATTAAATCTGAATGACTACTGGCTAACACAATGCGTCCGGACAGTGTTTGCTGTTGTCTTGTATTGTTTTATGTTTTGTCCTGTCTGTTGATATAGTTCAAGGCTATCTCTTCAATGTTCAACCCTGGAATTGATTAGTTTTTTATACATTGCACTCTATTAATTTATTCTCCCTTTTTGATACAAATAAATTGTTTAATAAATTTCATTGCTTATATTTTTTACTTTTTTGGTTTGATCAATTACTTGTTGCTAAAAGTAACCTCTTACTCAGTTCTTTCCACACCGGGTACCCTCCTTTTTTTTTTTTTTCTTTATGGCTGGTATTTGAATTTGTACCGTGAGTGCTGTGGAGACATATGAGCAGACCACTAAGCCATTGTGCTAAGTATGAGACCTGAATGAACATAAATAATTACCACTTTATAGTCACCTAAATTAAAAAATAAAAGACAACATACAACAAATAGGTAACCTAAATGTTTAATACATGTAACTTTACAGAATATCAGACATTACTATGTACTAATCATTCATAACTGCATTCGTTAGCAAAAGAAGGAAAACAAACTAGGAATACCAATTGCAATATACATCAATAGATGCACACGAGGTAGAGCACATCTCATATAAAAATGTTTCTTTCACATACATGGATCATGGTTACAGTGCAGTGCTATATAACAACTTAGTAGAAATTGGCATTTGCATATACGCGGAATCGCTAATTAGCGCCGATTTTTAAATTTACTAACGTTTGTGCGCCGCTAATAGTGCTCTTTTTTCATTTGCACAATCGCCTGTTAAAATTTTATTTGGCGAAAATGGGCGCTATTATTTGCAATAGTGCCCAGTGCTTCCTGGCGCTGTAGTAAATGACCCCCACTGTGTGCATCTTCAAAATGTGGCTTTTAAAATACTTTAAAACTTGAATTAAAATTGAAAAGTCTTCGACAAAACGGTACAATTTTTGTGTGTTTTAGATTCTGACGAAAACATTAATGATGTTCTTCATTTTTTTGTTGAACATCATTGATGTTTTCCTTTATCTTTTCTAAATCACGATTGCACACCATGATCTCCCCGATGAGGACCTGTGCACTTGCACTGGTGAAATGAGTTTCTTCTTCCACAACATCCACATCACCTAAAAAGAATAAAAAACACCATGTGTTATAAATATGCAGGCATACATCTATTACTTGAAGCTGTGGTCTCAGACACTCACCTGTTGTGGTCACTATTTTAAACACGTCATGAACCTCTCCTCCCTCCACATCCTCAGGTTGTGGTGTGGTGACTTCCCCTTCTTTAGGAGGGGTCCCTGGTGTCCTCTGATGTCCTGAGTCTTTTCTCCCCTATGTGAATACAAAAAAGGTAGGGAAACAAAAAAGTGCAGCGCTATCAAGACAATTGTGAAAGAAAATATTTTTTGAAACATGTACAATTGAGTATATAATAACTAATGGTGCATCACAAAAAATTGTGAAACATATACAATAACTAATGGTGCATCATCAAAAGTCCAAATAAAAAACATCCTAAATAAGTGATATAGGTCCTCTATGTGTGAAGATCATGGCAGTGGACAGATGAAATCCTGAAGTGAAGAAAACACCAACACCAACAATAGGGAGGCTTGCCGGAACGTTTGAACCCAAGAGAACATACGTTCGATGGGTCAAACAAACTTGTGTGGCAAAACAGCCAACGGAAATGTGGAGTTCTGTGGAAGTAGCAAACGGAACCTGCGATCATCCATGGACTGGTATGTCTCTCAGAAATGGTGCCCCAAGTGTTTACGCACCAGTTGGGTTAATATAGGAAGATCAGAAAAGGCCACATAGTGTAATTCCATAAATAAACATGAAAAATTTATTAAAAAAGTTAAACTCACATTCGAGTAGATAAAACAGCGCTGTGCAATAAAATGACGGCAGTGGGGTCCTACCCAATGTGTTTTGTCTCCTTGGACATCATCTCAGACGATGTTCAAGGAGATGAAACACGTGGGTGAGGACCCCACTGCTGCCATTTTATTGCACAGCGCTGTTTTATCTACTCGAATGTGAGTTTAACTTTTTAAATAGGGGTAGAGAAGGAAGCGCCACCTGAGTGTAGTATTAACAAATGATGTTTAATGACACCAGGTAAAAACACACTTACAGGATAAAAACATATAAAAGGCTCATGTGTATGGGTATGTGGTCCTCGGTGTTCCCTCTGATCCTGTGGTGGTGACGCTGCAGGGATGCTGGGCTGCAGAAGGTGGATTACCAGCCGGGAGCTCCATCTGTGGCCATCAGGAAGAGACTAGGGGCCGGCGTGGAGTGCACGTGAAGCATGCATGACGTCACAGGTCGTCCGTCTGCTTCCGGGTTCGGTATCCAGGGGAGGGATCGTCCAGGCAGGAGGGCTAGCAGAGAGGTTGAGAGAAGGCTACGCGCTCGGAGCCACTGCTCCTTCAATAGGCCTAATAGGGAGGTGTCTGCAATGTGCTTTTATATGGCAGTGCTGTGGGATAACAGGTCCCAGCGTCTATCACAAGAAAGCACAGTGCTACCTGTGGGCGGGAGGGGAACTACAAGGTAACAATATATACAAAAAAACAGGAGGTTATATAATAGTCATTGTCATGGAAACATATATATGAAGAAGTGCATGGTAGTAAACATGGAGACAATAATATTAACAATAGTAAAAATGGGAGTAACAATGGGGGCAAAAGATGGAGGTAAGTATAAGCCCGGTTTCACACATGTGCGGTGCGAATTGAGCTCAGGTTTCACTGGGGAGATAAAAGTCTCCTGTTCAAAGGAATCATTGCGTTTTAGCTCAGGATCAGTGAGCAGGGGGAGGGGGAGGAAGAGGGGGGGGGGAGGTGTAGTGAGGAGAAGTAGAAAATCCTTGTTCAGAACGCAATGCATCTGCGAATCAGATAATAGGCTTGTAGTTCGCACCGCAATGCCCAAAAAACGCACACGTTTTTTGTGCAATGCGCAGTGCGAATTCAACGCACATATGCGAACCAGATGCATTCATATGAATGTATTTTAAAATGTCCTGCGAATTAGATGTGGTGTAAGCCGCATCCAATTCGCATAGGTGTGAACCCGGGCTAAAAGTATAAGTATAAAAAAAAAATATATATATATATATATATATATATATATATCTATATATATATATAGATATATATATATAGATATATATATATATATATATATATATATATATATATATATATATATATATATATATATATATATATATATATATATATATACATACACACATACATACATATATACATACATATATATATATACATACACATATACATAAATAAATAAATAAATAATAAATAAAAAATAAATAAGTAGAGAAAGGCAAAAAAAATGGTGAAAAAAATTATGGTATAAGTGTATACGCACCAGTTGGGTGAACTGAGGAAGATCAGAAAAGGCCACATAGTGTAATTCCATAAATAAACATGAAAAATTTATTAAAAAAGTTAAACTCACATTCGAGTAGATAAAACCATGGCAGTGGGGTCCTACCCAATGCGTTTCGTCTCCTTGGACATCATCTCAGACGATGTTCAAGGAGATGAAACACGTGGGTGAGGACCCCACTGCTGCCATTTTATTGCACAGCGCTGTTTTATCTACTCGAATGTGAGTTTAACTTTTTAAATACATTTTTCATGTTTATTTACGGAATATATAGTTCCCTGAAACCAACTAGCGCCCAAACCCTTACTCTACTAAACCTGGAGTAGTGCACATGGAAATAATGTTTAGAGCATGATATAATTGCCTAAATGGTACTGAAATATGCGGTATATTATTTAAAGATAATCTGCTTTTAAACTGTGTGAAAAAGTGATTTCTTTGCTGAAATATCTTTAAAAGTCTGAGACAGTGGCGGAATTACTGGGGTCGCAACAGTCGCACTTGCGACTGGGCCCGGCATTCCACCACTGTGGGGGGGGGCCAGCGGGGTTGCTCTTCACGGGGCTCTGAGCGGAGAGCGTGTCTCTCATCTAACAGCAGCAGAGACACCGGCATCGTTTGTTTTATTTCCCTCTCCGTGTGTCCTCTCTCTCGCACAGGATGACAGAGGACACACAGCTGATCTTCTCCCCCCTTCCCTTTTTACTCAAATAGACATGTGCTGGGCAGCTAGGGGGAACACTATGGGGGGGGCTGCACTGATGTAGGGACGGTGGTCTGCACTGAGGGGGGGGGGGTCTGCATTGATGGGGTGGGGGTCTGGACTGAGGGGGGTCTGCATTGATGGAGGGAGGGGGGTCTGCACTGAGTGGGGTCTAGATTGATAGGGGGGTCTGCACCATGGGGGTTCTGCTCTGAGGGGGTGTGTGTGCTGATGGAGGGGGATAGTCTGCAATGAGGGGGGTCTGCACTGAGGGGGGGTGTGTGCTGATGGAGGGGGATGGTCTGCAATGAGGGGGGTCTGCACTGATGGAGGGGGGTGGTCTGCATTGTGGGGGGGCCTGCACTGATGGAGGGGGGTCTGTACTGAGGGGGGGTGTGAACTGATGGAGGGGGGCCTGCAATGAGGGAGGGGAGGTCTGCACTGATGGAGGGGGGGTCTGTACTGAGGGGGTGTGTGAACTGATGGAGGGGGGGTCTGTAGTGAGGGGGGTGTGAACTGATGGAGGGGGGTCTATACTGAGGGGGGGGGGTGAACTGATGGAGGGGGGTCTGTACTGAGGGGGGTGTGAACTGATGGAGGGGGGTCTGTACTGAGGAGGGTGTGAACTGATGGAGGGGGGGTCTGTACTGAGGGGGTGTGTGAACTGATGGGGGGGGTCTTCAATGAGGGAGGGGAGGTCTGAACTTATGGAGGGGGGTCTGTACTGAGGGGGGGTGAACTGATGGAGGGGGGTCTGTACTGTGTGGGGGTGTGAACTGATGGAGGGGGGGTCTGTACTGAGGGAGGGTGTGAACTGATGGAGGGGGGTCTGTACTTAGGGAGGGTGTGAACTGATGGAGGGGGGTCTGCAATGAGGGAGGGGAGGTCTGCACTGATGGAGGGGGTCTGTACTGAGGGGGGGTGTGAACTGATGGAGGGGGGGGTCTGCAATGAGGGAGGGGAGGTCTGCACTGATGGAGTGGGTTCTACACTGGGGTCTATAGTGATAGAGGGGGTCTATACTGATAGATGAGGGTCTGCACTGAGGGGGGTCTATACTGATAGATGGGGGTCTGCACTAAGGGGGTCTACACTGATAGATAGGGGTCTATGCTGATAGACGGGGGCTATACTGATAGATGGGGGGTCTGCAATGAGGGGGGCTATACTGATGGATGGGGATTGTACTTAGTGAGGAGGATCTATACTGCAAGAGGGGGGTCTGTACTTAGTGGGGGGTTTATACTGAGAGGGGGGTCTGCAGTTAGTGGAGGGGGGTCTGTACTGAGGGGGGCTATAGTTGGTGGAGGGGGGTGACACTAATTTTTTCCTCACCGGGTGACACCAACCCTAGTGATGCCACTGGAGAGACACTCTCTCCGTTCAGAGCCATGCTGTCCTGAGAAGACAGAGGACTCTGATAGAGGACTCTGATGGGCACTGATAGGGGGCACTGATAAGATTTACTGATGAGCACTGAAGGGGAGGCACTGATAGAGGACACCAATGGGAGGCACTGATAGGGGACACCGATGGGAGGCACTGATAGGGGACACCGATTGGAGGCGCTGATAGGATTTACTGATGGGCACTGAAGGGAGGCACTGATAGGGGGCAATGATAAGAGGCAGTGATGGGGGGCACTGAGAAGGCACTAGGGGGGGGCGTGGCCAAGACCGGCATGTGAGAGGACGCACTTCTCACAGCTCCTGCCTGATCCGTTCATTGATCCTTCCCCGGCATCTTTGATCCTGCTTTCTTCGGCCCCCCAACTGGCTACCGAGTCCCAGTACCCTCCGGACCCACCGCCGGCCCTCTGCACGAGAGGGAAAACCCGCTGAGGCCTGTTGGAGATGGCGGGACTGGACTCTCAAGATGGCGCCGCCGCGCCTGCAGCCCTGGCTCAACGCGCTCCCCGGACGGTGGACAAGCTAAAAGACAGCAGCAGCAAGAAAACTCTGAAGCCTCCAGGTAAGGAACAGTACAGGGATATCCTATACTATGCCCAGAAAATACAGAGCCCCGGGACAGCAGACGAGGGGGGGGTCAGCTTACAAAGGGGGAGAGGCCGACAGGACAGTACAAGCAGACTGGGATATGGACACAGTGAGCACACCTAACCTCTTCATGGAGGATGAAGCTCGCCCCCCCCCCCTTCAGAAGACACCTCAGAGATTCTGGAGCAACCTACATTAGCTGAAATCCTGAAAGCAGTTCATATGTGCACAGCTGCGGTTAATGTTATGAAAGACCAGTTGGGGGATGTCAGAGAGGAGATGTCATTTCTCAGACAGGACCTGCAAAAGGTCAGGGAAAGAGCTACAGCAGTGGAAAGCAGAGTGAGTGACATAGAGGACAGAATACTCCACTTGCACAAGAAGCCAGAGCAGCACATCGCATGGCCCAAGACACATATAACAGGGCTGAGGACACAGAAAATCGCTTACGCAGGAATAACGTTCGCATAGTGGGGCTCCCCGAAAAATCCGAGGGTAAAGACCCCACTACCTTCGTGGAGAACTGGTTTATTGAGATCTTTGGCTGGGATGCATTTTCCCCTTTCTTCACAGTGGAGAGAGCTCACCGAGTCCCAGGCCGACCCCCTCCACAGGGAGCCCCTCCCAGGTCAATGCTGGCAAAGTTATTACACTATCAGGACAGGGAAGCTATACTACGCTATGCACGTGACAAGGCAAATATAAAGTTTAATGGTGTCAGAGTGTCCTTTTATCCGGATTTCTCCGCTGAGGTGCAGAGAAGCAGAGCGAAATTCGGGGAAGTAAAGAAACGTCTGAGAGCCCTGCAACTACCATATGCTATGCTTTACCCGGCTAAACTGCGGGTGACGGCAGATGGGCATGCACAGTTTTTTGAGTCAGCCAGAGACGCAATGATGTGGTTGGATCACAATGAACAAGCCCTGCGACACCATCGGGCAGAGGCAGAAGGTGACTGACCCTGACACACAGCTAAGGATACCTAATAAAACAGATGATTCTGATGCTGTAGTTTTTCTTATGGCCAGGTAGATGCTCATACCTGTACCTTTTTATGGCCATCCCTCAGCATATTCAGCCGTTCTTTCCCTTGTTGGGATGCCGGGGACACATTCCATGTACAGAAATGCTGGGGATAAAAGAACTGCGACTTTTCTATCTTTTTGTCTATGCAACCTTTTTTGTTTTGTTGGCAATGCGAGTTTACACAGTTGGCCTGTTTTTAGGCTGTATTGCCAGGCTATGTTTTGCCTGGCTGACAAAGTTGTTTTGGATGATCCTACTATCTTGCTCCACACTGGCGGGCACTGACGTCAGTGAGGGGTACCTGTCATGGATTTACCATACTAAAGTGGATCTAAAGTTTGTTGGCACCGTTGTGCCTGGTTGTGGTTTACAGTATGCACTACCTCACAGTCCAGAGACTTACCCAATTCCGCTTACTAGCCTCATTGACAATTCGACACCCATATGCAAATATGCTTATCACTGCTTCCATGGACTCACCATGAACTCAGATGAACACTGATAGTCCTTGCTCGTTGATGTCTACGCTTCTACTATGGCGGGATCTTCATCCTTGATTTCTTGGAATGTTAGGGGCATGAACTCCCCCCTTAAGCGTACTATGATATTTACCTGTCTAAAAAAGTTTTTTCCTGCTATTATATGCTTACAGGAAACGCATCTGACTGCAGAGACCAAGAGTTGCTTAAAATACACATGGATAGGATGGGCCTATCACTCCACTCACACCTCTTTTTCTCGGGGTGTGAGTGTAGTGATACACAGATCCCTGGACTACCAGGAATATGCATCTAAAATAGATTCAGAGGGGAGATTTGTATTTTTACATTGTCGCATTGGTATTTTGCATTGTGTTTTGGCCTGTGTGTATATACCCCCTCCATTTGATGCACGGGTGCTTCGGCTTCTCCTGGAATTTTTGACAGATAAGCCGAACCTCCCTATGCTCATTGTAGGGGACTTTAATAGCTGGCTAGACCCAGTTTTAGACAAGCACCCACCCCCGGGTATACAAGCTCCACGCAGGGCAACACCACTTGCTAGGCTACTACAGGAGCTGGGATGGTTAGATTTATGGAGACATAGAAATCCTGCAATTAAACAATTCTCTTGCTTTTCAAAAACTCACGGGTCGTTATCCAGGATAGATTTAGCTGTGGGGAACTCGGTTATGCTCCCCTCGGTTTCTGAAGTTTCTTACAAACCCAGGATCACTCTTATATGGTAATAAACCTTATTGTAACACAGGTGTCCACACTCCCTAAAGCACCCTGGAAATTTAATGCCTTTTAGCTTCAGTTGTTTACATCTCCCGAGAAACTAGAGGGAAGCATCCGTAAGTTTTTTTAAAAATCAGTCTAATTCAGCCGCTGTTCTAGCAGAGTGGGAGAAATTTAAACTTTATTTACGAAGGTTGCTAAGCAACGAGGTTACCAAGGTTAAACAGCGTTCTGAAACTCTCAGGGAGACACTAGAGGTACAGGTCCATTCTCTGGAGGAGAATTATGTGCAGGATCCCACCGATTCCGCTAGGGAGGCCTGGCAGGCGGCTCAATCTGCTTATGGGCACCTCCTGGACTCTTCGGCGGAAAAGAAGAGGTTTTTCTCCAAAACTGCTTTTTTTGAGGAGGGGGAGACAACAGGCCGCCTTTTGGCTAGAATTGCTAATTCAGAACAGAAATCTCCAGTAATTGGAACCATAAAAACCAAAGGGGGACAGTTGGTACACTCTCCTGATTTAATATTAAAAACACTAGCTGAGTTTTACGAAACACTGTATCGCCCGACCTCGATGCATGACTTGGGGGAGCTGAGTAGCTACTTAGATGACATTGTTTTCCCACAGCTCTCTGCTCCGCAATGCCAGGAATTAGATTCCCCATTATCTCTGGAAGAGCTGCAGGTGGCGGTGGCTGCGTTTCCCAATTGTAAGGCTCCAGGGGGGGATGGTATCCCTATGGAGATATACAAAAGCTACTCTGAAGTATTGTTACCCAAATTATTGGAAGTGTTTAATGCAGCTAGAGATCAGTCTGTCCTTCCACCATCTATGTCTCAAGCCCATATTGTGTTGATCTTAAAACAGGGGAAGGATCCCGTAGATCCAGCCTCCTATAGGCCAATATCGTTACTCCAGTCAGACATTAAAATTCTGGCCAAAGTACTAGCCCTTAGGTTAAATAAGGTAATCACTTCAGTTATACACCCGGATCAGGCGGGATTTATGCCAAATAAATCCACGGCGATAAATCTAAGAAGGCTATTCCTCAACATGCAGTCACAGGCTGACAATATGGGAACCAGGGCTCTCCTGTCATTAGATACTATGAAAGCCTTTGACAGCGTGGAATGGCCTTATCTCTGGGAGATAAGGCCATTCCACGAGGCGATTTGGCTTTGGGGCTGCATACATTACCTGGGTGCGCTTGTTATATCACTGCCCCCAAGCCTTCATTAGAGAGGCTGGCAGACTGTCACTTTCATTTACCTTAGGCCGGGGCACGCGGCAGGGGTGTCCTCTGTCCCCCCTGCTGTTTGCCCTGGCAATAGAACCACTGGCAATTAAGATTAGAGATCATGGGGGTATCACAGGCTTCTGCTATGGAGATAGACAGGAGAAGGTGATGCTCTATGCCAATGATACAATGATACTGTTGGGGGATATGGAGCAATCCCTGAGGAACACGATGGACACAGTGATTCGTTTTGGGGAATTTTCAGGCCTGAAAATAAATTGGACTAAGTCTGCCTTGATGCCCCTAGATGAGGTCAAATTACAAGACAAAGAGCGGGTAGGGGATATTCCTGTTGCCACTTCCTTTAAATATCTGGGGATATGGGTATCACCCCGAATTAGGGAATATGGCCAACTAAATATTTCCCCACTTCTGGCCAGGTTTTGGCAACGGGTCAAGACATGGAACACCTTGTGTATGTCGGTTGCGGGCAGAGTGAATCTAATTAAAATGATTCTGATGCCCCAACTGTTATACATGCTACACAATTCCCCATTAGTGATCCCTCTGAAGACCTTTAGGATAGTTAATACCATATTCCGTGAACTAATCTGGAAAAATAGATCCCCTAGGATAAAGTTAGAGCACCTACAACGCCCTAAAGATGACGGTGGCCTTGCTCTTCCGAATCCATTGTATTATTTGGCCTCTCAGATGCAACATTTGATAGGCACCATGACTATGGAGGGAGACTTAGGTGACAGATCCCCTAGTGCTTCAGAAGGTATTATGCTTCATGCAGTGGGTGGGCAATCAATTCCAACTGCTCTTGAGGCATTGGCCTTTGGTAAACCCCAAAAAAGCTTTCCCACATACAGCTTAATACAGAAAATATGGAACAAAGTCAGATATTTGCAAGGGGCCACAGGTTTTAATGAATTTAGCCCTATCTGGGCAAACGAGTCCTACCCTGAGTTGGCCAAGTTGCAGCATTCGGACAGGTGGAAGAGACATGGCATTTTCTACTTGACTCAAGTTATTAGTAATGGGAAACTATTGTCTTTTGAAACTTTGAGATAGAAATATGGGCTACCACAACATATGCAGTTCTACTATATGCAACTCAGACACGCATTTATAGCCCAGTCTAAGACCTCTGAGTGGCATATGGATCCTAATCCCATTCTTTCTCAACTTAAAACTGCGGAGGTATCCAAAGTGTTATCTCCCAGTGTTACAGCACACTATCAAGCAAGTACCTCTTAAAACACCCCCTTACAGTTAAAGGAAAATGGGAAGCAGACATAGGGCCCCTGGATGATGATCAGTGGGAGGAAGCCCTACAATCAGTAGCTATTTCTTCCCTGAATGTGACGCAAAGGTTGACTCAATTATATACACTTCTGAGAATATATTACACGCCCCATAGATTGCATGCCATGGGACTGACACCCACCCCTTTGTGTACTAGATGCAAAAGGGATCATGGTGAGTTGATACATATGCTTTGGTGCTGCCCCAAATTGCACGTATATTGGAGGGGGGTCATAGAAGTCCTGTCTGCCGTGTTTGGGGTGCAGATTAGACAGTGCATTCTGAACTTGTTGGACGAATTGGAGTGGGAACCACACACTAGGGAAGCTCTTACTAGGGCCCTTTTTATGGCTCATAAGTTGATTATGCTGCATTGGAAATCTGAATCGCCCCCTTTGGTTAAGGATTGGATTACAGCAGTAGGTAACATGCTACGGATGGAGAAAATTATATACCAACATAGAGGCTGTGCCATTAAGTTTGAAAAATTGTGGGAGCCGTGGGTGGGAACTCCGGGATTGGCCCCGGAAGACCTAGTCATGGATAGACTCCTGAGCCTAAACACGGGCTGAGGGATTCCGTGTCCATATAATCTGTTAGAACAAGTATTTGTGTACAGAAATAATGGATTTGGTGAGGGGTGCTTTATCTGTATGGTGTAAAAATGTGAAATGAGTGCTATATTATATTACATATTTGAGGCATGGTTCTCAGGGAACTTGTGAAGGTATACCTTGTTATAAATGCCTGGTTTGTGGATCTTTGGACTGTATGCTTTTAATTTTCAATAAAAAAATTTCTGGATAAAAAAAAAAAGAGAAGGCACTAGGGGGCACTGATAGGGGGCACTGATAGGATTTACTGATGAGCACTGATAGGGGGCACCGATGGGAGGCACCAATGGGATTTACTGATGAGCACTGAAGGGAGGCACTGATAGGGGGCACTAAAAAGGCACTGATAGGGGCACTGATAGAGGCACTGATGAGCACTGAAAGGGGGCACTGATAGGCTGCACTGATAGGAGGCATTGATGGGCATTGATGAGCACTGATAGGCAGAACTCATAGGCTGCACGAATGGGCACTGAGGAACACTGATAGGCAAAACTAAGGCAGTATTGATGGGCACTGATGGCTATTGAAGAGTACCGATAGGTGGCATGGATGGACACTGCAATAATGAGCACTGATAGGTGGTGCTGATAGGCAGATTTGATGGGCACTAATAGGCAGCATTAATGAGCACTGATAGGTAACACTTGTAGGCGGCATTGATGGGCACTGATAGGTGGCATTGATGGGCACTGATACATGGCACTGATGATTGGGGCACTGATTATCAGTGTAAACAATTTACTGACATTACTGGATCTACTGATTACCAACAATACAGACCTAATCACGGATGTGGAAATACGGGGCAATTTAGGTAACAGCGATCACAGGTCAATTAGTTTCAGTATAAATCACACAAATAGGAAACCTAAATGGAATACAAAGACACTGAATTTCAAAAGAGCCAACTTCCCTAAACTACAAACCTTGCTAAAAGGCATAAATTGGGTTAAAATATTAGGAATAAAGAATACGGAGGAGAGATGGGTTTGCTTTAAGAGCATATTAAATAACGGCATTGCCAATGTATCCCATTGGGTAATAAATTTAAAAGAGCGAACAAAAGTCCTGGATGGCTTAACTCCAATGTAAAAATGCATATAAAATCAAAGGAGTAGACCTTCGAAAAATACAAGGTTGAGGGATCATCCTCAGCATTCAGACTTTATAAAGAGTGCAACAAGAAATGTAAGGGTGCAATTAGGACGGCTAAGATCGAACATGAAAGACAAAAAAAGCAAAAAAGAGCAAAAAAAATCCCAAGAAATTCTTTAAGTATGTAAACAGTAAAAAAGGGAGGACAGACCATATTGGCCCCATAAAGAATGAGGAAGGACATCTGGTTACAAAGGATGGGGAGATGGCGAAGGTATTGAATTTATTCTTCTCCTCAGTCTTCACGAGTGAATCGGGGGGGCTTCAGTAACCAAAGCTGCAGTGTTTATCCTCATGACACAACACAAGAAGCACCTCCATGGTTAACAGAGGACAGAATTAAAATTAGACTTGAGAAACTTAACATTAATAAATCACCGGGACCAGATGGCTTGCATCCAAGGGTACTTAGGGAACTCAGTCAAGTGATTGCCAGACTGTTGTTCCTAATTTTTACAGACAGTCTACTGACTTGAATGGTACCAGCTGATTGGAGAAAAGCCAATGTAGCACCAATATTTAAAAATTGCCCAAAATACATCCCTGGGAATTACAGACCAGTTAGCCTAACATCAATAGTATGTAAACTCTTGGAGGGGATGATAAGGGACTAGCGAGCAGTGTTATATATATTCCTCGGAAATACCTTTGGAAGGCTTTGTTCATCATTTATACCACTTGTTGCAAGTTGATGTCCAAGGTTTATGGCACATGATTCTTTACTGCTTGTGAGTAATTTCCTTTATCATTTTACTTAATAAATGTTTTACAAAAGATAATGCACATGGCTGGTGCGCCCTTCTCTCTTTTTATTTCTCTGTCTGCTAGGAATCCCCATCCTTGAGGGCAGCAAGGCCAGTGTATCCCTTTTATATTGGGTCGACCACTTGTGCGCAGGAGTCTTTTTCTGTTTCTATATCGACTATATACAAGATTTTAGTAATAAGAACGGTATCATTAGCAGTAATCAGCATGGATTCATGAAGAATCGTTCTTGCCAAACCAATCTACTAACCTTCTATGAGGAGGTGAGTTGCCATCTAGATAAAGGAAGGCCCGTATCTGGATTTTGCAAAAGCATTTGACACAGTTCCCCATAAACGTTTACTGTACAAAATAAGGTCCGTTGGCATGGACCATAGGGTGAGTACATGGATTGAAAACTGGCTACAAGGGCGAGTTCAGAGGGTGGTGATAAATGGGGAGTACTCGGAATGGTCAGGGGTGTGTAGTGGGGTTCCCCAGGGTTCTGTGCTGGGACCAATCCTATTTAATTTGTTCATAAACGACCTGGAGGATTGGGATAAACAGTTCAATCTCTGTATTTGCAGACGATACTAAGCTATGCAGGGCAATAACTTCTCCGCAGGACGTGGAAACCTTGCAAAAAGATCTGAACAAATTAATGGGGTGGGCAACTACATGCAAATGAGGTTCAATGTAGGAAAATGTAAAACAATGCGTTTGGGTGGCAAAAATATGAATGCAATCTATACACTGCGGGGAGAACCTCTGGGAGAATCTAGGATGGAAAAGGACCTGGGGGTCCTAGTAGATGATGGGCTCAGCAATGGCATGCAATGCCAAGCTGTTGCTAACAAAGCAAACAGAATATTGGCATGCATTAAAAAGGGGATCAACTCCAGAGATAAAATGATAATTCTCCCACTCTACAAGACTCTGGTCCGGCCGCACCTGGAGTATGCTGTCCAGTTCAGGGCACCAGTCCTCAGGAAGTGGAAATGGAGCGAGTACAAAGAAGGGAAACAAAGCTAATAAAGGGTCTGGAGGATCTTAGTTATGAGGAAAGGTTGCAAGCACTGAACTTATTCTCTCTGGAGAAGAGACGCTTGAGAGGGGATATGATTTCAATATACAAATACCATACTGGTGACCCTACAATAGAAATAAAACTTTTTCGCAGAAGAGAGTTTAACAAGACTCGTGACCACTCATTAAAATTAGAAGAAAAGAGGTTTAACCTTAAACTACGCAGAGGGTTCTTTACTGTAAGAGCGGCAAGGATGTGGAATTCCCTTCCACAGGCGGTGGTCTCAGCGGGGAGCATTGATAGCTTCAAGAAACTATTAGATAAGCACCTGAATGACCGCAACATACAGGGATATAGAATGTAATACTGACACATAATCACACACATAGGTTGGACTTGATGGACTTGTCTTTTTTCAACCTCACCTACTATGTAACTATGACATTCTTGACAGTTAATGGCAGTCCTTTCCTCACACAGACACAGCGCTGGAGGAAAGGGCTGCGGATAACCGGCAAGTCTGTTTACATGTGATCAGCTGACATCACATGGTAAAGGGCCACTGTGATTGCGCTGGATGCACGTCCCAGGGGGCATGTGGGAAGCACGGTTTTAGCAGGATGTCCATGGATACCCTCCCTAAATTGGAAGCCTGGAGCTCGGATGGAAGGGGGGGGCCATCATTGTTTCTTGCACCGGGGCCCTGAAGGTTCTAGTTACGCCTCTGGTCTGAGAAGTGAAAAATTTCCCGTTTTGGACAACTAGGTGCCAACACAACTGAGCATGCTCAGACCTGAAAATAACTCTCATTTTAACTCAAGTGTCTTTTTTACCCGGCGCTATAGCAAATACCAAAATGAGAGCTAATTAGAGAGCATTTTTTTTAAGTGAAAATCTGCTCTATTCTAGTCCAAATCAGGTTTCAGCCATTGATTCTAATGTAACTTTCACAAAAAACCTTTTAATGTTGAGATGAAATGTATCTTTCGCTGAAATAAATTTTCCTTTGCAACATTGTTGCTTCTACTTAAAATATTTTGTTTTTAAGAATACTAGAATGTGGAATGTTTTGATGTTTTGGTAAAATATATTTTTCTCTGTCACTTTTACTTATTACTCTCCATCTCACAACAATCTTTACCCAAACTCACACAGGTGTCTTTATAATCCACAAACAATACCATTGCTGATGCAAATGTAAAATTAATCACAATTTTTTGTGCTTTTTATTATTTCCAAATATTCATAATTTGAACCCAAAAAATGTGATATGTGTACCAACATCAGAAAGCAAACTGTAATTCCCAAAAATTTGAGGGTAATATTCTACTCTCACCCACAAAAAAAACACCAAATATCACAGAATAAATCAAGAAGAATAACTCTTGAGCAATGTAATTCCATCACTTGTATGTCCAAAGAAAGGCAGTATTTGTGTTTTTTATGTGTATTTATGTGTAGGAGGCTCTCACATGTGGCAGCTCCGTGGCTTAGAGGTTAGAACTTCTGCTTAGTATCCCTGAGGGTATGGGTTCAAATCCCAAACATGTTGCTTCATATAGAGAAGTTGTCTCATCTCCCAGGTCCTATAACTATGTCTAAATGTAGTATTTATGTATAGGAGGGTTCCACCACCATTGTAAGTCTTTTCCAGATACACTATTTAGCCAAAAGTATTGGGACGCCTGCCTTTACACACACATGAACTTTAATGGCAGCCCAGTCTTTGTCCTTAGGGTTAAAATTTGATTTGGCCCACCCTTTGCAGCTAGAACAGCTTCTGGGAAGGCTGTCCACAAGGTTTAGTGTGTCTATGGGAATGTTTGATCATTCTTCCAGAAGTGCATTTGTGAGGCCAGGCACTGATGTTGGATGAGAAGGCCTGGCTCGCAGTCTCTATTCAGCCAAAGGGTGTTCTATCAGGTTGAGGCCAGGACTCTGTGCAGGCCAGTCAATTTTCTCCACCCCAAAATTGCTCATCCATGTCTTTATGGACCTTGCTTTGTGCACTGGTGTGCAGTCATGTTGGAACAGGAAGGGGCTTTCCCCAAACTGTTCCCACAAAGTTGGGAGCATGCAATTGTCCAAAATGTCTTGGTATGCTGAAGCCTTAGGAGTTGCCTTAACTGGAACTAAGAGGCCAAGCCCAACCCCTGAAAAACAACCCCACATCATAATCCCCCCTCCACCAAATCATTTGGACCAGTGCACAAAGCAAGGTCCATAAAGACATGGATAAGTGATTTTGGGGTGGAGGAACTTGATTGGCCTGGACAGAGTCCTGACCTCAACACAACAGAATACATTGGGGATGAATTAGAGAGGAGACTGTAGGTCAGGCCTTCTCGTCCAACATCAGTGCCTGACCTCACAAATGCACTTGGACGAATGGTCAAACATTCCCATAGACACACTCCTAAACCTTGTGGACAGCCTTCCCAGAAGATTTAAAGCTGTTATAGCTGCAAAGGGTGGGCCAAATGAGTTTTGAACCCAATACTAATACTGGGATGCCATTACAGTTCATGTGCGTTTAAAGGCAGGTGTCCCAATATATATATATATATATATATATATATATATATATATATATATATATATATATAGGCCAATATATTGTATATTGCTTGTGACACTGAGCATGGCTATGGACTTAGGGCTGGTTCACACCACAGAGATGCAGAGAACATGTGTGAGGCTGCCTGGTGGCTAAGTGGGTAGCAGTTCTGTCTAACAGCACCTGGGATGTTGGTTCAATTCCCCAACATGCTAATCCTTGTGTTGAAGTTTATATGTTCTCCCTGTGTGGGTTTCTCACCACAATCCAAAGACATGCTGGCATTGTATTTGTCTCCTGTCGAAATAGGTTCTAATGTAAGAAAGTTAATTTTGGACTTTATATTGGAAGCTCATTGCAGCCAGGGACTGATGTTAATGTTTATTAGCACTAATCATGCCCAGGGACTTGGGCATTTCAAATTTTAGGGTTTACACTGCACCTGTACATATGCTTAGAAAACTGTTGTTTATGTGGATGCAAATGGACTTTGATCTTTGTCTTGTAGTTGGAGATTTGATGCACATAGCCAAGGGCTAACACAGTTGCGAATAGTATTATGTGTTCCTGCCCATCAGGTGCAATCACTTTAGACATACATGAAGAGACAGATTGAAAGATACTGGTGGGCATGTACTTCTATTGGGTGTGTCAGTGTGCTAACAATACAACCTCTCTTATATAAAGGCCTGCAGTAGGGGAGTTTGTTTGGCCTGAGAAGGTCAGGGTATTTGCTGTGATTTGTGGGGGGAGAAGGAATGATATTGTGCATATTGACAAATGCCCAACTATAATCTATAATTCTATAATCTTGCAAATAAAAATGTGATGTGTTGCCCATTATACACTGAAATTAAAGCTGTGTCCACTCTAAGGTTTTGTCAAATTTTAGATTGTAAGCTCCTATGAGCAGGGCCCTTAAAATCCCGTTGCTAAATGTAGCACCATATATCCTGTCCACATTTTTTTGAAGCTAGTAAATGAATGTACCTTTTTTTTCTGCTGGCAAAATAAAAGTACATTATTGAGCTTTGTTGTGGTGTTTTTTTTTTCTTCTACTTTTCTTTCTCTTTAGTTTTTGTGGGTGGTGGTTTTGGGAAAGTGCAATATCTCTTATATTTTATTTCAATATGTATTTGTGCACCAAAAAAAAATCTCTTTGCTCTGGTTCACATTGATGCTACTTTGAAATTGCGCTACTTCACTTGAAGTAGCGCGATTTCAAAGTAGCAAGGTCAGCGTGATTTCTTGATAGACATCCGTGTGGCTTCATACACAAATGTCTATTGAAGTCGCACCTAAAATCGGCAAAAGTAGTGCAGGGGCTACTTAAGCAAATTGGTGCGGCGCCACAAAATTAGTGTCCCGGCCCTCCATTATTTAAGAACCGTCAGAAGACGAGAAGCGTCACACAGCGGGAGCCTCCCATAATGGTGGATGCGGAGCGGCCCGAGAAGAAGAAGGGAAGAAGATGCCGCGGAGGAAGATGCCAGACGAGAACACCGGAGGAAGAACCAGAAGAAGAAGAAGATGGAGGAAGAAACTAAAGGAAGATAGAAGAAAGAAGAAGCATTTAAATAAAGGAATTGACAAAAGCTGTCTCTTGTCATTTTTAACATTTTTGACACTTATTTTGTGAAATGGTAGGGGTACTTTTCACACAGGGGGGTCGGGATCTGGGGGTCCAGATGTTAAAGGGGGCTTCCAGATTCTGATAAGCCCCCCGCCCAAGCCCCCTGCCCGAGCCCCATTGACTTCCACTATTCCAGCATATGTGATCTGACAGGCATTATTGCCGGCAATAGAGCTGCTTTCCATTTGCATTAGCGCTGACTTTCTGAGTGATGAAGTCTTTCTGAGTTATTTTTTGGTACTGCAGGATAATTTTTTGGCGCTATAGTAAGTGACCCCCTATATACTCAATTGTACATGTTTCAAAAAATGTCTTCTTTCACAATTGTCTTGCTAGCGCTACACTTTTTTATTTCCCCATCAGTGCACATATCCCATTTGCCGTGTTAGCTGCTTTTCTTTTTGGGTAGCGCAGAATTATTTGTTATATCTTTCTTCTAATACAAAAAAGGTATACTTAGCACACAGATATTTGAGGCAAGAAATAGGAATATAAAACATTGCTTGAAGTGTCATACAATTGTCTGTTTTGGCAGAGTTCCGAGCTGAAGACATGATATTTATCCCTTTCTTCAAGCTGGAATACTTACCTTTTTTGGTAAAGTTTCCCACATGGAGACACCCCTAGTATCCACTGGATCACCTGTGTGGGACACTCTAAAAAGGGTGTTCTGGTGTCCCACACTAGTGCTCCTGCATCCAGATGTGTAAACAGCTGCTGAGTGTCCTCTTCTTATACTGAATCGAGTTTGCATTTCATTCTAGTTACAAACCCATCTAGACAACAAACTTATTTTAATACAAATAGGCCTGAACAAATGTAGTTAACCTGCATCTGCCAAAAACATCGTATTAGTGAGCGAACGAATGATGTTTACTACAAACGATTACTGTGCCCCTCGAACCTGAAACTTGCCATTTTAAACGTCATTTTAAACTGTACAACAGTAAAGAAAAGCACATGAAGCAGCGCTAAAGTAATAATAATAATAGGAACACACAACAAAATGCTTACTTTTTTGCAGCACTCTCTTGATTCTTCTGTACTGATCCTGCTCCCTCAATTTGAGGTCTGACCAGCGTTTCCTCAGGTGATCCTTGGATCGCTGTACCCCAAAATTCTTCTGCAGACTTTTCACAACTTTACTCATGATTTTGGCCTTTCTCACATTTAGGTTTCTGTACGGTTCATATTTCCCGTCATAGTCGGCCCTCTTCAAGATGTCCACCATCTCCACCATCTCAACAAAGGCCATATTTGACACCTTAAATCTCCTGGATTGGGACGTTTGTGGCTCTGGGCTTTCCTCGTCATTGCTGCTCTCCTCTGCATGCACCTGTTGTCTCTCCGCCATGTGCTCTTTCACTGCGCCGAAAGAGAAGGGGCGGGGAATATACTAGAAAGAAGGTCAGGGGCGGGCGGAGTTTCACGCATGTGCAGTGTATATAAAGCGTAACACGCGTGCGTCCTACGTGCGATCTGTGAGCAGAGGACGAAGCACTGATCGTGCTAACGAAGTTACGAAGGTACAGTTTTAACTTGGGGCGTCAGTGGCCTATACTGCTTATAGATTGAGGCCTATATTGGGACAAGATTAGGAGAGTTTAGCCTGACATTAGGGTTTGTCTTCTGTTGTGTCTTGCAGATAAAATGAATAGATTCAACGATCATGACTTCCTGCCCAACTTCATTGATAAAAACAGGGAGCTGCCCTGTCTGTGGCAGGTGAAACACCCTTTTTATAATAATAAAATAAAGAGGAAGGCAGCGCTGGATCAATTGCTGGAATTGGTGAAGCCGGTGATTCCCACGGCAACCATCCCCTATATTTGAAGTGCAAAATTGGTGGACTGAGGAGCACATATAATAGGGAGCGCAAAAAAGTCCAGGATTCCATGAGATCAGAAGCAGCAACAGATGACATTTATGTCCCAGGCTCTGGTACTACGACAGACTGTGGTTTTTCTCAGACCAGACTAAAATCAGGCTATCACTCTCAACCCTTCCTTCCACTCTTCCTTCCACTCTTCCTTCCACCTCAGATGAGGCTTCAGAGGTCCAACCTGGGCCTTCCACCCAGGAAGATGTGGAGGAGCCCAGCTTGAGCCAGGTCTAGCATTGTTCAACATATTTCTTGACCAAAAATGAATGATGTTAACTAGATGTTATTATTGATCACTGATTTCTGATTTCACAAAGTGGTTTACATATCAATAGACAGTAGTAGCCAAAAATGATTGTGACAAGAATGACAAATGCTGGGGTCAGAATGATAGTCTTTTCTATTTGTTAACATTGAATTTGCAACAGTCATAAGCTCGAAATTGTGTGTGATTGATGACCAAAAAACTAAAACTATGTCCCATTTTCATACACAGGAAAGTCTCAGCCAGGAGGAGGCCGTGGAAAGTGGCAGCCAGGAGGTGGCCATCGAAAGTGGCAGCCAGGAGGTGGCCATGCCCAGTAGCCTGACCGGATTGCAGGTTCCTCCCCTCCGCCTTCCAACAAAAAGGCCCAGGAAGGGGAGTAAAGTGGAGGAGTCAGCGCATTCTTCAATCTTCAAGAGGCCTATGCCTGCATGGCAGCCAGCAAAATGCAGGAAATGGATGTGGGCCAACCAGAGGCGGCTCTAGGCTTTGTGAGACCTTAGGCAAATTTTACACATGAGGCCCCACTCACGCCCATAATGGGAAAAAAAATTCAAGCAATAAAAATGACTGCAGAAAGATGCACGGATCTAGCACACAGTTCATCAGCACCACTTCCAGGGCACACTCCTCACCCATCAGACATATGCAGTCTAAAAAACATCTGGGATCCAGCAAGGTGGCAACCTACCCCTCTAAGAATTTCCCATGCCTTGGGAGGAAGGAGAGTGGGGGAATCCCAACACAGTGCAGAAAGACGGGGAGAGAGAGAGGGGGAGGGGTGGGAAAGAAGGGAAGAGAAGGGGTAGAGGGGGGAGATAGGGGGGAGGGAGAGGGGTAAGGGAGAGGGGGAGAGAGAGAAGGGGGGAGAGAGGGAGAGAGAGAAGGGAGGAGAGGGAGAGAGAGAGAGAGATAGGGGAGGGAGAGGGGGGAGGGAGAGGGAGAGGGGGAGAGAGAGAGAGGGGGGAGAAAGAGGGGGGAGAGAGGAAGGGGAGAGGGGGGAGAGAAAGTGGGGAGAGAGGGAGGGATAGGGGGAGTGATTGGGGGTGGGAGAGACTGGGGTTGACACAGAAGAGGGCGGTAAGAATGAGAGGGGGTGAGGGAGAGAGAGAAGGGTTGTGGAAGAGGGGGGGAGCAAGAGAGAAAGAGACGAGGGGTGGGAGAGAAGGGAAGAGGGGGAGGGAGAGAGGGAGGGAGAGGGGGGGAGAGAGGGAGGGAGAGGGAGAGAGAGATGGGGAGAGAGGGGAGGGAGAGAGAGGGGGGAGAAAGAGAGAGGGAGAGAGAGGGGGGAAGAGAGAGAGAGGGGGGTGAGAGAGGGAGGGGGGAGAGAGAGAGGGAGAGAGAGGGAGGGAGAGAGGGAGTGAGTGGTGGGAGGGGGTGATTGGGGGTGAGAGAGACTGGGGGTGACACAGAGGAGGGAGGTGAGAAAGAGAGGGGGTGAGGAAGAGAGAGAAGGGTTGTGGAAGAGAGGGGTGGTGTGAGAGAGAAAGAGACGAGGGGGGAGAGAGGGGGAGAGAGAGAGGGGGAAGAGAGAAGGGGGAGAGGGAGGGAGAGGGGGGAGAGAGAGGGGGGGAGAGAGAGGGGGAGGGAGGGAGATAAAGGGGGGAGAGAGAGAGGGGGAAGAGAGAGAGGGAGAGAGAGGAGAGAGAGGGGAGAGAGGGAGGGAGAGAGGGAGGGAGGGAGTGGTGGGAAGAGGTGAGTGAGGGTGAGAGAGACTGGGGGTGACACAGAGGAGGGAGGTGAGAAAGAAAGGGGGTGAGGGAGAGAGAAAAGGGTTGTGGAAGAGAGGGGTGGTGCGAGAGAGAAAGAGATGAGAGGTGAGAGAGAGGGGGAGAGAGAGGGAGAAGGGGGAGAGAGAGAGGGGGAGAGGGAGAGAGAGGTGGGAGAGAGAGGGGGGGAGAGAGAGAGAGAGGGGGGGAAAGAGAGAGAGAGGGGGGGAAAGAGAGAGGGTGTGAGTGGTTGGAAGGGGTGAGTGGGGGTGAGAGAGACTGGGGTGACACAGAGGAGGGAGGTGAGAAAGAGAGGGGAGGTATGAGGGAGAGAGACGAGGGGTGAGAGAAAGGAGGGTGACATAAAGAGGGAAAGGGGGGTGAGAGAGATCCCTAGCCCTGTCCCTGTCTGCAGACCCTCCTGTGTTCCATGTCCCAGTCTGTGAGAGCACTGAGCAGGAGAGGGGGGGCAAAGAACAGGGAGGAGCTGGAGAGCACTGGGGGTGTGGGGTCAGAAAGCACTGGGGAAGGTGGAGAGCATAGTAGGGGTGGGGGTTGGAGAGCACGGGGGAGCTTGAGAGGAGGGGAGTCAGAATGCGAGTGGAAAGCAGGGGGAGCTGGAGAGCAGGGGGGTGGAGAGCACTGGGGGAGGAGCCAGGGAGCACAATGAGGGGCCAGAGAGCATGGGGGGAAGCCAGGGAGCACAGGGAGGGTCGGAGAGCACAGGGGGCGCAGAAGAAGTTAGATAGGAGGAGCGGTGGGCGGCTGCATATAGTGGAATTTAACTTTTTATATTCCTCCTGCAGCCGCTGAATGCTAACTTCTCCTCCTCTCCTTCCTGCAGATGATTCAGCGGCTGCAGAAGGAATATAGAAAGATCAATTCCACTATATGCCGCCGCCCACCGCTCCTCCTATCCAGGCACACAGGAAGGCTGCACGGGCACTCACCTTCTCTCTGGTTGGCCAGGCGGCATCAGGAGATTGGAGGCTGAGCTCCTTCATCTTCAGTCACGGGGCAGCTCAGCTGGAGGCAGGTGCGGAGAGGTCGGTTGAGCGCAGGCTGAAGGAGCAGCCCAGCTGCAGCTCCCACATGGACATGCCGCCGCCCGCACACACGCCTTGTAGAGAAGGCACCTGGAGCCGGGTGCTGTCATCTGGCCGCTGCCGCTACCTAGAGGCCTCGACTGTCCCGCTGTCCGCACCTGCTGCCATCGGACCGGAATGCAACCGATCCGTGCTGGGGCCGCTATTCCTTGGGAAGTACCCGATTTGTCAGTCAGCCCCGGAGCCACAGAGCTCCAGCGGGGGTAGGCGGAGCCGCCGGCATCGACATCAGTGATTGAGCACAAGCAAATTAGGTGGCCGTGAGGCCCCTGTCAGTGCGGGGCCTTAGGCGGCCGCCTAAATTGCCTAATTAGAGAGCCGCCTCTGGGGCCAACGCTTCATTTTTGAGGAAGTCACCATGCAAAGAAAATTGGCTGGCCTAGCCTTTTGGTTCCAAATGCGAAGCATGCCCGATTTTACAGAAGAATTTTTGGTAAAACAGGCATTGAGAGGTTAAGGGTGCTTGGTGGCCAGACGGCCGCCGGCCTGTCACTTTTGATATTTTGCACTCTTTCTTCTTGCAGACGGCCGCAGTTTGTTCATCTGGGTTTGAGTCGTTAGTATTCCGGGCGGCATTTGCGTTGGCATTTTATGGAGCCCTCAGGGTGGGGGAACTGGTCAGCCCTTCCAAGGCGTGCATGGGGGCCTGTCGGTGGACAACGTCCACTGTGACGGCTTGGCGGTCAGGCTATTCATCCGCTGGATCAAGCCGGCCAGGGGGCTCACATTGATTTGCGCCAAATCCAGGACTCATTCACATGCCCGGTGAAGGCAGTACTGGAATACTTAAGGCTTTGCCCAGCAGTGGCTGGTTCTTTTCTGGTTCACTCGAATGGTTCGGCTTTATCTAAGTTTCAATTTGTATCGGTATTTCCGCGCTGCCTCTCGGCGGCAAGTACCGAGGCCAGTAGTTTTCCATCACATTCTTTTAGGATCGGGGCAGCCACGGAGTTTGGACAGCGCTGTGGTTAAGCGTTTTGGCAGATGGGAATCCGATTCAAAATCTACGTCTGCCCCCATTTGATTTAGTACGGGTGGGTTTTATAAAAAAAAAAACTGAAAGGAAAAGGGGGGGCGTCCTGTGTCTTGTTGTTTGTGTTTATTTTTTCCATGATCTGTCAAGTGGTAATGGTGGTAAGATGGTGATGGGTGTATGTTCTATGTTTCATTTTTTCTTTCAGATCATACTTTCCTCGTTTGGATCCTGAGGCATTCTTGTGTTTATTGGGGGGCAAAGAAGGGCCGACAGCTGGGTTTTCCAAGAGCAGAAGCCAGCATCCGGTGAATTGGAATTCCGGGGATGTTATGGAGCAGGGTGGTTCCGGAAGTTAACAGGATCTCCAGATGGGATAGGCCCCCAGCTATATTGGTCATATATGCAGGTGGTAATGACCTGGGGGTTAGATCTACTAGGCACCTGATACTGGATGTTAAATTTGATGTGCTGCGACAGCAAGCGGCATTCCCCAACACAGTAGTGGTATGGTCAGAGATGGTGGCCTGCACCACCTGGCGTCTTGCCCAGTCAGTGGCCAAGCTCAACAGGGCCCGGGTTAAGACCAATAAAGAGGTTGGGAAGTTTATTGCAAGGAATGGGGGTCTGATAGACAGGCTTAAAGAGCTTCAGTTTGAGACGTGGAGATATCTCCGTGAGGATGGAGTTCACCTTAATGAGGTGGGTACAGACCTGTAGTTCTTAGGTTTACAGGATGGGATACAGCGAGCATACGTTGTTGGTGGGGCACAAAGGTGTGAGGATTGGGTCTTTGGAGGCATTTGGAAGTAAACTGATGGAATTTAAGGGTTGGGACACATCTGAGGTATGGGTCCCCGGGGAATGCCAGTTATGTGGTTAACTGGGAGTGTATGGTGTATCTACTAAAGGTGGTTCATCCCCGAGTTGGTGCAATGCGAAAGGGACCAAAAATGGTTTAAGCAGATATAAGGTAAAGAGTGGATACATAGTGCCTCCAAGGATCAGCAACTAAAAGTTTATGCTTTGTTTTTGTGGATATTGTTAATTATTTCTTAATCGAACATCACGGGACACAGAGCCATAGTAATTACTATGTGGGTTATAGGCCACCTTCAGATGATGGACACTGGCACACCCTAAGACAGAAAGCCCACTCCCTATATAACCCCTCCCACTACTGGGAGTACCTCAGTTTTTTCGCCAGTGTCTAAGGTGTTGGTCACGAGTAAAGATGTGCTGTGCTCAGGGGCATGTCTGGATGTAAGCCAAAAAGGACATGTTTCTGTGGAGCTCTGCTGATCCTGTCTCAATCCACCACCATCCTGAGTTTTAACCTACCCAGCGAGCCTCCAAAACCTCCATCCAGGTCCCTGAACAGCTCCTGCACCTAAATTGTGGATCCTGGCAAGCCAGCTGTTTCACTACCCGGCCCGCGGCCGGCTCCATACAGCCGAAGCCTGCCGCCATCTTGCGGCCTATGAGGCCTCTTCATCCTCCACGCTTGGGTCCAGCGATCTGCGGGACGAGGGGCAGGGTGTGGACCGGGTCAACTGGGTGTGGACCACAGGAGGACCCCCAGAGGATCCCTCAGGGCCAATTCCCCATGCCCGCGGCCCTTGCTGCATTGAGGCCTCTGGAGCCAGCTACATCCTCCAGGCGCGGTAAACCGACCACCCATTCCTCCCTCCCTTGAACCGGAGTCCTGGGGGGGTGCAGACAGCCACATATCACAGGGGGGTTGATAGCAGGTGAAGGGAGAAGACGCACCCCACTGGAACTTTGCTCCTGTGCCAACGCATCAGTACTGACGTAGGGCTCCTCAGGATCCTCCTCCACCTCAGGTTGAACCTCGGATGGGCCACCCTAGGACCCGTTACTCAAAATCAGGTGCAAAGGCTAATCGTACCCCCCACCGGCTGCCTCATCTGCGCGACTGTCCACGGCTGGGATGGAGGGGGCGGCAGTGGCCCCCACAGGAGCAGAGATCCTGGCAGCCATCACATCCTGCAAGGAAGCCCTGACAGCTAAAACTGACTTCTTGACAGTGGATGTCGGTCTCATCCGCCAGGACATGGACAAATTTCGGTCACGCATTGCGGAGGTGGAGGACAGGGTCTTCACAGTGGAGGAGATGGTCCGGTCGGACTCCAGGGAGGTGAGGGCCCTGCAGCTCCAAGTGAAGGCGCTCCAGGAGCATGCAATTGACACAGAGAACCGCCTCAGGCGAAACAACATCCGCATACTTGGGTTGCCCGAGAGAGGCAACGCGCCATGCCTGAAATTAAATACGAGAATACCAGACTGCTCTTTTTCCCGGATTTCTCTCAGGAAGTACAACAACGCCACAAGTCTTTTACTGGCGTGAATCGCCGTCTCCGGGAAAAGGGAATACGCTTTGGCCTTTTGTACCCCGGCAGGCTACGAATCACTGATGGCAACAATACTCGCTTTTTTGACTGGATACCCGCTAACTACGTACAACTGAGTATCCATCCAGCAGGGAACAGCAACGTATCACTTTCCCCTTCAACGAGACTGTCTCCTGGTGACTCCCAGCATTCTTCACGCTCTGTCCCCAAACCTTCTCTCCTTGCTACATTCCACCTTTGCCCTAAATGAATATCAGATACTTTATTTTTGCTTACTAGACGGCCGCTCACTCCTGCTCGAGGAGCTCCAACAGCTAACACTGAATCACCCCACCTTTGACTAGAAGAGACCCCTGTTGTCCCCTGTTTTCCTTCCAACACTTTGGATCCCCCTCCCTGAGCCGAGATGGACTTCCCCGGGGAGTGCTTCATCCACCCCCGGCCCTGTGGTACAACTTCTAGAGGTCCCAATGACCTAAGGATTCTGTTTTTTTCAGTTATGGGACAAAACCCTGCATCAGTTTTTTGGCTCTCTGGCCTATTTTTTTGGCCTCTGAGCTGGGTAGGTATGATGTCTGGTTAGGGTGTTATGTGTTCTGGGGAGAGGGGTTTCTCTGTTTTGAAGATATGGTTACACAATGTACTGCTCACCTGCTTCATTGGTCTCTGACCCTACTGAATACATGTGCCAATATTAGGTTTACCTACATCTATTGGGTTATTAGGCTCATCCTGCTCCTGTTCCCCCCTGGTGTTCCATTATGGCTCCCTCAGATGCTGAGCTACTGACCATTTTGTCATGGAACGTCAGGGGGCTTAACTCCAAATACAAACGATCACTGTTATTCCAATATTTAAAACTGCATAACCACCACATAGTACTGTTGCAGGAGACGCACTTAACTGGTAGTAAGGTTCTGACTCTGAAAAAGCCCTGAGTGCAAAGGGCACTTCATGCGACCTATTCCTTGTATTCTCGAGGGGTGTCTATACTGATCAGCATACGAGTTCCATGTGTAATTTATGATGTTCATTTGGATCCCCAGGGGAAATTTGTTATGGTAGGGTTGAGCATGTATAACAAGAAATATGCCATCGTGAATGTCTATCTGCCTCCTCCGAGCCAGATACAGATGCTGTACGCACTCTATGGGAGACTGGCTCCGCATTGCTCAGCGCATGTCCTGTTCATGGGAGATTTTAATGCTACACTGTCCCGTGACCTGGATAGGCCTTCCCTTCAATCTACTTTTAATTCTGATCTCGGAACGTGGGCTCAGGCAACAGAGTTCCAGGAGGCATGGCGGTGGCTTTACCCCCACAATAGAATATACTCCTGCTTTTCGACCACATTTAAAACCTCCTCCCAAATTGATCTTGCTTTTGCCAATGCTGCCTTGCTGGCCAGCATCCAAGAGGCAAGTTACCTTCCCTCTGGCCTCTGTGACCACCACCCACTTAAATTAACCATTAGGACCAACTGGTCGTGGAGCAAAGCCCTTTGGAGGTTACAACCCCATTGGATTAATCACGAGGCAGTCCATGACCGGGTCTCTCCTTCCTTGCAGGACTATTGGGCGCATAATGTGGGATCAGCCTCCCTGGAGATGACATGGGACGCTTCAAAAGCTCACAGCAGGTAAATATATCTCGGCTGTGGCGGCGGTTAGGGCGGAGCTTGGGGGCAAGATCTCTGACCTGCAGCACAAGGTTGAAGAGGCTCTGAATCAATATTCAGCCTCGGCAACGGTCCCCAACTTTGAGCACCTTTCATCGCTTAGGTGAGAACTGCATCTCCATGTTTCAGGCACCACTAGGGATGAGCTTCGTGTTCGAGTCGAACCCATGTTCGACTCGAACATCATCTGTTTGGTCATTCGCCGAATTGTGAACGATATGGGCCATTTGCGCCAAATTCGAGTGGCGTGTCACGACCCATAATTCACTGCGGCATCGCAGTGCATTGCTGGCTGATGATTGGCCAAGCATGCACTATGCCCCCCCTGCTTGGCCAATCACAGCGCCGTCTGTACAGAGAGCTGTAATTGGCCAAAGCCAGGGTGGCTTTGGCCAATTATGGCTCAGGGGGTTTAGTACATGCCCCACACTATATAAGGCCGCCTGCACGTCGGCCCTGTGTAGTGTGTTCCGGCGTTGAGAGACAGAGACAGAGAGACAGTGTCATTTAATGTATATATACACTGTATTAAGTTTAGCTAGATCTGTTCTTGTTATTCTCTTCCTACTGACAGGCAGGCAGGTGTTGTTACAGTATTTACAGCTACCTTATGAAAATTGCTGGTGTTCTTCTGATCCTATTAGTACCACAGTCTGGCAGCTACAGTATTTACAGTTAGTGTAGTGCGACCTCTGCACAGTGTTCAGCTAAAGCTACAAGTTAGTGTAATGCGACCTCTGCACAGTGTTCAGCTAAAGCTACCTGTAGAAGGTTGGTGGTGTTTTCCTGAACCTTTCACTACCGCAGGCAGCTACATTATTTACAAGTTAGTGTAGTGCGTCCTCTGCACAGTGTTCAGCTAAAGCTACCTGTAGAAGATTGGTGGTGTTTTCCTGATCCTATCACTACCGCAGGCAGCTACATTATTTACAAGTTAGTGTAGTGCGTCCTCTGCACAGTATTCAGCTAAAGCTACGAGTTAGTGTAGTGCGACCTCTGCACAGTGTTCAGCTAAAGCTACAAGTTAGTGTAGTGCGACCTCTGCACAGTGTTCAGCTTAAGCTACAAGTTAGTGTAGTGCGACCTCTGCACAGTGTTCAGCTAAAGCTACCTGTAGAAGATTGGTGGTGTTTTTCTGATCCTATCACTACCGCAGGCAGCTACATTATTTACAAGTTAGTGTAGTGCGTCCTCTGCACAGTGTTCAGCTAAAGCTACAAGTTAGTGTAGTACGACCTCTGCATAGTGTTCAGTTAAAGCTACAAGTTAGTGTAGTGCGACCTCTGCAAAGTGTTCAGCTAAAGCTACAAGTTAGTGTAGTGTGACCTCTGCACAGTGCTCAGCTAAAGCTACCTGTAGAAGATTGGTGGTGTTTTTCTGATCCTATCACTACCGCAGGCAGCTACATTATTTAGACGTTAGTGTAGTGCGAGCTCTGCACAGTGTTCAGCTAAAGCTACCTGTAGAAGGTTGGTGGTGTTTTCCTGATCCTGTCACTACCGCAGGCAGCGCCATTTTTTAAACGTTAGTGTAGTGTGTCCTCTGCACAGTGTTCAGCTAAAGCTACGAGTTAGTGAAGTGCGACCTCTGCACAGTGTTCAGCTAAAGCTACCTATAGAAGATTGGTGGTGTTTTTCTGATCCTATCACTACCACAGGCAGCTACATTATTTACAAGTTAGTGTAGTGCGACCTCTGCACAGTGTTCAGCTAAAGCTACAAGTTAGTTTAGTGCTACCTCTGCACAGTGTTCAGCTAAAGCTACAAGTTAGTGTAGTGCGACCTCTGCACAGTGTTCAGCTAAAGCTACAAGTTAGTGTAGTGTGACCTCTGCACAGTGTTCAGCTAAAGCTACAAGTTAGTGTAATGCGACCTCTGCACAGTGTTCAGCTAAAGCTACCTGTAGAAGGTTGGTGGTGTTTTCCTGATCCTATCACTACCGCAGGCAGCTACATTATTTACAAGTTAGTGTAGTGCGTCCTCTGCACAGTGTTTAGCTAAAGCTACCTGTAGAAGATTGGTGGTGTTTTCCTGATCCTATCACTACCGCAGGCAGCTACATTATTTAAACGTTAGTGTAGTGCGTCCTCTGCACAGTGTTCAGCTAAAGCTACGAGTTAGTGTAGTGCGACCTCTGCACACTGTTCAGCTAAAGCTAAAAGTTAGTGTAGTGCGACCTCTGCACAGTGTTCAGCTAAAGCTACATGTTAGTGTAGTGCGACCTCTGCACAGTGTTCAGCTAAAGCTACCTGTAGAAGATTGGTGGTGTTTTTCTGATCCTATCACTACCGCAGGCAGCTACATTATTTACAAGTTAGTGTAGTGCGTCTTCTGCACAGTGTTCAGCTAAAGCTACAAGTTAGTGTAGTGTGACCTCTGCAAAGTGTTCAGCTAAAGCTACCTGTAGAAGGTTGGTGGTGTTTTCCTGATCCTGTCACTACCGCAGGCAGCGGCATTATTTAAACGTTAGTGTAGTGTGTCCTCTGCACAGTGTTCAGCTAAAGCTACCTGTAGAAGATTGGTGGTGTTTTTCTGATCCTATCACTACCACAGGCAGCTACATTATTTACAAGTTAGTGTAGTGCGACCTCTGCACAGTGTTCCGCTAAAGCTACAAGTTAGTTTAGTGCGACCTCTGCACAGTGTTCAGCTAAAGCTACAAGTTAGTGTAGTGCGACCTCTGCACAGTGTTCAGCTAAAGCTACAAGTTAGTGTAGTGTGACCTCTGCACAGTGTTCAGCTAAAGCTACAAGTTAGTGTAATGCGACCTCTGCACAGTGTTCAGCTAAAGCTACCTGTAGAAGGTTGGTGGTGTTTTCCTGATCCTATCACTACCGCAGGCAGCTACATTATTTACAAGTTAGTGTAGTGCGTCCTCTGCACAGTGTTTAGCTAAAGCTACCTGTAGAAGATTGGTGGTGTTTTCCTGATCCTATCACTACCGCAGGCAGCTACATTATTTAAACGTTAGTGTAGTGCATCCTCTGCACAGTGTTCAGCTAAAGCTACGAGTTAGTGTAGTGCGACCTCTGCACACTGTTCAGCTAAAGCTAAAAGTTAGTGTAGTGCGACCTCTGCACAGTGTTCAGCTAAAGCTACATGTTAGTGTAGTGCGACCTCTGCACAGTGTTCAGCTAAAGCTACCTGTAGAAGATTGGTGGTGTTTTTCTGATCCTATCACTACCGCAGGCAGCTACATTATTTACAAGTTAGTGTAGTGCGTCCTCTGCACAGTGTTCAGCTAAAGCTAAAAGTTAGTGTAGTGTGACCTCTGCAAAGTGTTCAGCTAAAGCTACAAGTTAGTGTAGTGTGACCTCTGCACAGTGTTCAGCTAAAGCTACCTGTAGAAGATTGGTGTTGTTTTTCTGATCCTATCACTACCGCAGGCAGCTACATTATTTACACGTTAGTGTAGTGCGAGCTCTGCACAGTGTTCAGCTAAAGCTACCTGTAGAAGGTTGGTGGTGTTTTCCTGATCCTGTCACTACCGCAGGCAGCTGCATTATTTAAACGTTAGTGTAGTGCGTCCTCTGCACAGTGTTCAGCTAAAGCTACGAGTTAGTGAAGTGCGACCTCTGCACAGTGTTCAGCTAAAGCTACCTGTAGAAGATTGGTGGTGTTTTTCTGATCCTATCACTACCACAGGCAGCTACATTATTTACAAGTTAGTGTAGTGCGTCCTCTGTACAGTGTTCAGCTAAAGCTACAAGTTAGTGTAGTGCGACCTCTGCACAGTGTTCAGCTAAAGCTACAAATTAGTGTAGTGCGACCTCTGCACAGTGTTCAGCTAAAGCTACAAGTTAGTGTAGTGTGACCTCTGCACAGTGTTCAGCTAAAGCTACAAGTTAGTGTAGTGTGACCTCTGCACAGTGTTCAGCTAAAGCTACAAATTAGTGTAGTGCGACCTCTGCACAGTGTTCAGCTAAAGCTACAAGTTAGCGTAATGCAACCTCTGCACAGTGTTCAGCTAAAGCTACCTGTAGAAGGTTGGTGGTGTTTTCCTGATCCTATCACTACCGCAGGCAGCTACATTATTTACAAGTTAGTGTAGTGTGTCCTCTGCACAGTGTTCAGCTAAAGCTACCTGTAGAAGATTGGTGGTGTTTTCCTGATCCTATCACTACCGCAGGCAGCTACATTATTTAAACGTTAGTGTAGTGCGTCCTCTGCACAGTGTTCAGCTAAAGCTATGAGTTAGTGTAGTGCGACCTTTGCACAGTGTTCAGCTAAAGCTCAAAGTTAGTGTAGTGCGACCTCTGCACAGTGTTCAGCTAAAGCTACAAGTTAGTGTAGTGCGACCTCTACACAATGTTCAGCTAAAGCTACAAGTTAGTGTAGTGCGACCTCTGCACAGTGTTCAGCTAAAGCTACCTGTAGAAGATTGGTGGTGTTTTTCTGATCCTATCACTATCACAGGCAGCTACATTATTTACATGTCAGTGTAGTGCAACCTCTGCACAGTGTTCAGCTAAAGCTACCTGTAGAAGGTTGGTGGTGTTTTCCTGATCCTATAACTACCGCAGGCAGCTACATTATTTAAACGTTAGTGTAGTGCGTCCTCTGCACAGTGTTCAGCTAAAGCTACCTGTAGAAGGTTGGTGGTGTTTTCCTGATCCTATCACTACCGCAGGCAGCTACATTATTTAAACAGTGTAGTGCGTCCTCTGCAAAGTGTTCAGCTAAAGCTACCTGTAGAAGGTTGGTGGTGTTTTCCTGATCCTATCACTCTCAAAAAACAAAAAATGTATCATAGCACAGAGTGGTACTGTGGATACATAAATAGTATGAAAGTGCGGCGTCCTGAAAACGATAATTCAATGAAAGAAGGGGGGGGGGGACTTTAGGACTTTGTAGGCACAGTGACACCAAATATCTTACAAAAATAGTTGATTGAAAAAACATAATTAAGCAGTAATTATTAAAAAAACACAAGTATTCTATGTACAGGAGATACTTCATGTAATTGTTGCTATACAAAACCACCTCTACACATGGGACCTTGGATATAGGGATAACATATCCAGAGTGAGTAGATATCTGAGGAAGTGGCTGGACAGCAGTTCAACAACAGGTAACTTCATATCAGAGAGTGCTCAACATGTTCCACGTGCCTAGACGTTTCTTCAGGAGCAAGGACAGTTGTGGCTAACAGAATGGATAAAATTAATATAATTAATATACAATAATCAGACAAAAAAATTATAATACACAACGTAAAAACAGTGTAAACAGTTCAGGAACCTCAGGCAGCCAGGCAGCAAAGGTAAGGGCTAAGGCACCCAGAAGGGGCGATGAAAAGACACCACGGGGGCATGCAAAATATAGTGTTACCATGTGAATAGGGGAATAGGAAAAAAGGCATCTCAAGTGAAAGCCAAAATGAAAAAATGTGTATCTAGTGGATAAAGAGGAGGGGAGGGGAGGGAAAGAGGGACGGAAAAGAAAGGGGAAGGCAGAAAGGAAGGGGAAAAGAAAAAGAAGAAAGGAGGAAGAGAGGGGGAGGGGGAGGGAGAAAGGGAGGGAGAAGAGGAGGGGGAGGGGGAAAAAAAAGGGGGGAAATGTTGGAAGGAAGGAAAACGTAAGATACTTACTATAATACTATGGATAAAATAATGTGTAGATGCACACACACAGTGGTAAAAAAGACGGTGGAACGGGGCTGGTTAACATACGTGATGTATGGTCCAGAATAGGTATATGCATTCACATTGCCTAAGGAGGAATATATATAGCAGAAATTTAATAGTGAACAATAATAATGGTCTAAATGGGTCACCCATAATCAAACACTCACCAACACGATGGGTTGTTTGGAGTAATTTATATATAATGTGTAGTATAGGGGTAAAGTCTACTCCTAGGGATATTGCTGGTTAGCATATATCTGTCAAGGAAGAGGGATCCAGAAAAAGCCTAAGCAGTATATATGGATAATTCAACAACAGTCACCAAGATGTATCTGGGATAGGACATAGTCTGCCTGGAGTATAAAGAGAGTACACCAATGAGGATAAGGACCAAGGGGTAATAAAAAAGGTTAATCAAAAGGAAGGTAAACTAGTCTGAATCTACATAAGGCTAATTACTGCAATTAGGCAAATTGTACCTGGGCAGTGTGAGTGCAGCGTTCCAACCCGGCCGTCTGTGGTGTCAGCTTGTACAAGGTATAGGACCTACTCCTATTTAAATGCACGTCCCGTCCGTAGTCAACGAATTGGCGCAGCCGACGTGACGTCATCCGGACCGGCCGAAAAGATTCTAGTGCGCATGTGCACCGCTCGGCTGAGAGCGTCATCGAATGGGATGTCGCTCCCGTCCAAGGGAGGGTGCACGCGCAACATGGAATGACATTGGCCAGGGAGGGCAGAAGCGCCGGCTCCCCCATTGGCCAATGTATGCGTCACACCAACAGATGGAGGAATAGTGTGACGCTGGGCGGCCGCGTGGTGACTAAGAACTCACCCACAAGGGGGCGCCCGCCCCGGTCAAGCAGCCAGGCAAGCAGAGGAAACATGAACCATTCAGTATTAGACTATAGCACAAGTTAGACATTGTATAACCAAAATACATAAGTCTATAAATCATTGTCAATAGTTCTCTATGGCTGCAGTGCACAGTGCCTAAAGGGGGGACCTGGCAATAATAGATCCAAAAAAGATTTTTATGAGTGTAATTTGTACAAGACATGTATATGCATAATAGGGCTCAGATTGTACAATAGAACTGAAGAGGCAGAAACCCAAAACATAGATTGATCACATCTATATGTATGAACGTCAAACCATGGCTTGGAATGAAATCATTGCACTAGAGGATAGAAAAAGACTGTGAGTAGATTTGAGGCAATAGGCGTTACAGGAATGGTTTATATGATTGGGCTTCATTTATACCAGGAGCATGGATGGCATTCAAGCGCTCGGTCCAAAGTGTCTCTCTTTGAAGTATTAGTTTATCCCAATTCCCACCCCGTGGATTCTGGGGGATCACTGCGAGGGCAATAAAGGAGACCACCGAGGTGTCAAATTTATGGTATAGGTCTAGATGTCTGCTTACTGCATTTTTCCCCCTCCGGAATAATAGATATGATCTTTGATGCGAAAACGAAACTGCCTAATGGTTTTCCCGACATAAAAGGCTTTGCATGTCATTAAATAAACTATGCCTTGAGTCTCGCAGTCAGCATAAAAGGTAGGGGTAAAAATTTCCCCATTAGGTAAGATAAAACGGTACCTGTTTGATTCCAAGGGCAGAACGTGCACCTACCACATCTAGCGATACCATTGGAATGATGTTGAGGTGTTGTGTTATTGAGGTAGTGGCTTGACGTAAGTTTGTCCCGTAGGGACCTAGACCTGCGAAAGGTGAT
The DNA here is from genome assembly GCA_037952835.1 of Lithobates septentrionalis. NCBI lineage: Eukaryota > Metazoa > Chordata > Amphibia > Anura > Ranidae > Lithobates > Lithobates septentrionalis. The sequence continues at coordinate 1,980,165 of JBBDGP010001379.1, forward strand.
ATTGGGAGTAGGGCTGATGTATTTGGCCAGAATAGGGTCATCCCGCAGTAGGGACTAATGTGTTGTCAAGACCTCGCGTAATTCAGCGTGGTGTTGAGAGTATCTAGTGATATATCTAACAATCTGGTTGGATTTAGGGGTCTAAGTTTTATATAACAGAGAGTTGCGTGATTGGCGCAAGGCTCTGTTATTAGGCACGACGTAGAAGGGATTTGCTGTAACCTCTTGCCTTTAATCGTTCGCGAAGCAAATTGGCCTGTGATTTGAATTCATCAGTAGAGGTACAGTTTCTACGGAGTCTTAAATATTGTGCGTATGGTATACTGCGAATGAGGGTATGTGGATTAGTGCTGTCGGCATGTAGAAGTGTATTGCCTGCTGACTCTTTCCCAAAGAGCATAGAGGCCAGGTAGCCGTCACTGTCTTTAGAGATAGTGAGATCGAGAAAAGTAATTTTAGATCTATCACTGGAGAATGTGAACTTAAGGTTAAGGGAATTGCAGTTTAGCATCTCAATAAAGGTATTTAGACTGTCTGTAGTACTGGACCAGACGATAAATATAATAAAAGGGGTTTGATAAGCGGCGCTAATCTAAATAGATGGATTCCTGGGATGCCAAAGAGATACAAACTAATAAAAAATGGCCATTAAAAACTCAAAAGAAAAAAATGACAATAATTCTAAAATACGTAGATCCGTGGATATCCAATAATAAAAATATACTAATACCAAAGCCAAATGAAGAACAATAATATTCGCCAAGCTGATAAAAGGGGAAAGAATAGCGACCACAGATGAAAATAATCACAAATCTAAAGCCAAGTGCGGGGGGTAAAACTGCGGCGTAAACAGAGAGTATATTCCCGGGATGCCAAAGACAAAGACAATGGACACCGCGGGAATATAGCCAGAGGAAGATGCAGGTAACAATTCAAAAATTCCTATATTGCGTGAATAGCTGGTAATTCCTCGAGCGGGATAATCAATGTGACAGAAAAACAATGACCACACCAAGAAGAGGAATCCAGGTATGGAACCAGTTTAAGTGAATTAATATTCCACTAATTAATTGCAACAAAGAGTATAAGCGAATCAATGTTGCAATAAAAGTGCGGCTAATTGGGGAACTAAATGACTAGGATCTAAATAATTGGTAGCCTCTTTGACCTAAATAGTGTAGACAATGAATTCTAATCGTGACTCCAAAAATAACAGTGTTCCTAATTAAGTGCAAACAATGATAACATAATCCAGTGCACCATCCAAGGTGAGAACAAGTGAATAAGTGACTAAATAGTTAATTTTACCTATAAAGGCAACAGATCCTAATGATCAAAAAAATATAATTAATTAATTGCTATAATAAATAAACCTTAAATGGGAAAAGCAAACTAAAAAGGAACAAAAACAGTGAATGAAACTAATACAATAGCTCCATTTAAATTCTAAAGAGAACACTCTAAAATTAAAGTGCAAATGTTTGTGCAGCATCCAAAAAACAATTAAAGATGAAAAATGAGTGTCCAGTTAAAACAAGGAAGTGTATCAAATCGGACAGTTATTTCTAGTAAGCAAAGAATGTATCTTCCAAAAAAATATAAATAATAGTACACCAAAAAACCAGTGTTCAGCACAAATAACTAAATATGGAAACAAGGGATAAAATTCCCAAAATGAATGAAAAAAAGTTCCTCAAAATGAAAAAACGAAGAAATAGATGTGACAAGGCATCCTAATCATATCCCCTTCGTGATGAATGAAGAAATCCTTCACATATCCCCAGTGAGGGCAGATAAATATACCGGTTCCCCCAGCCTCTTACCTCCCGGCTGAGCGATAACAGCCCAAAAAATAACCTCACGCTGTCTGTGCTTGCAGGTAGTTTTGAAAGCTGTCAGTTCCCAACAGGATGATATCAGCCTTCAGTGTAGATGGTGAAGCCTCTCCCGATCTCCAAGTTTCTCACGCAGTGTTCACTCAAAAGAATAAGGGGAAGGATTCCATAGTGTAGTATGTATGTAATCAATCTTTTATTAAATAGTAGCCCACTTACATTTAAAAACTAGCAACATCAGCAGAAAATAAAAACCGGCTCACTGACACACCGATCCCGGCCGTGATCGGAGAGACAAGCAGCCCAGCAATACCGCCTCTCTTCACCCTGACGCGTTGCGTGACTGTCACGTCACTTTCTCAAAGGGAATGAAGAAAGGCGGACACGGATCGTTCTTATGGCAGAGGGGTAACCATGGCAACCCATCTGACACGAGCGTAACGGCGGGATAAAGCGGCACTCCTTGTGCACAATAAACATACATTAATCCTAAACAAATCTCCAAAATTACATGTTATCATAATTATTAAAAGAATACTAAGGTAAGTCCAGGATGTAGTACATGTATAAAAAATAAACTAAAAACATTAATTTAAGGACAGATACGGGGAGGAATGGAAGAAACTCCCTCTAGTGGTCCATCATAAAAACTACAAATCCAGGTAAAGATGACAAGTGAAGGATTAAAATTCACAGTATTTAACGAATACAGGCAAACAGCACAAATAAGAAACTAACTTTAAAATTCTAAAGATTAATCTAAAAATTAAAAAATAGAGGATCTAATTAGATATTAAAATCTAAGAAAATCATGATAATGCCTATTAAAAAAGAGGATAGCCCTAGGGGAGAGTTATTGTGTAACAACAATTCTAATAGTTAGAGATAAAGCAATTTAGGTCAAACTCCACATTGTGACCCAAAGGCGTTAAAGTACGGAGCTCATGTATCCAACGAGATTCTGCCTGACTTAGTTTTATCACTTTATTATCACCCCTCCAATGGGGTTTATACTTCTCAATTCCCCATACTTTTAATGAGGAGGGGTCCCTATTGTGATATTGGTCATAGTGTTTTGACAGACTATGTTTCGGATAGCCTTTCTTTATATTTTGGGTATGTTCTCTCAGTCTCTTCCATAATTCTCTTTTTGTTCGTCCTACATACTGGATCTGACAGGGACATTCCAGCAAATAAACTACTCCCTCTGTCCGGCAAGATATAAATTCTTTGATTTGGTATTCTCTATTGGTAACCGTTGATTTGAAATTGCATTTTTTCTTTTTGACCTCATTTGTATGTCTGCAGGTGTAACAAGTCTTACAGGGATAGAAGCCCTTCCCATCAAAGAAGGAAAAATTTCTCCGCGGGGGAGGGTCTAGTACATTTTTAGCGACCAGATCTCTCAATGTGGGAGCTCTCCGATATGTGAATCTCGGTTTCTCTGGCAAAAACGCCCCCAGGTGCCTGTCTGCTTTCACTATATTCCAGTATTTTCTAAAGATTTTTTCTATTTGCTTGTGTTGCAGACTATAATCCATCACTAATGGTACAGAGTTCATAGAGTTAATTTCTCTACTTGAGTCCTCTATTAATTTACTTCTATCCATAACCTCCACTTCTTTAATTTTTTCTTTTATGAAGTCAGAGCCATATCCCTTTTGGACAAATCTTTGTCCAATAAATTCAGCTTGTTTCAGAAATACCTCTTGTTTTGTACAATTTCTTTTCAGCCTAGTAAGCTGGCCCTTTGGTATATTATTTAGCCAAGGGGCATGATGACAGCTGTCTATTGGCAGATAGCTGTTTCTGTCAACTTGTTTAAAAAATGTTTGGGTAATAAATCTTCCATCCTCTTTTAAAATTTCCAAATCTAAAAATTGTATTTTTTCATCATTGATCTCCCATGATAGATTAATATTTTTGTTGTTAAGATTCAAATTAAAACCGAAGTCCATCAAGCTTTCCCTGTCGCCAGCCCAAATAACGATAATATCATCAATAAATCTTTTGAATAAAAGAAGTTGCTGGGGTCTGTTCTTATATACGGCTTCCTCCTCCCATTCCGCCATATACAGGTTAGCTACGCTGGGTGCATACTTGGCACCCATTGCAATACCACAAATTTGTTTGAAGAAATCATTTTCATGCCAAAAATAGTTGTGATCCAGACTATATCTTAAACACTCCAATAAAAACTTTCTTTGCACCGCTTTTAAATCACTAAATTTCTTCAGGGCCCATTTTGTTGCTTGTATCGCCTCTTCGTGGTTAATTATGGTATACAGAGATGCTACATCTGCTGTTGCAAGATAGACTGGTTTATCCCCAAATGTGACAGTATCCAATAACTGGAGTAGGTGTTTGGTATCTCTTAGGAAGGACTCAGTTTTTCTCACTAATGGTTGTAGAAACCAGTCTATATACTCCCCTATTCTTGCTCCCACTGAGTTTATTCCATTCACAATTGGCCTTCCTGGAGGTTTCTCTTTATTTTTATGAATCTTGGGGAGGGTATATATAACTGGGGTACGACATCCACGTAATTGTAAATATTTTGCCTCTTTTTTATTTAGTAGGCCTCTAGATTTTCCTCTTTCTAGCAGATAGGTAAGATCATCTTTATACTGTATTATCGGATTTCCCGGCAATTTTAGATAAGTGGTGGTATCACTCAATTGTCTTTTTAATTCCTCCTGATAGTCCTTCTTCGATTGAATCACTATTGCTCCTCCTTTATCGGCCTGTCTTACCACGATTTCCCTTCTCTCTTCCAATTTTTGGATACCACTCTTAATCTCCATGGGATCATTTATTTTCCTGATTTTTAGATCATGCAAATCTTTCAGGACCATTTTCCGAAACACTTCGATGTTTCCCTCTGTTCCCAGTGGGGGGTTAAATAGTGATTTATTCTTCAGGTCACTGTGTTTAATTTCACTTATCAACGTGTTGTTCCTTATTAAATTCTCTCCCGGTTTGCTCAACATATACTTCTTAATGTGAAGGCTCCTGGCGAATTTGTTGATGTCTACGTACGTACTGAATTTATTTAGGTTCTTTTTAGGCGCAAATTTTAGGCCTTTGTCTAGTACTTTAATTTCATCTCTCGTTAATTCCACCCCACTGATGTTAACTATCCCTTCTCCTATTGGTCTCATTTTCTTCTGTTTTTTAGCTCCTGCTCTGCATCCACGTTTTGGTTTTTCGTTTCTTCCAGACGGTTTTTCTGCATCTCTTCGTGGAGATCTCTTTACTTTTTTCTCTCGATCCCCCTCTCTCCGATGTTCTTGATTCCTTTCTTCCCTTCTTGTGTCTCTCCTCACTCCACGCTCTGGACTCCTCCTCGGAGATCTTCGTGATCCATTTTCCGTCCGACAACGCCTGGGGGAGTCCCGGCGTCTCATCTCTAAAAAACGCCTAGGGGTTCTGTCACGCCCCTCCTGCTGGTATCTGGGAGTTCTTCCCCTTTCATATTGGTATCTGGGGGTACGTCCTCCTTCTTCATCTCTTCTCAGGTGTTCATACCGATTGTATATTGGAACATTATAGTGGTTTTCATAAATTACCTGCTCATGTTTTCCATCATAGTACTGCGGCCTAGTATCTCTCCTCCTATTTTCATAGGGTATTGGGTCATACTTCCTATCATAATCTTGTGGTCTGACGACATTCCTCCTATTCTCATAGGGTGCTTGATCATAATCTTGTGGTCTGACGACATTCCTCCTGTTCTCGTAGACGATAAATATGTCATCAATATAACGTAGCCAGCATAACGCCTGGCTCATATATTGTGAGAGAATATCACCCCCCATTTCTCCCCTTTTTTTTTTCCCCTCCCCCTCCTCTCCTCCCTTCTCCCTCCCCCCCTCCCCCTCTCTTCCTCCTTTCTTCTTTTTCTTTTCCCCTTCCTTTCTGCCTTCCCCTTTCTTTTCCGTCCCTGTTTCCCCCCTTCCCCCCCTTTTCTTCCGCCTTTACCCCCCCCCTTTTTTCTCTCCCCCTCTTTCCCTCCCCTCACCTCCTCTTTATCCACTAGATACGCGTTTTTTCATTTTGGCTTTCACTTGAGAAGCCTTTTCTCCTATTCCCCTATTCACACGTCTTTTCATCGCCCCTTCTGGGTGCCTTAGCCCTTACCTTTGCTGCCTGGCTGCCTGAGGTTCCTGAACCGTTTACACTGTTTTTACATTGTGTATTATAATTTTTTGGTCTGATTATTGTATATTAATTATATTAATTTTATCCATTCTGTTAGCCACAACTGTCCTTGCTCCTGAAGAAGCGTCTAGGCATGCGGAACATGTTGAGCACTCTCTGATATGAAGTTACCTGTTGTTGAACTGCTGTCCAGCCACTTCCTCAGATATCTACTCACTCTGGATATGTTATCCCTATATCCGAGGTCCCATGTGTAGAGGTAGTTTTGTGTAGCAACAACTATATATCGTAGTATCTCCTGTACATAGAATACTTGTGGTTTTTTAATAATTATTGTTTAATTATGTTTTTTTTAATAAACTATTTTTGTAAGATATTTGGTGTCACTGTGCCTACAAAGTCCTAAAGTCCCCCCCCCCTTCTTTCATTGACTGATTCTATCACTACCGCAGGCAGCTACATTATTTAAACGTTAGTGTGGTGCATCCTCTGCACAGTGTTCAGCTAAAGCTACGAGTTAGTCTGGTGCGACCTCTGCACAGTGTTCAGCTAAAGCTACAAGTTAGTGTAGTGCGACCTCTGCACAGTGTTCAGCTAAAGCTACAAGTTAGTGTAGTGCGACCTCTGCACAGTGTTCAGCTAAAGCTACAAGTTGATGTAGTGCGACCTCTGCACAGTGTTCAGCTAAAGCTACCTGTAGAAGATTGGTGGTGTTTTTCTGATCCTATCACTACCGCAGGCAGCTACATTATTTACACGTTAGTGTAGTAAGACCTCTGCACAGTGTTCAACTAAAGCTACCTGTAGAAGGTTGGTGGTGTTTTCCTGATCCTATCACTACCGCAGGCAGCTACATTATTTAAATGTTAGTGTACTGCAACCTCTGCACAGTGTTCAGCTAAAGCTACCTGTAGAAGGTTGGTGGTGTTTTCCTGATCCTATCACTACCGTAGGCAGCTACATTATTTAAACGTTAGTGTAGTGCATCCTCTGCACAGTGTTCAGCTAAAGCTACCTGTAGAAGATTGGTGTTCTCATACTAATAATACTACAGGCAGGTAGTTGATTTTGCTAGCTGCAGTATCAGTATATATATATATATATATATATATATATATATATATGTATCTATCCCAGCTTAGTGCAGCTACATCTCACTGCAGGCCATTAGTATGTCTGGAAGGCCAACAAGGAGAGGCAGACAGTCACAAGCCAATAAAAGAGGGCAAGTAGGCTCTGTGTCTAGAGGCAGCAGTGCTGGTCATGGACATGGTGCATCCTCATCAGAACGTGGCCGTGGGACACACTTGGCCTTTTTTTCGGCAGCTGGCCGCGTTGAGCCGCAACATGCAGAAGACTTGGTCGAGTGGATGACCAAGCCGTCCTCATCCTTCTCATCCTCTCTCACCCATGCTCAGGGTTCTTTGTCTGGCAAAGCAGCTGCCAACCCGCCTCTTCCCTCGGCTCAATGGAATCAGTCACTCCTTCCCTATCCCCACCATGTCCTCCTGAGGAGTCCGCCGAACTGTTTGACCACAGTGTTGGGTACATGCTCCAGGAGGATGCCCAGCGGTTTGAAGGCTCCGATGATGGTACTCAGCTAGAGGAAGGCAGTAACGTGAGCCCAGACAGAGGGGGTGCCCAAGAAGGACAGCAATCTGGCAGTCATGTTGCCCCTGCTGCAGCATACTGCCAGGTTTGCTCCAGTGATGAGAAGGGAGGGGATGATGAGGTCACTGACTCCACGTGGGTACCTGATAGGAGAGAGGAGGAGGAGGCACATCACCAACAAGGCAGGATGCCCTACAGGGACCAGCTTAAGGGCAGCACACTGACTGCATCACACCGCAAAGCTCCGCATGTGCAGGGCGCTGCTGTCATGGCGCGTTATTCCAAAAGTTCTTTGGTGTGGGCCTTTTTTTAGACAACTGAATCAGATCGCACTGCTGCTATTTGCAACATATGTCTCAAGCGTATCTCGCGTGGCTAAAACATCTCCCGCTTGGGCACCACATGCTTGACCAGACATATGTTGACCTGCCATGCAGTTCGTTGGCAAGCGTACCTAAAAGACCCACACCAAAAAACAAAGAGGACCTCTTCTTGCTCATCATCAGCTGAGATCTCCAAACCCACTATACCTTCAGTCCTCTCTGAGACCTGCACTGAGAGGAATAAAGGTGTAGAATTAGGTGTGCCACAGCCAAGTACTTGTGGGCAATCTGCTATCGGTACAACGACGTCAGATTGTACCAGGCAAATTTGCCTGCCCCAGCTGCTGCACCGCCAAAAGAAGTTCGCTCCCAGCCATCCACATGCCCAGCGGTTGAATGCTAGCTTGGCAAAATTGCTAGCACTTCAACTGCTACCTTTTCAGTTGGTAAACTCTGCCCCCTTCCATGAGTTTGTGGAATGTGCGGTTCCTCAGTGGCAGGTACCCAAACGCCACTTTTTTTCACGGAAGGCGATTCCGGCTCTCTACCGGCATGTGGAAGGCAATGTCCATGCCTCGCTGGACAGGGCGGTCAGCGGTAAGGTGCATATTACCACTGACTCATGGTCCAGCAGGCATGGACGGATAGGGACGTTACCTAAGTTTCACACCGCATTGGGTGACTCTGCTGGCAGCTGGGAAGGATGCAGGACAAGATGCAGTAGTGTTGGAGGTTGTTCCGCCACCACGCCTCCAAAATGCTACTACTGGTGATTCTGATATACCTCTCTCCTCCACCCCCTCCTCTTCTTCCTCCATGGCCTCTTCCTGTGCCTGAACCAGTGGTGCTCAGTAGGCGTTCAAGGGGCTACGCAAGTACGCAGGCCAAAAGATGCCATGCGGTGCTTGAGCTGGTGTGCTTGGGGGACAGGAGCCACACTGGGGCAGAGGTTCTGTCAGCTCTGCAGGGGCAGGTTCAGAGGTGGTTGACGCCACGCCAACTTAAGGCAGGAATGGTGGTTTGCAACAATGGCACCAACCTCCTCTCTGCCCTCAGACAGGGACAAATGACCCATGTGCCCTGTTTGACTCACATCCTTAACTTGGTGGTGCAGCGGTTCTTGGGCAGGTACCCGGGCTTACTGAGGCAGGCCAGGAAAGTCTGTGTGCATTTCCGCCGGTCATATAATGCCAGTGCTCGGCTGGCTGACCTCCAAAAGGAATTTAACCTGCCCAAGAACCGCCTAATCTGTGACATGCCCACTCAACGTTGGCACATGCAGCAGAGGGCCATCAATGAGTACCTGTACGACTATGGCACCAGGGTCAGGAGAGCTTGTTTTTTTTTCCCCACGTCAGTGGGCCATGATCAGGGATGCATGCACTGTCCTGTCACCATTTGAGGAGGCCACGAGGATGGTGAGCAGTAACAGTGCATGCATCAGTGACACTGTCCCCCTTACACTTGTCCACTTGTTGGAGCATACGCTGCGTGGAATAATGGACAGGGCACTTGAGGCAGAACAGAGGCAGGAAGAGGAGGCCTTCCTTAACTCTCAAGGCCCACTTTATCCAGACAGTGTTCCTGCGTGCCCGCCGATCACACAGGAAGAGGACGAGAAGGAGGAGGAAGAGGAAGATTGTGTCAGCATGGAGGTGGAGCCTGGCACTCAGCATCAGCAGCAGTCTTTAAGGGATCATTTACAGTCCCAAGAAACCCATGGACTTGTACGTGGCTGGGAGGAGGTGGCTGTGGATCATGTCGTCCTTAGTGACCCAGAGGACTCCGGACCGAATGCCTCAGCAAACCTACGCTGCATGGCCTCCCTGATCCTGCAAAGCCTGCGGAAGGATTCTCGTATTTGTGGTATCAAGAAGAGGGATCAATACTGGCTGGCAACCCTCCTTGATCCACATTACAACGGTAAGGTTGCGGACCTTATCTTGCCGTCGCAGAGAGAGCAGAGGATGAAACATCTTTGGGAGGCCTTGCAGAAAGGTCTGTGCAACGCGTTCCCAGAGGCTGGGAGGTTACAAACTCCTGTTCCTGGACAACGTGTTGCTGAGGCTTCGGTCAGTCAAAGAAGTAGCGGTGGAGAAGGTGGCCGTCTGACCGATGCGTTCAGACAATTCTTTAGTCCGCAGCCCCAAGCTATGATCGGTTCCAGCAACCATCGCCAGCGTCTGTTTTACATGGTGCAGGAATACCTAGGGGCAAGATCTGACTTGGACACCTTTCCCACCGAAAATCCTCTGGGTTACTGGATCTTGAGAATGGATCACTGGCCAGAGCTTGCACAGTATGCAATTGAGCTACTGGCCTGTCCTGCATCCAGCGTTCTTTCAGAACGCACATTCAGTGCTGCTGTAGGCTTTGTAACCGATCACAGAGTGCGCCTGTCCACCGACTCGGTCGATCGACTGACCTTCATAAAAATTAATCGGTCTTGGATCACCACCAGCTGCCAAGCACCTGATGCTGATGTAACCGAATAATTTTTTTAAAATGTCAGATCCCTTCAAGACTGCCTATGCTAATGCTGAGTCACTATCCTGTTATGCTGAGTGACTATCCTCTTCCTCCTCAATGATCATGCTGATAGCTTGTAAGAATATTTTTGGTTCTGGGCGCCGCCACCAGTGGCTAAGGCCCAATTTTTCAGCCCCTGTTTAACAGGGGCGTGTAATTACAATTTTTGATACAATATTTTGCAAGGATGGTTCATTGCTGCACTCAACCAGAGTATTTGTAAGTGGTTGCAGTGTTGTGGCACCAGCACCAGTGCCTAAAGCCCAATTTTTCAGCACCTGTTTAACAGGGGCGTGTAATTACAAATTTTGATGCATTATGTCAGGAAACGTTCTGTAAGGTACCTGGTAGTTGAGCCTGACTGGTAGAAGGAGACCTCTCTTAAACGCTGGTTCAGGAGCCGCTGGAAGTGGGAACAGTGGTCTCCTGAGCACAGTGGGTAGGAGGGCCTGATGCAGGTTCTGGCAGGAGCAGACACCGGAACTGGAAGGATGTCCCTCAGGGATGGCTGAGCTGCGGATGCAGGTAACTGGTGCAGGCCGGGAGGCAGGCTGATGCAGGTAACTGGTGCAGGCCAGGAGGCAGGCTGACAGCTGTAAAGGCGGCAACTGGATGCAACAGGCAGACTGGAAGCAGTGTCACAGGACACAGGTAAACAAGGTCAGACAGTCCGATTTGGCAGGAGATCAGGCAGGTATTAGCAGGAGGGATGATCCAAGGATAGTCAGACAGGCAGCAGTTCGGCAACAGGTAACTGAATAAGCAAGGTCAGGCAAGCCGGGTCGGATTGGAGACTGGAGAGTGGTCAGACGTAGCCGGGTCAATAGTAAACAACAGACAGGCAGATACAGGAACTTTCAGATGCAGAGCCGCAGACGAAACAGCACCTGACATGAGCACCTGTCACTCTTTTAAAGGGCCCTTGGCGCCAAACGGCGCTAGCGCGAACGGGCGCGCGCACGGGCGCGCGCGCGCACCCGCGAACGCGCGTACAGGCACATGCGGGAGCGCGCCGGCGCCCCCTTGTGGGGAATTAAGCTGAATCAGTCTAGGAAGGTTCCTTGTGGACCTGCGTGCACGCAGATTCGCCCGACGGCTGCTGACAGGCCCCTGACATTGCCCCCTCCCAACGGGCAGCCTCCGGATGCCCAGATAACTTTTCTTCTCAGGATGGGCAGAGAAATAGGCATGAATCAGACATTTAGCATGAATATTACAGTCAGGTTCCCATGAATTGTTTTCCGGACCATACCCCTTCCATTTAATTAAAAACTGTACTTGCCCAGACCTCTTTCTGCAGTCAAGGATGGATTCCACTTCATACTCTTCATTGCCATCCACCAGAACTGGTTCAGGGACCCTGGTGCCCCTATCAGGAAAAGGATCATCTACAGCAGGTTTTAAGAGTGACACGTGAAACACAGGATGTATCTTAAGTGAGTCAGGTAAGCATAATTCATAAGATACCTCGGTAATTTTCCTTTTCACAGGGAAAGGCCCAATAAATTTAGGGGCAAGCTTCTTGGAAGGACATGTCAATCTGATATTATTGGTAGACAGCAATACCTTATCGCCAAGCTGAAGGTTTAGATCTCCCCTTCTCTTCTGATCAAAGAACCTCTTATTGTCCGCTTGCGCCTTGGATACCGCTTCCTGCAAGATCAGGTTATTATGGCTGAGGAACTGCACAGTGTCCTGGACCGCTGGGGCTGAGGATTCTGAAAGAAAATCTGGTAAAAAAGATGCATGAAACCCATAATTGGCAAAGAAAGGGGATTGACCAGTGGCAGAGTGACTGGCATTATTGTACGCGAATTCCGCTAGTGGCAGCAGGGACACCCAATCATCTTGCACAAAAGGATGTAAAACACCTAATGTATTGCTCCAGAGTCTGATTTGTCCTTTCAGTTTGCCCATTTGTTTGGGGATGGTATGCTGAGGACAAAGCTAGTTCAATTTTTAGATTTTCACAAAGGGCTCTCCAAAAGCGTGACGTAAACTGTACCCCCCTATCGGACACTATATTTGCGGGGATCCCGTGTAACCTGACAATTTCCCTAATGAACACACGGGCCGTCTCCACAGCAGAAGGTGTTCCCTTTAGGGGCACAAAGTGAGCCATCTTGGATAGCCGGTCAACGACCACAAGGATCGCCGAACATTCCTCAGAACATGGCAATTCAACTATAAAGTCCATTGCTATCATCCTCCAGGGCCTATCTGGTATAGGCAATGGTCTTACCAGTCCCCAAGCTCTGTTCCTGGGAGTTTTATTCTGGATGCAGACAGGGCAGGAGCTGACATATTTTCTGCAAAATTCCTTTAAGTTCGGCCACCAAAAGGTGCGTTGCACCAGCTCAAGTGTCTTACGGACCCCAAAATGTCCTGCAAGTGGATGGTCATGCAAAAGTGTCAGTACCTTGACTCGGACGTTCTCTGGTACAAAAATTTGACTTCCCCTCCATAATAGTCCATCTCGAGGTGTTAAAGAGGACCTCTGGAGACTTGAAGGTTCTGGGGATGCTTCTCTGATCATGGATAGAAGATCTGTTTGAAGAAGAAGGAAACTATTTGCCGGCAGAATAGTGTCAGGTACAGAAAAGTCCTTAGGATTATCAAACATGCGCGACAGCGCGTCTGGCTTTACATTCTTGGATCCCGGCCGGTAGGTTATATGAAAACAGAACCGTGTAAAGAATAGAGCCCAACGGGCCTGTCTGGGTTTTAGTCTTTTAGCAGATCTTAAGTACTCCAGATTTTTGTGATCCGTGTAAATCAGTACTGGATGGACTGCACCTTCAAGCAAATACCTCCATTCCTCCAAGGCTGTCTTGATAGCAAGTAGCTCCCAGTCCCCCACATCGTAGTTCCGCTCAGCCGGCGAAAGTTTCCTAGAGAAGAACCCTACAGGATGCATCAGGTCCTTGTTGCCTTGTCGTTGGGAAATAATAGCACCCACAGCTACTTCGGAGGCATCAACCTCTAGGATAAAGGGCAAAGATGGATCCGGATGGCTCAGAATCGGAGCCGACATGAAAAGCCTCTTTAACTCCTCAAAGGCCCCCTGAGCTTCCTGGTTCCAGTGGAAACGAAGATTCTGCTTGGTTAGTTGTGTAATGGGGGAGATGATGGCAGAGAACCCCCTGATAAACTTCCTGTAAAAGTTTGCAAATCCAATGAAGCGTTGTATGCCCTTCTTGTCCATGGGTGCTGGACATTCTAACACAGCAGACACTTTCTGGGGATCCATTTTGATGCCGGTTGGGGAGATAACTAACCCCAGAAACTGAATCTCCTCTTGTTCAAATTCGCACTTCTCCGCCTTGGCGTACAGTCTGTGCAGGCGGAGTCGGGCCAGGACTTTACGGACATGTTCCCTATGTTGCTCGAGTGAACTGGAGAAGATCAGGATATCGTCCAAATAGACAATTAGGAAGATGTCCAGGAAATCCTTAAACACATCATTGACCAGATGCTGAAATGTGGCAGGAGCATTGCAGAGGCCGAAGGGCATGACTAGATATTCATAGTGTCCGAAACGGGTCCGGAAAGCCCTCTTCCATTCATCCCCGGCCCGAATGCGGACCAGATTGTAGGCCCCTCTCAGATTTAGTTTGGTAAAGATGATGGCGGACCTTAATTTTTGAAACAGTTCAGGTATTAGAGGCAACGGATAACGGTTTTTGACCGTAACTTTGTTTAGCTCCCGATAGTCCACACAAGGGCGAAGCGTAAGATCTTTTTTGGAGACAAAAAAAAATTCCCGCCCCGGCTGGTGAAGTGGATTGTCGAATGAAGCCTTTTTTGAGATTTTCATTGATGTAAACCTTAAGTGCCTCTTGTTCCTTTTCGGATAGCGGAAAGATGCGCCCAAAAGGAATCTCAGCTCCAGGAAGCAGCTCAATTGGACAGTCATAGGGACGATGGGGTGGCAAAGAGTCTGCTCCCTTCTTACTGAACACATCTGCAAAGTCCTGATAGACCTCTGGTACATCTTGAAGCAGATCTGGATCAATGTCCATACACATTAAGGTAGTGGCAGAATTAACAGGTTCAGGTAGACAATGTCTTTGACAATAGGGTGACTGAAACTTGATCTCGCCCGTGGCCCAGTTAACAAGAGGATTGTGGGCTTGAAGCCAGGGCATACCCAAAATGATTGGGAAAAGTGGTGATGAAATAACGTCCAGGACAAGGATTTCTTGGTGCTGAGATGAGCAGATAGCAGACAGAGGAAGGGTTTCTTGAGAGACCTGTCCAGATCTTATATGGGACCCATCGGCCAGAAAAATTGAAAGTCTATGTGTCTTATTCTTTAACGGAAGATCTTGTTGAGTAGCAAAAGTAGAGTCGACAAAGCAGCTACATGCCCCGGAATCAACAATGGCGTTGACTTGAATTGTTCTTCCCTGGAGCTGTAATGAGAGAGGGAGAACAAGTTGAGTGGCATTGGCTGTTAAAGCAGATAAACTGTTTGGAGTTGAAGAAGAACACTTACTGATCTTTACTGGGCAGTTGTTCACATAGTGGCCCGTCCCGCCACAATAGAGGCAAAGGTTCAGTTGGCGCCTGCGTGCCCGTTCTTCAGGAGTCAGAGTAGTACGCATAAGTCCCAGTTGCATAGGTTCAGGAGCATCAGCTGTTTGGTTGACTGAACTTTGCCCGGCAGAAGGTAGATACCGGGAAGCAGGCAGCGGGGCTCTTGCGGTCATCCACATAGGCCGCGTTTGTTGAGAAGACCGTTCAGACCGGCGTTCACGAAGGCGTCGGTCAATTTGGATAGTAATGGCAATAAGCTCCTCCAAAGTGTCAGGCATTCCCACCCGGGCAAGTTCATCCTTAAGACCCTCAGATAGCCCCATGCGGAACTGGTGGCGAAGGGCTGCGTTGTTCCATTGAGTGTCCGCGCTCCAGCGTCGAAAGTCCATGACATAGTACTCGGCCGGCCTACGGCCTTGCTGGAGCACGAACAAAGCTGCCTCAGCGGTGGGGGGTCCGCTGAGGGTCCTCATAAAGCTGAGCCATAGCTTCAAAAAAGGCGGTTAAAGACTGGATCTGTATGGCGTTGGTTTCAAGCAAGCGGTGGGCCCAGGTCTGGGGTTCCCCTTGGAGGAGGGATATGACAAATCCCACTTTGGTGACTTCCAAGGAAAAAGTCCGTGGCTGTAGGGCGAAATAAAGTTGACAAGCGCTGCGGAAAGCCAAAAACTTGGTTCGGTCACCAGAAAACTTTTCAGGAACCGGGACTCTTGGTTCCGGTGGAAGCATGACCACAGAGGGTGGTGCAGCAGCCTGTACTGGAGCGGCTGCGGGAGCAGGAGCCACACCACCGGGACCACTGAGGTTTAACACTTGACCCTCCAGTCTGTTATAACTGTCCTGTAAAGTCTTAACTGCTTGAGTGAGGGCTGCCAAGTGCGTACAGATCTCCTGAATGGGAGAGGTCTCTCCTGCAGGCTCAGACATGGCTGTTTCGTACTGTAAGGTACCTGGTAGTTGAGCCTGACTGGTAGAAGGAGACCTCTCTTAAACGCTGGTTCAGGAGCCGCTGGAAGTGGGAACAGTGGTCTCCTGAGCACAGTGGGTAGGAGGGCCTGATGCAGGTTCTGGCAGGAGCAGACACCGGAACTGGAAGGATGTCCCTCAGGGATGGCTGAGCTGCGGATGCAGGTAACTGGTGCAGGCCGGGAGGCAGGCTGATGCAGGTAACTGGTGCAGGCCGGGAGGCAGGCTGACAGCTGTAAAGGCGGCAACTGGATGCAACAGGCAGACTGGAAGCAGTGTCACAGGACACAGGTAAACAAGGTCAGACAGTCCGATTTGGCAGGAGATCAGGCAGGTATTAGCAGGAGGGATGATCCAAGGATAGTCAGACAGGCAGGAGTTCGGCAACAGGTAACTGAATAAGCAAGGTCAGGCAAGCCGGGTCGGATTGGAGACTGGAGAGTGGTCAGACGTAGCCGGGTCAATAGTAAACAACAGACAGGCAGATACAGGAACTTTCAGATGCAGAGCTGCAGACGAAACAGCACCTGACATGAGCACCTGTCACTCTTTTAAAGGGCCCTTGGCGCCAAATGGCGCTAGCGCGAACGGGCGCGCACACGGGCGCGCGCGCGCACCCGCGAACGTGCGTACGGGAGCGCGCCGGCGCCCCCTGGTGGGGAATTAAGCTGAATCAGTCTAGGAAGGTTCCTTGTGGACCTGCGTGCACGCAGATTCGCCCGACGGCTGCTGACAGGCCCCTGACACGTTCCATCCACTGGTAATATCTGTTATTTGGCACGCAGTCCTGAGGTCCACCAGCAGGTGTCTCCTAGCAGTTTGGAACTGTCAGGAGAGCTTTTCCTTGTTAATGTTATGTCATCTTTGGGCCGCAGTACTGGCGTCCACCAGTGGATGGATCCTGGCAGTGTGGAGCAAACAGTACCTCCTACAATCAGGTGTCACTTGAGGCCAATCACAGGCCTATAAATACCCGGCAAGCACTCACATGTTTGCCTTGATTTCTTCATTGCCTCCTGACCTGCTAGCGATCTGATCCTGTGACCTGTCCAGATCCCTATCCTGCCCCACCTGTTACCTTGCATCCCTGCCTGCAGTCTGATCCATCCATCCTCTCCCTGTCCTGTGTTCTACCCAATCTGCCGATCTCCCTGTGTATGACCGTGGCCTGGCTTACGTTTATGTCTCTGGAACATCCCCTGTCCATCTGCTGTGTATGACGCTGGCCTGGCTATTGTTTATGATCCTGGTATTTCCCATTTATTGTACTTATCTGTCTATTGTTATTTGTGGGTCTCTGTCTGTGGTTGGTTATTGCACTGTGACATATTGGAGTTGGTTGTACTATATTACTCACTTACTTTAATAAATTATTATATTTTCACTTATATACGTTTGGGTGTCCTCTGTCGCAGATCACACGGTTCTGGTCACACCTGTTCATGACAGTAAATCAAGGCCATCTCTGACCAGAAGTGACTGCACAGAGGAACCATTGTAGTGCTGTTACTGCTACTAAAATGCAATCAGAAACAGTTGTTCTCCATGCCATACTGTCGTCTGGTACTGAAAGATGGACCAGGGATCAGCTCCTGGAGTGTATCTGTCTGGCCCATTCTCTGGTTGATCAGGGTAGATTTCTGTTTGAAAACGTTCAGCCCCTGATACAGGTGTGTGCTGAGCTAGCCTTGTCTAGCAGTCCTAAAGGAAGTGATGATTTTTCTCCCCCCTTCAGTAGTGATCAGGTGGAGTCTCTGGTATGGCTGTTGGAGGATGATGCTGTATACTTTCTGGAGCATTATTCAGCTTGTCCCAAACAGGTGCTAGTGGATTGTATAGATTCAGTGCAGTCCCTGGTTAGACAGGCAGTATGTGAACCCACGTTTGTTCAACCTGTACTACAGGCATGGTCAGACTTATTATTTCCAGCCTCGGTCAGCTCTTCACAACCCAGACCTGCTATTAGACACCTGCCTGCCCAGGAGTCTTTTTCCCCTTCACCCATGGCAACCTCCGTTTCAGCCCAATATACCCTGCTTCCCACCAAATATCAATACCCTGTCCCTATCTGCTGCACCTATCCTGCATTCAACCCACCTGCCTCTTCTCAGCTGCCCACAAACCCACAGGAACTTCCTCCAGCTACTGTTACCTCTTCTCTGCCATATCCCAATCCTCCTTTCCAGTCGGCTGCACCCCTCACCTACAGAGCTTCAGTGGCTAAGTCAAAGAAAAAACGAGTTTTTTCCAACCAAGACGATCCTGCCAGTAACCCAACCTGCCTCCGCACCAGCTAATCCAACCCAGTCTGACATCCCAGTGCCTGCCTTCCAGACTAATGTCTTGGTGCCTGCCTTCCAGCTTGATGTCTCTGTGCCTGCCTTCCAGCCTGATGTCTCTGTGCCTGCCTTCCAGCCTGATGTCTCTGTGCCTGCCTTCCAGCCTGATGTCTCGGTGCCTGCCTTCCAGCCTGATGTCTCAGTGCCTGCCTTCCAGCCTGATGTCTCGGTGCCTGCCTTTCCAGCCTGAAGTCTCGGTGCCTGCCTTTCCAGCCTGAAGTCTCGGTGCCTGCCTTCCAGCCTGATGTCTCGGTGCCTGCCTTCCAGCATGATGTCTCGGTGCCTGCCTTCCAGCCTGATGTCTCGGTGCCTGCCCTCCAGCCTGATGTCTCGGTGCCTGCCCTCCAGCCTGATGTCTCGGTGCCTGCCTTTCAGCCTGATGTCTCGGTGCCTGTCCTCCAGCCCGATGTCTCGGTGCCTGCCTTCCAGCCTGATTTCTCGGTGCCTGCCTTCCAGCCTGATGTCTCGGTGCCTGCCTTCCAGCCTGATGTCTCGGTGCCTGCCCTCCAGCCTGATGTCTCAGTGCCTGCCCTCCAGCCTGATGTCTCGGTGCCTGCCCTCCAGCCTGATGTCTCGGTGCCTGCCCTCCAGCCTGATATCTCGGTGCCTGCCCTCCAGCCTGATATCTCGGTGCCTGCCCTCCAGCCTGATGTCTCGGTGCCTGCCCTCCAGCCTGATGTCTCGGTGCCTGCCCTTCAGCCTGATGTCTCGGTGCCTGTCCTCCAGCCTGATGTCTCGGTGCCTGTCCTCCAGCCCGATGTCTCGGTGCCTGTCCTCCAGCCCGATGTCTCGGTGCCTGTCCTCCAGCCCGATGTCTCGGTGCCTGCCCTCCAGCCCGATGTCTCGGTGCCTGCCCTCCAGCCCGATGTCTCGGTGCCTGCCCTCCAGCCCGATGTCTCGGTGCCTGCCCTCCAGCCCGATGTCTCGGTGCCTGCCCTCCAGCCCGATGTCTCGGTGCCTGCCCTCCAGCCCGATGTCTCGGTGCCTGCCCTCCAGCCCGATGTCTCGGTGCCTGCCCTCCAGCCCGATGTCTCGGTGCCTGCCCTCCAGCCCGATGTCTCGGTGCCTGCCCTCCAGCCTGATGTCTCGGTGCCTGCCCTCCAGCCTGATGTCTCGGAGCCTGCCCTCCAGCCTGATGTCTCGGAGCCTGCCCTCCAGCCTGATGTCTCGGTGCCTGCCCTCCAGCCTGATGTCTCGGTGCCTGCCCTCCAGCCTGATGTCTCGGTGCCAGTGTTCCAGCCTGAGGTGCCAGTGTTCCAGCCTGAGGTGCCAGTGTTCCAGCCGGTACCAGTGCCTGCTCTCCAGCTTGATGAGCCCGCTCTCCAGCCTGATGAGCCCGCTGCCCAGCTTGATGAGCCTGCTACCCAGCTTGATGAGCCTGCTACCCAGCTTGATGAGCCCGCTTCCCAGCTTCATGAGCCCGCTGCCCAGCTTGATGAGCCCGCTGCCCAGCCAGATGCGCCCGCTGCCCAGCCTGATGAGCCCCCTGCCCAGCCTGATGAGCTTGCTGCCCAGCTTGAAGTGCCCATGCCTGCTGCCCAGCTCGAAGTGCCCATGCCTGCTGCCCAGCTCGGAGTGCCCATGCCTGCTGCCCAGCTCGGAGTGCCCATGCCTGCTGCCCAGCTCGGAGTGCCCATGCCTGCTGCCCAGCTCGGAGTGCCCATGCCTGCTGCCCAGCTCGGAGTGCCCATGCCTGCTGCCCAGCTCGGAGTGCCCATGCCTGCTGCCCAGCTCGGAGTGCCCATGCCTGCTGCCCAGCTCGGAGTGCCCATGCCTGGAGTGTTCCTGTCCGCTGCCATGCCTGGAATGTTCCCGTCCGCTGCCATGCCTGGAATGTTCCCGTCCGCTGCCATGCCTGGAATGTTCCCGTCCGCTGCCATGCCTGGAATGTTCCCGTCCGCTGCCATGCCTGGAATGTTCCCGTCCGCTGCCATGCCTGGAATGTTCCCGTCCGCTGCCCAGCCTGAGGTGCCACCGTCCGCTGTCCAGCCTGAGGTGCCACCGTCCGCTGTCCAGCCTGAGGTGCCACCGTCCGCTGTCCAGCCTGAGGTGCCACCGTCCGCTGCCCAGCCTGAGGTGCCACCGTCTGCTGCCCAGCCTGAGGTGCCACCGTCTGCTGCCCAGCCTGAGGTGCCAGCGTCTGCTGTCCAGCCTGAGGTGCCAGCGTCTGCTGCCCAGCCTGAGGTGCCACCGTCTGCTGCCCAGCCTGAGGTGCCACCGTCTGCTGCCCAGCCTGAGGTGCCACCGTCTGCTGCCCAGCCTGAGGTGCCACCGTCTGCTGCCCAGCCTGAGGTGCCACCGTCTGCTGCCCAGCCTGAGGTGCCACCGTCTGCTGCCCAGCCTGAGGTGCCACCGTCTGCTGCCCAGCCTGAGGTGCCACCGTCTGCTGCCCAGCCTGAGGTGCCACCGTCTGCTGCCCAGCCTGAGGTGCCACCGTCTGCTGCCCAGCCTGAGGTGCCACCGTCTGCTGCCCAGCCTGAGGTGCCACCGTCTGCTGCCCAGCCTGAGGTGCCACCGTCTGCTGCCCAGCCTGAGGTGCCACCGTCTGCTGCCCAGCCTGAGGTGCCACCGTCTGCTGCCCAGCCTGAGGTGCCACCGTCTGCTGCCCAGCCTGAGGTGCCACCGTCTGCTGCCCAGCCTGAGGTGCCACCGTCTGCTGTCCAGCCTGAGGTGGCACCTCAGGCTGGGCAGCAGACGGTGGCACCGTCCGCTGTCCAGTTTGAGGTCCCAGTGCCTGCTGCTCAGCCTGACATCCCAGTGTCCATGTTCCAGTCTGACGCTCCAGTGACTACTGTCCAGTCTGATGCACCCGTCGTTCAGCCTGTTGTGCCACCACCTGTTGTTCTGCCTGATGTGCCAGTGCCTGTGTCTGCTGCCCAGTCTGAAGGTCCAGTACCTGCTGCGTGGTCTGATGTCTCGGTACCCGCTGTCCAGTTCGATGATCCTGCTGCCCAGCTCGAGGACCCAGAGCCTGCTGCCCAGCTCGAGGACCCGGAGCCCGCTGTCTGCCCTGATGTGCCCGCTGTGTGCCCTGAGGTGCCTGGTGCCCAGCCTGAAGTGCCTGTTGCCCAGCCTGACGTACCCCCATCTGTTGTTCTGCTTGATGCCATAGACTATGGACAATTACAACCAGTTGGAGCGTCCGGAGGCCGCTCCTTTGAGGGGGGGTACTGTCAGGAAGCGTTCCATCCGCTGGTAATATCTGTTATTTGGCACGCAGTACTGATGTCCACCAGCAGGTGTCTCCTGGCAGTTTGGAACTGTCAGGAGAGCTTTTCCCTGTTAATGTTATGTAATCTTTGGGCCGCAGTACTGGCGTCCACCAGCGGATGGATCCTGGCAGTGTGGAGCATACAGTACCTCCTACAATCAGGTGTCACTTGAGGCCAATCACAGGCCTATAAATACCCGGCAAGCACTCACATGTTTGCCTTGATTTCTTCATTGCCTCCTGACCTGCTAGCGATCTGATCCTGTGCCCTGAACCTGTGCCCTGTGCCCTGAACCTGATCCTGTCTCCCTGTCCAGATCCCTATCCTGCCCCACCTGTTACCTTGCATCCCTGCCTGTAGTCTGATCCATCCATCCTCTCCCTGTCCTGTGTTCTACCCCATCTGCCGATCTCCCTGTGTATGACCTTGGCCTGGCTTACGTTTATGTCTCTGTAACATCCCCTGTCCATCTGCTGATCTGCTGTGTATGACCCTGGCCTGGCTATTGTTTATGATCCTGGTATTTCCCATTTATTGCACTTATCTCTCTATTGTTATTTGTGGGTCTCTGTCTGTGGTTGGTTATTGCACTGTGTCATATTGGAGTTGGTTGTACTATATTACTCACTTACTTTAATAAATTATTATATTTTCATTTATATACGTTTGGGTGTCCTCTGTCGCAGATCACACGGTTCTGGTCACACCTGTTCATGACACAATACTTTGCAGCAGGGCTTGTTCCTGCGCTCCAACTAGAGTATCTGTGAGGGGTTGCAGTGTTGTGGCACCAGTGCCTAAGGCCCAATTTTTCAGCCCCTGTTTAGCAGGGGCGTGTAATTACAATTTTTGATGCAATATTTCACAGGAGGGCTCATTCCTGTGCTCCAACTAGAGTATCTGTGAGGGGTTGCAGTGTTGTGGCACCAGTGCCTAAGGCCCAATTTTTCTGCCCCTGTTCAACAGGGACATGTAATTACAATTCTTGATCTAATATTTCACAGCAGGGCCTGTTTCTGCGCCCACCAAGAGTAACTGTGAGGACTTACAGTGTTGTGGCACCAGCACCACCACCACCAAAGGCCCAATTTTTCTGACCCTGATCAACAGGGGCATGTAATTACAATTCTTGATCTAATATTTCACAGCAAAGACCATTCCTGCGCCCACCAAGAGTAACTGTGAGGGCTTACAGTGTTGTGGCAACACCAACACCTAAGGCCCCAATTTCTGCAGAGTATATAGGGCAGGCCCCTACTTTCAAACATCCAACTTACAAATGACAACTACTTGCAAACGGAAGGAGACAACAGGAAGTGAGATGAAATCTACCCCTAGGAAGGGAAATTCTCTCCTGTAAGAGTTAATATGGGAAAAACGTGTCTTCTTTCCACTGATGCTTTATCACCAATCCTTGTTTCACTAAAAACCCCAAATTGTCAAAAAACATTTGTCATTGGGACAGAAAGTGAGGTAAAATCTTCTGAAGAGGTGCACAGACAGCAAAACAAATGCCACAGGGGTGATAACCCTTCCCTATGTTTTCCAATAAGCTTAAAAATAGATTTTTTGGCTGGAGCTACACTTTAAAAATGTACCAGTTCAAAATTACAAACAGATTCTACTTAACAACAAACCTACAGTCCCTGTCTTGTTTGCACCGCCTGTATACTGCTGTTCAGAGGGCCTGGGGCCCCACACCTTTACTTTTTTTAATTTTCGGTGTGGGGTTCCCCTTCATATCCATACAAGACCCAAAGGGCCTGGTAATGGACTGGGGGGGTACCCATGCCATTTGTCTCACTGATTTTCATCCATATTACCGTGACCAGACATTACATTAAAGCCGTAAGCAGTTTTAAATGACTTTTATTCCTTTAAAAATGTCATTTTGTGCTGGGACTGTTCTAAGCATGGGAAACACTCGCCACTTTACAGGCATACTATAGACACCCCCCAGGTACGATATTTAAAGGAATATTTCACTTTTTCTTTTCACTTTAAGCATCAATAAAATCACAGCTCCTGAAAAAACAGTTGTTTTTAAAACTTTTTTTTGCAGTGATTCATGTCCCCTGGGGCAGGACCCGGGTCCCCAAACCCTTTTTAGGACAATTTCATGCAAATTAGCCTTTAAAATTAGCACTTTTGTTTTCGAACGTTCGAGTCCCATAGACTTCAATGGGGTTATAAAGTTCTCGCAAATTTTCGGTCCGTTCACAGGTTCTGGTGCGAACCGAACCGGGGGGTGTTCGGCTCATCCCTAGGCACCACCAGGCTTGGTATACAACATAAGTTAAAGTCAGAAGAGGGGTGATGGCGCTGTTCCACTGGAGGTGTCTTAAGTGTAAAAATGTGTATCAAATAGAACAATAAACAAAACCATACAATATGTAAATCGAGAAACAATGTGCAAAAGCTCGTGAAATATAAGTGACACCTGCATCCAAACACAGTGCAATGTGTGTTGAGGGATAGGTGAAATCCAAAAAATTGTGTATACCCCAAAATAACTTGAAAAAACTAAAAAACAAAAAATATTACTAAACATCAGGAACACCAGTGTTACATGAATAAAATCCTCATGAATTAAATGCACATACGAAATATAAATAAAAATAAAAATCATGAAGTTAATAGTCCACAAAAAATCCCAGAACCAAATGTGTAATAAATATATAAAATCTATAAGTGAAAAAGTTCCTCATAAAATGCAAATAATGAGTCTTTTCAATTCTTCCAGCAGTGCTCTTAGTGACAAGAAATCTTCCAATCTTCTATACAGCCCCCCAATGTGCCCTCACTCACCAAAGGAAAACACCCCTGCAGGGGTAACAGGCCTGTCAGCTGTATCCTGCAGCACCGGTCCTCAGTGATGGCTCCTAATCGAATCTCCGTCCACGGTGTCCGGGCTATCTCCAGCTACTCCCCGCCAGCACATCCATATGAAATAAAAATAGTCCCCATCGCGTGAATCCGTAAAATTATTGCGTACTTTATTAAAAGTTAAAATTAAAAAGACAAAACAGTGTCCCACTGCCTAATGGGCAGTCTGACTGAATGGGAAAAACAATTACAGCAGTGCGGTGCGGCGTGCGTTCCACCGCTCGCTCCACACCCGGAAGTGAAGCAGAGAAGCAGGACGTATGCGTATCGTGTGGCCACGCCTTACGCGTTTCGTCATCCAGACGTCATCTGAGGCGCGGCCATCTTGGTACTCCATACGTCTAATATACACGATGGAGGCGTCCGGAGGCCAATCATGGTGGAAGAACCCGCCCCTTAACCATGGTGAAATATATCCAAACTGCCATCTAGTGGACAGAAGGATTACATACAAACGAACACAATGGGTTGTAATCCTTCTGTCCACTAGATGGCAGTTTGGATATATTTCACCATGGTTAAGGGGCGGGTTCTTCCACCATGATTGGCCTCCGGACGCCTCCATCGTGTATATTAGACGTATGGAGTACCAAGATGGCCGCGCCTCAGATGACGTCTGGATGACGAAACGCGTAAGGCGTGGCCACACGATACGCATACGTCCTGCTTCTCTGCTTCACTTCCGGGTGTGGAGCGAGCGGTGGAACGCACGCCGCACCGCACTGCTGTAATTGTTTTTCCCATTCAGTCAGACTGCCCATTAGGCAGTGGGACACTGTTTTGTCTTTTTAATTTTAACTTTTAATAAAGTACGCAATAATTTTACGGATTCACGCGATGGGGACTATTTTTATTTCATATGGATGTGCTGGCGGGGAGTAGCTGGAGATAGCCCGGACACCGTGGACGGAGATTCGATTAGGAGCCATCACTGAGGACCGGTGCTGCAGGATACAGCTGACAGGCCTGTTACCCCTGCAGGGGTGTTTTCCTTTGGTGAGTGAGGGCACATTGGGGGGCTGTATAGAAGATTGGAAGATTTCTTGTCACTAAGAGCACTGCTGGAAGAATTGAAAAGACTCATTATTTGCATTTTATGAGGAACTTTTTCACTTATAGATTTTATATATTTATTACACATTTGGTTCTGGGATTTTTTGTGGACTATTAACTTCATGATTTTTATTTTTATTTATATTTCGTATGTGCATTTAATTCATGAGGATTTTATTCATGTAACACTGGTGTTCCTGATGTTTAGTAATATTTTTTGTTTTTTAGTTTTTTCAAGTTATTTTGGGGTATACACAATTTTTTGGATTTCACCTATCCCTCAACACACATTGCACTGTGTTTGGATGCAGGTGTCACTTATATTTCACGAGCTTTTGCACATTGTTTCTCGATTTACATATTGTATGGTTTTGTTTATTGTTCTATTTGATACACATTTTTACACTTAAGACACCTCCAGTGGAACAGCGCCATCACCCCTCTTCTGACTTTAACTTTCTAGAATTCCACTTTGGTGTGATTCTGTGTTGGGGGGCTGCAGTTCCTTTATTACCTAAGCGCGGAGCTATCAGTTTTATATATTCTTTGGTATACAACATAGCAGACAGGAATACTTTGAGTATGGAGACAAGAATAGCAAACTACTAGCACTGCTAACACAGCAGGATAGGCCCTTAGCGGTTATATCGGAGATCCTCATGGCATATGGCGTATTAGTCACCTCTCAGGAGGATATTCTGTCTGCATTTACCAAGTTTTATACTTCTCTATATATCTCCTCACTCCCTGATGGTTTCGACCCTACACCTATGATCTCCATGTTGGATACGCTGGCACTGGGGTGGCTCTCTGATGCAGAGAGGCAACTCCTTGTCTCAGAGATCATTCCAGAAGAAGTCACGATGGCCATTAAGTCTTTCCCGGCAGGTAAAACCCCAGGGCCAGATAGCCTGCCCGTGGAGTATTATAGGACCCACACTGACCTACTTGCCCCCAGGCTAGCTCAGATGTTTCAAGCCTGTTTGCAACAGAGTTCCTTACCTCCCTCTATGAGAGAAGCCCATGTCGTTCTCATTCCAAAGCCAAAGACCCTAAGCTGTGCGCCTCCTACAGGCCAATAGCACTTCTCAATTGCAACCTAGAAATACTAACCAAGTTACTGGCCACTAGACTTAATAGAGTAATAAAATCCCTGATTGACTCTGATCAAACGGGCTTTATACCCGGTAGGTCCACAGACATTAATATACGCAGACTACTTTCTAAAATTCATGCCCCCCATACCAACCCGGGCATTAGGACCGTTTGTCACCCTAGATATGGAAAAGGCATTTGACACAGTGGAGTGGGTATATCTGTGGGAAGTGCTTAGAAGAATGGGTTTCCCACTGCAATTTATTGCTTGGATACGCACACTGTATACCGGTCCCATGGTATGCATGAAACTGAATGGCTCCCTGTCTCCTCCATTCCCCCTGCCGAGGGGCACCAGACAGGGATGCCCTCTCTACCCGGCTCTGTTCGCCCTGGCCATGGAGCCTATTGCTGAGGCCCTTAGGGGCTCGGCCGAGGTTCGTGGTCTTCGGGTGGGCTGGCTGGAGGAGAGGGTGGCTCTCTATGCGGATGATCTGCTGCTGTTTTTGAATGATGCTGGTGACTCTCTGCGGGGAGCACTTGGTATCATGGAGGCCTTCTCTGCCTTCACGGGGTTGAGAGTGAATTGGCACAAGTCTCAGTTGTTCCCGGTGGATGAGGGCGCCAGGTCCTCTTCACCCCTCTCTCCCACTCCAGTGGGTTGATCAGTTTACCTATTTAGGTATTATCATCTCAAGAGAGAGTAGGGACTTTGTGCGGCTCAATCTTGACCCTGTCTTGGTAACTATTAAAACCAAACTTAAAGCGTGGAGCAATCTTTCCCTTTCCCTCATTTGGCACATCAATTTTCTCAAAATGAAAGTCCTCCCTAAATTTATGTACATTTTGCGGAACTCCCCACAATGGCTGACCAAAACTTTCTTTAATTCTCTTAAACAACTCTTCCTCTCCTTTATTTGGGGGTCTAGGCCACCTAGATTCAAATACACTACTCTGACCAGGCCTGTGGACAGTGGGGGCTTGGCTCTCCCTGATTGCCACAAGTATTTCTTGGCCACTCAGCTTGTGACTGCCCATTGGTGGTTGCAGCCAGACCTGACCAACTCTGCGAGGGTGCTGGAGGTGGCTATAGTAAGGTCTCTGGAGGTCTTGAAGTGGTTGTTATTCAGGGGGCCTAAAACGCCACACCATCTCACCCCTTCTATGTGCACCACACTGCGGGCATGGTGGATGGGTGAGGCGCTGAGGGCACCCCAGCTGAACTCCTGGTCTCCTCACACCCCCCTGTGGGTGAACCCTAACCTATCACAGCTCAATACTATCCTGGATCCACAGGCCTGGGCCAAATACAAAATACTGACCCTTGAGCATATTATCACCAACAGAGAGCTCACCCCCTTTCATGTTTTATGCACCAAATTTAATGTGCCTGCACAGGCTCATTTTAGGTAAATTCAAATCGCTCATGCCTACAGGTGTCAGTTCTTGGGCCAACCAGTTGTATTGGCATACTCGGAGCTCGAATCCACCCTTTGGGTGGGAGACTTGGCGAAACCCACGTCTCAACTCTATGGGTCCCTGCTGGCTGCTGCTGGCCCTGAGCTGTCCTCCCTCCGCAGGAAATGGGTGGGGGACATACCAGAGCTGGACTAAGATGACTGGAGGGAGATTTGGGATTTCCCCTTCTCCCCCCTGGTCTCAGCTAGGGACAAACTAGTCCAATGCAAAATTGTGCCTAGAGCTCATTACACGCCTCACAGGCTGCACCAGATGTCGCCAGCACATTCTCTGGCGTGCTGGCGCTGCTATCAAAACACTATTGTAGAGGAGTGCTCCAGGTGATTGCTAAGGTCACTAAGAATCGTGTTCCTTATGATCCTAAATGTTGTCTGCTGGGGCTGGTGGAATAAATGTCAATGCTCAGAGCCAGGAAAATACTCATATCCCTGCTATTGTACTATGCCCGTAAGGCCATTACGATGAATTGGAAACAATCGTCTCCCCCCTCTGTAAGATTCTAGAAAAGCTTAGTGAATGCCAGTTTGCCTCTTTATAAAGCCACCTACTCGGGTAGGGGCTGCCCACAAAAATTTGAAAAGGTATGGACCTGTTGGCTAGATGATAGTACCATGGCAACCGATGCAGTAACTAATTCCTAGATTAATAATGTATTACTAGTCTTTTAATACTTTGACCCAACTATTCTCATGTTGCATTATTCTGTCGTTACCAATTTGAGCATGGATTCTCCTGAACTGAACCTCTCCCCACACTGGGGTTATAGTATAAGTTAGTTTGTATATGTTGTATGTTCTGCCCTGTTGTGGTCTGTTGCCGCACCAGAGGATTCGCCCCTGCGTGGGCAAAGGTTTGGCCCCTGCATGGGCTAATTTTGCTAATGAAAAATTCAAAAAAAAATTTGCAAAAAAAAGATGTGCTGTGCTGAGCTTCACTTGAGCAATTCTTGCTGGGGCTAGCTTTGCAGCCGGATCCATTCAAAGTGTCTTTTTAGGCCAAATTGAATGGTACCCGGGCCTCGTGGCGGAAGAAACGAGGTTTGGCCCGTAACGCTTTCCTTTCTAGAGAGCTGGACCCCGGGATCCAGTGCTTTTGTTTTTTTCAGCCATAAGTTTTTTCTGGCGGGGTGCTATTATGGGTCCAGGAGTGCGGATCCCCTGATAAAAAGGGGCCCCAGTTCCTGAAGGTTTTTTAAATGGAGCCCACCGTGAGGGGTGAAGATTGGGTCTGTTAGTGGATAATAATGTCTAATAATTTCTTTAACATTTAACCGTGGATAATAATGTCTAATAATTTCTTTAACATTTAACCGTGATGGAACCATGGTGAAGCCCAAAAGCAATTACAGTAGGTATTGAAGATATTGTTTTATCCTCGTCATATGTGCCTTGAAATGGAGGTTATGTTTG
Organism: Lithobates septentrionalis; assembly: GCA_037952835.1. Classification (NCBI taxonomy): domain Eukaryota; kingdom Metazoa; phylum Chordata; class Amphibia; order Anura; family Ranidae; genus Lithobates; species Lithobates septentrionalis. The sequence goes on from JBBDGP010001379.1 coordinate 2,009,602, forward strand.
TTCTCCCTATTACCTATCTATAGTTACAAGTCCAATGTTTTACAATAGTTCCCTTATTACAAAAGACACAGTCTAAGTGCAATGGTAAATGTTGTTGTCAAGTTATGCAGCACCATCGAGATCAATAATAATATATTTCTACAGTGAGTTGATTTTATACAACTGTTTATACCTTGAAGCTGTATGATAAAGATAATAATAATGATCATAATGTCTACTGTACCTGATTATAATGTTGCAATTCTCCTGTGCCTGTCTGTGCTTATATTTGTTTTTGCACAATAAACTTTTACTCGATTTAAAAAAAAAAAAGATTGGATCTGTTGGTTTTACCACAGAAATCCCTGCGGCGGGAAAGGTAAGTGGAGATTTCTAAGGAATTTTTAAGTTTCCTATGAATTGTCTCCTTTAAAAAGTAAATATTGTCATGCCTAAAAGCCACCACTGGGGGCTGTATAGAGCACCTACCTTGTCATGCTTTCTCAGATCATGCTGTGTCAGCAGAAGCTGCAGCTTCCTCTGGCTAGCAGTCACAGGACTCCAGTAAGATATTGGGGGGGATTTTTCTCTAAAAACACCCCCCACCCGGACAAAAGCTCTCCCCCTCTCTCTGAGAAGAGGGAGAAGCCAGAACGATCGGCGGATGCCGCTCCATTCTCCACCACCTCTGTACGGCAGTTTGTCACAGCCCTCCTCCTCGCCACCCTCCCCCCACACACACGCTGATCCCATCAGATCGGAGGCCCGTGCTCGCGCGGAAAAACGATCTTTTTGGAAAAAAGGAGGAGGGGGGCATGGTGGGAACACGGAGTTGGCATGGCTTATCGCGGCGTTGGCATGCAGCAACGTCAAGTGCAGGGGTGCTTTTAAAGGGCTACATTTTGTGCTGACTGCAGCTGTCGGACAGACACAAAAGCTAAAAAGGGAAAAGGTATAAAAAACACAAAGCGCCGTGATGCTAAATAACTAGTAAATACACATAAAACCAAGTGAGGCTGCTATCAAAAAAGAGTGTTATCAGGATCACTTAAAATAGAATAAATTATGGTGTTTGAAGCGCTTCATAATGTGATGAATGGATGAATAAATAGTTAATAAGCCACTAGAAAATACTCAAATAAATCCAGCAGTGAGTAAAAAATAAATCCAGCAGTAAAAAATGTAAGATAATAAAAATTAGTGACACCAAATGTGTAAGAAGATCCACATAAAAAATAAATAGGAAGTGTTCAAAGAGTTCAATCAATAAAATGTATAATCCGATTGACATAGAGACTTAATCAAGTCCCACTAGCAAAGTTCTAGAAAATAGCACACACTTGCTAAATTGGGGTGCTAATTGATACTTTTAGCAACAATGTTTCTTATGCTTCTGTTCACATCAGATGTGACGATCACAAACAGACCTCACAGATAAAGCAGATAAGAGAAAACAGATCATTGTGCAATGATCTTGATACCAGGTACACAGGCAAACTTGTATCTGATCCACTCACTTGCGCCTTATAGTGATTAGGCATATGCAGGTTTCTATATAGCAGTCAGCCGCCTCAGACAGGAGCAGAATCGCTGCAGTACACTGTTTGATACTGCCAGTCTGCACAGAGTGTCCTTGGCTCCTCCCACGCGTTGCATCACGGTCACGTGACTTTTTCAAGGATAACTCAAGCTCTTACGGTCTCAGCTTTATAGCACAACGGCAGAGTGATTGCCATGGCTACAGCGTGAGTTTTTCATCATCCTGCTTCCTGCATATCCTTCATTCCTGTTGAAACCTTCTTTTATTAAACATATGATCGATATAAATATCGTTGATTTATTAAAAACCTTGATTTCATAAAAAACGCAATATAAAAAAAACGCAATATAAACACCAATGGGTATCTATGATCAAGTTTCATTATTCAACTCCCTCCAGTGGTCAAAAATAGGTATAACATCTCAAAGGAGATATATAACAAAGCAATCTCCCAAATAGTATTGACAATAGACCTATAATGAATAATTTAATAATAATCAGTATATCAGATAGGGTGTCAGGGAAATGGGGTATCCACATGCTATACTGATAAAAATAGGTAAAAGAGCGGAGTAAAAATTAATGACAATATATAATGCAAAAATATAAAAATATATATATTAAAAAATACTAAATAAAAAATAATAATAAAAATATTAGTTAATAAAATTTCGTGATGATATGCTACCGTAATAAATCAATAAAAACATTATTAAGATATTAGCTAGAACTGAACCAAATAATGCCATTAAAAAAACTAGTATTGGACAAATCACTATCGGAATCTTGGACTGAAAAAATATAAATAAATATAAAAAAATATATATGAGAATCCTCTAAAAATCAGAAATAAAACAATTAAGGTCAAATTCAATGTTCAAACCATGGGGTGTACGCATCTGGAATATCCATTTGGATTCATTCTTGCTGAGTTCCCTAACTTTATTGCAACCCCTCCAATGAGGCTTATACTTTTGAATAGCCCAGAATTGGAGACCCCTAGGGTCTCTATTATGACACCTGTCAAAATGTTTTGAAACACTGTGCTTTGGATAGCCTTTTCTAATGTTCTGGATATGTTCTCTTATTCTCTTCCACATTGGTTGTTTCGTTCTGCCAATGTATTGGAGGGAACTGGAGCACTGTAAAACATATACCACCCCCTCCGTTCTACATGATACAAAATCCCTTATTTTAAATTCTTGTCCAGTACTTGTTGAGGAAAATTTCTGACATTTGTATCCATTTTGATTAGTATTTATGCAGGCATAGCACCTCTTACAGGGATAAAAACCTTTACCCTGAAAAAAGGTTAAATCAGTTATTCTTTTGGGTGGGTTGTGTACATTTTTAGCTATAATGTCCCTTATGCCGCGTACACACGGTCGGACTTTCCGGCATACTTGGTCCGGCGGACCAGAGTGTGCCGGACAATCCGCCCGTGTGTGGGCGCCGGCGGACTTTTCCGGCGGACTTCTTCCCAAAAGCCCGCCGGACCTAGATTTGAACCAAGTTTCAAATCTTTCCTTCGGACTCAGTTTCGGGCGGAAAGTCCGCTTGTGTGTGTGCTGGTCCGACGGAAAGGCCGCTCGTGTGTAGGCTGGTCCGACGGACCAGATACGACGCGAGGGCAGGGTATTGCATCTCGCGCTCGCTGCAATAGGAAAAACAAATTTTCCTATTGCGGCGAGCGTGGGGCATACCAGGCCCTTAGGTCTGGTATGGATTATAAAGGGTAGCCCCTACGCCGAAAAAACGGCGTGGGGTCCCCCCTAAAATCCATACCAGACCCCGATCCGAGCACGCAGCCTGGCCGGTCAGGAAAGGGGGTGGGGACGAGCGAGCGCCCCCCCCTCCTGAACCGTACCAGGCCGCATGCCCTCAACATGGGGGGTGGGTGCTTTGGGGGAGGGGGGCGCCCTTCGGGGCCCCCCCACCTCAAAGCACCTTGTCCCCATGTTGATGAGGACAAGGGCCTCTTCCCGACAACCCTGGCCGTTGGTTGTCGGGGTGTGGGGGCGGGGGGCTTATCGGAATCTGGGAGCCCCCTTTAATAAGGGGGCCCCCAGATCCCGGCACCCCACCCTATGTGAATGAGTATGGGGTACATGATCCCCCTACCCCTTCACCTAGGGAAAAATTGTAAGTAATAAAACACACTACACAGGTTTTTAAAATATTTTATTAAACAGCTCCGGGGGGGGATCTTCCTCCGGCTTCGGGGGTCTTCTTCTGGCTTCGGGGGTCCCTCCGCTTCATCTTCTCCGGGCGTCCGGTTGGTTCTTCTCCGCTCTCTTCTCCCGGTGTTCCAGTTCTTCGGCCGGCTCCTCTGCTGTGTTCAGGTAGCTCTCTTGCCAGCAGAGGTCCGGACTTCTGGGCTTCTGGGCTTCTGGTCTTCTCTTCTCCAGATGTTGACACGACGCTCTCTCCGTCTGGACTGCTCTCCGAGGGCTGCGTTGTGACTTATATAGGCGGAGACCCCGCCCCCTTTTGATGTCACAGTCCCTGGGCATGCTGGGACTGTGACGTTTTAGGGGCGTGGTCAACATCACCCAGTGACCACGCCCCTAAAACGTCACAGTCCCAGCATGCCCAGGGACTGTGACATCAAAAGGGGGCGGGGTCTCCGCCTATATAAGTCACAACGCAGCCCTCGGAGAGCAGTCCAGACGGAGAGAGTCCGGACCTCTGCTGGCAAGAGAGCTACCTGAACACAGCAGAGGAGCCGGCCGAAGAACTGGAACACCGGGAGAAGAGAGCGGAGAAGAACCAACCGGACGCCCGGAGAAGATGAAGCGGAGGGACCCCCGAAGCCGGAAGAAGACCCCCGAAGCCGGAGGAAGATCCCCCCCCCGGAGCTGTTTAATAAAATATTTTAAAAACCTGTGTAGTGTGTTTTATTACTTACAATTTTTCCCTAGGTGAAGGGGTAGGGGGACCATGTACCCCATACTCATTCACATAGGGTGGGGGGCTGGGATCTGGGGGCCCCCTTATTAAAGGGGGCTCCCAGATTCCGATAAGCCCCCCGCCCGCACACCCCGACAACCAACGGCCAGGGTTGTCGGGAAGAGGCCCTTGTCCTCATCAACATGGGGACAAGGTGCTTTGAGGTGGGGGGGGGCCCGCAGGGCGCCCCCCTCCCCCAAAGCACCCACCCCCCCATGTTGAGGGCATGCGGCCTGGTACGGTTCAGGAGGGGGGGGGGGCGCTCGCTCGTCCCCACCCCCTTTCCTGACCGGCCAGGCTGCGTGCTCGGATCGGGGTCTGGTATGGATTTTAGGGGGGACCCCACGCCGTTTTTTCGGCGTAGGGGCTTCCCTTTATAATCCATACCAGAACTAAGGGCCTGGTATGTCCCGCGACGGGGCTCGCAAGGTGTCAATCTCGCCGATAAAAGTCACGTTCAAAATGAACGGACTTGGCCGTGTGTGGGCAAGTCCGTTCATTCTGAAAGTCCGCCGGAACTCCGGCGAAAGTCCGTCGGAAAGACGGGCGGACTTAGCCCGCCGGAAAGTCCCGGCGTGTGTGGGCAAGTCCGTCCGTTTTAAAGTCCGGCGCACCTGGCGGACAAAGTCCGTCGGAAAGTGTGCCGGACCAAGTATGCCGGAAAGTCCGACCGTGTGTACGCGGCATTAGAGTTGGGGCTCGTCTATAAATGAATCTCAGTTTTTCTTGGAGTATATTTGCCAAGGTGGTGTCAGTTTTTAAAATAGACCAATGTTTTTTGATAATCCTCTCCATCCTCTTGTGTTGTACACTAAAGTCCATTATCAAAGGTATGTCATCTGTTTTGTCATTTACCTTGATTTTATCTTGGATCAGCACTTCTCTAGAGGTTTGGTTGACTTCTGTTATTTTTTCTTCTATAAAGTATTTGCTGTACCCCTTTCCTCAAACCTCTTCCCTATCCACTGAGCTTGTTTGAGATAGTCATTATTTTCTGAACAATTTCTCCGCAAGCGAATAAACTGGCCCTTCGGAATGTTAATTAACCATGGCTCATAGTGGCAACTTGTTACTGGTATATAGCTGTTCCTTTCCACCGGTTTGAAGAAAGTTTTTGTGCTGATGACATTGGCTATTAATTCTATTTCTAGATCAAGGAACTGGATTTTTGTCTCACTGATTTGATGTTCAAGTTTAATATTTTTTTGGTTCATATTCAAACGTTGGAAAAAAGATTTTAAACTCAGTTCATCACCTTTCCAAATAAATATACAATCGTCTATAAATCTTTTATACAGAACCAGTTCCTCTGGAGTGTTTGAAAAAATGGCATCCTCCTCCCATTTTGCCATGAATATGTTGGCTACACTCGGGGCATATTTAGCTCCCATCCCAATACCAGTTAATTGTCGGAAATAATTATCATTATACCAGAAGTAGTTATGTTGAATACCAAAGGCCAGGCTTCTGAGAAGAAATCTTTTCTGTTTAGAAATGAGATGGCTGAATGAATCCATAGCCCATTTAGATGCTTCTATCGCATCACTATGTTCAATTATTGTGTACTGTGAAGCAACATCAGCAGTTGCTAATAGATATCTTTCATTAGGGTCCAGGATCAGAGATTTTAGTATTTGTAATAAATGCTTAGTATTACGTAGATAAGCTTTAGTGTTGGGTACTAGGGGTTGCAAGAATTTGTCCACATATTCCCCTAGTCTTGCATTGATCGATTGAATCCCATTTATGATGGGTCTTCCTGGTGGTACCTCAGCATTCTTATGGATCTTCGGGATAGTGTAAATGATTGGAACTCTGCATGTATCCGGTACTAAATATCTGGATTCTTTTTTGGATAGAATATTTTTGTTAATTCCTTTTTGAATCAGAGAGGACAGATGCCGTTTGTATTGTCTAGTAGGATTGCTACTGAGTTTCAGATATGTGTTATTGTCGTTAAGTTGTCCCATCAATTCCTGGTGGTAGTATTCCTTTGTTAGTACTACAATAGCGCCCCCTTTGTCGGCTGGTCTGATTATAATGTCTCTATTTGCTTCCAATTGTTTTATACCTTGTTGTATATGCTGGGATTCCGAGATTCTCTTAAACTTTAGTTGTTCCAGATCTTTGATCATCATTTTTTTAAAAACCTCAATGTGTTCATTATTTGTAGAGGGTGGATTAAATAGTGACTTGTTTCTTAAATTACTATACTGTACTCCTCTGTCATGGTCCATTCCGTTGTTCAATGTAGACGGTGGTTTGGATAGTAAATATTTCTTGATATTTAACTTCCTAGTGTATTTTTGTATGTCAATATACATTTGGAATTTGTCCATATTCTTTCTTGGTGCATATTTAAGGCCTTTGTCCAATGTGATTAATTCTGCTCGTGTGAGCTCTTTGCCACTAAGGTTATAGATGCCTTCCCCTAGTACTCTCTTTTTCTTTTGGGTTTTCCATCTTGCTCTGCATGCCCTTTTATGGTGTTTGGACTTCGTTCTCTGTTGGTATATTCCTGTTTGGGTGGGGGATCTTCGTTTCTGCGGAACTCTAAAAAAGATCTTGATTGTTCTTCCTCAATATAGTTTCTAAGAGGCTCATATCTGTTGGTGGTAGGTAATGGGCTCCTCCTATCATCATACCTATATTTCTCGTATTCCCTCATCCCATTCTTGTTCACATTGGACTGGTGGTCTCGAGATTCACCAATGCTATGTTGATAGTCTCTTTGATCCATCCTATATTGATCATAACGATAATCCCTTGACTGATCCCTATAAGGTTGTTGAAAGGAGTTTCTGGGGTCACTTCTAGAGTTATATTGGTTATCTCCTGGTTCAGTTCTAGTTGGATGTTGATAGTATCCTTGTTCCCCGTACCTGGGGTACCTGTCATTTTCCACCTGATCATATTGTGGTTCATTAGTTGATTGGTGCGATCTTGGTTGGTTGTAGGGTGGATAGTAGGGTTTATTTTGTCTTCTGTTAGCATTGTTTTTCCAGTAAGGTCTTCTGGGTGATTTATTTTTAGTTTTGTTCCTCCACCAAGGTTTTGGTGTTCTTGATCCATTGTCATCTCTCAATGTGTTACTTTGTTCCCATTGTTTCTGTTTGTTATATCTTGGGGTTTCTGGTGTCCTGGATCTCCTCTCTGGAGTCCTATAACTTGTATTTCTTCTGGGACTAACTATCCTGACCTCTCTATCTGGTGATGAGGCTATAGACCCAGTTTTACCTTGTTTGGCATTAATTTGCCAATTGAAAACCTGTTCTAACTGGTAATCATTAGTAAGATATTTTCTCTTTTTCCTTTGTTTCAATTCAATATATTTCTGTTCTAAAACTTTATTAAGTTGTTGAGTTAGTGATGAAAAAGGTGCTGTCTCTTTAAACGGATCCAATGTGGTTTTACATTCAGCAATTTGCTGATTAATCATGTTTAATTTCCTTTGTTTCCTTAAGGCAAAATGTACTAGATCCAGACCTTTCTCGTTAAAAAATTTATACCACTCATTAGTTGCGTCTTGATCTGTCAGACCATCACAGATGGGTACATCCCATCTTAATCTTCTCGGGACAATTTTATCTTTAATGTATTGTTCATGAGCAGCTATGTCCCACCATAGGCTCACCTTTTTTTCCATTAGGTGGCCAAATTTCCTAAAATTGGTGTCTAAATCACCCTTATCTGTGCTAGGTGCAGTGGAAAAAACATTAACTAATATTTTTATTATTATTTTTTATTTAGTATTTTTTAATATATATATTTTATATTTTTGCATTATATATTGTCATTAATTTTTACTCCGCTCTTTTACCTATTTTTATCAGTATAGCATGTGGATACCCCATTTCCGTGACACCCTATCTGATATACTGATTATTATTAAATTATTCATTATAGGTCTATTGTCAATACTATTTGGGAGATTGCTTTGTTATATATCTCCTTTGAGATGTTACACCTATTTTTGACCACTGGAGTGAGTTGAATAATGAAACTTGATCATAGATACCCATTGGTGTTTATATTGCGTTTTTTTATATTGCGTTTTTTATGAAATCAAGGTTTTTAATAAATCAACGATATTTATATCGATCATATCTTTAATAAAAGAAGGTTTCAACAGGAATGAAGGATATGCAGGAAGCAGGATGATGAAAAACTCATGCTGTAGCCATGGCAACCACTCTGCCGTTGTGCTATAAAGCTGAGACCGTAAGAGCTTGAGTTATCCTTGAAAAAGTCACGTGACCGTGACGCAACACGTGGGAGGAGCCAAGGACACTCTGTGCAGACTGGCAGTATCAAACAGTGTACTGCAGCGATTCTGCTCCTGTCTGAGGCGGCTGACTGCTATATAGAAACCTGCATATGCCTTATCACTATAAGGCGCACGTGAGTGGATCAGATACAAGTTTGCCTGTGTACCTGGTATCAAGATCATTGCACAATGATCTGTTTTCTCTTATCTGCTTTATCTGTGAGGTCTGTTTGTGATCGTCACATCTGATGTGAACAGAAGCATAAGAAACATTGTTGCTAAAAGTATCAATTAGCACCCCAATTTAGCAAGTGTGTGCTATTTTCTAGAACTTTGCTAGTGGGACTTGATTAAGTCTCTATGTCAATCGGATTATACATTTTATTGATTGAACTCTTTGAACACTTCCTATTTATTTTTTATGTGGATCTTCTTACACATTTGGTGTCACTAATTTTTATTATCTCACATTTTTTACTGCTGGATTTATTTTTTACTCACTGCTGGATTTATTTGAGTATTTTCTAGTGGCTTATTAACTATTTATTCATCCATTCATCACATTGTGAAGCGCTTCAAACACCATAATTTAAAAGCTAAAAAGGGGCATGTAAGTGGTGACACAGGCATTCCTTTGGCACATTCGCTGAAGCATCAAGCTGAGCATTAATAGCAGCGACAGTTGCTGGACTATTTGCTCAAGCAGTGAATGCGATTTCTTCTGGTAGTACCTCTGCATTTGTGCATCAGGCTATGGTCAGAAGGGGAGGTAGAAACACCCAAAAAAAGGGCTTAAAAGGGACTCCTTCAAGCTCTAAACAGTCTAAACCCATCTCTACAATGGCATCCTCTTCTGAGAGGAGGTGGCCGGTCAGAGTGAGCCATTAGGGCTATCAAATATTACAATTTTTTCAATACTGCAGCCCCTGTCTATTATTGGAGAGGGTTTTTTCCTCAAGCCATAATAGGATTGGCTAGCGGCTTTAATCGCATCCCAGAATGGGATAAAATGGGACAGGTCCCTTTTACATCACGCAGGACCCTCAAACTGAGGATCTGGGGTGGGAGAAGATGAATTTCTCTCAGGGGACCGTGGAGAGGCTTGATGACTCCTCTTCTGAGGGGTCAAATCCACGGGGATCAGCTTCACAATCTGAAAGACTGATGGTGGATTTTTGCTGCTCTTCATTGAGTCGGTTGATATGCCCACTTTTTGTTTGGGTTCCCTAAAGCCTCCCCAAGCTGTGCATGCCTTTCCTGTCCATTCATTGCTGGAAAGGCTTATGTATTCTGAGTGGGATCACCCAGATAAGCATTTTTTTTCCTCCTATAACACTTTATCCTATGGAGGAAAAATTCACTAAGAGGTGGGAGATACCAGCAATTGTCGCTGCTATATCCTCTGTGAATGAAAGTTTGACTTGTCCGGTAGACAATGCTCATATGCTTAGGGATCCAACGGATAAGAAGTTGGTATTCCTATTATAAAAAAAAAAACCTTTTTCTCTGATGGCTCAACCTGTGCTAGCAGCAATTGGTGTATGTCAATCATTGAGAGACCAGTTTAAACAGGTGCTCAAGGTTATTCCTGATCAGCAGGCCAGGATTTACCTGAGTTACCAGCAGCATTATGTTTAGCAATAGACGCCATAAGAGATTCTATTCTTCAAGCCTCACGCCTTATGCTTGGGCTGGTGCATAGTCATAGAATCTTGTGGTTGAAAGATTGGTCAGCCGAAGTCATGCAAAGCTCCTGACTAGTTTTCCTTTTTGGTGAACAGCTGTTTGGGGATGATTTGGATAAATACATCCAAAAAATTTCTAGTGGAAAAGTACCCTTTTGCTAGTTAGGAAGAGGAGTAATCGTATTTCATTTAAACAAGCTACTTCTCCAGTGTCAGGAGCATCTGCCTCCAGGCAGTCATGACGGCATCCGCCGCCAAGTTCAAGAGGGGAACTGGAGCCTCCTTATGAGGAGGCGCTCCCGCTCGTTCTAAGTGGGGGGAAGACTTTTGCAGTTCTCACGGGTCTGGTAGGAAGAGTGAGGAAAATTGGGTGTGGGTGCGGCGCTGTTCTGGTATTGTGGCAAAGTGTAATAACACTGTGATAACATCTAACAGTGATAACACTGTTATCACCTCTAATGAAATCCTGTACTCGTTTTGTTAGGAGATGACGCAAGACGTGGCCTGACCAATGTCTTGCGTCATCTCCTAACAAAACGAGTACAGGACTTTTTGACGGTTCAAATTCAGATCTTTTATGCTTGACTCAAATTTTTACAATGTGAGTACCATTCTGTTTACTTTTGGAATAAACGATTAAACGATTTTACGCTATGGGCACCCCTTCTCTTTTATGTTAACATAACACGATCCAGAATTGCCAGAAACTGCTGCACAGTGGCACAAACTGTGATCGCGCAATACCCCTGCAGGGGTGACAGTATCCGATGAGTGTTTGCACAGTAGGAGCACGATTAAAAGCACTGTCACTAAGGAATACTGGAACAGGAAGATTGTATCGAACAATATTGTTTTATCAAGAGGAACAAGCTTTCAAGCACATCATCACCTGTGCTTTGTAAATAAGACTGTTTAAAACAATATTGTTTTTTCTGAATAACACTTGTTTTGAGCACAAGTCACTTTATCATTGATTGTATTTTTTCGCTTCCCCCCTCTTTCCCATTCCCCCTTCCCCTCCCCCTTCCCATTCACTTTAGCACTTTAATTAATGCACGGTATGAATGCATGGGCACATTTTGTATAATAGCACCATATGGCAGAGGGATATGCAGCCACTACCTGAGGAAAATTACATACACATTATTTTCCTTTTATATAAAACCACTTTTGGTTAAAAAAATTTCTTTTTGGGATAAAATTTTTTAGGAATTTCAGTCATCCAATATTTTCACACCCTCACCCATTCATTAGAGGTGATAATAGTATGTTATCACAGTGTTATTACACTTTGCCACAATACCAGAACAGTGCCGCACCCACACCCAATTTTCCTCTATCCCAGCTTTTTCCACTTTGGTGGTAATTGCATTTGTGGAGGCAGCAGTTTTGAACTAATTTTGCACCTATCCCCATTGCGCGGATGCATTTTGCTGTCAGACTGTTCTAAATACAGGAAACATGCGCCCCTTTACAGGCATAAAATAGACACCCCCCAGGTACGAAATTTAAAGGGATATTACACTTTTATTGTTTGACTTTAAGCATTATTAAAATCACTGCTCCTGAAAAAACGGCCGTTTTTAAAACTTTTTTTGCATTGATCCATGTCGCCTGGGGCAGGACCCGGGTCCCCAAACACTTTTTATGACAATAACTTGCATATAAGCCTTTAAAATGAGCACTTTTGATTTCTCCCATAGACTTTTAAAGGGTGTTTTGCGGCATTTGAATTTGCCGCGAACACCCCAAATTGTTCGCTGTTCGGCGAACTTGCGAACAGCCAATGTTCGAGTCGAACATGAGTTTGACTCGAACTCGAAGCTCATCCCTACTCCCCAGCATGCAATGCTGGGCCCATATCCACCTAGTCTACTCACTTAATGTATTTTGTCAGCTCCATTGTAGTGCTTTACCCTAAAATTTATCCAAATGGTCTGTGTGTCCTTAACTTGATTTAGAATCCCCGCCCCCCCCTTTAAAATGTATCCAAATGGTCTGTGTGTCCTTAACTTGATTTAGAATCCCCCCCTTAAAATGTATCCAAATGGTTTGTGTGTCCTTAACTTGATTTAGAATCCCCTCCCCCCCTTAAAATGTATCCAAATGGTCTGTGTGTCCTTAACTTGATTTAGAATCCCTCCCCCTTAAAATGTATCCAAATGGTCTGTGTGTCCTTAACTTGATTTAGAATCCCCCCCCCTTAAAATTTATCCAAATGGTCTGTGTGTCCTTAACTTGATTTAGAATACCCTCCCCCTTAAAATGTTTCCAAATGGTCTGTGTTTCCCTAACTTGATTTAGAATACCCCCCCCCCCCCCTTAATTTTTTAAAATGTTCTGTGGGGTTGATTTACTAAAAGCAAATAGATGTTGCACTTTGCAAAATGCAGTTGCACTCTGCAAGTGCATTTGCTCCAGGGCTTAGTAAATGAGCAGAAGCTCTGCTGATTTCCATCATCCAATCATGTGCATGCAAAAATTATGTTTTTGGAATTTCCCTTGCATGTGATAGGGTACTTTTTGCAACATGAAGCCTTACCTCGTTTACTAAGCTCTGGAGCAACTGCACTTGCAGAGTGCAACAACTGCACTTTTCAAAGTGCACAGTCTTTTTGCCTTTAGTAAATCAATTTACCAATGTGCCATCAGAGGAGGTGAGGAATCTGATAAGTGGGCCTTTATATTTTTAGTCTTTAAATAATATTACAATTAATGTTATACTGATGCTGGGCACTGTTTTTTGTGTAATGTGCTTGCAATGTTATGTTCAAAATGACTGATTTATTTTTCTTGTTTGACTCCCCAGTTTCCTTCAATGCCACAGGAATGGCAGACTGTGGCATCCCATTTTTCCACCCGTTGGGACTCTCCCAACTGTGGAGGGGCTATAGATGGGAAACACGTCCACATCGTGCCTCCACCCCATTCTGGGTCATACTATATTAATTAGAAGGGGTTCCATAGTATTGTTTTAATGGCGGTGGTGTCGGCACAATATGAATTTCTGTATGTGGACGTGGGGAAGAATGGCCAGATGTCGGATGGAGGAGTCTTCTCCAGAGTGGTCGTCTGGGATTGCCACCTGATGCTGATACTGTGGAAGGACTCCCCTTTGTTGAATATTTTATAGGTAGGGGGGCCATTGCAATGCCACAGAATCTATAATTTTTTTTGATAAAAATCCTGGTCAGATAAAATCTCTAATTATATTTATTGCTTGCCTTTCTTTTTGGCTTTCTCCTAGGTTATCCTAGAGCACTTGTAGTGCCAAGTGTATTTTCCTTTAGTTAATAAGCACCATTGTCACTGTAAACAACAAATAACTTCCAAAACTGGTATTGAGCATTGAAAGAAGCCACACATCTTGTTGATTAATAACATAATTTTTATTAATCTGTGCACATTCACATGTGCATTTGGTAAAAGTTTAGATTTTAAAATATATATATTTTATTTTTAAACAATATAATTTTTAAATTTTTTTATTTTTTTTGTGAAAAACAAACCGGCCTCTCTCTCTCTCTCTCTCTCTCTCTCTCTCTCTCTCTCTCTCTCTCTCTCTCTCTCTCTCTCTCTCTCTCTCTCTCTCTCTCTCTCTCTCTCTCTCTCTCTCTCTCTCTCTCTCTCTCTCTCTCTCTCTCTCTCTCTCTCTCTATATATATATATATATATATATATATATATATATATATATTTTTTTTTTTTTTTGTAAAAACCAAACAGGCCTTTTTTTTACTTTTTTTTTTTTTTTTTTTACAAACTGGCCTCATTTTGTTAAATATTTTTTAGAAACAGGCATAAACTTTTATAAAAAAAATCAAAGGCCCAGAATGGGGTCAGCAAACAAAGAAATGAAGAACATGATTAATGTTTTTTTGGGTGAAAAAGGGATTTAGATTCTCGCCAAAACATCGATCATGTTCTTCATTTCCTGCTGCATATTGTCCAGCCGATTCCGCATTAGGTCGGGGGTCACTGGGTTCAGCTTGTCTGAGTCTTTTCTCCCTTATGTGAATGAAACAAAAGCTAGACTTAACACACAGATATTTGAGTCCAGGAATAGTAATATGAAGCATTGTAGTGAAGTAGTGTACAAATTGTCTGTTTGGGCAGAGTTCCTAGTTGAAGATAAAATTCCCTTTGAAACAAGCTGGAATACTTTACCTTTTTTGGCCACGTTTCACAGATAGAGACACCCCAACAAGTATATAGATATGTATGTGTGTGTGTGTGTGTGTATATATATATATATATATATATATATATATATATTACATATAATGTTTACTACGAACAATGTTTACTACGATCATCAAAGCACATGGAGCAGCATGCAAGGTAATAAACAGAATATGAACACACGACAAGTAGTTACTTTTTTAAGCACTTTCTGGATTCGTCTGTACTGATCTGGAGTTTGAGGTCGGACCATCATTTCCTCAGCTGATCTTTAGAGCGCCGTACCCCAAAACGAAGATGCAAGGTCTTCACCACTTTCGCCATTATTTTTGCCTTTCAGAAATTAGGCCGTTCGTATGGTCCATGCTTCCCATCATAATCTTTTCTTCTTAAAATTGCCACCATCTCTTCAAAGACCATATTGGAGGCCTTAAATCTCTGCTTCCCGGATCGGGACGTTCCGGGCTCCGGGCTTTCCTCGCTTCCTGAGGTAGTACACACCTGCTGTATTTCTGCCATTTTTGCTCCTACTGCACCCCGTAAAAAAAGGGGTGGAAAATATTCGTTAAAAAAGAACGTCAGGGGCAGGCGACGCAGGCGGAGTTTCACGCATGCACAGTGTATATAAAGCTAATATGGATATGCCGTACGTACGTTCTGCGTGGAGGATAGAGGAACTGAAGTTGCGAGCGTCCAAAACAAAGGTAATTTTTTTAAAACTTTGTAGCAGCCTATACTGCTTAAAGATTGATGAGGCCTATGTTGGGGTAAGATGATGAGAGTTTAGCGAAACATTAGTGTTTTTGTCTTGTGTATTATGTTTTACAGAAAACACGAATGCCAAATTTAAGGACCCAGATTTTCTGATACCATTTATTGAGAAATACAGGGAGATGAGGAATTTATGGGAGGTCAAACACCCTGCATATTATATTAAGGCAACAAGGAAGGCAACACTGGAGAAACTTCTCACATTTGTGCAGACTTTCATCCCAGAAGCAACCTTTAAGTGTGTAGAAAATAAAATTGGGATCTTGCGAAATATGTATAGGAGGGAGTATAACAAGATCCAGAATTCCCTGAGATCGGGAGCATCAGCAGATGATGTATACATAGACATCATCTGCTGATACTCCTGATCTCAGGGAATTCTGTGGTACTACGATAAATTACGTTTTCTTGATGACCAGACTGAAGCCAGGGCATCACTTTCAACCCTTCCCTCCACCCTTCCATGCACCCTTCCCTCGACCCTTACCTCCACCCCAGCAGAGGCTGATGAGGACCAAGCTGGGTCTTCCATCCTGGAAGAACCGGATGTGACCATCTGGAGTCAGGTAAATTATTTTTAGACATATTTAGTGTCCCATTAATGATATTATTAAATATTATTAAATATTAAATATTAATGATGTTAACTCGATTTTATAATTGATTAACTATTAAGGATTTTATTCAAAAAATTATGTCTACATATCAATTGACAGTAGTGGCCAAAAATGTTTGTCACCAGCTTTAAAAAATGCTGGTGTCAGATTGATACTCTTTTATATGTAACATTGAATTTGCAAGTCATGAGCTGAAAATTGTGTGTCATTGATGAAACTCAAACTATGTCCATTTTTTTATACACAGGATGAGATCAGCCAGGAGGAAGGTGTAAAGTGTCATCCAGGAGGAGGCCGGGCCCAGTGTCATCGAGGAGGAGGCCCGGCCCAGTGTCATCGAGGAGGAGGCCGGGCCCAGTGTCATCCAGGAGGAGGCAGGGGTTAGTGTCAGCCAGGAGGTGGCCGGGCACAGTAGGAGCCTCACACAATCTTAGGTTCCTCCCCTTCGCCTTCATACAAAAAGGCCCAGAAAGGTGACGGTGACAGAGGAGGCATCACTGCGCCTCATGAGAGAAGAAACTAATTTCCTCAAGAGCTCCTCCAAAGCTGAAGAGGCCTATGACTTCTATATAGCCAGCAGGTTGCTGGAAATGGAGAAGGGACAACGCCTCCTGTGTGAAAAACTTTTTTCTAAAGTCCTTCACAAGGGGCTGAAGGGAGAGTTAACTGTCAACACACAAATAAATGAGCAAGCCCCTCCTCCTCCTCCTGCCACAAGTCAACCACCAGAGCAGCCTACAAAGCAGGCTGCAGGAAAGGGTGCAGGCCAACGTGGAGGGAAGGCTGGAACGAAGAGAAGAAAGTGATGACCTGGCTTCAGTCTGGTCTGACAGAAGACGCAGGCTGGTGTAGTACCACAGCCTGGGGACATATATGTCATCTGCTGCTGCTCTTGATCTCTGGGATTCCTGAACCAGATTGTGCTCCCTATTATATGGACTCCTCAAGATCACAATTTTCTTTTCCACAGACTTGATGTGTGCCCTGGGGCCAAAAGTCTTCACAAACTCCAAAAGTTTCTCCAGCGTTGACTTCCTCTTTATTTTGTTTACCATAAATAAATGGATATTTTATTTAATTAAAATACTTTATGTGTTTTTATTAACATGATTTTTTATAGACAATGTCAAATTAACAAGGGACAACAACCTCCTTGAGGTTCCAAAAACAAAAAAAAATATAATGTTCTTGTGTTAACTTTACAACAAAAAATAAAAAAACGAAATAAATATACCAAAAAAAAGGTTCTTTGTGGTAGCTTTCTAACAAAACCAAAATGAAAAATGTACAAAAGAAATGGTTCTTTGTGGTAACTTTACAAAAAAATAAGAAATAATAAAAAATGCTTCTTTGTGGTAGATTTACAAAAAAAAAAAAATAAGAAATAAAAAGAAATGGTTCTTTGTGGTAAATTTACAAAAAAAAAAAAAGAAATAAAAAGAAATGGTTCTTTGTGGTAAATTTACAAAAAAAAAAAGAAATAAAAAGAAATGGTTCTTTGTGGTAAATTTACAACAAACAAAAAATAAGAAATAAAAAGAAATGGTTCTTTGTGGTAAATTAAAATATATATGGAGATAAAGAGAAAATAATTTTGAAACAATCCTAATGAAAGATCTTGATGAAATAAAAAATAATAAAAGATGACTCCAAAAAACAATTGTGTAAACATTAGTATGGAGATATGGCTTTTAACAAATAAAATATCATTCATTGAGATCAAGAGAAATAATCCAGAAATCAGTTTGTGAGAACTCTGTGTGAATAGGAACAGTAAAACAACTTCGTTCCTCTAGCATTATAAAGAAGACAATTAATGCGCTGCATTCAACGATCACAGAATTTGCAGCGTGAGGAATGTGCTACCTACAATATGAACACTAGTTTTACCAGACCGATCGCTTCCGTTTCGTATTTGCTTCTGAGCATGCGTCGTTTTTTGTCCGTTGGACTAGCATACAGACAAGTGGATTTCTGGGTCCGGCGGAGTAACGACGTAAAGATTTGAAGCATGTTCCAAATCTAAAGTCCGTCAGATTTTCGACTGGAAAAGTCCACTGAAGGTCCGATGAAGCCCACACACGATCGGATTGTCCGCAGGACTCGGTCCGTCAGACCAGTCCGGTCGAAAAGTACGCTCGTGTGTACGCTGCATTAGTGGTTTTCATGCAAGAGCAGGGATTGGGGTTTTATTTAAACCTTTTCACGGTACCAAAACCAATTGGGTATGTCAGACCCATTCTAGATCTCAAAGATCTAAACTGGTTTCTGAATATCTGCTCTTTTCGCATGGAGTCTATCTGATCAGTGGTCTCCGTCCTACAAGGTGGAGAACTTCTGGCATCAATAGACATCAGGGATGCATACCTCCATGTACCTATATTTTCCGCTCACCAGAAATATCTACGTTTCGAGGTAGAAAATCTTCATTTTCAGTTTGTAGCTGATACTCTGATACTGCACCTCGAGTATTTACAAAGGTCCTGGCCCCTCCTGTAGCCGGATTAAGGCCCCAAGGTATAACGATTATAGCTTACCTAGACAATCTGCTCTTGATAGACCAGTCGGTAGCCCGCTTAGACCAAAGTATGATCCACAGTCAACTACCTGGAATACCTAGGTTGGATTCTCAACCTAGAGAAATCCTCCTTAAAAAAACAAAAAACACTATCAAGGAGATTAGAATACCTGGGTCTGATTATTGATACAGCCCAGAAAAGGGTATTCTTGCCCCAGGAAAAGATCAGGGCCATAAAGGGAACTGATTCAGGTGGTCAAGGCAAAGAAGAATCCTTCTATTCGGCTTTGCATGAGGTTGTTGGGAAAAGATGGTGGCTTCATTCGAGGCCGTTCCTTATGCTCAGTTTCATTTGAGGCTTCTTGTTCCAAGCCGATAAGATACCTCAAAACAGTATCTTATCGGCTTGGGATAAGAAGATCCAAGCTATAGATTTCCCAACGTATCTGTCTCCAGGGAATATCTTTCCTACCAGTTACCTGGAAGATGGTAACAATGACCTTACCCATCAACATTCTAGAGATCCGGGCAGCGCGCTTGGCCCTGAGGGCATGCAGGTTCAGGTTACGGAATTGTGCTGTAAGGATCCAATCCAACAATTCCATAGCAGTGGTCTATATCAATCACCAAGGGGGGCACGAGAAGTCATGCGGCCCAGAGAGAGGTGAATCATATCTTAACTTGGGCAGAAAACAATGTACCTTGCCTATCGGCAGCCTTTATTCCGGGAATAGAAATTTGGCAGGCGACCTACTTGAGTCACCAGCAGTTATTCCCAGGAGAATGTTCCCTTCACCCTGATATCTTCCTGGCAATGCGCCAATGATGGGGGATCCCAGACGTAGATCTGTTTGCGTCCAGGTTCAACAAGAGAATCGACAACTTTGTGTCAAGAACAAGGGATCTGCTAGCATGCGGAACAGATGCCTTAGTATTCCCGGGGGAATCAGTTCTCACTGATTTATGCATTTCCTCCTATTCTGCTACTTCCACGACTGCTTCGCAGGATCAAGCAGGAAGGGAAATCGGTAAATCGTGTGGACCCCGGGTGGCCCAGAATATCTTGGTATGCAGAGATCATAAAGATGGCGGTAGGGGATTCATGGACCCTACCGCCACGTCCAGACCTTCTCTCGCAAGGTCCGGTATTCCATCCTACCTTACAAACGCTAAATTTAATGGTTTGGCTATTGAGACCCACATTCTGAAGAAGCATGGGCTGTCAGGTCCAGTGGTATTTACCTTGGTTAATGCAGAGAAGCTGGCTTCCAGAACCATAGATTATAGAGTCTGAAAAGCATACAGTGCCTGCCCGCGAGAATGTGTTTCTAGCACGATCCCATTGCGCTGGTTCTCGGCGACAGGGTACTGTACATCTAGCGTTGCCTGCAATAGGAAAAACACATTTCCTATTGCAGTGAGCGCGAGAAAGAATTCCCCTCCAAGAGCATACCAGGCCCTTAGGTCTGGTATGGATTTTAAGGGGAACCCCCTACACCGAAAAAAACAGCGTATGGGTTCCCCAAAATCCATACCAGACCCTTATCCAAGCACGCAGCCCGGCCGGTCAGGAAAGGGGGTGCGGACGAGCGAGTGCTCCCCCGACCCGTACCAGGCCGCATGCCCCCAGATCCCAGCCCCCCACCCTATGTGAATGAGTATGGGGGTAAAAAGTGTCAATAAAAAAACACACTAGACATGTTTTTAAAGTAATTTATTAAGAAGCTCTGGGGGTCTCTTTCAACTTCGGGGGTCTCTTCTGACTCCTCCGCTCTCTCTGGCCTCTTCTCCCGGTCTCCGGTTCTTCTGCCGGGCTCCTCCACTATCTTCTGTTCTTTTGCCGAAAAGGCATGAGGATATCACCTTTTGGCGTAGTGTGCTGCAAGCAGCAGTATAAGTCCTCTAGTCTCATGTTGCCCTAATTCTATTGTGTCTCCCTCCCCTCAGTTAGCATTTCTCTGGGACATCCCACATAGTAATTACTATGGCTCTGTGTCCTGTGATGTACGATTAAGAAAATAGGATTTTTATAATAGCTTACCTGTAAAATCCTTTTCTTTGAAGTACATCACGGGACACAGAGGTCCCTCCACTCTTTCTGGTATACACGTGTATTGCTTTGCTACAAAAACTGAGGTACTCCCAGTAGTGGGAGGCATAGGTGTGCGCAGCCTATTGCATTAGGGTGTGCACCCCAAATGTATTAAAACAAGGACGGTGTCAGTAGAGCAGTGGAACTGTCAGTAGAGCAGAGGTTGGTGTCAGTAGGGCCGTGGACAGTGTCAGTAGCTTTTTATTTTATTATGACATTTTTTAATTTTTTTACATTTTTTTTAGGAGCCCCAGTTGGGGGACATTGGTACAATATCAGGGGAATCTGCGCCTCACGGGGTGATTAGGGTGTGCCCAGGAACACCCGGCACACCCCCTGCGCACGCCTATGGTGGGAGGGGTTATATAGGGAGTGGACTTCCTGTCTTAGGGTGTGCCAGTGTCCTATACCTGAAGGTGGCCTATAACCCACATAGTAATTACTATGGCTCTGTGTCCGGTGATGTACTTCAAAAGAAAAGGATTTTACAGGTACTATGGGGATAAAAAAGGGGTAAGTAGAGGGAAAATATAGGACAGTTACCTTTTCATGCAAAACCCCTAAATTGGCCCTGTCTAACAGCTTACGGTAAAAACTGGGGGGGTTTTGTTTGTAAATTTTGTTTGTAAATGCACACATTTGTAAATATATGCGTAAGCGGCAGTACTCGCGCCAAGCGACCTCTGTGTATATACTGCAGTCCTAACGCAAAATTTCCAGAACCTCCATAGTAGGAGCTCATATAAGAATATATAGATTAAGGGCAAGTATGCCTGGAGGGAGCCCACCCCCCAAAGGCGCAGGGACGCACGTGATTCCCAGCAAGAACACAATGGCAGGGAAGGCATCCAGTGCGCCCCTATACTCAATTCTTCCAACTGTACAAAAAAGTGGCAACCACCCCAAACGTTACAGCAAGGTACACATGGAAGGGCAATGCACATCGCAAAAAAAAAAAAACAATGATTCCCAGCACATGATTCTACCAGCTAGCCTGCAAAATAAGCAAATTGCCCCTGTCAAATAGTTTACGTTAAAAACAGAAGGTTTTGCCAGCACACATTTGCAAATGTGTGCTAAGCTGCAGTGCCTATGCCAATGGACCTCTGTATATATTGCAGTCCTCCATAGTAAGAGCTCATATAAGAATAGATAGATTAAGGGCAGGTATGGTGTCTGGTGACACTGGGACTGGTGTGGCAGCAACCAAGAACACTGTGGCTGGCTTGCACTGATCTAATGACACTGGCCCTGGTGTGGAAGAATTCAGAAACATTGTTGCTGGCTGCACTGGTCTGGTGGCAATTAGGAACACTGTGGCTGGCTGCACTGGCCTGGTGACTCTATATTGGTGTGGTGCTAATCAGCTTTAAATTAAAAAGGTATTTCTCAAACACCACATGGACGTACTTAGATTTACACCCTAAAACACTCTCTGATAATCTTCCCAAGTATGGGGATACCACATGAGACTTTTTTTCAGCCTAGTGCCAGTGGGGTCCAAAATTCACGGAGCATCTTGAAACTTTTAGGAGCATAACTTAGGCATCTAATTTACTAACTACCTATCATATGTTTGGAGACTCTGAAGTGCCAGTACAGTAGAAGGACCACAAAATGACCACAGACACCCAAAGTATTTTTTAAGAGCCATAGTCAGTCATTTGAAGATTTCAGTTTTTGCCACAAGTTTTTACAAAATGCAGAAAGAAAATGAAAAAGGTTTTTTCATTACACACAGTTGTAAATGAATGAGAGTATGGGGATGCCACATATGTGACACTTTTTTTTTATCATCCTAGCTGCATAGAGGGGCCTCAAAATCCAAGGAGCACCTTCAAGGTTTCAAAGGGCCAAACAAAGTGTTAGTGTATTGTCCATATTCAGTGTGCAAGAAAGCATATGCACTAGAAAAGTTTCAGTTTTTAAAAACTGACTGTATTGCAGTTTATATTTTCTGTTAGACTCTTGTGTGTGGCAAAATATTTAGAGACCCTGTGAGCACATCAACTTTTTTTATCTAGATTATTTTATTAAAACAAGCATATTAGATACCAATTAAAATAGCATATCTGTATGTATGATTCATTTTTTAATAAAAGCATATAAATAAAAAAGCTTGAACTGGTGATTGGGTCATTTGAAAGCATATTTTGTGGATACAGGGACTAAAGCATAAGTGTATTTTGTACACGGCGAGTAGTCTCAGGTACCACATAACTAGCCCCCTTTAAGCTACTTTAAGGGGACAGTGTGGCCATACACAATTTTCCACAGTGATCATCCTTATTTTCCCAAAATTCATATAAAAAATGAAAGCATATGCATGTTCTAGAACAGTAATTCCTATTTGGTGATGAGATTATTTTAATTGACATTTGCAAAAAAACGAAAAATGATTTTTTTCCAATTGATATTTAATTTTAGGTAGATATTTAGAAAAATGGTTAATGATTAGGCTATCAGTCTTACAGCTATTTTTTTCAACATGCTAATGTTATTCATTTTTCTGTTGTCAGATGACCTCTTCCTGCCCAGAGTAGCAGCTGAGGTCGAGTTTTTAGAAACCGTATTTTTAAAGTAACTGAACAAACCAAAATTTGGTCAGATAGTTTTTTGTTCCACTTTGAAACTTGATTACTGTAATGTAGAAAAGTGGCACATAGGATGTAGCTTGCAGTTAAATGTCATACCATCTGCCATTACTTTTTTATTTTCAAAAGCAGTCTTTTCACTTTGATCTTTTTTTTCTCTCTAAAATTAACAGAATTTCTTAGAAATGTTATCATTTTCACACAGATGTCAAATGCTTCCTGGTATGTGATGTCATTTCTGTGGTATTGGTAGGTCTTAGAGCACAGTCAATGAGCAGAGTGTTCTGCACTATTAATTGATTTAAGCTCTACTGCGGCTACATGTTTCATTTTGTCGACTTTGAATAATTAACACTATTCATTATATTTAAAGTGCAATAGAACAAACCGCATACTTTTTCTGCTAATAATTGACAGCTTCCTTTTGGTGTCTGTTGTAAAAAATGTGAAATGGTCAAATTTTGTTTGTAGAAACCATAGACATGGCTTACCTTGCTATGATAATTTCTACAGCTGTGGCGTGTGTGTGATGTCATCAGGACGGGAGATGGCGCGGCTAGCGTGTTTTAATCTTGATGCTGTTTTTATACTGCCTAATTGTAAGTGCATTCTTATTTTTAAAATAAAGTATATTTGGCTTTACTGCACTATGGATTTTTCCCCTCTTGTCTTCCATGTGTGAACTTATGGGAAGCAATCTTATGATAATATGAGCCAGTCTTTAATAACCGATCGCATTCTATTGAAGAAGCATGTTGCCATGATTTGGCTTTGTATATGAGCTTCTCATCTAGAGATGGATTTCATGCTCTTTTGATCCCTGTGATTTGGGATCAACACTGTTTGGTAAGCGGCCATCTTTTCCTAAAGGAGCACTTTGAGCACTTCAGCACTTTTAAGGACTGTCTTTCACCCTGAGTACCTATATCACCAGTATTCATAGATAGATCTTTTTAAATTAAGAGACTCTTATGAATTTTTTCTTGATTAATAATATCAGTTGAATTAATTTGCACATCTTTCATTTATGGATTGCTTGATTTGCACTATTGCTTAGTTGCACAAAGTTTTTTGGTTTAAATATTGTTTAATTTGCACGTTGTTTTGCATATTTTTTGTACTTTGAGTTTCACCGATTAATTAAGTTCAGGATTGATTTGATTAGTCGCCATATGATTTAAAGGACAGCGCACTATTTTTTGTCTAAGATACAGCTGTATATGGCTCTGCATTTTTATTGACTGCTTCCCTAAAGCCAGAGTGTAGTCTTTTTAGGGCCCCAGTTTTCAGTTCCTTATAAACTATTTTAACAAGGGAACTTTAGGAATTTCATCTACACACACTAAAGCTAGGAAATAGTTTATGAGGCAGTTGCGATAAGAGCAACTATCTAACACAACTGGGCTGGTGCTACCGCTAGGCGAACTTGGCAGCCACCTAGGGCGCTCTGCCACCTAGGGTGCAGCCATGGCCGCTGGTTTTCCTACTAGCCTGGTCGGGGAATACGAGGGGCTGAAGATCGGAGTTAGGGCGCTGACTGACTCTCTGCTGGCCAATCCGGAGAAAGCAGAATCTGCTGCGGAAGCCTGGCATGGGGGCATGCGGAGGAGGACAGCAGCAGCTTGGAGTGTGAGGAGGGTGACACCGAGCCTGCCCCGGAAGCCTGAGGACAGCTGGGCAGGGGGAGGAGGAGTCAGCAACCATGTCCCCTCTGCGGTACACAGCTACCCCTCACCTGCTGAGCACACAATTCCCCTCAGCGACATCCGCACACCTTCGCAGCTGATAGCCACCTCCCGGAAGCGCTGCTCTGCATGACAAATCACTTCCGATGCAGGCTGGGCACCTTGCTGACCTCAGTGATGTGGTGCTACGTGACTGGACCAGTGACGTGGTGGCATGTGCTCCCCCATCTCTGGTGACGTCATAGAGGAGGAGAACCCCGTATGGCTGGTGCACCTCACACAGGTAACGTCACGTATGTCCACCTGTCGAAGAACTACAAGTCCCAGCATGTCCAAACATCCTCTGCCAGGACACTAATCCACTTTCATTGCCCCTACTCCCCTCTAAATGTGTCATGTCTAATGTGTGCTTGGTGTGCATGTGGCAGATAGTATCACTATTATTGTTAGTGTATTATATATTTTATACTGGATATATATGTCATTCTGGACACAGGGACTCATCCCTAGGGCAGCATGCCCCTAATTGTTGTCACAGTTTCTTTGGGGGGGGGGGGTGCAAGTAGCTGGTCTTGCCTTGAGCGCAAAATAGTCTAGCACCGGTCCTGAACATAAGTGACCTCTGATCCTTTAACACAAGTTGATATGTCAGGATCACAGTGAGTATAGCTATATAGGAGGCAAATATGAGCATGACATAGTGAAGACTACAACGTTACTCTAATTTAAGATATAATATTCATATTTTTGCCCAGTCATGGCAGATTCTCTTTATAGTCTTACCTCAAGCACTTTGGGTTGTAGTTTGGGGTTTTCCCAGCTAGTGAATGTCAGGAAAGGTCCTCTCCGCTGGTAATATCGGTCATTTGGCGTGCAGTACTGAGGTCCACCAGCAGGTGTCTCCTGGCAGTTTGGAGCTGTCAGAAAAGCTTTTCCCTGCTGGTATTTTGTCACCTTTGGGCTGCAGTACTGGCGTCCACCAGCGGAGGAATCCTGGCAGTATGGAGCAGGTATTCCCCTCTGCAGACAGGTGTCACCCGACTTTAATTAGCAGCTGCAGTATAAATACCCGGCAGGTACACACATATCTTGCCTTGGTATTTTACTTGAGCCCTGACCTGCAGCCTGCATCCTGTTTATCTGATTTCTGAGGCCTGATTCCTGTACCTGAGACCTGATTCCTGTACCTGAGACCTGATTCCTGGAGCCTGTTGTTCCTGTTCCCTGTCTGTTTCTTTGCTCTGGACCCTGAGCCTTGTATCTGACCCGTCCCTCCTGTGATCCATCCATCCTCTCTTGTCCTGTTTGTTTCCCTTCCCCAGCTGCTGACCTCCCGTTGACGACCCTGGCCTGGCTCTGTTTATGATCTCGGTATTTCACTTACTTGTATATATTTGTTCTGTTATTATTATTATCTGTGGGGTTCTGTTTTGTATTGGTTGTGGTGCACTGAGTGATATTGGAGGTGGTTGTGTTATATTTATTCATTTATCTTTAATAAATCATTTAAATTTTCACTCTGTTGCAGTCCACACAGTTCTGGTCTTATCTGGTACATGACAGAATACCAAGGCCATCCCTGACCAGAAGTGGCTGCACAGAGGAACCATCTTGGTTCTGCTGGCTTTGCTGGAATGAATCCCAATGTGATCCCATATTATGCTCTGCTGGCATCAGAAAGTGGCGAGTATCTCCGCCAGTCACTAAAAGAGTGGACCAATGACCAGATACTTGAGATCATCCATTTGGCTCACTCCCTGGTTGACCAGGGCTGTATGTTGTTTGGGGATGTGCAGCCTTTGATCCAAATATGTGCTGAGCTACCCCTGTCCTGTGGTGCCTAAGACCAGTGATGATTTTTCTCCCCCTTTCAGTGCTGATCAGATGGAGTCTCTGGTGTGGCTGTTAGAGGATGATATAGGTATTTCCCTTACTTGTATATATTTGTTCTTTTATTATTATTATTTGTGGGGTTCTGTTTTGTATTGGTTGTGGTGCACTGAGTGATATTGGAGGTGGTTGTGTTATATTTATTCATTTATATTTAATAAATCATTTATATTTTCACTTATACTCGTTTGGGTTTCCTCTGTTGCAGTCCACACAGTTTTGGTCTTATCTGGTACATGACAGTAAAGTAAGCATTAAGAGGCATAGAAACACATTTTTAAAATGACAGCAGATATCCCTCTACATGCAGTGTTACTTCACACAAGAGGCATAGCTAGAACCTTCAGAGCCCCGGTGCAATAAACTTTAAAGGGCCCCCCTGGCCACGGTCCCCCCATGGTAGAGGAACGCCAGGGCCCAGTCGCAAGTGCAATCTTTGCGACCCTAGTAGTTCTGGCACTGGTGTCACTATTTTTATTTTATTTTTTTTTTTTAATCTGTATAAAATAAGTGGCATGAACTTATCATATCTACAGGTACAATAGGGTTCCTAAAGCATATGTTGTCTCGTGACATGGTATGAAACTATTAAGAATTGTTATTTTATTTTTTTTTATATTTTTACAATTTTATTTACTTACAATTTTATTTTTTATTGATTAAAAAACTTTTTTTAGGAGTGCCGTTAGGGGGGGCTTTAATGATCTGTCTAAACAGATCTCAGATGTTTCACCTTTGAGACAGAGAAGGGAGATTAAGGACACAGCTCTCAATCTCCATCTCTGCAGCCTCAGCAGCACAGAATGAATGGACAGGAATAGCTCTGTAGTGATCCTCCCATTCATTCACAAACTGAAGAATAGTAAACACAGTTTACTATGCCTCGGTTATGAATGAACAGAGTCAGTGAGCGGTACAGGTTCATTCTGACTCTGTTCATTAAGACAAGGAAGGGTTCCGTAAATTACACATTTACCGGCCCCTTCCTCGTTCTCCATCCTAAAAAAAAGCATACCCCACAGCAGCCGGTGAGAGAGAAGAGGGGGAACCCGGCAGCGCTGTTGGGGATGAGGGGGCCGGGGAGAGCACACAGCAGGAGTAGATGGAAGGAGCGGCATGTAGAGGAACCAATCCCTCCATTTTTCTCCTGCATCTGCTGAAAGGCTGCAGGAGGAAATTAGTGGGGATTGGTTCCTCTTTATGCCAACCCCGCCACCCCTCCTATCCAAGCTGCACGAGCCCCCTGGAGCATAGGGCCGGGTCACAATTGCGACCCCGGAATCTTTGCCCCTGCTTCACACCACAGCCTACATTTTAAGGCCCATTCATAAAACGCAGGTATGGAGCTTATGGTAGGTGACTGAGTTCTTTCTGCCTAATACAAAGGCAACACTGTGAGTGGAGAGGCTGGTCACATGACTAGAGTCTCCTCCTGGGCTTTTTTTTAAATGCTACCTTCATTTTATCAGCTGTTTGCTTTGGGACTCTGTAGCTCACTGTGGTTTATAAAAGTGCTGTTTTGTTTTTTTTAAAGTGGATGTAAACCCATGTTTTCTTATCTCTCTCCAAAGGCCTAAGTTCCGTGTCTTTCTGCTGCTCTGTTCTTCTGTTATCAGCAAGATAACTTCTGACAAGTTCTCAGACAACTGAGATAAAACCAACCTGAAATTTGTGTCGGGGTGGGTGCAATAAATAGATTTACAGAGAGCTGGTCTATTCACAGCACATTCCTTCCTTCCTCTGCCTGGAGAGGGAGTGTGTGCCTTTCCTCCAGTCAGCTGTCACACAGTGTATGCCAAGACTACACCCCCAGTGAAGAACAGGAAAAGAAAATTTCTAACATGATGTGCACTTTTAAAGAATATAGCAGGACAGCAGATATGTATGTAATCTCTGTAGAGAGATTTGTTTCATCTCTGTGTATCATCTGAGGCTGTTCACTTCACTGGGTATATGTGAGGGTTTACATCCACTGCTGCTTTATAAATGCAACCCAGATATTTACCAGCATGTGGCTGATTTATCAATACTTCATGAATTGTTGAGGTCAAAAGCAACAACTTAAGTTTGCTTTCATACAGTTTAAATGCGAAAATGCCAGCTGGAATCTCAGAGAACACCTCCTCTTCTTTGCCTTCCTTTTTTTTTTAAATACATCAGCAAAATTGCACTATAAATGTGGAAAAATCCACATTTATAATTAGTAGATTCCTGCAAGGCATCACCTTTTTCAGTTGTTTATTCCAGTAGTGACAGAGGGGCTGATTTACTAAAACTGCAGAGTGCAAAATCTGGTGCAGCTGTGCATGGTAGCCAATCAGCTTCTAACTTCAGCTTGTTCAAAAAAGCTTTGACAAAAAACCTGGAAGCTGATTGGTTTCTATGCAGAGCTGCACCAGATTTTGCACACTTCAGTTTTAGTAAATCAACCCCAGAGTGTTTATATAAAGGTCATCTTTTCATGGTTTTGTTTTCACATACAGTATAGCACATAAAGTATATTGATTTCAGCTTCAGTGATTACTGAAAAATGCAAAGGGTCAAAATTCCAGGTACTGTATAGTAAAACAGAGCTTGTGAAAGTGACAAGGATGAAGAATTAGTTGCACTAAATCTAGTCAGTGAACTTCACGGAAGAAGGCTGAGTACCAATATATTTTCCAGGAATAGATAACTGTGTTGAAACTTCATTCTGTGGCTTTTTTTTCTGTCACATGCAGCTGACAAAGATGTCATAGTTGGTGATGAGCCTGTAGTTCTGGGCTATGCTAGCATTCAAGCGTTTCACACTTGTATTTTACAGATACAGTATGAATATTTGAATATTTACCATATTTATATGACTTCTAACTTATTATCTTTATTTATTATTATACGAAAAAGGATTCATTCTAACTACCAAGGTATTGCTTCCCAGCCACATTCATTCAAAAGGCAGAGTTACAGAAAGTTCCATCCATGTAAGTGTTATTCAGCATGATACAACAAAGATTTGTAGCCTCCTGGTGGTTTGCCATAAAGTGCCTTCAGCTGTCTTAGCACTGCTCCTGTCCCATAGTTGCCAACATTGGGAAAAAATAATTAGGGGCACTTTTTCTTTGTGTCTGGGCAGAAAGGTAGTGTAGGTGGAGCAGTATGCTAGTTAGGGGTGGAGCAATAGACTATGGGCATGGCTAAAGGAAATAAGCATGTAGCTAAAATTACGCTAAATATTGGGCGTGGCTTAAAGGGGGCATGGTTGAAAAGAGTCTGAGATAGCTTACATAGTGGAGAATGTGGTAATGTTAAAAAGTTGGTAGGGCAGTGTACAGTGGTCCGTTGTATGTAGGGCAGTTGCACAGGAGGTCCATGGGATATATGGCACTGTACAGGAGGTCCGTAGGTTGTAGGGCAGTGTACAGGAGGTCCGTAGGATGTAGGGAATTGTACAGGAGGGCCGTAGTATGTAGAGCAGTTTACAGAGACTGCTGGCATTGTACATGACAGGGTCAGAGACTGAAGGCTTAGTACAAGAGAGGGTCAGAGACTGCTGGCGTTGTACAAGAGAGGGTCAGAGACTGCTGGCATTGTACAAGTAGCACCATCATTCGTTCCAAAGGCATAAATTACACATTTCATTTCCTGACTACCTATCACATTTTTGAAGGCCCTGGAGCACCAGTACAATGGAATTACCCACAAAATGACCGAATTTGGGAAAAACACCCCAATGTATATTCTATGAGACATAATGAGTTTTTTGAACATGTAATTTTTTTCCACAAGTTTTTGGAAAATGTGGAAAGAAAATGAAAACATATTTTTTTATACAAAGTGCCGGGACAAGGTAATTTGATGCCCAAGGCGAAGAGGGTAAACTGCGCCCCCCCTCCACCGGGTGTAAAGAAAGAGTCAGTGTAATTTCAAAACAAGAAAATACCAGTCCCTCCCTCCAACAGAGAGGTCACTCCACATGCAGCAGGACTAGTGGGTGGGGTTGGCGCTGCACCTCGACCGGACTTAAAACACAGTACACACGTACAGGAGGAGAGAGCAGTGAGGTATCAAGAATCAAGTTATTATAAAAAAATAAATCTGCAGCGGCCACGGACATTGCAAGGACCGCTCACGAACACCAGTGTCCATGTGCGGACACCTTGCTGATCCCTGTCATAGCTGCATTTTACAGAAATTAAAAGAGAAGTAAGGGAATTTTTTTTGCCAGATTTATACTTACCTTGGTGAATGCAGCATCTGCCCGATGCTGCATCTGTCCCCCAGGGTCTCTGCACTGAGAACCGAACGATCTATCACCACAGATTGCTCAGTTTTCAGAGCTCCATGAGCAGAGAGCTGTAGACTGTCAGTCACAGCTCTCTGCTCTTCTCCCTCCTCGCTCATTGGAGCACTGAGCTGTGGAGGGGGTGGGGGCGGCTGGCTCAGGCTCTCAGCGGCTCACTGAGCGGCTGAGATGGGGGTCCGTCCAGGCACCTGGCGAATCCAGGTTCCGGATGACTTGGTTCCTGGACTGATTCTTGTGATGTCAGCAGAGAGTAGACTTCAGCCCGCACTCTGCTGAAAATGGGTCACAGGAATGCAAAACGAATTGCACTTCTGTGATCCATAGGAGAAGTACAGCCAAACGAGCTTTGGCTGTACTTCTCCTTTAAATAACATTGGTCATTAACCTCCCCTCAGCCACCTCCCCATCCCCAATCCAGCTAGCTCATTTATTACTCTGAGATGCAATAAAAAATGGTGTCAGTGGAACAATGGGCAGTGTTTCTTTATTTTTATTACTTTTTTACAATTTTATTTTTAAATTATTTTTTTACAATTTATTTTTGTATTATTTTTTCACAGTGATTGAGGGGGGGGGGGGTGTCAGCAGTTTTTTGTTTTCATTATTTTATTATATATTATTTTTTACAATATTGTTTTTAATTTTTTTTATTTACTTTTTCACAGTGCTTCTGGCAAAGGGTGTGGGAGGGAGGGTTATGGGGCAGTGGATGGTGTCAGTAGGGCAGTAGACAGTGTCAGTAGAGCAGTGTACAGTGTCATTTCTTATCGTACATCATGGGACACAGAGCCATAGTAGTTACTATGTGGGTTATAGGCCACCTTCAGGTGATGGACACTGGCACGCCCTAAGACAAAAAGTGCACTCCCTATATAACCCCTCCCACTACTGGGAGTACCTCAGTTTTTTGCCAGTGTCTAAGGTGTTGGTCACTAGTGAAGATGTGCTATGCTGAGCTCCACTGGAGCAATCCTTGCTGGGGCTAGCCATGCAGCTGGATCCATTCAAAGTGTCTTTTCGGCCGAATTGAATGATACCTGGGCCTCGAATCTGAAGAAACGAGGTTTTGCCTGTAACGCTTCTCTTTTTAGAGAGCTGGACCCCGGGATCCAGTACTTTTTGGTATTAAGGCCATAAAGTTTTTGCTGGCGGAGGTGCTATTACAGGTCCAGGATTGTGGGTTTCCTCGAGAATCCCCAACTCCTGAAGGTTTAACGGAACACACCGTGAAGGGTGAAGATGGGGTCTGTTGGTTTAGCACAGAAAACCCTGCGGCGGGAAAGGTAAGTGGAGTTTTTTAAGAAATTTTAAAAAACATTTTCTTATGATTGTCGCCTTTAAATTTAGTAAGTGTTGTCATGCCTATGTGTCACCACTGGGGGCTGTATTGAGCACTCACCATCTCTTGTTTCTCAGAAAGCCCACATTGTGTCTAGGAAGCAGCAGTTTCTTCTTCCTCCGGCCAAGCAGCAGACCTCCGGTAAGTCTGGGGGATTCCCTCTCCCCACCAGACGCCCCCCTGTGCTGTTTTTCTTCCCCTCTTTTCAGGGAAAGAACGCCACAAGAATTTTTTTTAAAAAAAAGGGCGCGAACGGCACGCCGCTTGGCGGATTCCAGACCCCCCAGCCATTCCTCCTTCCTCCCTGTGGATCGCTTAGGATCAGGAGCCCGCACTCACGTGGGAAAGAGCTCTTTTTTTAAAAAAGAGGAGAAGGGCTGTAGGTGACGGGGGGCGGGACTTAGCGCGGCTTTGGCGTCCTCCAACGTCCAGCGTGGGAAGGTATGTTTTAAAAGGCACCATTTGTGCTGTTACATGCTGCTGGAGGGACAAAAGAGCAAAGGTGGCATATAAGAGCTTTGGTGACACAGGCATTCCTTTTGACACATTTACTATTGCATCAGGCTAATAGCAGCGACAGGGCTGGACTATTGCTCAAGCAGTGAATACATTCCTTCTGGTAGTACCTCTGCTTTGTGCATCGGGCTATGAGCGGAAGGAGGGGTAAAAACATCTAAAAAAAAGGGCTATGGAAAGACTTCTACAGTCACACAGAAGACTAGAACCATCTCAAAAAAGATGGCATCCTCCCCTGAGAGTAATATGGCTGGTCAGAGTGAGCCATCAGGAGGGGCAAGTGTTGCAGCTGCTCTTAACACTGCAGCCCCTGCGTATATTACTAAGGAGGTTTTTTCTTCAACCATTTTAAGCTTGGAGCAAAAAATTGATGGGACTAAGCACAGCAAGTCCATCGCTCAGGACCCTCATGCTGAGGAACAAGGGGCGAGAGATGACGAATTTCTTTCAAAGGACCAGGAAGAGGCTGAAGTCTCCTCTTCCGAAGAACCTGATACGGAAGTTGGTACAACCATGTTGGTACAATCTCTCACTGAATTGGTCCGCTCCACATTTTTACTGCCAATAACGCAGTCAGTCGATGAGCCCACTCCTGGTTTGGATTCACTGAAGCCTCCCCAATCTGTTCATTCTTTTCCTATCCATTCATGGCTAAGGAAGCTAATGCATTCTGAGTGGGAGCACCCAGATAAACATTTTTTTCCTCCGAAAAAGTTTTCAATACTATATCCTATGGAGGTAGAGTTTTATAAGAAATGGGGAATTCCAGCAATTGACGCTGCTATATCCTCTGTACATAAAAACCTGACTTGTCCAGTAGACAATGCTCATATGCTAAAGGATGCAACGGATAAGAAGTTGGAGTTCCATTTTTAAAAACAATATTTTGCTCGCAGGTTCAGAAGTTCAACCTGCTCTGGCTTCGATCAGAGTAGCTCAGTCCTTAAAGGACCAGTTTATAGAGGTACTCAAAGTTATTCCTGGTCAGCAGGCCCAAGATTTGGCCAGGATATCAGAACCATTGTGTTTTACAGTAGACGCTATGAAAGATTCTATTCGCCAGGCCTCACGGCTCATGTTGGGGCTGGTACATGTGCGTAGAATCCTATGGTTGAAAAAATGGTCAGCCGAAGTGCCATGCAAAAAACTCTTGGCCATTTTCCCTTTTCATGGTGAACGATTGTTTGGAGACGATCTGGATAAGTATATCCAAAGAATTTCTAATGGGAAAGGTTCCCTTTTATCAGTTAAGAAGAAGTTTAAGCATTTTTCTTTTAAACGTGCTTCTTCTCCAGTGCCAGTGGCATCAGCCTCCAGGCAGTCACGACGGCCTCCACCATCAGGTTTAAGAGGTACACCTCAGGGTCAGTCCCAGGGCCAAAAAAGGACCTGAGGGAAGAAACCCACAAAACAGAATACTAAAGCCTCCTTATGAAGGTGCGCCCCCGCATCTTCATTTCCAGTTTGTAGCTCTGCCTTTCGGTCTAGCTACAGCACCTTGAGTGTTTACAAAGGTCCTGGCTCCTCCTTTAGCCAGGCTAAGGGCTCAAGGTATAACGGTACTAGCCTACTTAGTGAATAATAAAATTTCCTTCGCGCTGGTGGATGTGACAAATACTGATAACTCGGTAGTGTAGATTAATAAATAAATAAATATATAAATATTGCTGCAAAATAAAAGTGCTCACACAACCACTTAATAAAATGATAATAAAAAAGATTTCGCGCAATATTTACGTGAGTAATGTGAATTGGGTGGGGTAAGGGCAAAAGTGATTAAGGTATTGGTAACTGTGATAGTGTTAATAAGGATCTACGATCTCTATATTAAAACATAAATCTATTACCACTGATTAACAGTAAAGTGATAATGCTGTGTTTAAAGTGAATACGTGCAAATGGTTGAAATAACCAAACAACCATAAGGTGACAGCTAGCTCCGATACCATAAATTAATTGATGCAAATAAATATTAAATATTAGTGAATAAATATCCTAAATTAAAATAATAATAATAATTTCCAACTGTGAATAATTAATAAAGTGCAACCCATCAAAAGGATAAATATAATATATACAAAAAATATCAAGAGTTAATTGCAATTAATGCCATCATCATGCAGATACATGTGCCTTAAAACAGTGATGACAGCATTGTAGGATTGAAGAAAAACAGTTCATAAATTCATAGATAGGTGGCGCTATTGTAGAGGTGGAAAAGTCCTTCTATTAAGATCTGTGTATGTCTTATGTGTTGAATAAGTTGTTCCTATAGTGGTGCCTCCTAGTTCAGTCTCTCAGAACTCTCACCTTAAAGTAGTAGAAATCAAGCTGTGGTAATATGCCTTTTGAGGTGTAGAAGTACTGTCTGAAAACTCCTCCTTTTTGCTGCTTAGCTCTCCTTGTTATCTCCTTATTTCTTCCGCTCTGGTGTAGCTCAGACCCAGGGGGAGAAGAGGGGGGAGAGGGAGGGGGGGGAGATAAAGAGAAGGGAGAGGGAGAGAGAAGATAGGCTCCACTAGTGTATTATTGTTTATAAGCAAAGGGAGATATTTATTTGATCTATGCTCTTACATTTACAAGCATACAAATAGGCAGAGTAAAAAACGTATGAGAAGCCTGGCGTTCTCAGCGCCCTCTCACTTGTGTTGACAGCTGTGTGCCGCTCCAGCCAATCCCTACGCGTTACGACACGTCACGTGTCTTCATCTGGGGACCTCCCCAGATGAAGACACGTGACGTGTCGTAACGCGTAGGGATTGGCTGGAGCGGCACACAGCTGTCAACACAAGTGAGAGGGCGCTGAGAACGCCAGGCTTCTCATACGTTTTTTACTCTGCCTATTTGTATGCTTGTAAATGTAAGAGCATAGATCAAATAAATATCTCCCTTTGCTTATAAACAATAATACACTAGTGGAGCCTATCTTCTCTCTCCCTCTCCCTTCTCTTTATCTCCCCCCCCTCCCTCTCCCCCCTCTTCTCCCCCTGGGTCTGAGCTACACCAGAGCGGAAGAAATAAGGAGATAACAAGGAG
Source organism: Lithobates septentrionalis (assembly GCA_037952835.1). Classification (NCBI taxonomy): domain Eukaryota; kingdom Metazoa; phylum Chordata; class Amphibia; order Anura; family Ranidae; genus Lithobates; species Lithobates septentrionalis. The sequence continues at coordinate 2,045,544 of JBBDGP010001379.1, forward strand.
AGCTAAGCAGCAAAAAGGAGGAGTTTTCAGACAGTACTTCTACACCTCAAAAGGCATATTACCACAGCTTGATTTCTACTACTTTAAGGTGAGAGTTCTGAGAGACTGAACTAGGAGGCACCACTATAGGAACAACTTATTCAACACATAAGACATACACAGATCTTAATAGAAGGACTTTTCCACCTCTACAATAGCGCCACCTATCTATGAATTTATGAACTGTTTTTCTTCAATCCTACAATGCTGTCATCACTGTTTTAAGGCACATGTATCTGCATGATGATGGCATTAATTGCAATTAACTCTTGATATTTTTTGTATATATTATATTTATCCTTTTGATGGGTTGCACTTTATTAATTATTCACAGTTGGAAATTATTATTATTATTTTAATTTAGGATATTTATTCACTAATATTTAATATTTATTTGCATCAATTTATTTATGGTATCGGAGCTAGCTGTCACCTTATGGTTGTTTGGTTATTTCAACCATTTGCACGTATTCACTTTAAACACAGCATTATCACTTTACTGTTAATCAGTGGTAATAGATTTATGTTTTAATATAGAGATCGTAGATCCTTATTAACACTATCACAGTTACCAATTCCTTAATCACTTTTGCCCTTACCCCACCCAATTCACATTACTCACGTAAATATTGCGCGAAATCTTTTTTATTATCACTAGCCTACTTAGACAATCTACTCTTGATAGATCAATCAGTAGCCCGCCTAAACCAAACTTTGGACACCACAGTCAGCTACCTGGAATGCCTAGGTTGGATTCTAAACCTAGAGAAATCTTCCTTAAAACCATCAAGGAGATTGCAGTACTTGGGGCTGATCATAGATACAGCTCAGAAGAGGTTGTTTTTGCCCCAGGAAAGGATTTGTTCCATAAAGGAACTGATTCAGTTGGTCAAAACGAAGAAAAATCCTTCTATTCGACTTTGCATGAAATTGTTGGGAAAGATGGTGGCTTCTTTCGAGGCCGTTCCTTATGCACAGTTTTATTCAAGACTGCTGCAAAACAGTATCCTGTCAACTTGGAACAAGAAGGTCCAAGCTCTGGACTTCCCAATGCGTTTATTCCCTAATGTGTGTCAGAGCCTCAACTGGTGGTTGATATCCAAGAATCTTCAAAAAGGGAAATCATTTCTGCCAGTTACCTGGAAGGTGGTAACAACAGATGCCAGCCTTCTGGGCTGGGGAGCAGTTCTGGAAGAAGCGTCTGTCCAAGGGAAATGGTCCAAATCAGAGATGACCTTGCCCATCAATATTCTAGAGATTCAGGCAGTACGCCTGGCCCTGGAGGCCTGGACGTCCAGACTACGGAACTGTCCTGTCAGAATCCAATCCGACAATGCCACAGCAGTGGCCTATATCAATCACCTAGGGGGCACGAGAAGTCGTGCGGCCCAGAAAGAGGTGAATTATTTTCTTTCTTGGGCAGAAAACAACATTCCTTGCCTATCAGCAATTTTCATTCCAGGGATAGAGAATTGGCAGGCGGACTACTTGAGTCGCCAACAATTGTTCCCGGGAGAATGGTCCCTTCATCCCGACATCTTTCTGTCAATATGTCAAAAATGGGGAGTTCCGAACGTGGAGTTGTTTGCCTCCAGGTTCAACAACAAGATCGACAACTTTGTGTCAATGACAAGGGATCCGATGGCATACGGAACAGATGCCTTGGTCTTTCCGTGGGATCAGTTTTCACTGATCTATGCGTTCCCTCCTGTTCTGCTGCTTCTGCATCTTCTTCGCAGGATCAAGCAAGAAGGGAAGGAGGTGATTCTGGTGGCCCCAGCATGGCCCAGAAGATCTTGGTAAAGATGGCGGTAGGGGACCCTTGGACCCTACCACTGTGGCCAGACCTTCTGTAGTAAGGTCCGGTATTCCATCCTACCTTACAATCGCTAAATTTAACAGTTTGGCTATTGAGACCCACATTCTAAAAGGACCGTGGGCTCTCACCTTCAGTAGTTTCCACTTTGGTTAATGCTAGGAAGCCGTCCTCCAGAGTCATATACTATAGAGTCTGGAAGGCATATGTCTCCTAATGTGAATCCAGGGGTTGGCACCCCAGAAAATATGTCATAGGTAGGATCCTTGAATTCCTACAGATGGGATTAGAAATTAAGCTGGCCTTGAGTACTATCAAGGGCCAGGTGTCAGCCTTATCGGTATTTTTTCGACAACCACTTGCTTCACACTCTCTGGTTCGTAACTTTATTCAGGGGGTAACATGGATTAATCCCCCAGTTAGGTCACCCTTGAACCCTCTGGACTTAAATTTAGTCCTGGCGGCTTTACAAAAACAGCCTTTTGAGCCTATTCAAGATATTCCCTTGGTCCTCTTGACGAGGAAAATAATTTTCTTGGTTGGCATATCTTCTGCAAGAAGAGTATCAGAGTTGGCTGCTCTTTCTTGTAAAGAGCCATATTTGATTATTCATAAGGATAAATTTGTATTCCGGCCTCATCCTAATTTCCTACCGAAGGTAGTGTCAGGTTTTCGTTTAAACCAGGATATTGTTCTGCCTTCATTTTTTCCAGAACCTCGTTGGAAAAAAAGTCACTACATTGATGTGGTGAGAGCGGTCAAGGTCTATTTGAAAGTGACCGCTCAGATTCGCAAAACAGATGTTTTGTTTGTATTGCCAGACGGTCCTAAAAGAGGACAGGCAGCATCAAAATTTATTATTTCTAAATGGATTCGTCAAGTGATTGTTCAAGCTTATGGTTTAAAAGAAAAATTCCTCCTTTTCATATTAAAGCGCACTCCACTAGGACTGTTAGTGCTTCTTGGGCAGTGTATCACCAAGCCTCCAAGGCTCAGATCTGCAAGGCTGCAACTTGGTCTTCAGTCCATACATTTACCAGATTCTATCAAGTAGATGTAAAAGGTCATGAGGATATCACCTTTGGGCACAGTGTACTGCAGGCTGCAGTATAAGTCCTCTAGTCTCTTAGTGCCCTACTTTTGTTGTGTCTCCCTCCCTTCAGTTACCATTGCTATGGGACATCCCAAATAGTAACTACTATGGCTCTGTGTCCCGTGATGTACGATAAGAAAATAGGATTTTTATATCAGCTTACCTGTAAAATCCTTTTCTTCGGAGTACATCATGGGACACAGAGTTCCCTCCCTTCTTGGTATACATGTGTATTGCTTTGCTACAAAACTGAGGTACTCCCAGTAGTGGGAGGGGTTATATAAGGAGTGCACTTTTTGTCTTAGGGCGTGCCAGTGTCCATCACCTGAAGGTGGCCTATAACCCACATAGTAACTACTATGGCTCTGTGTCCCGTGATGTACTTCAAACAAAAGGATTTTTACAGGTAAGCTGTTATAAAAATCCAAATTTTTTAATGTTTTTTTTTTACAATTTAATTTGTTTTTCATTTTTTTTCACAATGCTTTTTGGGGGGGAGGGACTCTGGACAGTGTCAGTTGGTCTGGAGGTGGGGAGGGGGTTGGTGTCAGTAGTTTTTACTACTTGTTAATGACATATTTACCGGCTCCTTCCTCCGCTCTCCATCCTGACACATACCCCCCACAGCCGGCGGGAGAGGAGAGGAGGGAACCAACTGCGTAGGGACCAGGGGGGCGGAGAAGGAGCACACAGCGGGCCGGAGGAAGAGGACACAGGGGTCCAGAGAACACGGGGGCTGGTGGAGGACACGGCAGATATTGGGGGGATGATCGGTTCCTATATGGCATTTTAGCTGACACCCGCGGGAGGGAGAGGAGGTGAAACGGCTGTCTGAAAAGCCATGCAGGGAGAGCGGTGCTTGCAACTGTCCCCCCGACACACCGATCATCCCTGGCTTTCAAGGGACAATCTTTCATGTGTGCAGGGTGGGTAACAGTGGGCCCCCTCCCCCTTTGGGGGCCATGTGCAGTGAACACCCTGCACACATGGATGATACACTTGCTGGAGGGAGGGGGCACAGGTGAAGTGCCGGAAGTGTGCTTCACAACTGTGAGCTCCCCTCTTCCACATGAATGGTAGAGGCTGGATCGGCTCTGCTTCTTCTCGCCCCTCCTTCCCTGTGTCTACTCACACTCCGGCAGCCCGTGTGCTGTGTGCGAATAGGATGTGAAGTTTATGGAGCAGCCGACAGCCACATTGTACACCTGAAGCCGCTGTGACTGAAGTGAGTGAGCTGTGACCGGACTCTTCCCTTCTCCTCCCTTCCCTCCCCCCCCTTTCCTTAACTGCAGCCAAAGAGCTTTGTTTTTTCAGCCTATAACAGTACTTTGTCTTCCGTGCTTTCAAGTGGCATTTAGGGGGTTAAACAGGCAGTAAGGAAATATCACCTCCTCACTGCAAGTCAAATGCCTCTGAAAAGTGACCTAAGCATGGCTTGCTTTTCAGTGGAGTATTTTCTGACTGTCTCCTGTATAATATCCGCAGTCTCTGACCATCTCCTGTATAATATCTGCAGTCTCTGAATGTCTCTTGTATAATATCCTCAGTGACCATCTCCTGTATAATATTCACAGTGACCATCTCCTGTATAATATCCACAGTGACCATCTCCTGTATAATATCCACGGTGACCATCTCCTGTATGATATCAAAAGTCTCTGATTGTCTCCTGTATAATATCCGCAGCCCCTGATTGTCTCCTGTATAATATCTGCAGTCTCTGACTGTCTCCTCTACTATGTCTGCAGTCTCTGACCATCTCCTGTACTATGCCTTCAGTCTCTGACCATCTCCTGTAGTATGTCTGCAGTCTCTGACCATCTCCTGTACTATGTCTGCAGTCTCTGACCATCTTCTGTAGTATTTCTGCAGTCTCTGACCATCTCATGAAGTATGTCTGCAATATCTGACCATCTCCTGTATTATGTATGCAATCTCTGGCCATCTCATGTACTATGTCTGCAGTCGCTGACTGTCTCCTGTACTATGTCTGCAGTCTCTGTCCATCTCCTGTACTATGTCTGCCGTCTCTGACCATCTCCTGTACTACGTCTGCAGTCTCTGACCATCTCCTGTACTATTTCTGCAGTCTCTGACCATTACTCTTTAAGAAACACACTCCTGAACCTTGCACTCTGTACGTAGCATCCTCCTGAGCCCTGCACGTAGCATCCTCCTGAGCCCTGCACCCCACCGGTAGCATCCTCCTGAGCCCTGCACGTAGCATCCTTCTGAGCCCTGCACCCCACAGGTAGCATCCTCCTGAGCCCTGCGTGTAGCATCCTCCTGAGCCCTGCACCCTACAGGTAGCATCCTCATGAGCCCTGCATGTAGCATCCTCCTGAGCCCAGCACCCTACAGGTAGCGTCCTCCTGAGCCCTGCACGTAGCATCCTCCTGAGCCCTGCACCCTGAATATAGCATCCTCCTGAGCCCTGCATGTAGCACATACAGGGGCACACTGACCACCAATATGCATAGCCAGTGGTTACCCTTATAAAGAAGACATAACAAATCAGGTAAAACAACTACCATGCACCTAAAAAAATCTCAAAAGCAATAAGAGAATTTTGTTAGCTGGTTCCCTCATCTAACACAAATCAATAAAAAGCAAAAAATATAGCGCTGCCCTACACTTCATCTATAAAATTGTACAAATGGACTTATAAGTGCAATGGTAAAACCTATAAATGAATATCCAGTGCAAATAAACTAATATATTGCAATATATTAGTGATGGTGTCACCCCCTCTACAAAAATATTTTGACAACTTGCAGAGCTTCAATGTGCAAATAATGGTGAAACCCCCTATATAAAATAATAATAACAGAGATGCAAATCAACCAGTGTATTAGAACAGTAGTAGTGATGGTGTCACCCTCTCTGCAAAATGTAAGAAATATTGCAGAGCTGCAATGTGCAAATAGTGGTGAAACCCCCTATAATAATAATAATAATAATAATAATAATAATAAAAATAATAATAAAATGTAAAATATGTACATCAACCTCCACAAGGTACAATAAGAGGTCGAGGCTAAACCAGGCTATATATCCCCACAACAATGGGCGGATCCTGCCAACGTCATGCGGACGCTACAAGTGGAGGGCCATAATTTGATCCCGCACCTGGTGCGCACACCGGAAACAGGCCAAAGAAGGCCGCCCTGTGTCGTCAGATGGAGAAACATCACCCTGACAATGTGACGCTGAAACAGCCGCGTGCTGGGCGTGAGGGCATGACGTCGAAGCGCAGCATGACACCACCCGCCTGCAACCTGGATGTGAACAAAGGCAGGGAAGGGAGAGAGGCAGCAAGCCTCGCCTCGCAACCCCGGTACAGGCAAGTCCCAGCAGACCCTCCCACCCCCCACTGGGTCCATAGTAAGGAGTGACAAAAGGCATATAGGAAGAAAAACAAAAAACGAAAAAAATTACAAAAATGAGAATGAATAAAAATATAAAATAAAATAGAAATTAAATGAATGAAAATAATACATTTGATGAAAAAAAAAATTCATTTAATTTTGATTTTATATTTTTATTCATTCTTATTTTTGTAATTTTTTCGTTTTTTTTTGTTTTTTCCTAAAAAAAAAAAAAAATTCACTTGGCTTTACTTTATTATTTTTGATATCTAGTTATGGTCTTCTTTTCCTTTATTCATTCTATTTCACCATCATGATTCCCCATAAGTGCTCACCTTCCACTTTGATTATTCACTTGTATATCAGTATACACTGATCACTATACCAAGACCAATTCATTTATTACTCTGTCATGCTAAACACTCAAATACACATTTTTTTTTCTTTTCAGAATCATCTGGTCTATAGTGTTTATACACCTTAATCACTGCACCTGGGGTCTTGTCTTTTTTCCCCCTCGGCTGTTTCTCCCCATTGGCCATCTCTGGGCATTTATCCTTGCCTCATCCCCGGGGGAGACTATATTTCTCGGCGCCTCCATCTCTGCTCCCTGATGCTGGGCCCATTATTTGAGTTGACATGTAATTAGTAAGGCATATATTTTTATTTGTATTTTTATTTTCATTTTTATTATATTCTTTTATTCATTCTTTTTTTTTCTTCGAGATTACTATATATTTTTCATTCATAGATGAATTGCTGCATCAAACTCCTGATGAGTGGACCCTAGTGAGATCCACAAAACGTGTAGAGCTCCACAGATGCTACAACACATTCACTCATTTACGGACCAATTGTGCATTGTGATATTTTTAAGATTATTTATAAACGTATGGTGTATCATCATTTATGGATCTTTTTACTGTTAATGTTTATACGATTTTCTTGCATATATATACATTGTTTACGTGTTTTGTATACTATGAACTTATAATAAATCATTAATTGTATTCAAGTTGTGCTTAGTTTGTGACCCACCTCATTCAAAGTCCCATGACCATTTTTCTTTGTTTCTATATGGAAAAATATCTTCATTTCACATATACTTTACGAATATTGTAGTGAAGTGTGATAGATCCGATAGCACTCTCCAATACAGAGGCCTGGCTACAGAGGCGGCTCTTTAATTAGGCAAATTAGACGTCTGCCTTAGACCTCGCACTCAGGGGGGCCTAACATGTGGTATGGAATGTCCCCTGGTTGGCGGCAGGGCCGTCTTTAAAAAGCAGCTGCCGGCGGTTAGTGTGGAGGGAGACTGACAGTGGGAAGTGGACGGGATTGTTTGACACTGTGGGAAACTTTGGAAAACTCCTGTCCTCTGATCCAGCATGCCGCATCCTCTGTCTTCTACCTGCAGCTCCGTCTGAACAGTATTAAGAAGCTCTCCACGATTGTTTTGTGTGTAGAAAGGACCCGCAGTGAGCTTCTGCCATTCCTGACAGTCCCTTCTATTTTCTTGGTATGATGCCTGTGGAGCCATAGAGAGCCTGTTTGGAGATCATCTGTTATCCTATCACTGAGGCCAGGGGTGGCTCCATAGCGTGTATTGACGCAGCTGAACACTGTGTCACACGCTCTAAGGTGAGCGCAACTACTTTGGGGGTCACCGAGGCACGTCACGGCATGATCTGGGCACTGTGATTCAGCAATTGGATTATTTTCTGTGAAGCACTTTATGCACCTTAGTTTATCTTTGGAACTTTTCACTGCACATTACTGTGTGATGTTATATTGAAAGATTTTTCACAAATAAGGACAATAATTATCTCAAGCATCACATATCACTCATATGGTTTTATGTATATATTTGTATATATCACCTGTCACTTATATGATTTTATTGGAGTTTTGCATGTGATTTGTATATGATATTATATTTATAGTGCACGTTTTTTCATTTTTACTTTTATTGAGTATTATCGATTAATGAATGTGCATTACATTTATATATGTAGAGTTTATTTATTATTTGCACATTGCACTTTGGATTTTCTACATATGGCACTTCTCTGACACATTGACTAATACATGCAGTGTTGATTTCAGTATTATTGATTAACTAGTGTGCATTATATTTATTTACATACTTAGAGTTTGTCTATCATTGGCACATTGCACTTTGGATTTATTATATATGGCACTTAGTTGCACTTTTTTGGCACATTGATCTATACATGCAGGATTGATTTCAGATCTGCATCACATGCACATGGCACTTTTTTATTAAGTGCACATGGCACCAGTAGGGTGAATGTATATATTGATACATACCTAAGCGCAGCGCAATTTTCTCTATTTATATCCAGAAGATATTTGTTGCCTTCTACACCTCACTTTATGAGTCAAAGGTGTCGAAGTCAATGAACCAAGCCAAACAATTTTCGGATAAATTGGTTCTCCCAAAACTTAAAACGGAGGATAGAGAATCTCTCAATAGTCCTATATCCCTGGAGGAGTTAAGACTTGCAGTTACACAAACCCATAATAATAAAGCACCAGGGATGGATGGACTACCAACACAGATATATAAAAAATTAGATAAGATTCTGCTACCAGAACTTTTAGGAGGTACTAAACGACACGTTTGAAAAACAAAAACAAAAACAAAAACTTCCAGAATCAATGCAGGAAACAATAATAATAGTGATTCCTAAACAGGGAAAGGACCCAATGTTACCTGAGTCTTATCGCCCTATATCTCTCCTCACCTCAGATGTCAAGATTCTGGCTAGGGTTCTTGCAAACAGGTTATCAAATTACATTAACAGTTTGATACATGAGGATCAAACAGGTTTTATTCCAAAGAGAGCTACATCAACAAACATTCGCAGGTTATTCTTGAACTTGCAATTACCTATGGAAAATATGGGATCTAGAGCAATATTGTGTTTAAACGCCCAAAAAGCCTTTGATATGGTGGAGTGGGCTGTATTGGAAGCATTTGGTATAGGCCCGGATTTCCAAATACTTTATAGGGACCCTAAAGCAAGGGTGAGAATTAATAATACACTATCCAGTCCGTTTACCCTATCAAGAGGGACAAGGCAGGGCTGCCCCCTGTCCCCATTATTGTTCGCTATAGCAGTGGAGCCTCTTGCCCTTGCCATTAGACAATCAACAGAAATAATAGGATTCAGGAAGAGAGGATAAAATAGCCCTTTATGCAGATGACGCTCTTATTTTCCTGGGGGAACTTATGAGCCTTGTCTCCATATTTGGGCTATTTTCGGGTTCCCAGATTAATTGGGATAAATCCATATTATTACCCCTAGATGAGTTAAAAACCCATTTATTAAATCAAACCTCCAAAATTCAAATTAGGGATACAGTGGATTATCTGGGGACAGAGATCTCTCGGGATGTAAAAGACTATATTAACTTGAAACCTCTATTAAAAAAATTTAGGGATAAAAGCAGTAGCTGGTGTAAGTTACCCCTGACGGTGATAGGTAGAGCAAATCTTATCAAAATGATTTGGACCCTACAACTACTTTATGTGTTTAATAATTCACCTATATGGATTACAGTACCTTGGTTTAGAAAAATAGAAACTGTATTTAGAGAGCTGATTTGGAGGAAAAAGCAACCATGTATGAAGCTAACCAAAGAAGGTGGACTGGCGATCCCACATCCCAAAAATTATTTTCTAGCCTCTCAATTACAACATTTTGGTTGGACAACAGTATCAGACTTTGATCCTATACAGAGGATGTTACTATCAGTTTATGAAGACTACCCATTAATTTCCCTATTAGAGTCGAGAAATCAATTGTCTGATAAAGGATTTTTTACGGGAATATTATTTGATAAGGTATGGCAAGAAATGAGGAGAATTACTGGAATAAAGGGATATACGTCATATACTCCAATATGGAACATAAGTAGCTATACGGAACTGCTGAAATTGGAAGGGTTTGAAATTTGGAGGCAGAAGGGACTAAGGTACAAGATACAGTTATTTCAGGAACATGAGATGAAAACCTTTAGTGAATTAAGAAATGAATATAATATCCCAAACCAAAGATTTTTTCATTTTTTACAGCTTAGGTATGCATTAAAAGCACAGGGACGATCGCTTATATTAAAGTTTAATAAATCAGTGGTAATAGCCTTGCTCAATAAGATGGAAAGAAAAAAGGGTTTGATATCACAATTATATGATATATTGTATGAGAAAACTAAAGGTGCTGTGAATATACCTGCAAGATCAGCATGGGCTGGCGATATAGGGCCAATTTCTGATGAACAGTGGGCATTGGCACTGTTGGCAATACCTTTGGCTTCTCTATCTCCAACTCAAAATTTAACACAACTATTCATCCTACATAGGGTACATTATACACCCGAGAAATTATTTAAATGAAAATGGAGGGATACAGACCAATGCCCTAGATGTAAAGGGAGGGCAGCCAACCTAATACACATGATATGGAGATGCCTTAAACTCCATCACTATTGGTACGGGGTGGCATCTATGATTAATAATGTATTTGAGATTTAGATGTCTATAGAATCGGGGGGGATGTCTCCTGGGTATCATGGATGAACTAAGAACTCCAGGGGAATACATGGTATCAATAAATAGAAGTTTATTTCAGGCTCGTAAGCTTATAGCACAAAAATGTCTGTCACCATATGCAACTACAGTAGAAGAATGGAAAATGCAAGTAAGGGAAACCATAATTAAAGAAAAATATACCTTTTTACATAGAGGCAGTCTAGGCAAATTTGAAAAAATATGGAGAAGATGGTTGATATTCTGGATGTATGATGAGAGGGGACCAGATACATGTGGGAGTGATGGTTAGAGGAGGGGGGGGCATGGGGGCATGGCGGCCAGAGGTGGGGGGGGGGGGTTGTTGTTGTTTGTCTTTTTCTTTTTATTATTATTCCTGGGTTGTATGTTGTTATCGTTGTTTATAATTTTTTTATATAAAAGAAATAAGAAAATTATTTGATTTAAAAAAATGTAATATTTAGGGCTTCTGATTTGTCATAATTGACTTTAAAGTTACACAATATTCCTGGATGACATTTGGTATTGTCACTACAGGATTAGTTCTGCGTATACTGACATTTTATATTCCCTTTCTCCAACTGTTATCCCTTGTATATCTACATTTTTACGGATAGCAGTGATCAAGTGTTCCATTACTAATACGTACAGCAACGGGGATAGGGGGCAGCCCTGACGAGTTCCATTTGATATTTTTTTTTTCAATATTCTTTATTAACAAAAAGTTTAATACAAAACACGCATACCAATGCAGGCATATATATATATCTTTTTTTTATACATCCAGTTTATAAATAAGTAACTAATAAGCACTGCATAGGTTAGCTATAAATACCTAATACTTTAATTTTTTCCCCTTTATTTACTCTATTCCCCTCCCCTTCCCTCCACTGAGTTATATCTACCCACCCCCCTCCCACCTACAACCCACCCCAAAGTTCCCTCCCCCCACCCAATCCAATTAATAAGTTTGACAGGGAGGGTTTCCCAACCGAGTAGTAAGTTTCCTCAGTCCGAATCCCCCCCCCCCCCCTATTCCTCCTTGTTCACACATACACCTCTATTTAAGTCAAGGTTTAGGTTCCTCAATTTCTCAGAGGGAGGAGCCCAGACTTTCTAACCATGGTCTCCATAACTTTATAAATTTACCATAACAACCCCTTCTAATGTACGTTGTCTTTTCTGTCTATACCATCTTATTTATTACTTCAATCCACTCTTCCGGGGTTGGAGGGGTAGCAGAGAGCCAACACTGGGCTATCAACTTCCTAGCCTGGTAGAGGCATCTCCGCACCGCGGTGTTAGTACTAGTATCCCCAATGTGCTCCCCAATTAGGCCAAGGATGCATACCCTGTCTTCCAAAGCTATTTTCACTTTCCACCTTGTTCCTATGGTCTTTACTATCTCCCCCCAATACCTTGCTAGTTTTGGACATCGCCACATCATATTATCCATGATGTGGATACAGGTCTCCTGTATCCTGACACCTGGGGCACTTATCATCTTGTCTACAGCCAAATTTATATAATCTTTTTGGGGTATAGTACGCTCTATGCAGCAGGAGGAGATGCGAGGCTTGCTGCGATGGAGAGACAGATACCAGCGGGCCATACTCCAGAATCTTCTTCCACTGGAGATCCGTGATCTCCCCCACATCTGCCTCCCAGCTCGCCCTGACTCCCATAGCCTCCTGTGGGGCGAGCATCTTTTCAGCCAGTTGTCCATACACCTTTCCTATCTGGCCCTTAGTGCTGCTTGATCTGATAATACTTTCAAGGAGGGGGGCCTTACACCATACAAGCGGGCAGTTCTTAAACTGACTGTCCAGGGCATGCCTAACCTGCAAGTAACAGTAGAATGTTTTTTTTGGGATACCATATATGCTCCTAAGCTCTGTAAAAGATTTTAGTATATTATTATTATTTGCGTATAGCTGTGTCAGCCTATTTATACCATAATGTTCCCAAACCCTATTTCTTTCCAGGGCCACCAGTTCATACAAGAATTTATTTTGCCATATGGGTGAAAATTTGGTGAACCCTCTATATCCCATAATCCGCTTAATCGTCAGCCAAACTTTGTTAACTAATCTGCTTGTTGGGGGGCCATCCTGTAATGACCCAGCCTCCAGTGCCTCTGTCAGGGTTTTGTGCAAGCAGTCCTGTAGCATAATTTTACCACTAGAATCCTTCCAATCCTGTGTCTCGCATCCCCCTATGTGCTGCAATTGAGCGGCAAGAAAATAGTTATATGGTTGGGGCACTGCCATTCCTTGCCTGTCCTTTTCTCCAGATTAGTTCTCTAAACAAGGTATTTATTTTTAGAAACCATTTTTTCCCGATCCAAAATGGGGAATTATGGAGCACATATAGAAGTTGTGGCATCCATATCATTTTAATTAGGTTGGTTCTGCCTGCCATAGATAGAGGGAGTTTACCCCAAATATCACTTTTCCTTTTGAATTTTTCCAGCAAGGGAGCTAAGTTATCTTCAATGTACTTGTAGGGATCGCTAGATACTATTATACCCAAGTACCTCATTTTCTCTGTTACCTTTAGCTGGGCCCTACAGCCTATCGGGACATTAATAGTTGAGTTTATTGGTAATAGCACAGATTTACCCCAATTAACTACAAGTCCCGATAGGTTCCCAAACCTTCTCACAAGCTGGAATGCTTCTTCTAATGATGGGCCTGTGTCGCCTAGGAACAGTAATACGTCGTCTGCATATAACGCTATCTTATCTTCCCCATTGTTTCTCTTAAATCCTTGCACCCTGGTCGATTTTCTAACTACTTCCGCTAGTGGCTCCATAGCTAGGGCAAACAACAGGGGTGATAATGGGCACCCCTGTCTCGTCCCTCTCTCAAGTGGCATCCACTCGGAGAAGTCGTTATTTATTTTTAATTTGGCCCTTGGTTGAGAATACAATATTTTCACCCATCTTATAATTGTGGGGCCAAACCCAAGTCTCTCCAGTACCCACCAGAGGTAGTCCCATTCTATGCTGTCAAATGCCTTGGAAATATCTAGGGACAATATCGCCCTAGAGACGTTTCCCCCTGCCGGGGACTGGAGGCACAGATACGCCCGCCTGATGTTTATACTCGCAGACCTGTTGGGAATAAATCCCGACTGGTCCGGGTGTACCAAACCCGAAATACATTTATTTAGCCTTTTTGCCATTATTTTTGCAAGAATTTTAATATCAGAGCAGAGTAGTGAAATTGGTCTGTATGTTGATACGTCCAGGCTATCTTTCCCCTCTTTCGGTATTAATATTATATTAGCTTCTGACATTGACGGGGGTAACCTTCCCTCTGCCATCGCCCAGTTAAATGTTTTCAGGAGCAGTGGGAGCAGCACTGTCCCAAAATGTTTGTAGATTTCTAAAGGGAGTCCGTCCGGGCCTGGGGACTTTTGATTAGGCATATCCGCTACTGCTTGTTTTAACTCCTCTAGGGTTATAGGGGCTTCCAAGTCAGTCCTATCAGTATCGGGGAGAACCGGCAACTGCACATCTTCTAGGAAACTCTCCACTTCATTTAATTCTAACCTACACTTTGACTTGTATAGATCTTTATAGTAATTAAAAAATGTTTCTTTAACTATCTGGGGATCGAATGAATTTTCGCCACTAGGAGTCCTAATCATAGGTAATGATGAGAAGGAAGAGTTGGTGTTGGCCAACAATGCCAACATTCGCCCCACGCTTTCCCCCTCGCCAAAACACCTCTGCTTGTGAAACAGTCTCCTGTTCTCAATATTTCTAATTGAGTCTATCTTATACTCCTGTTGTTTTTTTACCCATAGCGTCTGATTTTCCAAACTTGGATCCTCCACATATTGCCTCTCCAGCTTCAATACTTCTTCTCTAATCTGCTCGCTCTTTGCCTTTGAGCGTTTCTTAACCCATGTTACCTGCTGAATAAGCAACCCTCTGAGGAATGCTTTTAAGGAGTCCCAGACCACCCCCTCCAACGCTGTATCCTGATTATTTCCAATGTACTCTTCTAATTTTAAAGAGATCTCCTCTATTCCTCCCATGACCTCCAACCATACTGGATTTAGCGCCCATGCCCTTAGAACGCATCTATCTTGGGTCCTTATCTTGAGCGTCAGAGGGGAGTGATCCGAGATCCCCCTCAGTTGATACTCTATCTTAACTATACGGGACTGTGCTGCCCCGTTACCTATCGCTAGGTCTATCCTAGAAAGTGTGTGGTGCGACCCCAAAAAACAAGAATATCGCCGAGCCTCTGGGTTCCGGGTTCTCCAGAGGTCGCACCACCCAACCTCCTCCAAGAATTGGGCAAGCCACCCCCCTGGCACTCCAACCGACTTGGGACCAGGTGGATATCTATCTAAATATCTATCTAAAACCATGTTAAAGTCGCCCACTATTATAATCGGGACGCCAGGTTTATCCTCTGTGTACTCTAATAGACAATACAAGATTTCCAGTTTAAAGGGCAGAGGGATGTACAGATTGGCTATGATAAATGGGTGACCCTCTAAGAGACAATATAAGAACACATAGCAACCCAGTGCGTCGATCTTGACATCCCTACAGGAGAATATAACACCTTTTTTTACCAATATACTAACCCCCGTTGAGTAAGACGAATATACCGAGTGGAACTGGGCTTGAATTTTTCTATTCTTATTCAATAGTTTAGTCTCATTAGTCAGGTGAGTCTCCTGGAGGCATGTCAGTCCCGAGCCATAAGACTCCAGCTCAGCAAATACCGCGGCTCTCTTAGTGGGATCACCCATGCCCCTGATATTCCATGAGCTTATACTCACAGTATTAGGTAGCATTTATGAAAATAATCATCAATAATAAGAAAAAAAAGAAAAACAGAGATAACCCCTGTAATCAGAGGGCCAAGAAATTACCAAAAAAAAGAGAAGAAAAAAACAAAACAAAAAAAAAAAAAAAAAAGTTATTCTACCCAACCTTTGGTGCTCCTAATCTTCTTACCATAATCACCTTGTCTAATGTGTCTATCTTTTAATGTGCCTTTCCTATCGTGCTCAACCCTTTCATTATTAACCTTACTTTTGTGGGGTTTTTTTTTACTGTGCATAATACTCTCAGCGAACTATAAATCCTTTTAACCTCTTCATTTCTCAGTTTTTGACCTGGTGTAGTGTGATCCTTTTTTATTATTTTAATACTCTGTGTTCTTTTACCCTCCTGTAACCCCCCCTCCTCCCCCCAAACCCATCTTGGTACGCCCCAGGGACATACTTTGTGACCATTCTAACCCCAACACTACACTCAATCCAACTTTCCCTCCCCTCATCCGGATACATTCCCACCCCCATCTCCACCCTCCCTTCCCTAACCCCCATCCGAAATTCGTACCCCAGTGCTCCCAAGTAAAGTGGATCCCCCACTCTCCACCCCTTTACCATCTCTCACAAAAACACTTCTAACAATCCGCCCCTCCCCCCTCAGCCCTTGCTGCAAAAACAAAACAAAACAACATAATCAGCAATATTTTTCATTCAGTGTGATCCAGCATTAAAAGTTCCTCTTGTTATCTTCGAGCCACTTAGTGGCCTTATCTACAGTGTCAAAAAATTGTGTCGCTCCTAGGGCTTCAATGCGCAATCTTGCCGGGTACAATAGCACATATGGTATTTTAAAAGTTCGCAAACTTCGCTTTATATCCGCAAACCCGGCCCTCTTCTTCTGTAACTCCGGGGAGTAGTCTGGGTACAGTGACACACGGGCTCCGTTGTAAAAAATATCTCCCCTCTCTCTAGACTTCTGCATCAATGTCACCTTATCCTTATAGTTAAATATTTTCATGATCATAGGTCTAGGGCGGGTACTGGATGCGGCTACCCTTATAGGTACTCTGTGCGCCCTTTCAATGGAGAAGAAACGTGAAAATGTCTCAGCGCCAAAGACCTCCCTCAGCCATCCTTCCAGAAATTCTTCAGGTCGGGGTCCCTCACTTTTCTCAGGGAGGCCTAGTACCCTCACATTCTGTCTCCTTAGCCTGTTCTCCATTTCATCCATTTTTGACCTATAGGTATCCAACTGCGTTTGCATTATTTTAAATTCTTGTTGCATTGGGTGCAAAATGTCCTCAGCTTGACTTAACCTCTCCTCCAAAGTTGAGGCCCTGTCTGCAAGTTTTTGTAATTCCTGACTCATAAGGTGTAACTCCTCTTTAAGGCCCCTTAGTTGATCATTTAAACTAGTCAGCGAGCTCCTACAGGAATTGACTGCTTTTAACACTTCCTTTAATGATGGCTCTGGTTCACTTAATTCATTAGATGCAAGAGTATCCTCTGATGTTTTTTCCAATGGGGCTTTTTCAGGGCTCTTTTTATTCGCCCCTTTAGCAGGGATTACAGACATAGCTGAAACTTTACCTGTACTTTTCCTGTCCCCCGTGCCTCCTGACTGCGTTTTTTCTTGTGTCGGATGATTACCCCTAACCGGGGAATGCAAGGGGGTATGCGCATATTTTTCCAATTTGGCTGCCGCTGCCATTGCGGATGGCGCCTGGCTCCCCTTTTCCTTAAGTGGACGGGTGGCTTGGGCCACTGAACCCTCCTGTGTATGCTGGGCCTGCTCCTCCCCCTTTTTCCTGGTCATATTACAACAATGAAACCAGTACAATAAAAATGTAGGATTAGATTTATATGATGGATATCATAAAGTTTTGCAGAGATTAGTACCAGAGGTGTCCTCAACAAAGCAGGATGTCCCGTGCAGCAATCACCCCCTCTCTTTCAGTTTCTATAAACAGCGTCTAAATCCACCATTGTTCATTGCTAAGAGGCATAAGAAGGCATAAAATAGAGAAAAAAAAAAAAGGAAGGCTGTCACATTACCAGTCCCAGCAGTATGTCCTTTTCAACGGTGCAGTGTAGTTATCCGGCAGCCTGTACCAGGCTGCTTTGAGTAAGTTGCTGATCCTAGCGCCGTCCCAATGCATTTGACGGCTAAGGCGTCCGGTTGGCCTGGTGTACTGTCTGTTTTCCTACCCCGTGCCTCTCTCGCGAGAGCACGGAGCCACTGCCAAGTAACCCGGCGATGTGTGCAGTCAGAGGATCCGTCACTCGCATCTGACGTCCAGCCTCCTTCTGCGCAGGTCCGCCTCTCTCGTTCCACAACACAGCGCCGATACACTCGTCTCCGCCGATCCAGCGGGAGCAGGCTGTAAACTATACGGGGGTGTAATCAAAGAGCCCTGCATAGAGGAACTGCAGCTATGCTAAGCGGGAGGGGTTTATCCCATTGTACAGCGCTGGGTCGGCACATTGAGGATAGCAGCAAAGGGCTGAGACGGAGAGGGAGCTCGCACACCACCGCTCACCACCACATCCGGTCACGCCCCCCCTATTTGATATTCTTACTGGGTCAGATACACTTCCATTTTCACAAATTCTAGCTATTGGATTATGATATAAAGCCATTATCTTCTCCAGAAGCAAAGGCCCTATTCCCCATTGCTTAAGCATCTCTTCAAGGAAACACCATCCCACCCTGTCAAATGCCTTCTCGCCGTCTACCGCCAATAGACAGGATGGGATGGCATCTCTCTGGGCACATTCCACCAATGTCAGAGTCTTCAATGTATTGTCTCTTGCCTCCCGACCCCCTACAAATCCCACTTGATCCAAGTGGACATATGCAGGTAAAATTGGTGTAAGTCTATTTGAGATTATCTTAGAATATAATCGAATATCAATATTTGTTAAAGAAATTGGGCGATAATTTCCACATAGCGTATTATCTTTCTCAGGCTTGGGAATGAGCAAGATATATATACGCTTCCATACCGTGTGGGGCAAAGGGTCGAGAGGCAGACACCGAATTGAAAGTCTTCCTCATGATGGGAATCAATAATTCTTTAATTGTCCTATAGAACCGTGGAGTAAAACCATCCGGCCCTGGACTCTTGCCCAGTACCAGTGAATCTATTACATTCTGGACTTCAGATTCTGAAAA
This sequence comes from Lithobates septentrionalis, assembly GCA_037952835.1. NCBI lineage: Eukaryota > Metazoa > Chordata > Amphibia > Anura > Ranidae > Lithobates > Lithobates septentrionalis. Next base: position 2,064,414 of record JBBDGP010001379.1, read on the forward strand.
TTCCATTTCTAACTGTTCTGTTTCTGCTATTGTAAGGGTTGGTATTGTGGTTTCTTCTAAATATTGGCGCACATTTTGTCGAAATTTTTCAGGATCACCTTCCGCTATTTGATTTGGTATATTATAAAGTCTAGAGTAAAAAGAGTAAAATGATTTTAAAATTCCTTTTGGATCATGTACTATTTCTCCCAATGTCGTTTTAATCTTTACTCTTGACACCATGGATGTACTTTGATGGAGTGCTAAGAGCCTGCCTTGTATATTTCAATGTTGGTAATACAGCGCACAATTTTTATCTCTAAGCCGCAAGGTTTGTTCATTCAATAACGTTTGTAATTGTATCTGTTTGTCAGTTAATATCACTAAATCTTCAGAGGTTAAATTTTGTTTATGTAACTTTTCGAGTTTTGATACATCTTTAAGGAGTAAGAATACTTTGTTCCCTTTTTCTTTTTTTAATCTCGCTTCATGTTTTATAAAAAGACTACGTATTACGCATTTTAGTGTTTCCCATTGTATGGGTAGGGAAGTGGAAACTCCCTCATGATCTATCACAAAGTTTTTGATTGCCCGTCCAATTTCTGACAGATCTTGTCTTTAAGTAAATTATCATTTAATCTCCATGACCCCTTTATTGTTGTTTCCCCCGATACAACCAAAACCAAAAACAATGGAGCATGGTCAGACCAGACAAAGTTTCAAATCTCAGAGGAAGATGCCATCCCCATCCCCATTTGATTTATAAAAAAGAGATCCAATCTATGATATGTACCGTGAACTTTTGAATGAAATGTGTAATCTCTGTTGGGTGGAGGACCCTTCAAATATACACCAATTGATATTTATCTAGCATAGCTCGAAATTTTGTCATATATTTGGTAGCTTGAGATAAGCGAGGTGCAGTTGTGTCCATACTCCGGTCGAAGACAAAGTTAAAATCACCCCCAACTAGAGTCACACCCTCTGCTCTTTCCATAAGGTCAGTTAGCATTTGTATGCCTGTCTTAATTTGATCTTGATTAGGTAAATAAAGATTAATAAATGTATATTTTTCCCATTAAACAAGTAACAAGGCGCAATATGCAGATACCTTACAATGTAGTACCCAATTGTCCAGGAATATGGATGTATGTACAGATATGAACACTAATGGTATAAAATCGCTATGTCAGTCAGGGCAGCCACCAAGAAACCAAAAGCGAGTTCCAATAGCTGAGAAGAAACAAGGAATAGGGGCGCCTGTGAGAAGTTATCATAAAACACTTTATTACAAACATAATATCCACTCACATGAAGGTAGGAGAAGTCATGTACAGGAGTATGATGAGGGCTGACGAGATGAAAAATGCAGGACTGTAGCCAGAAGCTGTTTCAGTGTAGCTGAAGCACAATCAGGTCCAGGCAGACAGGGGTGCGGATGGCTGAGCACATACACACACCGGTGTAGTTCAGTGTCCCTGGAAGATGGTGACAGCAGTCCAGTGGAGGAGAGAAAGATCAGTCCAATAATGACATAAATGTCAGTGGAGAGAGGGAGAAAGGACGTCCGGCCGGAAGGCAGGGCTGCGCTGTATCTCCACAGCGATCGCACTGTCCCTGTGTGGTGAAGGGAGAGACACGGCCGTGTGTGTGGGATGAAAGCGAGGCTTGGAGAGCAGACACAGGCCGGCGCCGAGCCGTGACGTCATCAATATGCGACGCGTTTCCGAAATTGCTGGCTATAGATGGATGGAATAGCCGCTTTCCTTTTTCAAGCATGGATTCACAATACATGGGGAGGTCTAATATAGGCGGAACAAGGGGCGGGGCCAAAAACATGAATGGAGACACAGAGTAATACAAGGGGGAGGGGGAAGAACCAAGGGAGACAGAGAATGGGACAAAGAACTTTAAAAATAAAAAATAAGATATGAGATATAGAAAATGATAAAAAATGGAGAACTGAAAAATAAAAATGAAACTTGATAACTATTAAAAAGGGGCAGTGGTATAAAAAAACGGTATTAAGAGGAAAAATATATATGTTTAAATATTAATGAATATAATGAATATATATTTTTCCCATAAATGGACAATTTTGAGAGTAGAGCTCTTCCGTCTCCATTCCTCCAACTATCCAAAAGTTGATGGGGCAAATATTTATGTATTGCTATGGATACTCCCCTGGATTTAGAATAGACAAAAGAGTCATGATACCAAGTAGAGAAATACCCATTTTGGATATAATTTGAACAAAAATGGGTCTCCTGGAAGAAGACAATGCTAACCTTTTGTTTCTGAAGAGAATATAAAATTTGTGATCTCTTAGATGGGGAGTTTAGTCCTCTAGCATTAAAAGAGCAAATTTTTACAGAGCCCATAATTCAGGAGAAGAAAAAAAAAAAAAAAACGTCAACACTTGCACAACACAGACTAAAAATTTCCTGTACAAAACCCCTCTATATGATTTCTTTGAGTCCAGACTTACTTTTGTAAGTTCCCTATATAGGAGACTAAAGAGACCTCCTTCAAACTCCCTCAAATAGGCCACGCCCCACCCAGACATATTATATATGTAAGATTGTATGCTTCTAAACTACCGTATTTATCGACGTATAACACGCACAGGTGTATAACACGCACATTCATTTTAAGAGGGAAGTTTCAGGGAAAAAAAATACATTTTAAATAAGGGACTTTGAAGCAAAATAAGGGTCAGTGCCCATCTGCAGCCTCACCATTGCCATCAATGCAGCCTGATTAATGCCCATCTGCAGCCTCAAAAGTGCCATCAATGCAGCCTCATCATTGCCATCAATGCAGCAGCCTCACCATTGCCATCAGTGCAGCCTGAACGATGCCCATCTGCAGCCTAGAGGGGGACAGGAAGGGGGGCGGGACGAGTGCTGACAGATTACATACAGTGAGAATCTCCTATGATAGACAGAACAGTGGTCCAATGGCGGCCCAGGAGACAGGACTTCCTATTACAGAGGCTGACAAGTAAACAGGAGATTCTCACTGCTCATCCTGCCCCCCTCCATGTCCCCTCCAAGGCAGCTAAAATTGAAGTATTGGTGTATAACACGCACACGCTATTTGCACCCATTTTTCATGGTGAAAAAGTGAGTGTTATATGCCAATAAATACACTTCTTATCTATTGATCTATTAATATGATTTTATAGAAAGAGCAAGAAGGTTAAGGAAGGTGGGGAAGGGAGCCTAAAGAGGAAGATGTAGAAAAGGAGAGAAGAAGAAGAAAAAAAAATGTATACATAAATAAAATGTGCAGCTTAGAACCAGCCCTACATTTACTCCAGTCCTTATACAGTGTGCCCATATCATGCTCCTATTAAGGTGCCTTCATATAACATACATGTATCCCCTTAGTTCTCCATGGTGTGAGAGCTTACCAAAAAAAAAAAAGGGAAGCACCCTGTACTAACTATTATTTGTGTTCCATGATGTAAATGAAACCCCATACTTCACATATTACATTGTGTCATCCAACCACAAACCCCTATACCATTGTGATAATACATTTACAATAACATATTAAATCAATAGCATTAAAGAAAAAAAAAAATATTTGCGTGAGGGAAAATACAAGGTCTAAGACCAACCCTGCATTTTCCCCAGTCCTATATAAAGTGTTCATATATCATACACCTATTAAAGTACCTATTTTGTGACATGCTACTTATATCCACTTGTATTCTCCATATTATGAAACCTTCCCTCAAAAAAAAAAAAAATCCCATGCTATTTATTATCTGTGTTACATAATTTAAAAAAACAAAACAAAAAAAAAACCCATACAGCACATATTGTCATCCCCCTAAAAACGCATAAATTCATTGTGAAAAAAAAACCTTCCCCTTTCTCTTCAAGTGTCTCTCTCCCCCCATACCCACCCCCTCCCCCCATACCTCCCCACCCCCCCCATACCTCCCCACCTCCCCCCATACCTCCCCACCTCCCCCCATCTATCATCTTCTGGGAGATCTTCCAAGAAAATCTTGATATGTTCGTGGCCATGACGGCAGATCGATTTTGGGTAGCTTGGGTAGACAGTTCAAAAAATCTGGGAGATCTCAATATGCCGGAATACCGCTTTTTGTCCTTTATAGTAAACCATAATCTGAAAAGGAAAACCCCATCTTGTAAAATATCTTTTTCTCTGAGAGCTTCCAAAAAAGGTTTTACTGCTTTTCTCATCATCAATGTATATCTAGATAAATCCTGCAGCAACATAAGTTGAGCTCCATCGAAATCTATAGTTCTTTGTAGGCGTGCCGTTGCCATGATCTTTTATTTAATGTAAAAAAAATGAATTCTACAGATTACATCCCTAGGTTTCATTGGGTCAGCATTTTTAGGGTTTAGTGTTTTTTTAACACTAAAAAATGCTGACCCAATGAAACCTAGGGATGTAATCTGTAGAATTTATTTTTGTATGTGCCCGATCTATCTCTAGTTTGGCTGTTGCTGGATGTTTCAATAGGGTATTAAATATGGAAGGGAAAAAAATTGCGCTAATTACGGTCCATGTATCAAATTGCAGGGCATAACAGTTCCAGTATATGTGGTTGAAAAGCTTCGAAGAAGGGCACCCCAGTGATGTAATCACAAATAAGTGTACCACCACCTCATTGAAAACACGCTTACCAAATAGCAAGCAAATTTGGGCAGATGGCTTTAACCCAGCCCAGGCCTTGTGCTTTCCACAATTCACCAGGATTCTGCATACATGTTGATATAACCCTCAGACAGATACCATGAAATCCGCAGCTCCGTAGGAGATGGTTTAACACTCAGCCCAAAGAGAAAAAATATAGTAGACCATAGCGTGATACTGTATTGTATAGGGAACTCCAGTGATTTTTAACACAAACAAGTGCACTGCAACCTCACAGAGAGCACGCTTACCAGATGACATGCCAAATAGACATATGGCTTTAACCCAGCCCAGGTTTTTGCTCAGCAGAGGATTCCAAAAATGATATGGGGAGTAATAAAGCTCCCGGATACCATATGCTCCATGGCTCTGTGAACAGTACATCAATAATCAGCCCAAAAAGAGATAAGGTAGACCATAGAGCGATATTGTCTCTATCCCAATTTATTAAATCAATTAAAAGGTTACACTTACATTTATAACGTCTTTAAAACACATCGAAAAAATTAAGCCGGCCGGCTACAATACAAGCTCCCATCCTTCTCAACGAGATGGCGTGGTGACGTCAGCATGTTACCTCTTCATACACGTTTCGTCACATATGACATTCTCAATGGGGAACCTAAATGTGCCCTGTAATGTTGGTATCAGATCTTCTATAGCCGTTGCTTTTGGTAAACCTCTGACCCTTATGTTATTTCGTCTACTTCGATTTTCAAGGTCATGAATGCCAGTGGTTATAGATTTTGAATACTGATCTTGTTCAAAATTTTTCTCTTCATATAATGCCATTTTTTGTTCAATGATTGTCATTTTAGATTCTATGACTTCCATCCTGCTTTGTGTGTTTGCCAAAGCTGTTTTCATCAGTTGTAGTTCGGCCTTATATGAAGTTTCCCATCTGTGAACATATTTATCCATATCTTCTCTGGTTGGTAAGGATTGTATGTATGCCTTTATATCCCAGGAACCCCTTCCTATTGTCTCGGCACGCATTATAGATTGATGCAAAGTTAGAGGGGGGCTGATAGTTGATCTTTCTATCTCTGTCTCTGCACTGGGGGAGGCTATATTCAACTCAGCTGTTATAGACATATCCTGCTGACCTTGAGTCTGTGAATGCTGAAAAAACCCTTTAATATCTGTTTTTTTTGCAGATTGAGGTTTAGGAATATTTTTAGTTGTACCCCCTGTAGATCCCCTCGTATTTTGTTGTACATGGGTTCCTTTAGGTGGCATATTGCAGTCTTAGTGGTTTATATATGTAAAAAAAAAAGTCTCACCTTGAACGTCTTGATCATTATTTCTCTTGATTTGTATAAATAAGTTTAATGTTTCAGTCTGCAATCACTGTTGTATTTTCTCCAAGCAGCATATTCAGGGATATTGTGTAAGTAGCCGCTCCATTCCTTGGGACACAGATATCAGCCAGCTGGTCTAAGCCTTACCTCCAGAAGGAGTGATACATGCCGACTGTATGTCCGCTTGCTACAGGGGAATTACATCCCATTAATGTCCCGTTCTCCCCAGCTACCACTGGGATGGTATGCCGCGTTGTGAGCCGTGTTGTGGGTCTTAGCGGGCCCGGCATGTTCCGGGAGCGAGGCAAGCCGCGTTAGCAGTGTTCTTCCCGTGTTCCCATGGTGAGATATCGCCGCGTTCACCGTAAGTCTCGCTATACCACTAGCGGCAGTAAGCCTCCGTGCCATCCGCCCACCGCTGGAGCTGAGCAAACCCTGGCTCTCCCGTGTTCCGCCACCGAGATCCTCCACCCTACAACCAGTTACTTCCCCCTGAATCCGGGTAAGAGCTAGATCGTGGAAGTTAGGCGCCGTTACATGCTTAGGCTCTGAGGAGCTTCCTCACTGCGCAGCCATCTTGGTTCGTCTCTCCATCCCCTCTAGCGCTGTAACTCAATTAAACAATTTTATCATTTCTCCTACCATGTGTCTTGTGCCTCACTCAAAGTCCCAAAAACCCCTTTCTTATATACTATGTGCAGTCTCTGATCATCTCCTGTATACTATGTTCAGTCTCTGATCATCTCCTGTATACTATGTACAGACCCTGATCATCTGCTGTATCCTATGTGCAGTCTCCGATCATCTCCTGTATCCTATGTGCAGTCTCTGATCGTCTCCTGTATACTATGTGCAGTCTCTGATCATCTTCTGTATACTACTATGTGCATACTTTGATCATCTCCTGTATCCTATGCAGTGGTGTATTTAGGTTTTGGCCTAACTAAACTAATGCACCCCCTAATTTAAATACAACACATGTGTCAAGGCCACATCCCTTCCTGTTTAAGACCCACCCTATCATCTGTAAGCCACACTCCTTCCTCTTTAGGCTTCATCTTTTCCTCTTAGAGCTCCACCTTTTCCACTATGTACATTAGCACACACAATAACACACCATTCACTCCATACTTATGATGGCCCCTAGAGAGGCGGCACTGATGGGCACTGATAGGCTGCACTGGTGTGCACTGGTGGCCCCTGATGAGGCGACACTGATGAGGTGGTGATGAGGTGGCACTGATGGGCACTCATGAAACTGACAGCCACCAGTGCAGCCTATCAGTGGCCACAAGTGCAGCCTATCAGTGCCATCTCATCAGGGGCCACCAGTGCAGCCTATCAGTGCCCATATGTGCCGTCTCATCAGGGGCCATCAGTGTAGCCTATCAGTGGCCACCAGTGCAGCCTATCAGTGCGGCCTCATCAGGGGCCACTAGTGCTGCTGCTTATCAGTGCCCATCAATGCTGTCTCATCAGGGGCCACCAGTGCAGCCTATCAGTGGCCATCAGTGCCACCTCATCACCACCTCATCAGTGTCGCCTCATCAGGGGCCACCAGTGCACACCAGTGCAGCCTATCAGTGCCCATCAGTGCCGCCTCTCTAGGGGCCATCAGTGCCACCTCATCAGGGGCCACCAGTGCAGCCTATCAGTGCCCATCAGTGCTGCCTCCTCAGGGCAGTCAGTGCAGCCTAGTAGTTTCATAATATCACAGCTTATCAGTGTATATGAGTTATGTTTTTATTTCAGCATGGAGCAATGTGCACATGCTGAAATCAATGAAAACCCATTAAACTGCACATTCAGTGAAAATTCATGTACTGCAAAGTTTGCCTTGATTTCAGCATGCATGGAACACTTTGCAGTACATAAACTTTCACTGAATGTGCACTGTTTAAAGCAAAATGGGGTTGAAAGAGAAAGGAAAGCAAGGACCTCTCCAATTAGGTCCTACCTCTTTCAGGAGAATTGGGACTATTACGGTACCAAAGGGATGTAAACAAACTTTCTTTTTTTTTTTTTAAAAAGTAATTGGTTTATTTAAAGATAACATTAAAAAGTCCTGCACAGGACACATCATATACATCATCATAAATTAACATAAACAAAAAGTGATTGTTACAGCAATGTTGACACTTAGTAAGACTAATGCCCACACAGATGCATGGAAGCAGGTTATATAATAATACTTGCAGACGTGACCTCTACAGTTTCGCGGTCATAGCCGCTTCTTCAGGAGGCGTCTAATAGTACAGTGGCTTGCGAAAGTATTCGGCCCCCTTGAACTTTTCAACCTTTTGCCACATTTCAGGCTTCAAACATAAAGATATACATTTTTTATTTTTTGTGAAGAATCACCAACAAGTGGGACACAATTGTGAAGTGGAATGAAATCTTTTGGATTTTTGAAACTTTTTTAACTAATAAAAAAATGAAAAGTGGGGCGTGCAAAATTATTCGGCCCCCTTGCGTTAATACTTTGTAGAGCCACCTTTTGCTGCGATTACAGCTGCAAGTCGCTTGGGGTATGTCTCTATCAGTTTTGCACATAGAGAGACTGAAATTCTTGCCCATTCTTACTTGCAAAACAGCTTGAGCTCAGTGAGGTTGGATGGAGAGCGTTTGTGAACAGCAGTTTTCAGCTCTTTCCACAGATTCTCGATTGGATTCAGGTCTGGACTTTGACTTGGCCATTCTAACACCTGGATACGTTTATTTGTGAACCATTCCTTTGTAGATTTTGCTGTATGTTTGGGATCATTGTCTTGTTGGAAGATAAATCTCCCTCCCAGTTTCAGGTCTTTTGCAGACTCCAACAGGTTTTCATCCAGAATGGTCCTGTATTTGGCTGCATCCATCTTCCCCTCAATTTTAACCATCTTCTCTGTCCCTGCTGAAGAAAAGCAGGCCCAAACCATGATGCTGCCACCACCATGTTTGACAGTGGGGATGGTGTGCTGAGTGTGATGAGCTGTGTTGCTTTTACGCCAAACATCGTTTTGCATTGTGGCCAAAAAGTTTGATTTTGGTTTCATCGGACCAGAGCACCTTCTTCCACATGTTTGGTGTGTCTCCCAGGTGGCTTGTGGCAAACTTTAGACGAGGCTTTTTATGGATATCTTTGAGAAATGGCTTTCTTCTTGCCACTCTTCCATAAAGGCCAGATTTGTGCAGTGTACGACTGATTGTTGTCCTATGGACAGACTCTCCCACCTGAGCTGTAGTTCTCTGCAGTTCATCCAGAGTGATCATGGGCCTCTTGGCTGCATCTCTGATCAGTCTTCTCCTTGTCTGAGCTGAAAGTTTAGAGGGACAGCCAGGTCTTGGTAGATTTGCAGTGGTCTGATACTCCTTCCTTTTCAAAATGATCGCTTGCACAGTGCTCCTTGGGATGTTTAAAGCTTGGGAAATCTTTTTGTATCCAAATCCGGCTTTAAACTTCTCCACAACAGTATTACGGACCTGCCTGGTGTGTTCCTTGGTCTTCATGATGCTCTCTGCGCTTTCAACAGAACCCTGAGACTATCACAGAGCAGGTGCATTTATACAGAGACTTGATTACACACAGGTGGATTCTATTTATCACCATCAGTCATTTAGGACAACATTGGATCATTCAGAGATCCTCGCTGAACTTCTGAAGTGAGTTTTCTGCACTGAAAGTAAAGGGGCCGAATAATTTTGCACGCACCACTTTTCAGTTTTTTAATTGCTAAAAAAGTTTAAAATATCCAAAAGATTTCGTTCCACTTCACAATTGTGTCCCACTTGTTGGTGATTCTTCACAAAAAATTAAAATTTTATATCTTTATGTTTGAAGCCTGAAATGTGGCAAAAGGTTGAAAAGTTCAAGGGGGCCGAATACTTTCGCAAGCCACTGTATATAATCTACAAAATGGAAAAACAATACAGTATCAACACAACAAACGGGAATATATACAGATGTCATGGGAAGCACAAAATTGATATTGGAGAAAATAATTTAAATTTGAAAGTTGCACTCACCAACCTATAACCACAAGGGTTTTGGAGCGATACTATGAGACGCCCTCAAGAGGCGTTCCCCCGGGGGCGAGCCAGGGAGGCAGTTTAGGGTGATACTATTGTAAAGAAATGCAATACATGAGGAGTTATAAATTGCGTGTTCTACTCGAAAACGCAGAAACCACCCAGGTGTGTCAAGTCAAAAGACGGTGAAAGGTGGAAAGGAAGAGGGAAGGAGGGGAGAACAGAAAGCTGGAGTGGGGATGGTAGTGGGGAAGAAGGAGGAAAGGGGAAGAGGAAAGGCAAAGGGAAGGAAAAAACAGGAGAGGTAAGGGGGGAGGGGGGGAAGGAGGAGAGAGAGAGGGGGGGGAGAAAGAAAAGGAGGCGAAGGGAGAGAAAGGGAGAAGAGGGAGAAAAAAAGGGGGGGGGGAAAGGGGGAGGGGGAAAAGGGGAGGAAAAGAAGGGGGAGGGAAGAAAGGGGGGGGGGAGAAAGAGGAAGAGTAGGGGGGAAGAAAAAAGGGAGGGACAGGAGGGAAAAAAGGGGGGAGGGAAGAGGGAAAACAAGGAAAACAAGAGAGCGGGGCAGAAAAAGGGAGAAAAAAGGGGGGGGGGGAGGGAAGAAACGGGGGAGGGGGGAGGGGAAAGGGAAGGGGGGAAGAGGGAAAGAGGGGGGGAGGGAAAAGGAGGGGAACAAAAGGGGGAGGAGAAGAAACCTACCACCTGTTCAGGGTAATAGGAGAGAAAGAGCTTTAACAAGTGGGGGGTTTGTTGTATCAATAGAGTATACCCACCGTTGCTGTATTATTAAAAGCTAGACTCAAGAGCCAATGACACCCAGGGTAAATGAATGATGGAACTGGTGGCCGGTGAGCCGGACCGCAATGCCATGGGGAGCCACTACAAGGGAAGTAGATATATGAGGGAAAGATATTAGAAGGTAATTTTAATAAATTGCATAAATTGCGAAGCATGCAGGGTAAAGAAGGGGGGATAGTATAGTGGTAGTATAATAGTAACCCCATCCTTCCCACAGAGCATGTAGCAAGTACTTACAGGGGCTCCAAGTGGCGTTGATGAACTGCTGGGTGTCTGCCTGTCAGGGCTAGCTGTTGAGTCTAGGCGTCTTAAATGCCTCCAACCCGGAAGTCGAGCAGCGCTGAGGACAACAGCTGCTATCTGTTCCGGGTCCGGTCCTCCTCTGCTGCGCAAGCGCAAGAAAACGTTCCAGCGCAGGCGCACAGCTCCATAGTGATCGGCGCCGAAGCGTCAATCAAGAGAAGCAGCAGCTGGGCTCCGTGGAGCCCCGCCTGCTGCCGGAGGAACGCAAGCACGCCGAAGGGGGAGAATTAACTCCTCACATCCCCCCAAGCAAGGAAAGCAAGTGCAAGTCACAGTAATTGGATAGGTGAAAATAATATAAACAATGAATAAACAAAAAGGGGAAGGAATGCCAGATCACCGGCAACGGGGACATATAGGGACCCATGGCCAAGGATATGTGCATCACAACCCCAGACCAGAAAATAAAACAATTCAATATAATATACATAGCTGTTTTTAAAAAGCATGTAATGTACTGAGTACTTGAAGTCAGCCAAAAAGAAAACACGTCAAGATATAGATAATACATAGTATGGACCACTATGTGTGGAGAGTCCACTTACAAACAATCATAGGAAAGACCTGGTTATGCATAAAAAGGGGGGGAAGCAAAAAGGGAGAAAAAAGACAGGTAAAACAAAGTTTACAATTACAGTATAATACAATATATCAAGTATATTGTAATGTGGAGAAGACACTAGACAAATGTCTACAGGGGGGGTACGGCAGAGACTGGTAAATCTGTTGAGCAGTTATCCAAGGAAATACTTGTATGAGTGTGCCTCATTAATGCCAGGGGGGACACAAGCGTTGAGTCGCTCAATCCAGAGCGATTCGCGCTTTAAAATTTGGCGGTCCCAATTACCCCCTCTGGGGTCTTCAGGGACAACTTCTAGAACAGTAAATCTAATGTAATCAAGATTAAAGCGGTGATGAATGCCAATATGGCGGCCCACAGTACTGAGCTTGCCATTAGTAGAGGCGTACAGGTGATCACCCAGTCTCTGCCGTAACTCCCTGATTGTCTTTCCCACATAAAAGGCGCTGCAGGCGCAGGACATAAGATAAATTACGCCACGTGTGCCACAGTGGGCTAAATGTTTAGGAAAAAACATCTCCCCATTAGGAAGTAAAAAATGTTGTCCTTCTTGGATCCAGGGGCAGTGTGGACAATTGCCACACTTAAAGGTGCCTTTGGGTTCCAACGGGCCAGAAAAGGGGATCCTATAATGACTATGTGTGAGTCTGTCCCTCAAAGAGGTGGCCCTCCTGAAGACCAAATCAGGGGTTTGTTTAATGTATTTTCTAAGCGTATGGTGGTCGGTCAAGATGTGCCAATGGCTTGATAATATATTGCGTAATTGATGGTGGTGGGTGGAGAATTTGGTGATGATTTTAGTCATGTAAGGTTGTTTAGGACGTGGGGGACCGAATAGTAATGTTTGTCGGTCAAGGGCTGAGGCCCTATTGAAAGCTTTCCTCAAAACGGTGCGATTGTAGCCTCTAGCCAAGAGTCGTGTGCGTAAAGCATTGGCTTGTCTGTGAAAATCCCCATCCTCTGTGCAGTTCCTTCTCAGTCTGAGATACTGAGCATAAGGGATACTGCGAACCAGAGGATGGGGATGGAGACTAGAAGCATGCAACAAAGTGTTGCCCACAGTGGGTTTGCGATATAGGTCCGTGGTTAATTGTCCAGTAGAATTTTTAATGATCTGTACATCCAAAAAGGGAATGCTCTGATTATTGTAAGAAAAAGTGAAATGGAGATTGAAGGGGTTAATATTGAGCTTTTCGATAAAGGCTTGCAAATGTTGCTCTGTGCCTGTCCAGATGACCAGAAGGTCATCAATGAACCTAAACCATCCTAGAACATGGTTCAAGAAGGGTTCCATAAGGTCGTCACCAAAAACAGCCCGTTCCCAACCATCGAGATACAAGTTCGCGTAAGAGGGGGCACAAGACGTGCCCATTGCGACGCCTTGGATTTGAAGATACATTTGGTCCATAAACAAAAAAAAATTTTTGGTCAGAATAAATTCTCAAAGTTTTAGAGTAAAGGTATTAGTAGGCCAAGTGTGATGGTCCTGTTCCATGAGAAAGGAGCCAGCCATTTGGACGCCCTGCTCGTGGGGGATGCTTGAGTACAAAGCCTCTACATCAACAGCCACGAGGAGGGCATCCGGAGGGACCTGGACTCCTTCAATGTGTTTTAAAAGGTCGGTAGTGTCCCTAATGTAAGAGGGCAATCTCAATACGTGAGGTAGTAGAAAAGTATCCACCAGCTTACTGGCGTTTTCTGTTAGTGAACCTTTGCCTGAAACAATAGGTCGACCAGGAGGTACGGAGAGGTTCTTGTGGGTTTTGGGCAAAGCATAAAACGTCGGGGTACGTGGATATTGTACATTGATGAATTTATAGGTGTCTTCATCGATGAGGCCCTCTAGGAAGGCCCCCCAATGAGTCCCCTAAATTCATCAATGGTTTGTTGAATAAAGGTATCTTCAATGGGTAAATACCAACTGGAGTTGGAAAGAATTTTAAGGCACATAGTTTGATATTGGTGATGAGTCATCAGCACCAAATTGCCGCCCTTGTCTGATTGTTTTATGACAAGGTCGGTATTTTTTTGAAGTCTAGTGACTGCCCGAAGCTGTTGCTGGGTTAGATTAGAGGGTAATGTTTGCCATCGCTCTTTTTTAAGGGACAGAATGCATTCGTGTAGAAAGGCCCAAAAGGATGGGCATGTCATTAAGTCAGGGAAAACTTTAGATTTCATTTTTAAAGTAGGCTTGAGAGTAGGATGTCGGGGATGGAGAATAGTGTCCATTTGACTAGAGGAGGGAGAGTCGGAATTGCCACCTGACGTGTCCGACTCGACCTCACCTTCGTCAAAGAGTAACATAAGGTCCCGTAGGGCTCTGGATTCCGCTATGGTGAAATTTTTAGTTTTTTCCGCTAGCTCTTTTTCCAGGTTGGCACGTTTTTGGTCGGGATCAAACATGTAATTAAAAGTTAATTTTCGGGCGAATAAGTAGAGGTCTTTAATTGTCTCATAAATATCGATTGGCTCCGAAGGGCAAAAGCCCAGGCCCAATTGAAGGACTTGTTCCTCCTCCGGAGTCAACCGATAAGACGTTAAATTAACTATATTAAGGGGGTAAGAATTTTCTCCATCAGTGGATGTGACTAATCGTGAGACGTGCTTGGAATCGGGGCCTTTTGCACAAACATGTCCAGATTCCCTTGTCTGGAGGGCTCTGGAGTTGCCTGTACTAAAAAACCGGGTTGTGATAGAAGTGTCTGGATGTTGGATGTTCCTTACATAACATTATCCCGAAACTTTTACAACCTAACATCCAGACACTTCTATCACAACCCGGTTTTTTAGTACAGGCAACTCCAGAGCCCTCCAGACAAGGGAATCTGGACATGTTTGTGCAAAAGGCCCCGATTCCAAGCACGTCTCACGATTAGTCACATCCACTGATGGAGAAATATGGATATATAAATTTTAGCTTTACATTTTTTATTTAAGGTGAGTTGTGAGTTGTCTATCTCGTCCTCCCACACCTCAGCCACCTGGTCGGATGCCTTGAACCTAACCCAATCTCTCCATGTCTCCTCATACTCCTCCATCTCCGACCCTTCACTATATCTTAAATATTCCATACAGTGAGTTTCGTCGATTTTATCGAACCACTCCCGCATTGAAGGTCTCCTTCTATCCTGCCAGTGTCTGGGGATGAGGCTCTTAGCTGCATTGAGGAGGTGTGGTAACAAAATTTTCCGATAGCTCCTGGAGGGCAAGTTGCTGCAATGGTGCAAGCACACCAAGGGGTCGTCTGGTACTCTCTTTTTAGTTATCATATATATAATCCCCCTTATCTCCTCCCAAAATTTTCTTATTACCGGACACGTCCACCAAATGTGCTCCATTGTCCCCCTCCAGCAGTACTGCGAAGTCTCTTCCTGAATTTTATGTGCTAGATCCGGGGTGACATACATTCTAGCCATGATTCTAAAATTCATTTCTGCTATCCTGTAATTTACTGATGTGGTGTTTACTCTGCTCAGTATCCTCCCCACCTCATTATCACTAATCTTTTTTCCAATTTCCTCCTCCCATTTTTTGATAAATCCTGGGCGCTCAGTCTCTCCCATTGCTATCAGTGTTCTATAAAGCCTTGAGGTTCCTCCTCTCCTATTTTTCTTTATACATATTTTTTCCAGGGGGTAGAGGTCTTCCATCAACCTAATTGGCTGCGGGAGGGATTCTATAAAGTGTTTCAATTGCCTGTACTTCCAATTGTCCAGAACGAACCAATCGTCCCTTGCCTTAAGTTCCTGATAGGTATATAGAGTTCCCTGGCTGGTGATGTCCTTAAGCTGGACCTCTTCACTCAGAATCCATCTCCCAGCCAAGTCCTCCTTCCCTGGCGGAAAGTATTCTGTGCCCTTAAGCAGAACTAGTGGCGAGTTGTATCTCCACTTCTCTCTAGTATATATTTTATCCCAAGTGTTCAATACGTGTTTCGTGATATCAAATGTTTTAGTGTTTAGTTTTCTAAATTGTGGTGGTATCCAAACATTTTTTCCCCAAATCAACCCCACTCCTTGTGTTCTCTATTCTCACCCATTGCTTATCTTTATTTTTGTTGACCCAATCCGGGATACGTGATAGTATTACAGCTGTGTAGTATTTTTTAATATCTGGTGCACCCCAACCCCCCCTATTCTTAACGTTCACTAATTGTGCATACTTTACTCGTGGCTTCTTCCCTCTCCATATAAACTTTAAAAAAAATGTGTGTATTTTATTCAAGTAGTTCTGTGTGATTGCAATTGGAAGCATTTGGATTTTGTATGTGACTTTGGGGAGAATTGACATTTTAAGTAGATTTATTCTACCACCCCATGACAATCGGTTCCGCGGAAATCTATTTAACTCTGCCCCAATCTCATTAAGGAGGGTCATGTAGTTGGCTTGGAACATAGTCTCTTTTGTTAATGTTATTTTTACTCCTAAATAGCTCAGTTCTTTTATCCCCCATTTAAAGGGTAAGCTCTTTTGGTAGGCCTTGTCCTCTTCTTTCTCTTCTACTACTTCCATTGCTTCAGACTTGGTCGTATTTACCCGGAAATGTGATATTTGACCGTAATTTCTGAGAGTCTCAAGTAGATTGGGTAGGGTGATCCTCGGGCGGGTGATATACAACAAGACATCATCTGCAAAGGCTGCAATTTTAAATTCATCTTCCCCAATTTTAACCCCGCTAATATCCGGGCTGAGTCTTATCCTCGCCAACAATGGCTCCAATGTCAGCACGAACAGCAGCGGGGAGAGCGGGCAACCCTGCCTGGTGCCATTTTGCAGCGTAATGGGTCCAGACAGGGTGCCGTTAATTTTGACTCTAGCAGTGGGGTAAGTATACAGGGCTTTGATCTTTCTAATCATTTTGTTACCTATACCGAACTCTTCCAAGGTGTTCCACATAAAGCCCCAGTCTACCCTGTCGAATGCTTTTTCAGCATCTATCGACAGGAGTAGAGCTGGGGCTCCCCTATCCTTCATCACCTGGGTCACCATTAACGTTTTAATGCTGTTGTCCCTCCCCTCCCTCCCAGGTACAAATCCCGCTTGATCGGAGTGGATCACTTCTTTTATAACCTTTTTCAATCTATATGCGAGAATCTTTGCGTAGACCTTCGTGTCTACGTTCAAAAGGGGGATGGGTCTGTAGCTAGAGCACAGGGTACTATCCTTTCCCTCCTTCATTATAACCGCTATGTTTGCTTCAAGTGCTTCCCTTCTCATCTCCCAGCTTTCCCCGAACCCGTTGATGTAAGAGCACAATATGGGGAGCAGTGGTTCTTGCAGCTTTTTGTAGTAGAGGGCTGTCAGCCCGTCAGGCCCTGGGCTTTTCCCAGTTGGGATATCTTGTATGGCCCTCCTTAATTCCTGTAAGGTCACAGGGGCATCTAGCATGTTTCTGTCCTTTTCCGTTATTTTTTTTAAATTTGCCCCCTTTAAAAAAGTTTTGCTAGCATCTTGCTTGCATTTATCCCGTTCCTGAGGATTATCCGCATTAATTGCATATAGTGCCCCGTAGAATGCTTGAAAGGCTTTAGCTATATCTCGCGTTCTATGCTTAATTTCCCCCGAACTGGTCCTAATTTTTTCTATATAGTTGGCTGTTTTCTTTTTTTATAGGGCCCTTGCCAAGTGCCTACCGGGTTTGTTACTATTCATGTATCTCTCTTTTTTAACCAGAAAAAAAGTTTTGCGTGTTTCCTGTTCCAGAGAGGTCCTCAGCTCTTCCCTCTTTTTAAGTAGGTTTGCCCATACCTCCCTCCTCCCTGATACTTTATGTTGTTGCTCCAGTTCTTGGATCTCTTTAGTCAGGGCTAACCTTTGGTTTTTCAATCTCTTATTTTTCTCCCCCCCTATCATCATGAAAATCCCTCTTATGTATGCTTTATGGGTTTCCCAAATTGTAGCCTCATTTGCCTCCCCGGGGGTGTTGATTTTAAAGAACCACTCCAACTCTTCCTTTATTCTCCTTAAAATGTTGCTATCTGCCAGCAAATCTTCATTCAATCTCCACCCCGTATTCTGTTTATCGGTTTCTCCTACCTTTATATGTAGACTCACGGGTGCATGGTCCGAGAAGGTCACATTACCAATAGCGGCCTCTGTGATTTCTTCCAGCATTCTGTGTTCTACCAAGAAAAAATCGAGTCTAGAATATGTCCCATGCACGGGGGAGTAGTAAGTGTAGTCCCGTATATCTCCCTGTTGTATCCTCCAGACATCTACCAGCTGGAGCTGATGTAGTTTTCTTTTTAGTTTCTCCGACCACACTCCCCCTCTCCCCCGCGCATGGGACGAACAATCCCTCCTGGGGTCCAGACACAAGTTGAAATCTCCTCCCACTATGACTCTCCCCGTTTTAAATGTCCCAAATTTAGTCAATATGCTCATTACTCTTCTATAAGTATTTTTGTTTGGTCCATAGATGTTTGCCAGGGAACACTTCCAGCCATCAATTTTTCCTTTCAGGAAGAGAAACCTCCCCTCCGGGTCGGATAATCTCTCCTCTAGTTCGAATCTCGTTCCCCTGGCAAACCCTATGGCCACTCCTCTTGCCCCCCTGATTGGGGAATCGCTGTAGTACCACACTGGGAAGTCTCTGGAGTGGATTTTTTGGTTCCTGTTGACACTGAAATGTGTCTCTTGCAGCATAGCCACCTCGGCCCCCAGGAGCTTCAGTTCCCCCAAAATGTTAGCTCTCTTTACGCAGGCATTCAGGCCCCTTACATTATAGGATATCATTTTTAGATTAGGTGACATCACTCTCTCTTGTTTGCGTT
The DNA here is from genome assembly GCA_037952835.1 of Lithobates septentrionalis. NCBI lineage: Eukaryota > Metazoa > Chordata > Amphibia > Anura > Ranidae > Lithobates > Lithobates septentrionalis. The sequence goes on from JBBDGP010001379.1 coordinate 2,082,833, forward strand.
CTATTTTCTGAATAACAGGCTCCTGATACTATTGGCTCCGTTGGGTACTCTCTTACCCCCCACCCCCCCTTTCCCCAATGCCCTCCCATCCACTCCACCCCCCCACCTCCCAAAAACCTCCATACCCCTACCCCCTCCCCCTCGACCTTCCCCAAACTTGTGGGGCTAAGACGGGTCTTGGCTCGTCCTGCATAATAACCGTGGCCCTCCTCCACCACACAGACCCCTGGTTGTCCCCCAGAGGTTGAGCTCGGGGTGGGGTTTGGTCGAGACTGCAGGTTTTCCATTGCTTGTAAGGAAGCTGTCGGCCCCGGCACTCCCTCACTCACGCCTCTCGCCTCCCCCCATCCCAGTCACCCTACCCCCGCCCCCCCCCCCCCACCAGCCCCGCGGCCTACTGCATTGTGACCAAGCAGAGTGCATGCTAAAGCTTCACTGAGACCAAAAATATATATATTTTTTTTTTTTTGTCCCTATGTTCTATATAAGTTTGCTGCCGGTTTTCTATAGATTTCCTACAGGTTTCCATGCAGGTATTTCCCCCATTGGTTCCTGGTTGGTATTTTTCTCCCACCAGCCCGGGATTTCCAATAGAGGTATTTCTAGACGCTCACAAAATTTTTGCGTTTCTTCCGGGAATCTAAGCACAGCCTTTCGGCCCTCTTTGCGTCCGATTAGGCAGGCTGGGAAGCCCCAGGAGTATTGGACTCCATGCGTTTTCAATGTTGCCAGAAGGGGTTTCTGAATTCTTCTCCTATTGAGAGTCTCCATTGCAAGATCTTGGAAGATATGTAGGTTTGTTTCTCCATACTTAGCCTGGAGGTTTCTCCTTAGGTTAGTAGTTATCTGTTCTTTATCCGCGAAGTTGTGGAATCGCACGATTATGTCTCGTGGCGCATCCCCCCTGATTTCTGGTGGTTTTCTTATTCTGTGCACCCTTTCCAGTTTAAGCTTTTTGCCTGCTTCTATTGGATTCATCAGATCTTTAAAAATTTCCTCCATTTTGAGCTGGAGATTCTCTGTTTCTTCTTGCGGTTCCGGGAGGCCTCTTATCCGAAGGTTTTTTCTTCTGCTGCGGTTCTCTTGGTCCTCCATTCTATATTTAATATTTCTTTGTTCGACCTGCATGACTCCCATCTGATGTTTCAATTTTTGAATTTCGGCTCCTTGTTTTTCAGCTATAGACTCCGCCTCCTCCACTCTTTTCAAGATATGGCTCATGTTTTCGTGTACAATACTGATCTCCTCCTTAATTGAGGCCTCCAGTCTAGCGAACATCTCTGCCATTTCCTCCTTGGTGGGGAGTGTTCTATCTTGCTGGGGATCCTCTGGCAGTTCTGCGCCTATATCGCTGCCTGGAGGTCTTATATCCCCTTCAGCCATTTGTTTTCTTGTGCCAGATTTGCCTGTGCGCTCTGGTGTTTTATTTTTTGTACCTGTTGCCGCTGTTTCCCCTATTGTTTTACCCGGGCTTTCCTTGCTGCCATCGTTCACCATGTATCTCCTGATTGTACCTGGACTTTAGCTGGTCCTGGGTGGATTTGCTGTGGCCCCTCTTGTTGACTTGCCTCTCATTTCCCTATTTCTTTCAGCCCTCTAGGGGCAGGCCGGTAATGTGTGCTGGCCAGGAGATAAGGGACCACCTAAATGACGTTGACTAATGGCTAATCGCCTATTGTCTGTTAGCGTTTTTCTCCTTTAATTGCTCAAATATGTACAGAGACTCTTGGGAATCTTCTCCCCGTCTATGCGGCTGTTGCTCTCCCACCTGGACCTCCGGCCCTAAGTATATACTACTAAGCTGGTTACACTGGTTACGCTTTGTTCCGGTGCAACCCCAGGCCAGGGGGTTGCACCGGACCCCTCTCCCCCGGGTGCAATCAAAGACCGGGGGTACTGGGAGTACTTATACCCTTATAGCTTCGTCCCTACCACCCCCCAGCCCTCGCATCTACTCCTCTGCCAGGTGTGTCTTAGTGTACACTCAGGGCCTCAGCCCTTGACCGACAAACATTACTATTCGGTCCCCCACGTCCTAAACAACCTTATATGACTAAAATCATCACCAAATTCTCCACCCACCACCATCAATTACGCAATATATTATCAAGCCATTGGCACATCTTGACCGACCACCATACGCTTAGAAAATACATTAAACCAACCCCTGATTTGGTCTTCAGGAGGGCCACGTCTTTGAGGGACAGACTCACACATAGTCATTATAGGATCCCCTTTTCTGGCCCGTTGGAACCCAGAGGCACCTTTAAGTGTGGCAATTGTCCACACTGCCCCTGGATCAAAGAAGGACAACATTTTTTACTTCCTAATGGGGAGATGTTTTTTCCTAAACATTCAGCCCACTGTGGCACACGTGGCGTAATTTATCTTATGACCTGCGCCTGCAGCGCCTTTTATGTGGGAAAGACAATCAGGGAGTTACGGCAGAGACTGGGTGATCACCTGTAACCCTCTACTAATGGCAAGCTCACTACTGTGGGCCGCCATATTGGCATTCATCACCGCTTTAATCTTGATTACATTAGATTTACTGTTCTAGAAGTTGTCCCTGAAGACCCCAGAGGGGGTAATTGGGACCACCAAATTTTAAAGCGCGAATCGCTCTGGATTGAGCGACTCAACGCTTGTGTCCCCCCTGGCATTAATGAGGCACACTTATACAAGTATTTCCTTGAATAACTGCTCAACAGATTTACCAGTCTCTGCCGTACCCCCCCTGTAGACATTTGTCTAGTGTCTTCTCCACATTACAATATACTTGATATATTGTATTATACTGTAATTGTAAACTTTGTTTTACCTGTCTTTTTTCTCCCTTTTTGCTTCCCCCCCTTTTTTATGCATAACCAGGTCTTTCCTATGATTGTTTGTAAGTGGACTCTCCACACATAGTGGTCCATACTATGTATTATCTATATCTTGACGTGTTTTCTTTTTGGCTGACTTCAAGTACTCAGTACATTACATGCTTTGTAAAAACAGCTATGTATATTATATTGAATTGTTTTATTTTCTGGTCTGGGGTTGTGATGCACATATCCTTGGCCATGGGTCCCTATATGTCCCCGTTGCCGGTGATCTGGCATTCCTTCCCCTTTTTGTTTATTCATTGTTTATATTATTTTCACCTATCCAATTACTGTGACTTGCACTTGCTTTCCTTGCTTGGAGGGATGTGAGGAGTTAATTCTCCCCCTTCGGCGGGCTTGCGTTCCTCCGGCAGCAGGCGGGGCTCCACGAAGCCCAGCTGCTGCTTCTCTTGATTGACGCTTCGGCGCCGATCACTATGGAGCTGTGCGCCTGCGCTGGAACGTTTTCTTGCGCTTGCGCAGCAGAGGAGGACCGGACCCGGAAGAGATAGCAGCTGTTGTCCTCAGCGCTGCTCGACTTCCGGGTTGGAGGCATTTAAGACGCCTAGACTCAACAGCTAGCCCTGACAGGCAGACACCCAGCAGTTCATCAGCGCCACTTGGAGCCCCTGTAAGTACTTGCTACATGCTCTGTGGGAAGGATGGGGGTTACTATTATACTACCACTATACTATCCCCCTTCTTTACCCTGCATGCTTCGCAATTTATGCAATTTATTAAAATTACCTTCTAATATCTTTCCCTCATATATCTACTTCCCTTGTAGTGGCTCCCCATGGCATTGCGGTCCAGCTCACCGGCCACCAGTTCCATCATTCATTTACCCTGGGTGTCATTGGCTCTTGAGTCTAGCTTTTAATAATACAGCAACGGTGGGTATACTCTATTGATACAACAAACCCCCCACTTGTTAAAGCTCTTTCTCTCTTATTACCCTGAACAGGTGGTAGGTTTCTTCTCCTCCCCCTCCTGTTCCCCTCCTTTTCCCTCCCCCCCTCTTTCCCTCTCCCCCCCCCTCCCTTTCCCCTCCCCCCTCCCCCATTTCTTCCCTTTTTTCCCCCCTTTTTTCTCCCTTTTTCTGCCCCGCTCTCTTGTTTTCCTTGTTTTCCCTCTTCCCTCCCCCCTTTTTTCCCTCCTGTCCCTCCCTTTTTTCTTCCCCCCCTTCTCTTCCCCCCTTCTTTCCCCCCCTTTCTTCCCTCCCCTTCTTTTACTCCCCTTTTTCCCCCTCCCCCCTTCCCCCCCTTTTTTTCTCCCTCTTCTCCCTTTCTCTCCCTTCGCCTCCATTTCTTTCTCCCCCCCTCCCTCTCTCTCCTCCTTTCCCCCCCCTTACCTCTCCTGTTTTTTCCTTCCCTTTGCCTTTCCTCTTCCTTCCTCCTTCTTCGCCACTACCATCCCCACTCCAGCTTTCTGTTCTCCCCTCCTTCCCTCTTCCTTTCCACCTTTCACCGTCTTTTGACTTGACACACCTGGGTGGTTTCTGCGTTTTCGAGTAGAACACGCAGTTTATAACTCCTCATGTATTGCATTTCTTTACAATAGTATCACCCTAAACTGCCTCCCTGGCTCGCCCCCGGGGGAACGCCTCTTGAGGGCGTCTCATAGTATCGCTCCAAAACCCTTGTGGTTATAGGTTGGTGAGTGCAACTTTCAAATTTAAATTATTTTCTCCAATATCAATTTTGTGCTTCCCATGACATCTGTATATATTCCCGTTTGTTGTGTTGATACTGTATTGTTTTTCCATTTTGTAGATTACATACTATTAGACGCCTCCTGAAGAAGCGTCTGTGACCGCGAAACTGTAGAGGTCACGTCTGCAAGTATTATTATATAACCTGCTTTCATGCATCTGTGTGGGCATTAGTCTTACTAAGTGTCAACATTGCTGTAACAATCACTTTTTGTTTATGTTAATTTATGATGATGTATATGATGTGTCCTGTGCAGGACTTTTTAATGTTATCTTTAAATAAACCAATTACTTAAAAAAAAAAAAAAAAAGTTTGTTTACATCCCTTTGGTACCGTAATAGTCCCAATTCTCCTGAAAGAGATAGGACCTAATTGGAGAGGTCCTTGCTTTCCTTTCTCTTTCAACCCCATTTTCCTTTATTCATGTCTAGGATGATGGTACCTATTAATGACATTACACCTTATCTCTTTAACCATGTGGCACACCTTTGAATTGTAATGTGCACTTTTTAATGAGTTTGTAGCATGCATGGAGCACTTTATTGCACCGTGATCTGTATATATTAATTGAATCCATGTTATGCACTTTATATTCTGATTGGCACATGCACAAAAGCAATTTTACCTGCTGTGCTGGCCACTGCTGCTTGTGGGTTCCCATTGTCCTCCTCCTATCATTACAGAGAGGCCTCGCCCTTTGTCAGAAACCATGAACCAGACCGAGACAGAAGTACAGTAAAATCACACTTGTTTATTAATAAAAATAAAAAGATAAACAGAGTAAGCATAGTCAAAGCATAGCCAGAGTCCAGTAACCGGATCGGTTAGTCAGCCAAGCCAGACTTCAGTAAGCAGATCTGGTAATCAGCCAAGCCAGAGTTCAGTAACCAGATCGGGTAATCAGCCAGGCCAGAAGTCAGGGATCCAAGTAGAAGAATAGCAAGCAGAATAAGGAGCCAGAAGGGATGTCAGAAAAGCCAGTCTTTAAACAGGAACGCAGGAGATGGTTTCTTGTGATGTGACCAAGCCGAAGGCAGGAATGAAGTGAGCTGGAAATCTTTAAGTAGGCGGGACTGATGAGCAGATCCACAACAGCTGGTTAATTGTGGACAGAGATGAGAGCTGGCAATTACCCGACAGCTGAGCGGCCAGCTCACTGAAGGAAGGGCTGAGGCAGCCCTGACACCCCTTGGCTGGGGAGAAGATGCAATGGAAGGAAGTCGCACGGAAGGTAGGCAGAGCTTTAGGCTCCGCCTCCATCAGTTCACCTGTGCACCTGGTCTGGCCAGTCACTCACCGTCTGTTTTATGGGAGCGACAGTCGTTCCCAATCCCCAGCCACATACTACCCATAATGTAAGCAAGTGCTGGTCAGCAAGCTGGACACTGGGGCTGTATTTGTGCTGGAGGCGGCCGCGGGAGCCGGGAATCAAAAGAACGGGTCAGGGGCGGCTTTTTGCCTAGGCCAAGACACAGCACTGATCCTATGTGCAGACTCTGATAATTTCCTGTATCCTATGTGCAGTCTCTGATCATCTCCTGTATACTATGTTACTATGTGTAGTCTCTGATCATCTTCTGTATACTATGTGCAGTCTCTGATCATCTCCTGTATACTATGTGTAGTCTCTGATCATCTCCTGTATCCTATGTGCAGTCTCTGATCATCTCCTGTGTACTATGTGAAGTCTCCGATCATCTCCTGTATCCTATATGCAGTCTCTGATCATCTCCTGTATTCTATGTGCAGTCTCTGATCATCTCCTGTATACTATGTGCAGACTCTGATTATCTCCTGTATCCTATGTGCAGACTCTGATCATCTCCTGTATCCTATGTGCAGACTCTGATTATCTCCTGTATCCTAAGTGCAGACTTTGATCATCTCCTGTATCCTATGTGCAGTCTCTGATCATCTGCTGTATCCTATGTGCAGACTCTGATCGTCACCTGTATCCTATGTGCAGTCTCTGATCATCTTCAGTACAGCCCACAGCAAAAATAAAATAAAATAACAATGATCGTAGGGCTAACATGATATGGGACTGAGGGGAATCTGGAGCTGACAGGGTTAACAATATTGCAGTTAAGGGGACCTTTTAGGGGATTGGTGCGGAGAGTCATTTTGGGAGGGGCTTCTTGGGGAGTTTTGGGAGGGGAGAAAAAGAACTCCAGACATCCGGTAAAGAAATGTGTGGGGGGGGAGAACGTTCCCGCCCGCCCTACATCGGAGTGGTTCGTCTTATGTAAGTTGTTTCATGCTATTACGGTTGGGTTTTTGGAGGCAGTTTAAACAAACTGTGTGTTTATCAGATTAGGGACCCATCTAAGGCATGGAGTCCCCGGTGGAATGCCAGTTATGGTGAATTAACTGGTAAGTTAAAGTGTTGTATCTGCTTAATGTTGTTAGTTCCCGAGCCGGTGTGGTGCAGCTAGGGACCGTGTAAGTACTTACGCAGATACAAAATGTATAATTGATAATTGGGGCCTCCAAGGATCGGCAACCTTCATTTTCTGGTGTTTGTTTATTATTTTTGGTTTCCTGTTTTAACCACTTGCCTACTGGGCACTTAAACCCCCTTTCTGACCAGACCAATTTTCAGCTTTCGGTGCTCTCACACTTTGAATGACAAATACTCAGTCATATAATACTGTACCCAAATGAATTTTTTGTTCTTTTTTTTCATACAAATAGAGCTTTCTTTAGGTGGTATTTGATCACCTCTGGGTTTTTTATTTTTTGCGCTATAAATGAAAAAAGACCGAAAATTTTGAAAAAAACAAAACACATTTTTCTTAGTTTCTGTGATAAGATTTTTCAAAATATTAATTTTTCTTCATAAATTTTGGCCACAATTTATACTGCTACATATCTTTGGTAAAAATAACCCAAATTAGTGGATATTATTTGGTCTGTGTGAAAGTTAGAGAGTCTACAAGCTGTGGTGCAAATCATAAAAAGTTGATCACACCTGATGTACTGGTGGCCTGTCTCATTTCTTGTGACCCGAACAAGCCAGGAAAGTACAAATACCGCCCCAAATGACCCCTTTTTTGAAAGTAGACATTCCAAGATATTTAGTAAGATGCATGGTGAGGTTTTTGATGTTGTAATTTTTTCCCACAATTCTTTGCAAAATGAAGATTTTTTTTTCCACAAAATTGTTATTGTAATAGGTTATTTCTCTCACATGGCATGTGTATACCACATGCCATGTGTATACCACTACCTCTCCTAAGTATGGCGATACCACATGTGTGGGACTTTTTCACAGCCTAGCCACATAGAGAGGCCCAACATGCAGAGAGCACCATCAGGTGTTCTAGGAGCATAAATGACACATCTAACTTGTTGACTACCTATTACATTTTTGAAGGCCCTGGAGCACTAGGACAATGTAAACGCCCACAAAGTGACCCCATTTTGGAAAGCTAACACCCCAATGTATAATCTATGAGGCATAATGAGTCTTTTGAACGGTTCATTTTTTTCCAGAAGTTTTTGAAAAATGTGGGAAGAGAATGAAAACGCATTTTTTTAACACAAAGTTGTCCATTTATAAGATATTTCCAACACACAGCATGTACATAGCAAAAATGACACATACATTCTGCTACTCCTCCTGAGTATGGCGAGACTTTTACGCAGCCTGGCCACATGTAGAGGCCCAATATTGAAATAGCACCTTTAAGGGTTTTAGGAACATAAATTACACATCTCATTTCTCAACCACCTATTACACTTTTGAAGGCCCTGGAGCACCAGGGCAATGGAAACGCCCACAAAATTACCCCATTTTGGAAACTAACTCCCCAACGTATAATCTATGAGGTATAATGAGTCTTTTGGATGGTTCATTTTTTTCCAGAAGTTTTTGGAAAATGTGGAAAAAATCAAAAACACATTTTTTTTTACACAAAGTTGTCCATTTATAAGATATTTCCAACACATAACGTGAAAAAAAAAAGGGGGCGCTAATTTAAATGATCTACATTACATTAACAGATAATGTGAGAAAATATGGCATATCTGAAACACACACAGCATAAAAACTATTTAAGAAACTCTCAAAAAAAATCCTTATGGTGAGGATCTTGAAGTTGATAGAAAAATTGTAAATATACAAATAACAAGTGTTGAAAATATAGTCCCAAGAGAAATGTGATTTTCCAAATCCAACAAATTATTCCAACGGTGATCTTATATATTATGCTTGATAGTGAGTAATCCTTCACCACATCATTGACATACACCCAACGTGAGCAGATAGAAAAGCTGCTTACCAGATGTATTTGACTTCTTTAGTTAAAAAGAGAGTCAAATAACGCTTTGGCAGGATAATGCCTGCTCGCATATAAGTGAAGCTCAGAGAAGGACAGGGGACCTCTTCCTCAGAGTGTAAAGCAGGATATGCAAAAACAATCAAAAAACTCCCATAGCATAATACTGTTTATTAAAACAAAGATAAAATGAAAAGCCAAATGTCTCCTTACATTAAAAAGTGCCTAACCCGACACTGGGGCTGCTGACTTGTCACACATGGATAGGCTGGATAAGTTGGATCTGCACCGTGTCCACCTCCGTAAAGGGCGTGCGTTCCACCGACCACAGCAGACAACCAGACATCCGGAAATGGCGTAGGGTAAATGTGACCAGGTACCGCCTCGACGTACGTTTCGTGATTACGTCTTCAGGAGGCGTACCTGGTCACTAGAGGTCATGTTATTTATAGTACTAAATTTGGTTGATGAAGAATTGCGGATGCGTGTGCAGCTGCAGTGCCGGTTTAAATTTGCACCCATCTAATCATAAAAGCGGATAAAAACGGCATGCTTAGCAAGACACATATGAATTATGGATAACGTTAAAAAACATGTGTAATTGCAGTAGTGAATTGATTGTAAATAAGAGAAATAAAATAAAAATAAAAAATACAAAATAAGATGTGAGCTTAAAAAGTTCTATAACTACACAAAAACCCCTGCTATTCAATAGATGGGTAATTTAAAACTTGGTAGTAGACCAAGAAAGACCTATTTTGGGAAAGAAAAAGAGAGAAAACCCTAACACTATAAACCTTCACCCATCCCCCATGGGAGCTGACATGTAATATCTATATAAGACTGCGCATTACTTATGTCAATGCGTATCTAAATGGTAGAAATGCATACAAATAAGATATTCCCCTAGAGGGCAGCACTACTGATTTAATCATTGGATAAAAAGCAGTTTAAATCCAGCTCGATGTTCATGCCATATGGTTGTATAGTGTGTAATTTATACAACCATTTGGTCTCATTTTGTGAAACTGCTCACTTCATATGTGTTCCTCTCCAATGTTTGGAAATCTTATCAATTCCAAAAAAAGTACAGAGTGTGGGGTCACTGTTATGAAATTCTTTGAAGTGTCTAGACACACTATGTTTAGGGAATCCTTTTTGTATGTTGGTCAGATGCTCATTTATTCTGACCTTAAGCTGTCGTGTTGTTCGACCTATGTATTGGAGTGAGCAAGGACACTCCAAGACATGGTCTGAATTACATGTAATCAGGGGTTTAATTTTGAAATTCTCTTTAGTGACCATATTGACCATATATTAGTGACCTGATTACATGTAATTCAGACCATGTCACCTACGTCTTGGAGTGTCCTTGCTCACTCCATTACTTAGATCGAACAACGCGACAGCTTAAGGTCAGAATAAATGAGCATCTGACCAACATACAAAAAGGATTCCCTAAACATAGTGTGTCCAGACACTTCAAAGAATTTCATATCAGTGACCCCACACTCTGTACTTTTTATGGAATTGATAAGATTTCCAAACATTGGAGAGGAACACATATGAAGAGAGCAGTTTCACAAAATGAGACCAAATGGTTGTATAAATTACACACTATACAACCATATGGCATGAACATCGAGCTGGATTTAAACTGCTTTTTATCCAATGATTAAATCAGTAGTGCTGCCCTCTAGGGGCTTTATTGAACTATCATTTCTGATTAGGATATATACTTATTAAATAGAATATCTTATTTGTATGTATTTCTACCATTTAGATACGCATTGACATACGTAATGCGCAATTTTATATAGATATTACATGTCAGCTCCCATGGGGGATGGGTGAAGGTTTATAGTGTTAGGGTTTTCTCTCTTTTTCTTTCCCAAAATAGGTCTTTCTTGGTCTACTACCAAGTTTTAAATTACCCATCTATTGAATAGCAGGGGGTTTTGTGTATTTATATAACTTTTTAAGCTCACATATTATTTTGTATTTTTATTTCTCTTATTTACAATCAATTCACTACTGCAATTACACATGTTTTTTTAACATTATCCATAATTCATATGTGTCTTGCTAAGCATGCCGTTTTTATCCATTTATATGATGATTAGATGGGTGCAAATGTAAACCGGCACTACGGCTGCGCACGCATCCGCAATTCTTCATCAACCTGTCATGAAAGACGTCCTGGTAATCCAGCTGCTTGTGTAAGACCTGTGCACAGACTCCCTGTCAGAGGAATCAACAGGCACACGCGGGTGCGTGCTAGCGTGAACGGGCACACACGGGTGCACAATGGCATGAACGGGCGCACGCGGGTGCGCGCAGACGCGCAGTGTGACAGCACTTGGCGCCAAGAAGCCTATTTAAAGGAGTCTGTTATCATGCCTTCTTGCTGTCCGGTCTACAGCATTTTCTGAAGACCCTTGCTACTTATAACCTGCTTACCTGATTCCTGACTACCCGGCCTGTTCCTGACTGCTCCTGTTTGCTGCCAGCCTCTGACCCCGGCTTGTCCTGACTACGCTCCTGCCTTTTCCTTGGTTTGTTCAATGCCCGCCCGTTTCCGACCCAGCCTGTACCCTGACTACTCTTCTGCCTCCATCTGGTACCTGCTCTGCCCGCCAGTGTTGATCCGGCCTGTCTGACCATGCCAGTGTTCCTGCTGAACTACAGAACACCACCTCGCTTTCTGCTGTTCCAAAGTTCCTGCCAAGCTTGAGAGCTCCGTCCTACAGCCAGCTGTTCCAGTGTTCCTGTCAAGTTCAGCGTACCTCCTTGCAGTCTGCTGTTCCAGAGTTCCTGCCAAGCTACAGAGCTCCTCCCTGCAGCCAGCTGCTCCAGTGTTCCGGCCAAGTCCTGTGTACCTCCTTGCAGTCTGCTGTTCCAGTGTTCCTGCCAGTCTCTCTTCAGCTGCTTTAGAGGTTCAGATCAGCCCCTACACCTGCCACCTGTCAAGGCACTTGTGCTCCTCTGAACTCCCGAGTCCCTGTCTCTTCTACCAGGGGTTCTCGAGCCAGAGGCATACGAGAGGCCACTGCCTGCATTTTGGGCTCCATCACCAGGTATACTCAACTGGAGGGAGTATCCAAGCTCTATTCGCATCCACACCTTCTGCTTCCGGGACTTCTGTTGCACCTTCAGTGGTGATGATGCTGCCAGAGCCCAGGGTCCCCACGCCTGAAAGATTCTCAGGCAATCGGAGTAAATTCAGGACATTCCGTAATTCATGTAAACTTTTCTTTGCTCTGCAGCCGAGGACTTTCTCTCTGGAAGCCACTAAGGTGGGATTCGTTATTTCACTGTTGTCACGCGAACCCCAGTCCTGGGCTCATCGTCTCCTGGAGAAGAAGGATGCCTCACTCGGTACCTTGAGCACCTTCTTTCAGGCCATGTCATTACTCTATGAGGATCCACAACTAACTGCTACCGCGGAGGCAGCTTTGCACGCCTTGCAGCAAGGTCGCAAACCTGTGGAAGACTATGTGTCAGAATTTAGGCGTTGGAGTTCCGACACGAATTGGAATAATGCTGCCTTATGGTACCAGTTCTGTAATGGGCCTTTCGGAATCTTTAAAAGATGAACTGGCCCAAGTGGGCATTCCAGAGACTCTAGAGGCCCTCATGGATCTGTCCATCCAAATCGACAGATGTCTGAGAGAATGACTTATGGAGCGATCCCCTGGCCCTTCTCGTCCTGTCTGGATGTTGCCCCGTGTGCCTAGTTCTCCCCACTCTGCCTCCCCAGCTCTGGCCACTGCAGCCTCAGACACTCCAGAACCGATGCTGTTGGGCTTGCTACACCCTTCACACTTACTCCTGAAGATCGCCAACGTCGTTGGGCTGGTAATCTTTGCCTGTACTGTGGAGAACCGGGACATTTTGTGCGAATTTGCCCAGCAAAGCTTCATAAGTGCCTTTCCATCTCCCCCCGCTCTTACCCCCGTTGTGCCAAATAATGTTTCTCATCTGGCTGTTCCTATTCTCTTACTGCTCCCAGGAGGGAATATACCAACCAGCGCTATAATTGATTCCGGGGCTTGCAGTAGCTCATAGACTTGTCCTTCGCTTCCAGACATCACATTCCCCTTTGGCCCAGAGCGAAAGGACTTTCAGTATATTTGGCCGATGGCTCTACTCTTAGATCGGGGCCAGTAACCCAGGAGACTGTACCACTACATACCATCATTGCCGGAACTCATCAGGAGTTACTGTGTCTAGGCGTCATTGAGTCTCCACTATTTCCCATCATACTAGGCATGCCATGGCTGAAGGCTCATAACCCGCAAATCGATTGGATCTCAGGGAGGGTTGAGTTCCTGTCTTCCTATTGTCACCAACACTGCCTACCGGAAGTCACTGATGTCCATTCTTCCCTACTATGCCTGGAAGCTGACGCCGAGATCCGTCAAGCTGTACCTAAGCTTACCACAGTTTCCTGGATGTCTTCAGTCAAAAGGGGGCAGAGACCCTCCCTCCACATCGGCCGTACGATTGCCCAATCGAACTCCTTCCGGGAGCAGAGATTCCTTTTGGGAGAATTTTTCCTTTATCAGAACTGGAATTAGGAGCATTAAAGACTTATATTGACGATAACCTAGAAAAAGGGTTCATCCGACCCTCCACCTCCCCGGCAGGAGCAGGAATTTTCTTTGTGGATAAAAAAGACCATTCTCTACGCCCCTGCGTAGATTATCAGGCACTTAATAAAATTACGATTAAAAACCGATATCCTTTGCCCTTAGTGCCAGAACTTTTTCAAAGACTGTGGTCTGCAGTAGTGTTCTCCAAGCTGGATCTTTGTGGTGCCTACAATCTTGTCTGTATTCGTAGTGGAGATGAATGGAAAACCGCCTTCTGCACTCGGTTTGGGCATTTTGAATATTTATACATGCCTTTCGGGCTTTGTAACGCTCCTGCTACATTCCAACACTTTGTGAATGACATTTTCAGAGACTATCTTGACCTATTTGTTATTATTTACTTAGATGACATTCTGATTTTTTCTTCCTCCTTAGCTGAACATCGTGAACATGTGAGAAACGTTATAACACGACTTCGACTGCACGGCCTTTACGCTAAACCTGAAAAATGTGTCTTCGAACAAGAGAGCATCCAGTTCCTTGGCCTGATTATTATTCCGTGGAGGGCATTAAAATGGACCCTCAGAAGGTTTCCGCCATTCTGGACTGGCCAGCTCCTACCAGCAAGAAGGGAATTCAACGTTTTGTGGGCTTCGCAAATTTCTACGGGAAGTTCATTAAGGGGTTTTCCACCATCATTTACCCATTACGAGGTTAACCAAGCAGGGCCTTAAATTCCATTGGTCTACTGAAGCTCAGGCGGCCTTCACAGCTCTTAAAGATCAGTTCGTCTCAGCCTCAGTCTTAAAACACCCTGATTCTACCCTACCATACTATCAGGGAATTTAGTAGACCAGACTGTGTGGACTGCACAGAAGAAACCAGAAACACAGGTAAGTGAAAAATAATGGTGTTTTCATCCCCAGACACCATCCTGTCCTCAGGAAACTTTCTCCTGCTCCAAGGGGATCTGCTTTCACAAATCAAACAAGCCTCCATGGGCGTCCCTTCTCCACCTGATACCGCTCTACAGGCCAGAGATGATATTCTATGGTATAAGCTCGAGGAATGGCTATACCTTCTAGAGGGAGCAGCCCATTTGATTCTTGTGTATACAGATCATAAAAATCTGGAATACTTAAAGACTGTCAATAGATTAAGACCACGACAGGCCAGGTAGGCACTTTTCTTTACCAGATTTTCATTCTACATGACCTATTACCCCGGTTCGAAGAACACCAAGCCTGACGCTCTGTTGCGAATGTACAACGGACCTGAAGTGTCTTCATCCCCAGACACCATCCTGTCCTCAGGAAACTTTCTCCTGCTCCAAGGGGATCTGCTTTCACAAATCAAACAAGCCTCCATGGGCGTCCCTTCTCCACCTGATACCACTCTACAGGCCAGAGATGATATTCTATGGTATAAGGACAGGATTTTCGTACCCAAGGAGATGCGAGTGCCGGTCCTTAGCTTGTGTCATGATCACATGCTGGCCCGCCATTTCGGTGTGCACAAGACCTCTGAACTTCTTCAGCGCATGTTCTGGTGGCTGCAATTATGGAAGGATTGCAAGGACTATGTGGAGGCATGTGCCACCTGCATTCAAAACAAGGGCAGCAAGTCTAAGGCTTGGGGCTTGTTGAAGCCATTACCCATCCCAGAGAGACCATGGAGGATGATCTCCATGGATTTTATTGTTGAGCTGCCACCTTCTGAAGGCTGCACTACAATCTTTGTGGTGGTGGATAGACTATCCAAAATGGCTCACTTTTTGCCAATGAAGGGCACACCCACTGCTGCTGAGACTGCTAGGACATTCATCAAGGAAGTAGTGAGGCTTCATGGCATTCCCTGCAAATATCACTTCAGACTGGGGGGTGCAATTTACTTCCAAGTTCTGGAGGGCACTTTGTGGGTCTCTGAAAATTGACCTTTCTTTCTCCTCTGCCTATCACCCCTTAAACAAATGGCCAGACGGAAAGAACAAATCAGACGCTGAAGCAATATCTGCGCTGCTTTTCTTCTTTCTCCCAGGGTGATTGGGCTCCTCTTCTACCTCTTGCTGAATCTGCATACTACAATTCTGTTCGTTCTGCCACAAAGCAATCACCGTTCTTTGCAAATTACTGTTTCCACCCTCTGTTCTTGTCCAACAACCTCCCGGGGTGCCCGGTACCAGCTGTCCAAGAGAACCTAAAATTTATTTCTTTGAGTCAAAGAAGACTGTGGCAAGGACTCAGAATTACAATAAAGAGGTATATGACAAGAAGAGAAGGGGGGAGCTTGATCTCAAGCCCGGAGATCAGGTCTGGCTGTCCACTTTGAATTTAAGATTGGCATGCCCTTCCAAGATCTCAACGAATGTATTGTTGTGGATCAAAGAAAGCACGTAGACATCTCGTCTGTCCCTCCACTTTACAGCCAGAATTTCCTCATTCCGTAAACTCGCCGTCTCCCCTCTTCTTAGCTTCTTGTTGACGAGGCTTTGAGGAAAGCCCTTCCGGTTCGTCCTTATGGTGCCACATGCTGCAGTGTTCCTTCTGTGAAGGTTGCAGAACAGGGGCAAACTTGTATAAAAGTTATCTACGTACAAACGGTAGCCTTTCTCCAGGAGTGGGTTTATGAGATCGCCAAATGACTTTCCCGCTTGATCCGATGTAGTCTGGGCAATTAGGGGGATGCAGCTGGGTGTCCTTCCCTTCGTATACCATGAAGGCATATATATACCCTGTGGCTCGGTCGCAAAATTTATACAGCTTCACCCCATAGCGGGCCCTTTTGGTGGGAATAAATTGTTTTATGCCCAGCCTGCCAGAAAATTTGATAAGGGACTCATCCACACATATGTGTTGGTCTAGGGTAAACAACTGGGGGAAGATTTCAGAAAAATAATTTAGTACTGGCCAAATTTTATAAAGCTTGTCAAAATTTGGGTCATTTCGGGAGGGCACTGGGTATTGTCATTATAGTGTAGGAATCTGATAATCATGAGATATCTGGTTCTGGGCATTACTGAGGAAAAGATGGGCATGTGGTGGATGGGGAGGGTTGACCAATATGAACGTAATTCATTTTTTTGGTTAGTCCCATACAGAATTTGAGGCCCAAAAAAAAAAATTTTAAACTCCTCCACTGTTAGGGCTCTCCACTCATAGGGATGGGCATAATAGGATGTTGGGTTACTTGCTGGGTTGTTGGGTTACTTGCTACAGTATGAATTGTTGTGCATACAGGTTGCACTGGGCCACAATTGATGCTAGCATGTCCTCAGTAAAAATTAAATGGAAAAAATCAAATCGGGGAAAAATTTTCTGTATCCACCTGGACTCCTGGCTGGGCAGTGTAAGGGGGAATGATAGCTTCTCATGAATTAGGAGGAAGCCACAAGGGGTTCTGAAGGGAATAGGGAAGGCTGGCATGGGATCTAACCCTTTGGGACTGAGGTGACACCCCACTGGTACGTGGCCTTTGCCAAGGTACTGCGGTGCTGGTGGATGGCACTGTGGTGCTGGTGGATGGCACTGCCTCCTCACCAGAACGCCTTCTTCTGGCGGGTGGACTCTCATCCTCAAAAATGATATGCGAACAAGAAAGATCCTTTTAAATGTTCGTATCCTTAATATCACCATAGTGCTCACACACAAATATAAAAAGTGCTTGACCACCGTAGCTGTAGATTCTGCTTACCAGACGGCAAGCTTAAAAGGCAGATGGCTATAACCCAGCCTAGGCCTCTAAGCTTGCAGAATAACAAAAGTACCCAATTGAGTGAACGCACACTATAACGGGACAGAGGGAGCGATCTGCACCATTTGAATCACCATTCCTATTGTGTTCATCTGCAAGCTTAGAGGCCTAGGCTGGGTTATAGCCATCTGCCTTTAAAGCTTGTCGTCTGGTAAGCAGAATCT
Organism: Lithobates septentrionalis; assembly: GCA_037952835.1. NCBI lineage: Eukaryota > Metazoa > Chordata > Amphibia > Anura > Ranidae > Lithobates > Lithobates septentrionalis. The sequence goes on from JBBDGP010001379.1 coordinate 2,100,204, forward strand.
ACAGCTACGGTGGTCAGGCACTTTTTATATTTGTGTGTGTGCACTGCGGTGATATTAAGGATACAAACATTTTAAAGAATCGTTCTTGTTCCCATATCATTTTTGTGGACATATAAAGCCAATATCCTAGCGCAGCTTTTTAAATTTTATTGGACTTTCTGTGTTATCGCACTGTATGCTGCTGCTTGTCTATAAGTCTATCCATTCAATTGATTTCTTTCTAGCGCGGTACCCTCCTTTACATAGGACTCTCATCCTCCTCTGAGGCTGTCAGTGTTCTACTGCTTAGGACAGGCTCGTAGTCAACGTCAGACTCAGAATCTGAATATGAGGAGGAATCCGAAGCGGAGAGCTCCCGTTGCTCTCGTCGGCTGCAAGAATATTGTACGCCGTCTCTGTTATATTCTTAATATCTAAATTTTAATTGGCTTTATTGAAAAGAATATGCATTTTCCATAATTGTTTGAATGACAGGACTTTGAGCTAGTGATACCCAAATGGCCATTCATTGACTGAAAATGCAGGTCAAGACCCTGTCAGAATTTGATGGATTTTGTAAATAATATATGTTTTGGTTGAATTTTCCTATGTAACCGATACTCTGTTTGATTTAAGCGTTTATGTTTTAAGAGGTCTGATGTTTGGTCTGAACGTCTATCTCACATATATCCTGTTTCATGTTTAAAAGGTTTGGTAAAGTGAAACAGATGTTAAAGAGGCTTGTATATCTACTCTAGCCCCCGCTTTTCGAAAGGTAGAGAAAAGGGGAGTGTATGGGAGGGATTTGTGTTTGGACGCGAATTTGAAAGAATGGGTTCATATAGACACAAGGAATACAGTCTTCGGGCTCATTCTACACACACATCTCACTCTTCACACATCTTCCTCCCAAGACATACACCTATTCAAGCCAGGACACAAGAGGTTAATCGGCCATTTTTAATAGGCTATGACAAAGGAAGCACATGCCTTTGACTCAGATCTTTGAAACAAATGAACTATATTTGAACATTTTTTGCATATATGAAACAACACTAATTCTGAATATGAATGTACTATTTTTGTAAGTATTTTCCAAGTTTATGTGTGTACAATAAAACACACGGTTTTGATTTAAGCTGACTCAAGCAGAAATAATTCCAAAATTCGTCTCACGAGAATCATCATTATTGAAGGCTTTTTATACAATATTAAGCCATTTATTTCATTGGCGGACGCCAGCCAGTTTCAATCGTCAGAAGTTTTTACCACTTATTCCGTTGAAAAGAGGGGAAAGTGACGAACAGAGAAAACTTTGCAATTATTGAAAGAACCTAGAAGAATCGCCAGATTGATGTTTTTGATGTTTGATTGCGTGAAGACCAGAGTATTTTGGATCTGAAGTCTTGACAGACGGTTTAATTCGAGTCCAGCGGAAAACGGAAAAGTTTTATATTCGGTGAGTACCAAAATATGGAATTTATAAATGTTATAGCTGAAGGAAGTAAGTTAGAATTTGAAGGTTTAGCCAGCTATATTTCAGACACTAAGTTATGGCAATCAATGTATAATCAATGCCTACAGGCAAATAAAGAAATTGAGAAGAATAGATTTTCATTAGCTAAATCTAAGAGAAAATTAAGCAATGTGATGAAATTAGTCTCAGTCTTCAATGCAATGGTTTTTGATATGCCAGGAAAACAAAGTCAAAGTGTAACAGAAATTGCACAAACACAGGAGAATTTACATATTGAACAATTAATGATTGAAAAAGATGCATTAGAACATAAAATGAATGCATTATTGGAATCAGTTAAAGAAAAAGAAAGTTGTATTGCTTTTTTAACTCAGAAAGAAATTGAACAAGAGAATGTTATAAGTTTGCTTAAAACGCAATTATTGCAAGCTCAGTCTTCTGCACATGCTCAGTGTTTAGCTTATGAACACGTGACAAAGTCAGAGGCGAGGGATGATGATGCTGATTCTGGATTTGACTCAGTGGGGTCATTTGAGGAGGTTAATATTTCCTCAGACAATGAAAGCATGAAGTCTGTTGATTTTAATAATAGTAATATTCAACAGAAATTGAAATTTTCATCGCCATATACTCAAAGAAAGGTATATGCAAAAAAACCAACTCTTAAATGTTTAGTTTGCAAAAGAGAGGGTCACATAGCTAGGTTTTGTGTGATGGCTAATAATAATGATATACAAAAGAGGTTGTATTATCCAAAAACGATGCCAAGGCGCTATGTAGTGTATTCTGTGCGCTGGTGTAGTAATTTGAGGTATAGAGGCCATAATAATCAAACTAATTTCCCTTTTGAGACCCAAATGCAAAGATTGCAAACTACAAATAGTCCATTAAGACAGGAAAGGTATCACTATGTATCATATGACACTGTGAAAAACAATGTTAGCAGTCCTTAAATGAACTGCATGGATGGTAAGGATTTTCTGGTTATTGATTCTTTGCTATGGATAATAAGGTTATGATTTGAGGTTCAGAGATTTGGTTTTTATTTGATATATTTTTAGATTTCAAGGATAATCCTTTGGATTATTAATTTTTTATTAATTTTTCCCAGTTATGATTATTATGATTTTCATTTTTCATTTTTTGTTCAGATGGAACATTGAGAGGTTTAGTTCATCTGATAAGGGGGTAATTGACAGCTTTGTACTCAATTAGCAAAGGATGCAGATTTGTATGGAGAATTAGTGATTTTAACCTGAATATGGTCAAAATTATGTTGTGGAAAAAACAAATATAAGATTTTCCTTCGTTTTCAGAGAATTAAAAGGTAAATCAATCTTTTGAGTTCTCATCGGATGATATAATATCTATATTTTGTTAATGATAACTAGATCTAATATCATGACTTAGATGGATTTTCTATATTTTAATGTACCACAACACCTACAGGTGGAATTCACTAAATTTAACTATGACAGTTTAGATCACATTGGTAAGCAAAAATTGCTTGAAATTCTTAAAGAGAAATTCTATTGGGACAAAAATGGAAGAGACAGTAGACAGAGTAATTAAATATTGTTTAATCTGTGTACAAAGATATTTTAATTACTGACAGGATATGGATTAATCATGTTTTTCTAGTTTGAGGTATACTAGCAAATCTCAGTAGTGACAGAGGATTCCATTTTATAGGTAAAATCATGCAGGTAATGTGTAAAATCTTGGGAATAGGACAGAGATTTCATGTATCATATCATTCACAGTTTGCAGGTACAGTTTTTTCAGTTACAGAGTATTCTTCATTTGATTTAATGACAGGAAGAATTATTTTGTCACTTGTGTTTCACAATGAACTATTGTTGGCAGTAGACAGCAAGGATTGATTGTGTTCCTTTGAAGTGTATTTTTTCTGCAATGCTTGTGATTTGAGAAGGGATATTAGGATGTTATTTAAAGGTATTGAATGTCATTCAGAAAATGATATTTCTTTTTGGTATTTTATTTTCCTTTTGCATAAGAGTGTATTGGTTATAGATGATACAGGACAATTTGAACAGAATGGTGTTACATGCAGTTACTTGTATGAAAAATGGTCCTTCCACAAATTTTTAAGTTTGAGTTAAAAGATCATAACTTCTTATTTCACAATATTCCTTGTTTAGGAGATTATTAAAAGACAATTTGTATATATACTGATATGTAGTATTTGTTTTAGAAGTTTAAAGAAACTTGTATTGTATAAGTTAAATGGTTACTCACAGAGCACATAGCCCCATCCTTAGGAATTTGAGAGTGTAATGACACCATCCTTTTTAAAAAGGAGGGGGGGACTACTCATTGAGAGTCTGCATCTGTGGGACTACAAGACAAAAAAGAACCTTTCTGAATAAGAAAGGAGGGGTTTGTTTTTTTAGGAGTAGAATGCCTGTAACAGAGGTTTTTGGCAGACATGCATTCCAGTAGACGTTGCAACAGACATTTACTCCAGTATACACAAGACACATATACAGCATGAAAACTGTTGTTACATCCACATGCACATATCTGATTCTTGTAACATTTTGTTATTTTATTGTTAAAACCAAAATTATCTTTTATTCAAGATAAACGGTTTATCAAGATTGATGATTTAAATAAAAAATTAGATGTTGTTAGCATTAGTTTATACAGAAAGGAAAATGGTGATTAAAGAGTTGCCATGTGTAGGGTCACACCCAGAGATGGTGAGATACACGTCACAGGCGGAACTAAAGGTTCAGGAGAAGTGGACCATGGCAAAGTAATTGGGAAGGTCCATTTGATATCTTGGATGTTCAAGGGACAATGGTATTAGTTCAAGGATTTCTCAATTTAGTTAAAAAGCATGTATAAATAAAAATGTGGGTATAACAAATGTAATATTCTGAGATAAATGATGCTGCTTTTATTTTTCCTAGGAATGAATTATATTTCATTAACCTGGAGGAATCATGGATTCCAAAAAAGAAGAAAGATGACAGTTCAACAAAAGAAAGTGTTAAAGAGAGAAGATTTATCATCATCACAGGATTCATCTTTTCCCTAGTGACAATTTTATCTGTGGTAAAATATATCACAAACTGTTCCAGCTATGCAGAGGTTAACAGGATTTAAGAATTACACTACAAAGACATTACATTATTCAGAGACAAAAGAGATCTAGATACTGATATCAATATAGATGACAAAAGTGATATTGATCCTAATACAAATGACAGAATATAATTCTAGATATGTTGATATTAATACAGCTGAAGAATTGTATGGATATGATTGCTGTATGGAATTATATTTCATTCATAGTAATAATGTTGAGGTCAATGTTAAAATAGAATCCAAAACAAATTGTTAAAATGCTGGGATCTTATAGGTTAAACAACAGAACCCGGAACTTTTGAATGTAATATATTAGGAAGGAGTTTTTGGTCAGTTTTTGTAAAAGGTAACAATCTTTGAACATTTTTGAAGATAATGATAGTTTGCATTTGATATGTAAAACAAAAATATATGTACCTCAGGATTCATTGGTAACTTGGAAAAGGAACGATGAATTTTTGGGAAGTTTTCTTCACAGTTCTACTATGATAATTCATAAAGGAATTTATGGTAGTGTGAATTGGATCAATAATACATTTGTTTATCAACAAATGAGAGTATCTTTGAATGATACTGGTATATATGAATGTTGCATATCAATAGTAAATGATCCAATGAAATGTGCGAAGGCAAGTGTTGTTGTAAGGTCTCCTAGGAAAACTCCATGTGTTGGTAAGAAAAGTGTCTCAGCAAATCCATTTCAGATTAACCATTTCCAATCCAGAACTCTTTTGAGAGAGGGAAATTTTGTCATTATATTGTGGAACTTTAATGTTTCAGAATGGAAAATTTCTACAAGGTTTCCACAATGTCAAGGACATTTGGTTAATATGGAATTAGGTATTGAGAGATGGTTTGGAATTAATAATATAAATCATAACAGAAATAAGCGTGGTATTGTTGAAGGTATTTTAGGAGGGATTGGCACAATTGGGAGTATTACTAATAGTATGGACATTAATACTTTAAAGTCTGATCTTGAGACAGCTGGTTTAGTGGGTAGTAACGGGATTAAAATACAGAGAAATTTAAATGAAATTTTAGAAAATATGGTTATTAAAACAGCTAATATAATGGGTCCATCTATTTTACATCTTCAAAATATTACTCTTGATTTAATGTTAAGTGAACAACATTCTCATATTGCCAGAGCATGTTTAGAGATCCAGACTGAATATTCCACTAATTTTAAAATAATTGCTCAAGCATTTCAGAGTGGAATAACCCCTCTTGGCATTTTACAGAATTTACCCAGAGAATATGTATATGCTATAAATCATACAGATGTATGGGTAAATAAATGGATAGGATGTAAACAGGATGTTTGTTATAGTTCTTCTATGATTCCGATAGCAGGACAAGAACAAATTTTGGTTCCAATCACTGTCCTGGGATTACCGGTCAGCAATACACAATTATTGTATTATAAATTACAGTATACAGATTTTGCATTTAACAATGAAAATTCTGAATTAGAACAATTAGATTTGTCATCATGTTTACAATTTCAGTCTAAAGTTATCTGTTTACCTAATCAAGATAAAAGTATTTTTCATTCTTGTTATCATAATCATACATTGTGTTCAGCAAGAATAGAAAAAGTTGAAACAATTTCTGAATTAGTTACTCGTGTAGATAAAAAGAAGGTTTGTTTTCAGATCATGTCAGATACAGAAAGGGTTAAAACTTTTTCCTCTTCTTGTACAAATACAGAAAACCTAAATCAAGGCTTGTATTGTATAGAAGGAGACATTGTAGCAATAAGTATTAATGGGTTTAGAACAAATTTAACAAATATGCTTATGAAAAATATAAGTGCTCTTCCCACACAATATAATATATCTCAGGTAGATGAATTTCCTTGGGAAGAATGGGCAAATGTAATTCATAAGGATAAAGGTTTATTGATAGCTTTGGCCAAGGAACTTCAGAATGCAGAAATATTGTTTAAACATGAACAAGGTAATTTGCAAGAGATATCTCATCAATGGTCAGAATTTTCAGGAAGTAATTGGTGGAAAAAATTCAGTAATAGTGTATCAATTTGGGGAAAAACTTCAATAACCTCAGCAGCAGGAAATATTTTATCACATCCTATAGTTATTCTTTTTATTATTATTATGTTATTCATTATATTCCAGTTATGTTTGATGTTTAGGATGAAAAAATTATATTATCGAATTAGAAATGAAATCAAGAAAGGAGATGATTTATTGCAAAATAAGCTTAAGAGAAAGATGGGTTTTGGTATTGCAAACTCGGTTGGTGATGGAAATACATTTGGAGTTATTGGATCAAAGTCTGAATGAATGGGACATGGATGCTATGAATGTATAATTAAAATATGATTGTTATTCATATTTCAGAGGGGAATGTTATATTCTTAATATCTAAATTTTAATTGGCTTTATTGAAAAGAATATGCATTTTCCATAATTGTTTGAATGACAGGACTTTGAGCTAGTGATACCCAAATGGCCATTCATTGACTGAAAATGCAGGTCAAGACCCTGTCAGAATTTGATGGATTTTGTAAATAATATATGTTTTGGTTGAATTTTCCTATGTAACCGATACTCTGTTTGATTTAAGCGTTTATGTTTTAAGAGGTCTGATGTTTGGTCTGAACGTCTATCTCACATATATCCTGTTTCATGTTTAAAAGGTTTGGTAAAGTGAAACAGATGTTAAAGAGGCTTGTATATCTACTCTAGCCCCCGCTTTTCGAAAGGTAGAGAAAAGGGGAGTGTATGGGAGGGATTTGTGTTTGGGCGCGAATTTAAAAGAATGGGTTCATATAGACACAAGGAATACAGTCTTCGGGCTCATTCTACACACACATCTCTCTCTTCACACATCTTCCTCCCAAGACATACACCTATTCAAGCCAGGACACAAGAGGTTAATCGGCCATTTTTAATAGGCTATGACAAAGGAAGCACATGCCTTTGACTCAGATCTTTGAAACAAATGAACTATATTTGAACATTTTTTGCATATATGAAACAACACTAATTCTGAATATGAATGTACTATTTTTGTAAGTATTTTCCAAGTTTATGTGTGTACAATAAAACACACGGTTTTGATTTAAGCTGACTCAAGCAGAAATAATTCCAAAATTCGTCTCGCGAGAATCATCATTATTGAAGGCTTTTTATACAATATTAAGCCATTTATTTCAGTCTCGGCTGAAAATAATCTTCTAGACATTGTTGATGACAGAAGGCACTGATGACACTAATGACAAATGGCACTAATACGTGGCACTGGTGACAGATGGCACTGATACGTGGCACTGATGATATGTGGCACTGATACGTGGCACTGACACTGATGACAGATGGCTCTTATGACACGTGACACTGATGACAGATGGCACTGATACTTGGCACTAATGACACGTGACACTGATGACAGATGGCAGTGATACATGGCACTGATGACATGTGACACTGATGGCAGATGGCACGTGTCAATGACATGTGGCACCGATGACAGATGGCACTGATGACAGATGGCACTGACGAGTGGCAATGACAGGGGTCACTGACAGATGGCACTGATATGTACTGGGGGCACTGTATTCACTTTTTTTTTATACTGTTTTAACTCAGGCTGCCGCATAGAAGCTCTCCCATCCTCACACACGATCTCTGTGTGAGGAGGGAGAGCCGGCAATGAGAGATGATCTCATATGTTTACCATCTCCCATTGGAAGCTCCGATCGAGTGCTAAATGGCCGCTGTGAAGGGACACAGCCAACCCAGAACTTCCCCGATGCACGCCCGCAGCAGCGCGCAGGGGGGAAGTAAACAGGAGGACGTCCAGGGACGCCCTCCCGGCAATTGAGCGCCGCGCTGTAGCCGTTTTTCGGCTATAGCGTGGACGCTTAGTGGTTAAGGAAGGTTTTTGCTATGTTTTTGTTATTGTTTTAATAAAGGGGCTGAGACTGCCATTTTTTACTCCAACATTGGTGTCAATGTTTTTTTTCTTGTAAGTTTAAGTTGGGGTAAAAGAGGGGGATTGGGTAGCAGTTAGTGTTCAAGGGTCAGGATTGCATCTGAGGTACCTTAGTCATGTATGCTATGTGCAGTCTCTGATCATCTCCTGTATCCTATGTGCAGTCTGTGATCATCTCCTGTACTATGTCTGCAGTCTCTGACCATCTCCTGTACTATGTCTGCAGTCTCTGATCATCTTTTGTAGTACGTCTAGCACTAAATAATATGCACATGCAAAAAAAGAGAGAGTCGCCCTGGGACTTTAAATGAGGTGGTCACAGTTAGCCACTGAGTAACAAGAGCATTACCAGTATAAATGTTTATTAAAATGAATGTACATACATGGATAATATAGCATATTAGCTCAGCCAATGGATTTGCACATAATGAAGAGAATAAATAAAGTTGATACAAACGTTATGCAATGCAGTATATACAAATGCACGCATCAGAAAACCTGGCGCGCGTTTGGCGAGATCATTGCTCGCTCATCAGGCGTGGATGTGGATGAGATGTATGTAAATAGACAAAAAGATATGTCACAGTGGTAAATGTAAGAACAATGGCAGAATGGGCCAGAGCAAAACGGCCCAATACTTACCAATGAACTAAACCAGATTTTCCATCGCTGAACCCCCAAATATACGGCAGCAGCCAGAGTATGGCGCGGGAGCTGAGGGGGAGAAGACGGACACGGGTACCCCCTGGGGGGGTGCCAGGCGGCAAACATGGCATGAGTGAAGGTGAATGGTCCTATTGTTTCAGTATGTAGCTTGATAGATATCAGCTGCAAACATAGATGTATATGTCATATTGATTTGCCAAATTTAGTAAGATGAACATCAAGTTATATAATGTAATAATATTTTTGTATGAGAGCATGTATACTCTAGCATAAGTATATGTGTCAAGCTTTACTAAAAAAGCAGAGTAGACAAAAGTTGTACAATTATTTGTATAGAAACATATGTGGACTAACCTGATGCAATAATGGAGCAGACAGAGACCATGAATAAGAAATAAGGATGAGCTCCGGCGTGTTCGCAAGCTGCATGTGCCGAGCCCGCCAGGAAGTCGGCAATGCGCTGCGCTAATCACAAGCAGTGAGACATTTCCCGATCTCTGCAGTCGCACATTGGGAAATGCCTCACTGCTTGTGATTAGCGCTGTGCAGTGCCGAGTTCCTGGCGGGCTCGGCACGTGCAGCTTGCGAACTTGCCAGAGCTCATCCTTAGTAAGAAAGTAAATCCTGAAAAAATGTGTTTGTCTGGAAAACAAAAAAGGAAAAAGGTTGTGTGAAAAGCAGTGTTATAAATAAAACAAAAAAGTGCAGGGAATGCAAATAAAGCACCAGGTGAGTGCTAGGGTGGGGAGAGTGTATTTATCTTGATATGCATACAGCTGAACAGCAATGGATATCTCTGTGGTGTGCATAGTATTGGTGAGCGAAGGAAGTGATCTCAGCCATGTCTCACCCCTGACTTATATCCCCGAAGGGGTCCGGTCCGCTCCGCCCCCAACGCCATGCGTAGATAGATTTGTGTGCCGACGCCCAGGGTGTCAGCTACCAATGGGAGTACGTCTGTGCAGTGGACTCCCGTCCATCCAAGATGACAAACTGCACTGTCACTGGGTGACAGCGCAACCACGGAAGCCACCCAATGGCTGTAGGAGCATAGCGCCGATATGCCGGTGGCCCCTCCACAGAGTCCATGGGATGGGGAGGTGGACAGCAGGAGACAAGAATCTCCCTTAGCATATCGCAGCTCCCATGCCAGACAAAAACCGCCAACCGCCAGAAAAGTCAGCAAAGGACACAAAGTCCACAGAACACCACCACTGTTGGAGGCAAGGTCAAAGGCATGGGAGCTGCGATATGCTAAGGGAGATTCTTGTCTCCTGTTGCCCCCCCCCCCAATCCCATGGACTTTGTGGAGGGGTCAACGGCATATCGGCGCTATGCTCCTACACCCATTGGGATAGTGGGGGTGGTAAAATCCAAATCCCCAGCACTTCCTCTGTGTTTCCTCAGCACTCTCCAGTGCTCCCTCGGTGCTCCCTTTTTGTAAGCCCTGGCACTCCAGCACTGCCGCCATCTCCCTGAGCACTTTGCAGCATTCCTTCCCTCTCCCTTATGATTCTGCAGTGCTGACTGAATAAAAAATTAAAAAAACAGAGGTGGAGGGGGAGCATCTATACTGCTGGGCCGGCTGCTGTTTACAAGCACTGGCGTAAAGGAAGAGCATTACCAAGCTTCAGAGTTCTAGTTGGAAGGGATGCAGGCTACAATAAGTCGGCAGGTTTGTCAGAAGGGTTTGTGTGCAGGGACTGAAGAAAGGGTAATAAAGTGGCAGGGAGTTTCAAGGGGCGAGGAAGAGGGGGGCTTGTGGTCAGAGCCAGCTTAGTATGCAGCCTGTTTCAGTTATGTTATGCATGCCACTGCCTAGTGTCCTCTGCAGTGACAGAGAAATCTCTTTCAGACAGGCGGCAATTTTTTTCTGACATGTTGGTGTTATATCTTTCAATTTGATGTTATACGTTGCACTAGTAAATACAGCTGGATAAAACAAAAACTGTGTGTCTTCATTTCAGGCTGCAAAGCAACAAAATGAGATTATTTTAAAGGGGCGATTCTTTTCTATACCACTGTCATTTATATAGTTCATTTTAATTGCTTTTATTATTTTTCTCATTATGGGCATAAGTGAGAAATGGAACCCCCATTGATAGGTGGGACTTTAAAAGTGTCCAAGAACAATAGTATATATCAAAAATTGAAAGTTTATTACAAAAACATATATTGAATAAAAAACAAGACAAGGGGCTTCCGTCATGGCAACTATCGAGTATGGTGGTCTCATCCCTCTCAACGTAAACCATAGAAAAAGAAATCCCCCTAAGTGTGGGATTTTAACCGGTCACCAACTCGTGAAATAAAAAAATACAAATTTTATTGATATATTTTAAGAGACGTGCAAGCGTCTATAACAAACAAAATAAAAAATCATTCCATAATAGATACAACAATCAAAACAAGTAATATATATAGGGTGACAAAAAATAGATATACTCTCACAAGGGTAGTGTACCCTGATACCCGACGCATTTCCGGTAATCTAGTACCTTCATTAGGGGTTTGAAAGTTGTAGATATTTCGTGCATATGTGAATTCTACAAATATATAAAAAGAGACATGTCAAAAAAAGGACAGCACATTCTAGACATGAATAGAGAATAGATATTTGGACCAAATCAGTATGAGTATGAAAGGTAAACATGCATGAAAGGAGATTACAATAAACCAATTATCAAAACTAATCATGCACAATGTGGCAATATGAAAAACATACATATTAACAATGGTACATACCAAAAAGGAATGACTCTGTGCTCAGATAGCACCCATGGCCCCTGGGATTAAATAACGTGTTTTTGTTAGTGCCAGACCAAGGCTATGTAAAGCTAATGCATACATTGAGTTGCTGATATCTATAAAAGAATATACATACTAGAATGATTTGATCGCTTTCTCATGTGGTTAGTCCACAGTGAAAAGAACCATAAGTGGGAAAAAGTGATAAAGAAAAGGTGGAAGTGCCCAAAAGATGAAAAGAAAGAGAATAGAATAACTGCAAATAAGAAAAAATAGAGGAAGTGCAAAAAGAACAAGGGCGTGAGAACCACTGGCCCCGAAGTGTGCGACACATATACGTGTGAGAATCAGGAATAAGAGTGTGAATAAGTTGCCAAGAAAAAATATGATGCCAAAGGTGTGTATGGCTGGCAAAGGCTACATGTGTAAAAGTGAAAAATCTTGCGAGCCACAACAATCCAGTACCCAAATAAAACCAAACGTAAATATGAATACCTAGCAGCAAACGCAGATCACGTATTCATGGCCGTGCAAATCAAATGTAAAGCAAGGATGCGCTGCGCTTAGGTATATATCATATACACTATCCAACGTAATTATAATACCAAAAAAAACATATAGGAGAGAAAAATATATATATATATATTTACATATAATTCCTCATAAGTGCAATGTGCATATAAATGAAAAAATATAATTGAAAAAAATATATAAAAATTCTCACATATAATCAAAAAGTTAACACATATATGTACTGTGCCTATAATCCATGTATAAATTAATAAAAAACGTGCAGTAATACATATAAAGTGCAACATGCATATACTATGTTACAATCAAAAAGTATATTAAAGTGCCTGGTGAACCTTAAATAAATTAATAAAATCTGTAGAGGTCTCGCCCAAAAAATGTGCATATAACAGTGTTCAAAATATCCAGAAGGTAATGTGTGTATTAGTGTCCAAAGCAAACATTAAATGTCCAAATCATCCAGCGTGCTCAATCCAAGTGTCACAAAACATGCCTCGATGTGCCTCGGTGACCCCCCCCAAAGTGGTTGCGCTCACCTTAGAGCGTGTGACACACAGTTTTTAGCTGTGTCAAAACACACTGTGGAGCCACCTCCGGGCTCTGTATGGCAAGCTAGAAGCGGTCTCCAACCTGGATCAATGTGGCTCCATAAACGTCATATCATAAATGTAAAAAGAGACTATATAGTGTAATTATGTCAAGGTAACTTTATTATAACAAAACCCACTCCCCACAAGGGGGTACTCACATTTCCTTGGTGCGTGAGTGCACCATACATTACAAGCTTCTTAACAACCGCCGACCGGCATGCTGTTGGGTATACGATTCTCCCAGCTGTGTTCTGTGCTGCTCACTCTGGAGTAAGCAGCACAGAACACAGCACATGTAGTAAAGGGTGTGCAAAACGTCACCATTGAAAATTGAAAATTACCACATATAAAGAAAACTCATAATAATATAAGTGGTCCAGGTATGGACTAAGTTCTTTAGCGAGTAAACGGGACAAACCTAGCCGGGACAGAGGCTGTTGGAGAGGACTGGGTGCGAGCCTCTTGCCTTTTGATTATGGGCCCTGGATTTTCAATGGAACGGTGCTCTTTGTGGGGTGAATTGGAGGTCCGGTCTGAACTGTACTAATCGGACTCAGTCGTGTATATATGTATATATTGTATGTTGTTTGATTCTGTTGGGGACTCCTTGCTGTGGATTTGTGTCCCTGAAGAGGGAGGGGGGATTCCTCCAGCAGCCCCCTGCTGATAAGACTGATTCATACTGTTGGGACACATCCTGTGAGGAGATGCTGGTGTCATCAACTCCAACTACCTGTGTTTATGTTAATTGAATGAGCTGATCACATTGTCCTAGACAAGGTAGGAGACGGGACGACTCCTATTGGAGCTGCTGCTATTGTGAGGAAATGTCCTGTGATAATTAACTCAATCTGGGCAATAGGTCATGTCTCAGTCACCTAGGCTGTATAAAGGATTAGTTAATTAGCTCATGTTAATTAGGTTAATTAGGTTACAGTTGTATTGTTAGAGGAGGTTCCAACGGCATATAAAGTCTTGTAATTTTGATTCTAAATATAAGTGAGTTCATGTTAGCAACAAGCAAGTGTCGCCTTGTTTTGTGCTCAGAGAGGTTGGAATATCTGATATCTGTATACAGACTGGGAGGAAGTGGTATATGATGGAAGCACTCAAGCGGAGTGTGGGACGTTCCGTGACATTGGTGGCAAGCAGCGGCAAAGCTTCCTGCAGTCTGGGACATCCAAACTTCCATCTGGATCCAAGGTCCAGATAGCAGGAGAGGAGAGGTACAGATACCAGCCGCCATGGAAGAGGAATTCAGAAGGAGGTTGCGAGAGATGCAGATACAGCACAGAGGACCAGTATCAGAGCAGGTCCTGCTGGGATGGTGTGATTCTATTCGCTGCAAACTCTGGAAAGAAGCGCTAGCCCGTGAGCAGAGACACCAGGGAAAGTTCTCCCCTCCATCGAGGAAAGGTACTGGTCGCAGTACGGACTGCGGGTGCGGTTTTTGGGAGAAAAAACGCACAAGAAGCAGACAGCTGAATTACGCAGGCTGGTCTGGGCAGAGATAAAGCTGGATGAGAGCTACAGAGCCCTCCGGTGGCATGTATCCCAAGCATGTCCCTGGATAGCGGATGACAGCCCAATGGAAGGCTTAAGCTACGGCGGCTTGGGACTGTTGTATGTGAAGCTGACAGGGGACCCTAACTTTGGGAGTGATTTGGAGTGGTGGGTGGACGAAATCATGGATTTCAGAGAAGGGCTACTGAACATTTCGGAAGTGCACTGGGCACAGGAAGATTTGGAGTTTCTGGCCGTTCAGGAATGGGAGCTAGAGATCGCTTACAGACGGCTGCTAGACATTGCTCAGTGCCAGGGCTGGGCTCCCTTTGCCTGGGACTATCAGGAAATACCAGCTGACAACTCTGAAATCCTGCCTGAAGAGTCGGCAATGTGGCAGAGCAATAGTGTGCTTTGCCAACCTGCACCCGCAGCTATGGAGGCGGAGGTCTTATGGCGGATGCAGCAAGTGCTGACTGACCTTGATGATCCTGTTTCTGCATGGGATGATCTTGGATGGAGGAATGTGCCTGTCCAGCAGCATGCCAGAGAATCTGCAGTGGAAAATCCAGAGATTGCCGTCCCCAAACCTGAAGTGCTGACATCAGGGCAGAGCTCTGCTAACCTCTGCCCAGAAATGATAGCATCTTCTGGGTTCAGTGGACAGGAGATGGTGAACCTCTATCCCCAGACATCAGTTGCAGAGACATGGGATTTGATAGACTTTTCTGCTGAGGAAGAACCATCGGGTGAGCCCCCAGCAGAAGAGCTGCTATTGGGGCCAAACTTCACTGTGCTCTGCTCAGCACCAACAGCAGTATCTGTGGAGTTACAGGGAACTTCCCCAGTTGAAGCACCGGCAACCGGGCAGAGTGCTACCAACCTCTGGCCATCGCCGGCAACAACTACAGAGTTCCAGGGAGGTGGGGCAGTCGGCCTCCCTCCCCAACAGTTAGCCGAAGCAGATGGTGTGGGGTTTCCAGCAGAAGGGCTGGCAACAGGGCCGAGTACTGCTGGACTCTGCCCTCAACTAACAGGAGATGGATTTCCTGTGAAGGTGGATGGGACTTCAGTCTCCACCTGTATACTCCAGGGATGCTGGGCAGTCGGCCCAGATCCCCAAAAGCATGACGGAGTGAGCCCAGTCCCCCTGTCTTCTCTCCAGCGGCAGGAAGGACTCCAGGGAGAAGGGCCAGTCCAGGCCTCTCCCCAGTGGCAGATATGTTCTCTGAGAGAGGCAGAGGATGGCTGGGTGAGTAATACTCTGTTTGGAACAATTTGTTTGGGGTACTGTGTGGGTACAGGCAGTAGAGGACTGGTACTACTGACTAACTTCGGAGTCAACCCGTCTGGGGTCTCCTCCTGTGTTAGTCTCCTGCCGAAAGGGGAGAAATGTGACAGACCTAGCCGGGAGACAGAGGCTGTTGGAGAGGACTAGGTGCGAGCCTCTTGCCTTTTGATTATGGGCCCTGGATTTTCAATGGAGCGGTGCTCTTTGTGGGGTGAATTGGAGGTCCGGTCTGAACTGTACTAATCGGACTCAGTCGTGTATATATGTATATATTGTATGTTGTTTGATTCTGTTGGGGACTCCTTGCTGTGGATTTGTGTCCCTGAAGAGCAGCCCCCTGCTGATAAGACTGATTCATACTGTTGGGACACATCCTGTGAGGAGATGCTGGTGTCATCAACTCCAACTACCTGTGTTTATGTTAATTGAATGAGCTGATCACATTGTCCTCTATACAATGTAGGAGACGGGACGACTCCTATTGGAGCTGCTGCTATTGTGAGGAAATGTCCTGTGATAATTAACTTGGGCAACAGGTCATGTCTCAGTCACGTAGGCTGTATAAAGGATTAGTTAATTAGCTCATGTTAATTAGGTTACAGTTGTATTGTTAGAGGAGGTTCCAACGGCATATAAAGTCTTGTAATTTTGATTCTAAATAAAGTGAGTTCATGTTAGCAACAAGCAAGTGTCGCCTTGTTTTGTGCTCAGAGAGGTTGGAATATCTGATATCTGTATACAGACTGGGAGGGAGTGGTATATGACGGAAGCACTCAAGCGGAGTGTGGGACGTTCCGTGACAGTATACATGGTGTGTCAAACCGTTTTGTAGAGAGAGATGGACTTATGAACTTAGGCAAGGAGGAGGAAGGCAAAGAGAAAGTGAACGGGACAGATCCTGTTTAGATTGTTATCATGTATTTGCATCATGTAAAATGACAGTGTGTTCCACTAGCACACTATACCCCTCTCCCCAATAGATGGCACCAGACCCCATATTTGGTTCCCCTGACATGAATACAACTAGTTAGTTTCATTTTATTTGAGACGCTTCCTTGGTGGGTTTTTGTCCCACTCTTTCCTCTGTACTGTACACCCACTCTGTCAGTGGGTTCTCCCTTATTGCATCGACTGTTCGGTAGCACTTCTGGGATGATGAGGAGACAGGGCATTTGTAACCTGTCTCCCCTTCTCAACCTATCCCTGCTGGCTCACTCCATCATCTGCACACTGTGCTCCACAGACGTCAGTCGGGATGGGAGTGGCTACACAAATGACGAACGATTTGCCATAACTTTACACACATGACACGCCCATCCCGTCTGCGCATGCGCCGGCGTCCGGCACCCGTACAAATAAACCTCGGCATCTAGCTGAATCCTGTTAGCACCGACAAGGGAAGGCACCCCCATTGGACCTATACACCCGAAGTCTCCATTTAATCAGCACAATATGTACCCATTCCTTCATTAGCGGCCACAGTCTTTCACCCCCCCCCCTCTCCGGGGGATTTTTATCTCCATCTCTAATTTTCATTATCCATGTTTGTGCAGGGTCCTTAATAGGAGCCCACTATTATGGGTTTGTCACTGGACATTGATCCTTCCGGCATACAGCCGGTATGCAAATGGTTCGTTTGAACGCTCTATTCTTTAGTCGACTCACCTATTATGCCTGTTGGTAAATATATCTTTACGCTGAGTCCCTTCTATTTTTTTCATCGGGACTTTTCCCCAGCACTTGATCTCTTTTCAGCCTAGTAATGCCTTTTGGCCGCCATTATCACTCCACACATCTCTATGGCACCTCTTAGCATGCTACGTGCATTCCCAAGCACACATGTAGCCTTTGCCAGCCATACACACCTTTGGCATCATATTTTTTCTTGGCAACTTATTCACACTCTTATTCCTGATTCTCACACGTATGTGTGTCGCACACTTCGGGGCCAGTGGTTCTCACACCTTTGTTCTTTTTGCACTTCCTCTATTTTTTCTTATTTGCAGTTATTCTATCCTCTTTCTTTTCATCTTTTGGGCACTTCCACCTTTTCTTTATCACTTTTTCCCACTTATGGTTCTTTTCACTGTGGACTGAGGAAGCGATTGAGGAAGCAGACTGAGGACTGAGGACTGTGGACTGTGGACTGAGGAAGCGACCACATGAGGAAGCGATCAATCATTCTAATATGTATATTCTTTTATAGATATCAGCAACTCAATGTATGCATTAGCTTTACATAGCCCTGGTCTGGCACTGACAAAAACACATTATTTAATCCCAGGGGCCATGGGTGCTATCTGAGCACAGAGTCATTCCTTTTTGGTATGTACCATTGTTAATATGTATGTTTTTCATATTGCCACATTGTGCATGATTAGTTTTGATAATTGGTTTATTGTGATCTCCTTTTATGCATGTTTACCTTTCATACTCATACTGATTTGGTCCGAATATCTATTCTCTATTCATGTCTAGAATGTGCTGTCCTTTTTTTGACATGTCTCTTTTTATATATTTGTAGAATTCACATATGCACAAAATATCTACAACTTTCAAACCCCTGATGAAGGTACTAGATTACCGGAAACGCGTCGAGTATCAGGGTACACTACCCTTGTGAGAGTATATCTATTTTTTGTCACCCTATATATATTACTTGTTTTGATTGTTGTATCTATTATGGAATGCATTTTTATTTTGTTTATTATAGACGCTTGCACGTCTTTTTTAAAATATATCAATAAAATTTGTATTTTTTTATTTCACGAGTTGGTGGTCTGTTAAAATCCCACACTTAGGGGGATTTCTTTTTCTATGGTTTATATTGAATAAAAAGACTTAAGTCATCAAAGACAAAAGAGTACATGCATATTTGTACATTTGATTGAATTGCAAAATGCATACAGACACATATAGACTTAGTAGATGAACCCGACGTTTCCGACTTGATGCCCTTCTTCAGGGTTTTTTTTTAACATCCAGAGCCCGGTGTCTATTAGAAAAATATATATACATCATTAAGTGAGTATTCAATACAAACAATATATATATATATTCTCATTGTATCTTGAAAGGATAAACTGATGTAGAATTACATAGAAGCACACAAAGTGAACAACAAGGGTCACATACCAGATATTATAATTTGCCCATATGTCATGGAAGCAGGGAAAATCCCATATGGCAGTAAGATAAAAAAGATAGAAAGGACTGTATTCTATGTGGCCCCAAATTGTTCCGCAGAGGTCCCCCAGCAAAAGTCCAAAGAGCCCCCAGCAGGACGTCAGATCACATGATCTGAAATAGAATAAAATATAATAGGGTATATACTGGTATAAAATCAGCCTGATTTACAGAGTTGCAAAATATCCAGATACATTACACAAGGTGTACATAGCCATGGGGAGGACATATAAAGGATATCACCACATAATAGAGAAACATCCAATGTTTGCAGAGCGGCTAGAGGAGTACACAATAAGTATCCAGCCCAGGATGTATGCCTGTAAGGGTGCCTACAAATAAAGGAAAAGCAATTCAAGGACCATCTATGAAGCCAAACAGTGTGGGATCATAGATGTCAGGGTAGTGCGGCTTACCTCCATTGGATGCAACTCTGTGGCATGCTGGTGATTAGAGCCATTGCAGCTGTGTTTACAAGCTGCTGACGGCTCTGATAAATACCCCATGGCGTCTGGCGTGGAGACGTTGTGGAGCACGCTCAGTGATGCAAAGAGGTCACTGAGCATGCGCATCAGCTAGGGTACCCGGACCAACTGTCCCTCAAGCGCAGGATGCCCCCCACAAGGGTGTGGCGGCGCCCTGTTGGGGCGGTTTTACCTGTATATAGATTTTCTCTATGTCATTATTTAGAAGAGTAAAGCCCTATACACAGCCCTATACACACTATCAGATTTTCTGCTGAGTTTTTCCTTCAGATTTACCAAAACCATGTAGTGCAAGGGCCTGCCTGATTGCATACATATTGAAACTCCTAAGGTTTGACCTCATATTATATGATTTTGGAAAATCTGAAGGAAAAACTCAGCTTTCTATGCTTTCTCAGCTTTATGGGGCTTTCTACGCTTAAGGCATTCTTCTGTTAGTAGTTTCATCATTGTTGTAAATTATTTTCCCATCTTTTTTTGAACATATCATCTATAGTGTCAAAATTTGGGAATATTTGAATATGCAGTCCACATGGATTTATACATACTAATCAAAACCATCAACATGCCAAATAAGGTGAGCCTTTCTCTCAACTAATTTGGAGAGCTGTGAAAAAAGAGCCCTTCATTTCAGACTCCTGTGCCTCATTTTTTGCCCTGTTCTCTATATTTGGTCATAAGATCCTCAAAATCCTTAGTTTTAAACATGGTACTGACCGAATGCTAGAAAAAAAATTGTGCGCTACCTATAACTCTACGCAGGGCTTTTCTTCTCAGAGAATAGGTGCAGGAACCCACCCTCCCCAGTCAATTCTCCGTCCCCCCCAACCCCCCCTATTCCTGCCCCCAATACCGCCATTCCTTGGGAAAGAGAAGTAAAGTGTTCTTTACCTTCTCCCTCCCTGTCCACAGCTTACCTCCCCATCCACAGGTCACCTTCTCTTCTCTCGTCCACAGCCCACCCCCCACACATACACACGGGTTACCTTTCCTTTCATGCACAGCTTACCTTCTCTTCTCAGTTTACCCCCTCCCCTCTCCACAGCTCACCCCCTCCTCCCTCTGGTTACCTTCTCTTCTCTTGTCCACAGTTCACCCCCCCACAGCTCACCCTCTCCACAGTTCACCACCCCCCCACAGCTCACCCTCTCCACAGTTCACCTCCCCCCCACAGCTCACCCTCTCCCCCTTCCTCTCCACAGTTCACCCCCCACAGCTCACCCTCTCCCCCCTCTCCACAGTTCTCCCCCTTCTCCACAGTTAACCCCCCCACAGCTCACCCTCTCCCCCTTCCTCTCCACAGTTCACCCCCCACAGCTCACCCTCTCCCCCTTCCTCTCCACAGTTCACCCCCCACAGCTCAACCTCCCCCCTTCCTCTCCACAGTTCACCTCCCCCCCACAGCTCACCCTCTCCCCTTCCTCTCCACAGTTCACCTCCCCCCACAGCTCACCCTCTCCCCCCTCTCCACAGTTCACCTCCCCCCACAGCTCCCCCTCTCCCCCTCCACAGTTCACCCCCCCACAGCTCACTCTCTCCCCCCTCTCCACAGTCCCCCCCACAGCTCACCCTCTCCCCCTCCCCACAGTTCCCTCCAGCTCACCCTCTCACCCCTCTCTCTACAGCTCACACCCCCTCCCTCCACCCACAGGTTACCTTCTCTTCTCTCGTCCACAGTTCACCCCCCCCCCACAGCTCACCCTCTCCACAGTTCACCTCCCCCCCACATCTCACCCTCTCCACAGTTCACCCCCCCCACACAGCTCACCCTCTCCACAGTTCACCCCCCCACACAGCTCACCCTCTCCACAGTTCACCTCCCCCCACAGCTCACCCTCTCCACAGTTCACCTCCCCCCACAGCTCACCCTCTCCACAGTTCACCGCCCCCCCCCACAGCTCACCCTCTCCACAGTTCACCTGCCCCCCGTACAGCTCACCCTCTCCCACCTCTCCACAGTTCACCTCCCCCCCAAAGCTCACCCTCTCCACAGTTCACCTCCTCCCCACAGCTCACCCTCTCCACAGTTCACCCCCCCATTTCACCTCCTCCCCACATCTCACCCTCTCCACAGTTCACCTCCCCCACAGCTCATCCTCTCCACAGTTCACCTCCCCCCACAGCTCACCCTCTCCACAGTTCACCTCCCCTCCCCACAGCTCACACCCTCCCCCCTCTCCACAGTTCACCCCCCTCCATCCACAGCCAGCTCACCCCCTCCACCCCTACATTTCACAATTCACATTACCATGCCAGTCCCTTCCCTCCATCCACAATTCCCCTTTTAACCTCTGTCAACATATCACCTCTGCACACCCCCCCTCCACTGCTTACACCCCCAGTCCACAATCACCGCTGCACTCCCATCCACAGCCTATCTTCCCCCCTCCACATTTCACTTCTGCGCCCCCATCCACAGCTCTCTTGACCCTGTATACATTTCCCCTCCTCACAACTATCTTTGCACAATCTAACCCCCCCAGCTCTGACCTCTGCAGAAGATCCACAACTTCAGTCTCTACTCTCTGCACAACCAGCCCCCCCCCTCTTTCCCTTCCCCCTCTTTCCCTCCACAGCTATCTCACCTTCATTTGAGCCGTGCTGAGCAGACTTCCGTTCTGTCAAGTCAGACTCCCCCCCCTCAGCTCACTGTGCAGTCTCCTCCGTGCAGCTCTGCCTGTCAGATCAGTGTAGCAAAGAACCGAGAAGGAGTTTCAGAGAGCTCGGCTCCGTGCTACACTGATTTGACAGACAGCAGGTGGGGAGAGCTGCCTCTGAAATCGGATCAGTCAGCTGTGGAGCACATTCCCTGGATGCCTAGCATACAGAAGCTGGGGGAGGAAGTGACTGGTATAGAAAACTTCCTCTATCGGCTTCTGTTCTATGTGACAGACTGCAGAGGAGAGGGCTGCCTGAGGTGGCGGAACTGCGTTCCGGCAAGTTCCGGCAGAAAAAAAGCCCTGACTCTACGCAGTAAAAAGATGTTATACACTATAAATTAATTATTTGAAAATAGATTCCACAGGTGTTGGAAGAATAGGGGGGATGCTACCCTATATAAGGAAAAAGAATTCCAAAATACAGCTGGATAAAACAAAAACTGTGTCTGTCTTCATTTCAGGGTGCAAAGCAACAAAATGGGGTTATTTTAAAGGGGGGATTCTTTTCTATACCCACTGTATTTCATTTATATAGTTCATTTTAATTGCTTTAATTATTTTTCTCATTATGGGCATAAGTGGGGCCTCACGTCCAAGTTTTGCCTAAGGCCTCACCAAGCCTAGAGCCGCCTCTGCCTGGCTATGAGAGACATTGGGGACAGTAGTATCGGGTGTCACAGTAAATTTCTTTACTTGAACATACGGAACATTTTTGGGGGAGTTTTGCGGCCTGTTTTGGTAAGAGGGAGGATATCGGGGAAGTGCCTTTCATGAAGTCGGGCTAATGTGTCAGAGCGAATCAGGGGCATGGCCATGCGGAAAAAGAAGGGCTGTAATAATATCCTCTTGAAATTTTAGATAGGTTAGGGATCTTTGTGTGCCCCTGGAAAAAATAACATATGAATTGAACTGTGCTAGTTGAATCAAATAAATGGCAACTTTCTTTTTCCAAAACAGTGATCTCTTGGTGGCCAAGTAGCTGGTCATTCATATCCACCACCCCATGAATAGGTAATATTCCTGTACATATTTTGGCCTCTGGACAGGACCTCGTCTTGTCTGCAGTTCCACCAAGGTGTCGTCATGTATTGTGGAAAGGATGCAGACGTCTTTTATCCCTCCACATTAGGGCAAGTACCTTTTCACTCCGCATACTGGCTTTTTCCCCCGTTTTAATTTCGTGGTGACCAATCTCTGTGGGAAACCCTTGCAGTTGGTCCGTACTGTCCTACAGCTCACAGTCTTCTTTAGGTAGAGATAATGGAAAAGTGGGAGACTTGTGTAGAAATTGTCTACATATAGGTGGTAACCCTTCCTGAACAGCGGTTCTATCAGTTGCCAGACAATTTTGCCACTTGTCCCCATATAGGCAGGGCATCCAGGGGGGTTTAGCTGGCTATTCTTTCCCTCATAAATTTTGAAATCATAAGTATAACCTGTGGCCCAGTCCAGTATAACCAAGGCCCAGTCGCATGCCTTGTAAAATTTTACCTCATATTTGGCCTTTTACTAGGGAGGTATTGCTTGATGCCAAGTCTTCCGGTGACGTGGACTAGGGATTTATCCACACAAATATTTATACAGGGGGTAAACATTTGCTTGAATCCAGAGCAAAAAAAAAAATGATTAGGGGCCGAATTTAGAATGATTAGTGTGGTAGAAGGGTATGGCGCTGTTCCTTTATCTGATTAATAGTTCCCTACCTGCATATTTATATATTCCTAAGTTTAAACAAGACGTACAGGTATCAAATGGTGGTATCCTTAAAAGATATTTCACAATATTGAACAAAATATGAAAATATATATAGAATAATAATGGTGGTGTCAAACTCCATACATAGTGTTGCTTGTTTATATTTCAAATGGCACTTGGTGAACATGCATAAAGTCGGATTGAGGGGGAGGGAAACCAAAAACAAAGGAGGGGGGGAAGAGGGGGGGGGGAGAGTGGGGGTGGAAAAGGGGAAGGGAGGGGGAAAGGGAGGGTGTGGGAGGTCAAACGGTGGTGAAAGGAACTGAAAAGTATCCAAAAACCACTCCTAATTAAGTGCAAGCGTGCTATCAAGTTCAAAAAAGTCCTTATTGTGTAATAAATGTTCTGTCAGATTCGTTTAAGTCCTTATTTGTGCAATATCTTAGTGCATATCTTGTGCAATATCTTAGTGCATGTGATGTTTGTGGTTATAATCCTTCGGTTGTTTGAGAATCCGTGCTCTAAAAGTGCAGCCACTCACCAGATCACTTCACCCCTGCAGGGGTATCAGGCAGTTACAGTTTTGCGCCACTGTACGGCAATCTCTGGCAAACTCAGGATCATGGTGTGTCATATGAAAAGAGAGAAGAAGTGCCCATAGTGTAAAATCGTTTTGTAAAAAGGTTTATTTAAACAAGTGGAGAGGTACTCACAATTTCACAGTATGAATCAAGCAAAGTAGAAAACAGTCACGGTTAACCTTCAGCTGTTGTAGGTAAGTAATGTTGGGAAGCACAGATTAGGCCACGTGCTGTGCTTCCCAACATTACTTACCTACAACAGCTGAAGGTTAACCGTGACTGTTTTCTACTTTGCTTGATTCATACTGTGAAATTGTGAGTACCTCTCCACTTGTTTAAATAAACCTTTTTACAAAACGATTTTACACTATGGGCACTTCTTCTCTCTTTTCATATGACACACCACGATCCTGAGTTTGCCAGAGATTGCCGTACAGTGGCGCAAAATTGTAACTGCCTGATACCCCTGCAGGGGTGAAGTGATCTGGTGAGTGGCTGCACTTTTAGAGCACGGATTCTCAAACAACCGAAGGATTATAACCACAAACATCACATGCACTAAGATATTGCACAAGATATGCACTAAGATATTGCACAAATAAGGACTTAAACGAATCTGACAGAACATTTATTACACAATAAGGACTTTTTTGAACTTGATAGCACGCTTGCACTTAATTAGGAGTGGTTTTTGGATACTTTTCAGTTCCTTTCACCACCGTTTGACCTCCCACACCCTCCCTTTCCCCCTCCCTTCCCCTTTTCCACCCCCACTCTCCCCTCCCCCCCCCTCTTCCCCCCCTCCTTTGTTTTTGGTTTCCCTCCCCCTCAATCCGACTTTATGCACGTTCACCAAGTGCCATTTGAAATATAAACAAGCAACACTATGTATGGAGTTTGACACCACCATTATTATTTTATATATATTTTCATATTTTGTTCAATATTGTGAAATATCTTTTAAGGATACCACCATTTGATACCTGTACGTCTTGTTTAAACTTAGGAATATATAAATATGCCGGTAGGGAACTATTAATCAGATAAAGGAACAGCGCCATACCCTTCTACCACACTAATCAACTCAGCTGTCCCCATTTATGGTGACTGCATGTTGGGAGGCAGCAGTTCCAAAGGATTTACCAATATATCTCCATTTCCACTGCGCGGGTTCACTATTCTTTTCCGAATTTAGAATAATTTGTCATAATCAGGATCAGGGGCGTTGCTAAGTGGCAAAAAGACCAGGGGCTTCGGCCCGAAGTCAGAGCCCGGCACCGGAGGGGTGGTGGGGTAGTATGGAGGGGGGGCGTTACCTACCTGACACGCACTGACATACACTGACCTACATGACATGTCTGACACATACTAACCTACCTGACACACACTGAAAACATAGTTGCCAACATTGTGAAAAAAAAAATATTAGGGACACATTTTTGCATGTAGGGTGACCTTGCTATAATTAGGGGGCGGGCCATAGCAAAATAGTAAAATGCTGCGCGCAAAGCGCGCCACGGCAGAATTTGGGCATGGTTTACGCGGAATAATGGGTGTGGCTTAAATGGGCGTCGCTCAAAAGGGGTGTGGTTAGAGTCTGAGTTGAATGAGGGATGGAGGGAGAAAGAAAGGACAGCAGGCCCAGATCCTACAACACAATAGAAATATGTGTATTCCAAAAAGTTTAACAAATCAGCAGATAAAGATACTCCAAACACCTGGGGTTAGCGCATCAATCATCCCGGCACCATGGTTGTTATGGTGTCAGGGTGATTAAAGCACATTATTTCTATTACTACATTGTAATATAAAATGAAATCATTCAACTCACCATAATGCAGAATCAGTGGAAGCCCCGAGCGTGTCACTTGCCACGTCGCCTGCCACTAGATGCCATCAGGTGCCTCCCCAGCAGAGTCCGTCCTTGCATCAGGTGCCTCCCCAGCAGGGTCTATCCTTGCATCAGGTGCCTCCCCAGCAAAGTCCGTCCTTGCATCAGGTGCCTCCCCAGCAGAGTCCATCCTTGCTTTAGGTGCCTCCCCAGCAGAGTCCGTCCTTGCATCAGGTGCCTCCCCAGCAGAGTCCATCCTTGCATCAGGTGCCTCCCCAGCAGAGTCCGTCCATGCATCAGGTGCCTCCCTAGCAGAGTCCGTCCTTGCATCAGGTGCCTCCCCAGCAGAGTCAGTTCTTGCATCAGGTGCCCCCAGCAGAGTCTGTCCTTGCATCAGGTGCCCCCAGCAGCAGTGGTGTAGCGTGGGTTGTCAGGGGCCGGTGCAAGGCAAGAAGTTTGCACCCCCTAACCTATGGACTTTTAGCACTCCCCAGGTCCCTTCCCTTCCTACAATAGTACTTACCACAGCCTGATTTCTACACTGACCTACATGATTCCTAGACTGATCATTACACTTACATACCTGTCCACTGCACTGACCTACCTATCCACTACATGGACCATTACACTTACCTACCTGTCCACTGCACTGACCTACCCGATTCCTATCCTGACCAGTACATTGACCTACCTGTCCACTACATACTGTCCACTACATTGACCACTACACTACACTGATTACCACTACACAACACTACCACTACCGTGTCCAGAAGATGGTACCTGCGGTGTGTGAGGATGTGGGGCCGACCTAGGCCAAGCTGGGGATTCGAGGAGTCTTCCAAATGGAGCCTTGTGAAAAGGGGGGAGCCAGGACCATCAGTGTCCCCAGCCAGCGGAGCCCCGGTCCTCCTATCAGTGTCCCCGCTCGTCGGACACACGGGGACGGAGGGTTGGCGGCGGGTGGGGGCTGATTACTTCCTTGTGTTCAATGCCGTTTTTAGCCAAAAACATTCCCGATTTTCCCGGGACAAAAGCAAAATCCCAGGAAAATAATCGGGACAAGCTTAATTCGGGACGAGGGTCCCAAAATCAGGATTGTCCCGGGAAAATCGGGACTGTTGGCAACTAAGTGACCTACCTACCTGACACACACTGACCTACCTGACACACACTGACCTACCTATCTGACATACACTGACCTACATGACATGCCTGACACGTACTAACCTACCTGACACACACTGACCTACCTATCTGACATACACTGACCTACCTATCTGACATACACTGACCCACATTGACCTATCTGGCACACACTGACCTACCTATCTGACATACACCAACCCACACTGACCTACCTGCTCTACCTGACATACACTGACCTACCTATATGACATACACTGACCTACCTGACACACACTGACCTACCTGGCTGACATACACTGACCTACCTGGCTGACATACACTAACCTACCTGACACACATACACTGACCTACCTGACACACATACACTGACCTACCTGACACACACTGATCTACCTGACACACACTGACCTACCTGGCTGACGTACACTGACCTACCTGACACACACTGATCTACCTGACACACACTGACCTACACTGACCTACCTGTCCTTGCCCCCTTAAAGCCCAAGTTTATTTCTTTAAAATTAGCCAAGGGCCAGTCAAATGCAGCCACTGTGCCCGTCAAATGAAGCCACTGTGCCCGTCAATTGCAGCCACTGTGCTCCGTCACATGAAGCCACTGTGCCCCGTCACATGAAGCCACTGTGCCCCGTCACATGAAGCCACTGTGCCCCGTCACATGAAGCCACTGTTCCCCGTCAATTGCAGCCACTATCCCCAGTCATTTGCAGCCACTGTTCCCCGTCAATTGCAGCCAATGTGCCCCATCATTTGCAGCCACTGTCCTCCGTCAATTGCAGCCACTGTGCCCCGTCAATTGCAGCCACTGTGCCCCGTCCATTGCAGCCACTGTTCCTGGTCCATTGCAGCCACTGTTCCCCGTCCATTGCAGCCACTGTTCCCCGTCCTTTGCAGCCACTGTTCCTCGTCAATTGCAGCCAATGTGCCCCAACATTTGCAGCCACTGTTCCCCGTCATTTGCAGTCACTGTGCCTTCGTCAATTGCAGACACTGTTCCCTGTCAATTGCAGCCACTGTGTCCCGTCATTTGCAGCCACTGTTCCCCGTCATTTGCAGTCACTGTGCCCCATCAATTACAGCCACTGTGCCCCATAAATTGCAGCCACTGTGCCCCGTCCATTGCAGCCACTGTTCCCCGTCCATTGCAGCCACTGTTCCCTGTCAATTGCAGCCACTGTTCCCCGTCATTTGCAGCCACTCTGCCCCGTCATTTGCAGCCACTGTTCCCCGTCAATTGCAGCTACTGTGCCTCGTCATTTGCAGCCACTGTGCCCCGTCAATTGCAGCCACTGTGCCCATCAAAAGAGAGAGAAAAGAGAGAGAGAAATACAAAAAAGAGAGAGAGAAAAGAGAGAGAGAGAGAAATACAAAAAAGAGAGAGAGAAAAGAGAGTGTGAGAGGGAGAGAGAGAGAGAGAGAGAGAGAGAGAGAGAGAGAGAGAGAGAGAGAGAGAAATACAAAAAAGAGGAGAGAAATACAAAAAAGAGAGAGAGAGAAGAGAGAGAGAGAAAAGAGAGAGAGAGAGAGAGAGAGAGAGAGAAAAGAGAGAGAGTGAAAAAAGAGAGAGAGAGTGAAAAAAAAGAGAGAGAAGAGAGAGAAGAGAGAGAAACACCTTTTTTTTTTCTTTAATCTTCGTTGTTCTGTCCCAGTCACAGGCAGCCACCATGGCCGTTATCCACACTGGAGGTTGAGGGGGAGGGAGAAGGGGGCGACGGCCGCACCGTCGTTCTCCTGACCTCCTGCGGCATATCACTCTGCCTGCTGCCAGTCAGTGGGTGGCGCCGCAAACTAAGCACACAGAGTCTGTGTAAACTGCCGCCGCTGCTGTCTGCCTGTCTCAGTCTGACGGCGTAACCTATTTTTTTTCCTTCTCTGACACTCGGGGGACACTCGGGGCTATTGGCCACACATTCAGGGCTTCAGCCTCAATAGCCCCATGCTAACGACGCCTCTGAACAGGATGATTTTGAGGGAGGCACTGGGCA
Source organism: Lithobates septentrionalis (assembly GCA_037952835.1). NCBI lineage: Eukaryota > Metazoa > Chordata > Amphibia > Anura > Ranidae > Lithobates > Lithobates septentrionalis. The sequence continues at coordinate 2,129,659 of JBBDGP010001379.1, forward strand.
TTATTATTGAAATGTAAAAATCTCATTCTCATTTTGTAAAGGGTTCTGGGCATCAAAGAAGAGTAGACTGGCATATGATGGATAGGTTGGGTAGAATAGTTGGCATGAAGTTTATTTTTTTGTCAGTCCCATGTTCAGGGTTAGCCCAAGGAAAATTCTTAATTCTTCCACGGTGAGGTGTTTCCAAACAAAAGGGAGGCATAGGAAAAATCGGGATTGCTGGCAATATGTTGGCTGGCATACAGATTGCTCCAGAATGTAATTCAGCAGATCACTAATGAAAAACAAATGGAAATAATAAATTGGGGTTACATTTTCTGTTTGTATCTGAGGGCATAGCTGCGCTGTAAAAGGGGGCATTACAGGTTCTGTCAAAATAGCGGTGTTGTGAAAAATATGAGCTTTCCCTATAAGCAAATAATTCTGTTGCGCTAATAAGCACAGCTACAGCTATTTGGTATAATTCCGGGAAAGCGTGCTTGCATAAAGTAACACAGACACAGAGGCTGGTATCATGTTGAGCATAAAAGTTCTATTGGACTAGGGCAGGTCTTGTTTATTTACAGGGCTGAACAGGGATAACAAAGAAAGGTGGTGGCTTCACAATCAGCCAAGACACTTGTATACCTTCAAAAGAACCAGACACATGTAAACTTTAAAATAGATCTCCGGTAGTGATGTATGCAATCGTTTGTGTGCAGAGCAATGTGTGCAGTTTCTGGCTGAAATGCGTGCGCAGGCATCCAAAACAATGTGCCTTACATTGTCCTGGGTGCAAACACTGTGAACATTGCTCTGTGCCCATGCTCATATTCCCACCATTACCATTGGTGCGAGCTGTACTCCACGAGGCTCAGCGAGCCATGGCTTTGTACAGTTATACTATTGTTCCTATGTACGCGGGTGTGTTTGTCAGTAGCGTAGAAGCAGTCGCCATGAGGTGGCCAGTCTCCTGGTGAGGCATAAGTGAACATCCCTTAAAGGGCGAACAGATCTCCCGCATCCACAGGAAGGTTTGCGCAACCAACGGTCCTCCACCGGTGTCTGTATGTGTGGACACGCTCGCATGAGTGTATTACAGCAAAACTGACACTGGGGGGCATACGACAATATACATTAATAACAATTTCCACAACAGCAGGCAGCCATGTGGGATATAATAATACATCTGGGAGGCTAGTATGGGCCCTGCCTCGTTGTGGATGGAACGCCCCGTTACTAGCATCTGGGAATCTTGCCCTGCTTGTGCTTGCCACTGCACAAGGACTTGCAGGACTGCTGGTGGATGCTTGCCTATTATCTTGGAGTGCTGCGCTGCTGGTGGATGCCTCAGGATTTATTGCGCTGCTGGTGGATGCCTCAGGATTGATTGCGCTGCTAGTGGATGCCTTGGGATTTATTGCACTGCTGGTGGATGCCTCAGGATTTATTGCTGCCTCCTCACATCTCCTGAGCCTCTATGTTAGGATTCTGTCCGCCTCAGTTTCCATTTCAGAGCCACTGCTTTCTTCTGGCTCATACTCGATATCCGCATCTGACAGAGTTCCCCATTACTCTCGTCTGGAGTATATGGAAAGCCTCCTCGCTGCTGACTAATTTTTTAGCCATGTTGACAGATCACTGTGACAGATGTGGATCACTGGGACAGATGTGGCAGATGATCACAGACAGATGTGCGGATATGTTCACTGGGACAGATGTGGCAGATCATGGACAGATGTGGCAGATTATCACAGAGAGATGTGGCAGATGATCACAGAGAGATGTGGCAGATGATCACAGATTGAGATCCCTCTTGCAGATCAGAGACGTGTCCTGTCTGGGGACACAAGCACATTAGGATTGAGCGGCTGTGCGATCCTGCTCCTTCTGAGGGATGTTCAGGAACGTCCACTCAGAAGGACAAAACACTCACCAGGCCAAACAAATATGCAGTGGCCGGGTGGGAAGAAGTTAAAGAACACAACATACAGGTATATGGGAAATAATTACCGACATTGACACACGTAAACCTACACAGGTTGAACTAGAATGACTATTGTCTTTATTTAACCACTTGAGCCCCGGACCATTATGCTGCCTAAGGACCAGAGGTCTTTTTCCAATTTGGCACTGTGTCACTTTAACTGCTAATTGCGCGGTCATGCAATGCTGTACCCAAACGAAATTTGCGTCCTTTTCTTCCCACAAATAGAGCTTTCTTTTGATGGTATTTGATCACCTCTGCGGTTTTTATTTTTTGCGCTATAAACGGAAAAAGACCGAAAATTTTGAAAAAAAATGATATTTTCTACTTTTTGTTATAAAAAAAAATCCAATAAACTCAATTTTAGTCATACATTTAGGCCAAAATTTATTCGGCCACATGTCTTTGGTAAAAAAAATGTCAATAAGCGTATATTTATTGGTTTGCGCAAAAGTTATAGCGTCTACAAACTAGGGTACATTTTCTGGAATTTACACAGCTTTTAGTTTATGACTGCCTATGTCATTTCTTGAGGTGCTAAAATGGCAGGGCAGTACAAACCCCCCCAAATTACCCCATTTTGGAAAGTAGACACCCCAAGGAAATTGCTGAGAGGCATGTTGAACCCATTGAATATTTATTTTTTTTGTCCCAAGTGATTGAATAATGACAAAAAAAAAAAAATATTTACAAGAAGTTGTCACTAAGTTGTGGGCCTATGTGGAATTGCACCCCAAAATACATTCAGCTGTTTCTCCTGAGTATGGGGATACCACATGTTTGGGACTTTTTGGGAGCCTAGCCATGTACGGGGCCCCGAAAACCAATCACCGCCTTCAGGATTTCTAAGGGCATAAATTTTTGATTTCACTCCTCACTACCTATCACAGTTTTGAAGGCCATAAAATGCCCAGATGGCACAAACCCCATTTTGGAAAATGACCCCATTTTGGAAAGTAGACACCCCAAGCTATTTGCTGAGAGGCATGTTGAGTCCATGGAATACTTTATTTTTTGACACAAGTTGCGGGAAAGTGACAATTTTTTTTTTGGACAAAGTTGTCACTAAATGATATATTGCTCAAACATGCCATGGGCATATGTGGAATTACACCCCAAAATACATTCTGCTGCTTCTCCTGAGTACGGGGATACCACATGTTTAGGACTTTTTGGGAGCCTAGCCGCGTACGGGGCCCCGAAAACCAAGCACCGCCTTCAGGATTTCTAAGGGCAAAAATTTTTGATTTCACTCCTCACTACCTATCACAGTTTTGAAGGCCATAAAATGCCAAGATGGCACAAACCCCCCCCAAATGACCCCATTTTGGAAAGTGGACACCCCAAGCTATTTGCTGAGAGGCATGTTGAGTCCATGGAATATTTTATTTTTTGACACAAGTTGCGGGAAAGTGACAAATTTTTTTTTTTTTGCACAAAGTTGTCACTAAATGATATATTTCTCACACAGGCCATGGGCATATGTGGAATTGCACCCCAAAATACATTTAGCTGCTTCTCCTGAGTACGGGGATACCACATGTGTGGGACTTTTTGGGAGCCTAGCCGCATACGGGGCCCCGAAAACCAAGCACCGCCTTCAGGATTTCTAAGGGCGTAAAGTTGTGATTTCATTCCTCACTGCCTATCACAGTTTTGAAGGCCATAAAAAGCCCAGATGGCACAAAACCCCCCCAAATGACCCCATTTTGGAAAGTAGACACCCCAAGCTATTTGCTGAGAGGCATGTTGAGTCCATGGAATATTTTATATTTTGACACAAGTTGCGGGAAAGTGACAATTTTTTTTTGCACAAAGTTGTCACTAAATGATATATTGCTCAAACATGCCATGGGCATATGTGGAATTACACCCCAAAATATATTCTGCTGCTTCTCCTGAGTATGGGGATACCACATGTGTGGGACTTTTTGGGAGCCTAGCCGCATACGGGGCCCCAAAAACCAAACACCGGCTTCAGGGCGTTAAGTTGTGATTCCACTCCTCACTACCTATCACAGTTTTGAAGGCCATAAAATGCCAAGATGGCACAAAACCCCCCCAAATGACCCCATTTTGGAAAGTAGACACCCCAAGCTATTTGCTGAGAGGCATGGTGAGTATTTTGCAGCTCTCATTTGTTTTTGAAAATGAAGAAAGACAAGAAAATTTTTTTTTTTTTTTTTTCAATTTTCAAAAGTTTGTGACAAAAAGTGAGGTCTGCAAAATACTCACTATACCTCTCAGCAAATAGCTTGGGGTGTCTATTTTCAAAAATGGGGTCATTTCGGGGGGTTGTGCCATCTGGGCATTCCATGGCCTCCGAAACTGTGCTAGGCAGTGAAGAGTGAAATAAAAAATTTACGCCCTTAGAAAGCCTGAAGGCGGTGCTTGGTTTTCGGGGTCCCGTTCGTGGCTAGGCTCCCAAAAAGTCCCACACATGTGGTATCCCCATACTTAGGAGAAGCAACAGAATGTATTTTGGGGTGTAATTTCACATATTCCCATGGCATGTTTGAGCAATATATCATTTAGTGACAACTTTGTGCAAAAAAAAAAAAGATTTGTCTCTTTCCCGCAACTTGTGTCACAATATAAAATATTCCATGGACTCGACATGCCTCTCAGCAAATAGCTTGGGGTGTCTACTTTCCAAAATGGGGTCATTTGGGGGGGTTTGAACTGTCCTGGCATTTTATGCACAACATTTAGAAGCTTATGTCACACATCACCCACTCTTCTAACCACTTGAAGACAAAGCCCTTTCTGACACTTTTTGATTACATGAAAAAATTATTTTTTTTTTGCAAGAAAATTACTTTGAACCCCCAAACATTATATATTTTTTTAAAGCAAATGCCCTACAGATTGAAATGGTGGGTGTTTCATATTTTTTTTCACACAGTATTTGCGCAGCGATTTTTCAAACGCATTTTTTGGGGAAAAAACACACTTTTTTAAATTTTAATGCACTAAAACACACTATATTGCCCAAATGTACATGGATACCAAACATGACATGCTTTACAATTGCGCACAAACGTGCAGCGGCAACAAAATAAATACATTTTTAAAAGCCTTTACAGGTTACCACTTTAGATTTACAGAGGAGGTCTACTGCTAAAATTACTGCCCTCGTTCTGTCCTTCGCGGTGATACCTCACATGCATGGTGCAATTGCTGTTTACATTTGACGCCAGACCGACGCTTGCGTTCGCCTTTGCGCGAGAGCAGGGGGGGACAGGGGTGCTTTTTTTTTTTTTTTTTTTCTTTATTATTTTTTTTGCTTTTTTATCTTATTTTTAAACTGTTCCTTTCATTTTTTTTTTTTTAATTAATTTTATTGTTATCTCAGGGAATGTAAATATCCCCTATGATAGCAATAGGTAGTGACAGGTACTCTTTTTTTTTAAAATTGGGCTCTATTAGACCCTAGATCTCTCCTCTGCCCTCAAAGCATCTGACCACACCAAGATCGGTGTGATAAAATGCTTTCCCAATTTCCCAATGGCGCTGTTTACATTTGGCGAAATCTAAGTCATGAAATGCTCGTAGCTTCCGGTTTCTTAGGCCATAGAGATGTTTGGAGCCATTCTGGTCTCTGATCAGCTCTATGGCCAGCTGGCTGAATCACCGGCTGCATTTTCAGGTTCCCTGTTGGGACAGGAGAGCCAGAGAAAAATATGGAAGACGGTGGGGGGGGGGGGGCATTCCCTCCCACTGCTTGCAAAAGCAGTATAGAGGCTAATTAGCTGCTAGGATTGCTTTTACATGAAAGCCGACCGCTGGCTGAAAAGAATGATACCAAGATGATACCTAAACCTGCAGGCATCATTCTGGTATAACCACTCAAAGTCCAGCAACATACCAGTACGTTGCTGGTCCTTGTTGGGCATATATTGTAAACTTTTTTTTCATGCAGCCTGTGGGCTGAACGAAAAAAAGATATTGATCGGTGGGTATGCCCACCATTAGAATACCTCCCTTCATCCACCCACTTCTAATGATGGGCATACATGCACCATTTATATATGCCGAAGCATGGGGGCATCCTCCCGCAAAAGGCAGGAGCAAATTGCTCCTCCACCCACTGCTGCCCCCACGCTTCGGCATATATGCTGAAGTATGTAACTGTGGTGGTGAAATCACCTCCGACAGCGCTGGAGTCACGGCTTTATATATCGTGGGAGCAAATGCTGTTGCTGTCAAGATAAATAAATCTGCGCTGCAACTGAATGGCGTACCTGAAAACAATAAAATGGTTACCAACAAAACACAGTAAACAGTAAAGTATAAAAAATCTGAAAAGCAAACATGGTAAAACATAATAACAATAAAACATTGCAGAATAGAATAGAGTAAAAAAGAGCAGAACAATAGAGAGAGAATAGAGAGAGAGAGAACAATAAAACAACAACTATTTTTGTTTTTTTTATTTTATATTTTTTTTTGTGTTTTTATTTATTTATTTTTTTTACACTTTTTTTTAGTAACTTTTAACTTTTGTAACTCGTTCCAGGTTTGGGTCTCTCAAAATGCAATGGCATCTTGGGAGACCCTGTGTTAGTGTGCCTAGTCTGTGCAGTGCTGAACCCCACGCTAATACTCAACTAATGTATGGTAGCGTTCAAAGCATTCACCCATGCAAAGACCAGGATTGCCAGGACAGGAGGGACAATAAGACCGGGTGTCACGCCTAAATCCGCGCTTGCTGCAGACACGACATCTTTTTTGGGGGGCACGTTGGGTAGGGGTACTCAGGATGGCATAAAGAAAATGCCTCTCATGCAGCCGGCTTACTGCATTTGGTTGGGGAAGGTGAGGTAGAGCACCGTCTGGAAACAGAAGGGCTCTGACGATCTCTTCCTGGAATTTAAGGAAGGATCCAGTCTGTCCTGAAACTCTGTATGAGCGTTCAGCAAAGCCAATTGAAATAAATAAACAGACACTTTTTTGTACCAGCGTCTGGCCTTACGGGCAACTAGGTACAGCGCCAACAACTGGCCGTTGAGGTCCACCCCTCCCATATTAAGGTTGTATTCGTGGACACAGAGGGGTTTCTCCACAATACCAGTCGCCGTAGGAATTTGGGTCGTCGTGTCTGCATGAAGGGAGGTGAGAACGAAAACATTCTTCTTATCCCTCCACTTCATAGCGAGCAAATTATTATACTTCAAGCAGGCTCTCTCCCCCAGCCTAAGACGGGAATCTACAAGCCACTGGGGAAAGCCCCGGCGATTAGGTCGCACGGTGCCACATGCTCCAATCTGCTGATCAAACAAGTGACTAAAAAGTGGCACGCTCATATAATAATTGTCCACGTACAAGTGGTACCCCTTTCCGAATAAGGGTGACACCAAGTCCCACACTATCTTGCCAGCGCTATTCCTATGTAGTCAGGGCAGTTTGTCGGCTCTACGTGACTATCTTTGCCCTCGTAAACCATAAAACTATATGTATAGCCTGTGGCCCTGTCACAGAGCTTATACATCTTGACCCCGTATCTGGCACGCTTGCTGGGAAGATACTATTTGAATGACAAGCGGCCAGAAAATGTAATCAGGGACTCATCAACGCAGACAACTTGATGGGGGGTAAACAAGTCTGCAAAACGTTGGTTGAAGTGGTTTACGAGGGGCCGAATTTTGTAGAGCCGATCGTATGCAGGGTCTCCACGAGGACGACAGAGTTCATTGTCGTTGAAGTGCATGAACCGCAAAATCTGCTCGTATCGTGCCCTGGCCATGGAAGCAGAGAACAAGGGCGAATGGTAAATTGGGTCAGTGGACCAATATGACCGCAACTTACTCTTTTTATTCAACCCCATGAGGAGGGAAAGGCCCAGAAAGATCTTAAATTCGGAGACCGTGATTGGTCTCCAATCTCTGGCAAGGGAGGACTGGGGATTAGCGGCGATGTGTTGACCAGCGTATAAATTGCTTTGGTCCACAATAGATCTATAGAGATCTTCGGTGAAAAACAGTGAATAAAAATCCAGTGGCGTAAAGTCAACTGTTTCCACCTGAATTCCGGGTTGGCCAGTGAAAGGGGGAAGTACGGGTGCTGCAGAAGTGGTGGGTTCCCAATTCGGATTGGCGAATGCAGCAGGAAGAGCACTATGGGCACGACGGGCCTGTCTTTGTCTTCTTGGTGGCAGCGGGACACTACTAGTGCTTGCCACCTCACCAGCTTGAACTGCACTTATGGGACTCGCCACGTCACCACGTGATACTGCAGTGCTGGATGTACGACCAGGGTGTACTAGGCCGCTGGTGCTTGCCAGTTCACCAGAAGGAATAGCGGCGCTAGTACTTCTCTGCTCCATACGAGAGCCCTGCGGTTCTTGCACTTCAAGGACAGAAGAAGAAGTTCGGGGTCTGGTACGCCTGACCCTAGCAGGGACCACAACTCTGTCGTCAGAGCTATCTGTCATGGAGCCGCTGTCCTCTACAGGTTCGTATTCTGAGCCTGAACTTGACAGATGAGTGACTTCCTCTTCACCATCTGTCGTGCTCAGAAACGTGTAGGCCTCTTCACTAGTGTACCTTCGATTTGCCATTTTGGGCTCTAAATTTAGGGGTACACTAGTGAGACTCACAGGCAAAAAAGCTCCTGTCAGCGACTGTATCAAAATGCTACCAAAAAACTGTTAGCGATCGTAGGGATCAGGCCTGACTCTGCGAACGCTGCAGTTATGTGTGCTTAGTGTTTTGTAAGTGTCAGTTATCGATCGATACTGCACGAGGGTGGGCTGGGCAGGGCTGGGCCGAGGGGCAAAACACAGGTGCTAGCAGGTATCTGGGCTGATCCCGCTAACACTGTGTTTATGGGAACCCTAAACTGCTGGGGAGTATAGATCTGATCGGATCAGATATCGATCCGCTCAGATACTATAGCACTAAGGGAGGTGTATGCTGCGTGCGTGGGTTTTAGCGGTACTGGCGCTAACCTGACGCTGCCTGGGGCGACGCAGACCTTAGCTGACCCTAAAAATGTAATTTATATCACCGCCGGGCAATTAGGGGGTTAAACCTTTATAGGGTAATAAAAGGCGGGTGCCCTAAAACTATAATAAACTATAAAAAACTATAATAAACTACAAAAAACAAACTAGCTAACCAGCGTCACCCGTAACACTTATACGGTGATCGCTGGTGAAAGGGTTAACTAGGGGGCAATCAGGTTAAAACCTTTAGCAGGTAGTATATGGGGGTCCCTGTCGCTATAAAACACTGACAGCGAACCTATATACTTACCTCCCTAACTAGCGTCACCTGTGTCACTAATACAGCGATCCGAAAAACGATCGCTTAGCGACACTGGTGACGGGGGGGTAATCAAGGGGTTAACCTTTATTAGGGGGTGTTAGGGGGGTACCCTGTACCTAAGGGGGGGTACCCTAGACCTAAAGGGGGCTAACTTAACTGCCCTAATACTTGTAACTGACACAAACTGACACCAATGCAAAAAAAAAAATGCTATTGGTGTCAGAGTGTCAGGGGGTACAGGGGGGTGATCGGGGGGTGATCAGGGGGTGATGGGGGGAGACAAGTGTGCCTGGCGTGTTCTACTGTTAGTGTAGTGTTGTGCAGACTTACTTGATGTCTTCTCTCCTCGGCGCCGCAACAAAAAGACCGGCTCAAGGAGGGATGACATCACTTCCTTTCCCTCTGTTTACATTACAGAGGGAAAGGAAGCATTTTAATTCGCCGGGAGCGATCGGGAGGGGGTGGTCAACAATGGATGGCCTCCCCCTCACCTCTCATCGCCCGGGAAGAAATGGCGACCGCCTCGGGCACCGGGGGGGGACCGATCGGACCCCCCACCCGCGGAAGGCAAATCACGTACATGTACGTGATTTTGCCTGTCCGTGCCACCTTGCCGACGTACATCGGCGTGAGGCGGTCTTCAAGTGGTTAACCTTACCTACTATGTAACTATTATATACCTATATATATATATATACACAGTATCTCACAAAAGTGAGTGCACCCCTCACATTTTTGTAAATATTTTATTATATCTTTTCATGTGACAACACTTTGCTACAATGTACAATGTGAGTGTACAGCTTGTATAACAGTGTAAATTTGCTGTCCCCTCAAAATAACTCAACACACAGCCATTAATGTCTAAACCGCTGGCAACAAAAGTGAGTATGGGAAAATGTCCAAATTGGGACAAAAGTTGCAATATTTTGTGTGCCCATCATTATTTTCCAGCACTGTCTTAAACCACTTGGGCATGGAGTTCACCAGAGCTTCACATGTTGCCACTGAAGTCCTCTTCCACTCCTTCATGACGACATCACAGAACTGATGGATGTTAGAGACCTTGTGCTACTCCACCTTCTGTTTGAGGATGCCCCACAGATGCTCAATAGGGTTTAGGTCTGGAGACGTGTTTGGCCAGTCCATCACCTTTACCCTTAGCTTCTTTAACAAGGCAGTGGTCATCTTGGATTTTTATTTGGGGTTCACCATCATGTTGGAATACTGCCCTGCGTCCCAGTCTCCGAAGGGAGGGGATCATGCTCTGCTTCAGAATGTCACAGTACATGTTGGCATTCATGGTTCCCTCGAACTGTAGCTCCCCAGCACTCATGCAGCCCCACACCATGATGCTCCCACCACTATGCTTGACTGTAGGCAAGACACACTTGTCTTTGTACTCATCACCTGGTTGCTGCCACACACGCTTGACACCATCTGAACCAAATAAGTTTATCTTATTCCAGTAATCCATGTCCTTAGTCTGCTTGTCTTGAGCAAACTTTGCGTGCATCATCTTTAGAAGAGGCTTCCTTCTGGGACGACAGCCATGCAGACCATGAACGTGGGAAAAGTCCTGGACAGCCGCACTCAAATAGAAATCGCCTTTATTCAGTAAAAACAATCAAAGTACTTGTATGCCACAGGAAAAAGAGGGAAGCTGACGCGTTTCACAATGTAGTCAGTGCTTAATCATAGCTAAACTACACAAAATGAATCTGATATATATATATATATATATATAGTGATGTCTATTAGTCATGTGTTTAAGAGATTGGTTAATTGCCTGCAATTAACAACCCAAAATAGGGTGTGACCAAAAATAGAAACAAAGACCCAAATCCGTGTAGTGCAAAGTGTGCCAAAAAATAAATAAATAATAATAATAATAATAAATGCAATGCATGTGTATGAAAAATGTATAGAAATATATGTAAAACATATATATATGAAACATATATATGAAACAAATATAATTAAAAGGATGTGTGAAAGATTTTTGTATATAGAAATTGATATGTAAATTAATATGTGAAAAAGTGTACAAAATAAAATGTGTATTAATAAATAATACATATACTGAAATATATGAAAAGGCAAATATACGTGAAGCTGTAAATTTATAAAACAATGAAAGTTATAAAAAATGTTATTAGATATATTAAATGTATATATGTTCATTCACCTGAATGACCGCAACATACAGGGATATATAATGTAATACTGACACATAATCACACACATAAGTTGGACTTGATGGACTTGTGTCTTTTTTCAACCTCACCTACTATGTAACTATGTATTAATTCATTTAATAAATGTATTTATTCAATAAAAACATTGTAAAGGGCTGTCAGCCCAAAATGAAAAAGGAAATATAGAAACTGTGCCAACATTTTTTTTTAAAGTAAATAGATAAATAAACAAATCAAATCAAAAGGACAAGACACATAATTAAATGGGAACACATGTGTCAAACAAAATCATATCATATTTTGGGTAAAAGTAAAAATAAAATATGAGCATCATGACAATGAGAAGGTGGGGAAGGAGAAAAATATAAAGTACCGTATATATAAAATACATGTATATGAGATGTATATATAGTGTAATCCAATTTATATATCCAAAACAATGTGCCTCACATTGTGCTGGGTGCAAACACTGCGAACATTGCTCTGTGCCCATGCCCATATTCCCACCATTACCATTGGTGTGAGCCATACTCCATGAGGCTCAGCGAGCCATGGCTTTGTACGGTTATACTATTGTTCTTAAAAACAACCTCTGGATATGGTGCTGAGCACGTGCACTCAACTTCTTTGGTTGACCATGGTTCTGAGGCCTGTTCTGAGTGGAACCTGTCCTGTTAAACTGCTGTATGGTTTTGGCCACCGTGCTGCAGCTCAGTTTCGGGGTCTTGGCAAGGCCTAGGCCTTATAGCCTAGGCCATCTTTATGTAGAGCAGGGGTCTCAAACTGGCGGCCCTCCAGCTGTTGCGAAACTACAAGTTCCATCATGCCTCTGCCTGTGGGAGTCATGCTTGTAACTGTCAGCCTTGCAATGCCTCATGGGACTTGTAGTTTTGCAACAGCTGGAGGGCCGCCTGTTTGAGACCCCTGATGTAGAGCAACAATTCTTTTTTTCAGATCCTCAGAGAGTTCTTTGCCATGAGGTGCCATGTTGAACTTCCAGTAACCAGTATAAGGGAGTGAAACCTTTAGACCTTCTAACACTAACGAGTCTCATGACGACATTGGGGAGGGAAAATGGTTAATTGGGCCCAATTTGGAAATTTTCACTTAGGGTTGTACTCACTTTTGTTGCCAGCGATTTAGACATTAATGGCTGTGTGTTGAGTTATTTTGAGGGGACAGCAAATTTACACTGTTATACAAGTTGTACACTGACTATTTTACATTGTAGCAAAATGTCATTTCTTTAGTGTTGTCACATGAAAAGATAGAATAAAATATTTACAAAAATGTGAGGGGTGTACTCACTTTTGAGATACTGTATATATAAAAAAACATTTTGTACAGGATGCCAGGGGTGGGTCCTGGACGGGTGTTATGTGGCATAGATATTCAGGCAGTCGTCTCTTTAAGGGGCATAGGTTAGTGCAGCCCTCAAAATTTCCACTCACCTGCTTGCATTTGGCGAGTGGAAATTAGTGGAGGGCGAGTGTGTAGAAGGGGGAATGGGCTGACAGTTTCCTGGTTGATGGCTTCTGGGAGAAGTGTTGCGGCCATCAGAGCGGCCCGGAGGGGGAACTCCCTTCCCCATGGCCGCTGTAAAGCCTTGTAAAAAAGGCTGCACTGCTTCTGCCAGAAGTGATCAGCGGGAGAGCTGGCCAGTTTTCACAGAGCGGCAATCTTCCGCTGTGACACAGTTTGGAGATGAAAAGCTGGCTGCTGTCAAAAAAGTCCCACCTCCTGGACTGGCTCCTATGATTGACAGCATACTGGTTCAATGCCGGTCCAGTAGGCGGGACTTTGTTTGACATCGGCCAGCGTTTCTCCATCAATAATCTCCATCAGTAAAAGGCTGCACTGATGGGTATGATAAGGCTGCATTAACGGGCACTAATAAGGCTGAACCGATGGGCACGGATAAAGCTGCACTGATGGGCACTGATAAGGCGGCACTGATGGGCATTTATAAGGGTGAACTGTGTGCTCCCACCACTATGAGGTGGCACTGATGGCCACTGAGGAGGCGGCACTGATAAGCTGTGTGACGGAGTCCGGACACCCTGTTGGGTATTTCCACCAAAAGCTGCTTCCCAATTTCTAAAAAACACAAGACCAATGGATCTGGCTATAGTACCCCAAGAACCAGGCAACACCAGTCTTAGAGTACACCAGAAAAATGAACTGCTTTATTTTTAGAAACACAAATTTATACAGCAAACTAACAGATACGGGCTACTCCCATTATCTCAGACAAAGGTCACTTTAGACAGTAGAGCTAATCCTATTATCATAAAAATGACCACCTTAGACAGTCCGGCTCCCCCATAGGACTTACTAACTTATGTATAAGAAGCCAAAAGCAATTAGTGACCAGCCCTGTCTGGATAACTTAAGAACACATTAAAACACAGATTTCTCCAGGCAATGGTTCTCCTGCAACACAGATATGTGTACCCCAACAATGCTCAATGCATATAATCCCAACCTCAAATAAAGTGATAGTGCTTCAAGTATAAATGTGTCTGTAACGTGTAAGTGAGTACCGCTTCTCGGCCTTTTGGCTAAGATCAAGTGTAAACTAGTCTTACCAATTGGCTATCCAGAAGAGTTCGACGACTGTGCCCTTGGCCTTTGAACCTAGTTCACTGCTGCTTTTGGGGGTGAGTTTGAAAGCTTGGTAGGCTACTGAGCTGGAAAGCTGTACCTTCGGCCTTCAATTTGCATGTAATTTGCATTTTGATGCTGCTATTGGAGGAGAGCCGGAAAGCGCGGCGGGCTTTGATCTAGCTATTCCCATAGCTAACTCACGGAGAGGAATTTCGGTGATTTGCATATTGGATTTGCATATTCGTTTTGGATTTCGTTTCTGGATTTCGCTTTGGATTTCTACCTGGTGAAAATGGCAGATTCGAGGAGAAAACGTTGAAGATGAACCTGGATCCTTCTGCTACATTTGGGATGAAGGACACTATCCGCTTTATCATCGCTCCACAACATCGGGGTGAGAAAGATTTACGTTTCCTTTACGTTTCCTTTATGTTTTTGGTCCAATTATGGAGATTTCATTTGAAGAATATTTTTGTGTTCAGGACTTTTTTTCTAGAGGCACAGCAGACGTAACGCTGCATGGTCACGCTGCATGTGAAAAAGCCTATTCTTTGTATAGGTCCAAAAGGGACGATCCTATTTTAGAGGGTATAAAAGTGATTCCTCTTTTTCAGTTTGAGACAAAATTAGTCACTGTTCACATGTATAACCCGTTTATCTCGCAGCTGGATGTAGAGAATTTCCTTTATAAATACTGTAAGAAAGTGACCTTTAAAGGGAATGGCCAAACCTCTTTTGGTGTTTGGAACGGGAAGAGAAGATTTCTAGTTTCTTTTAAAAAAGATGCGGATGGAGAGGTGGTCAGACCGCCACCTCTAGTGTTCATAAATCGAAGCAGAGGCTACCTTTTCTTTTCTGGGATGCCGATTTTTTGCAAGAAATGTAGTTCATATGGTCATGAAGATGGTGGCTGCATGAAATGCCAGGCATGCACAGGAGAACCTCACAAAAGAAAAGATTGCCCAAGGCAAGAAGAGAAGAAGAAGAAAGAAGAGGAGAAGAAGAAGAAAGAAGAGGAGAAGAAGAAAAAATAAAATAAAAAAGACACCCTGGGTTTAACTCAAGAACAACAGGTGAAGCCTAGGGAAGAAACTCAGGTGGTAGAAGAAACGGAGGAGAATAAGAGAAAAAGTGGAAGAAAAAGAAATGGAAGTTCAAGAAGAAATTATTGTAGTGAAGGCAAAAGATGGGGTGGAGGAATCTGCAGATATACAGGTAGATGAAAGATCTTTAAAAAGAACCCCAGAAGAAAGGGAGGATGAAATAGAAGAAGAAATTAAAGCAAAAGAAAAGAAAAGCTGGAAAAAAGAAGAAGACATCCTGGGGGACATTTTCTCTAGTGAAGTTGAGGATGATGGTATGGTGATTGAAGAGTATCCATCTGATATTGATGAGAGCGGAGGGAAAAGCCCTGCAATTTGTCGGCTTAGTAAATGATTAAAATCGCATCTTTAAATGTAAGGAGTCTGAGGAGTCCTAGAAGAAAGGCAACCCTCTATGACTTCTTGGATTTACAAAAAGCAGACATAATATTTGTGCAAGAATGCAATTTAGAAAAAAGATTATGTTATGAAAATATTAAGAAGCATTGGAAGGGTAACGCTGAATTTTTCTGGAGGAAATGACAATAAGTGCGTAGGTGTTGGCGTACTTACCTCAGCTGAATGGGAGATAGTAAGCGTTGAAGATCTTTATCCTGGAAGGCTCTTAATGCTAAAAATAAAAAAAGGAGATCAAAAAATAAAAGTGTTTAATATATATGCATCAAATGTAAAAGAAGAAAGAAAAGAATTATTTGAAATTCTACAACTATTTCTTTTGGGAACAGAGCCAATAATCATCGGAGGTGACTTGAATTGTTCCATCCATGGAGATCAAAAAAATGACAGTTCTGTAACACTTTTAAAAGAAGTAATATCATCGGTGAATCTCAAAGATGTCTGGAAAGTTTGTGGTTCTGATCCTAAAAAGAAACAGACATGGAAAAATAAATGTTCAGAATCAAGAATTGATTATTTTTTTATTTCAGAAGATATTTTTGCAAAATTTGGCACCGAAGATGCATATTTATCTGATCACAAATTGATCTGGTGTGAACTAGGTATGGAAGGTGGAACAAGTAGAAAATCTCCATATTGGAAACTCAACACGTCTTTATTAAAAGATGGAGAAATAAGGAAAGAATTTGAAGATGTGTATAAAAAATGGAGGAAAGAAAAAAGAAAATATGATGATATTTTTTTGTGGTGGGATCAAGGAAAAAAGGTCTTTAGGAATTTTTTCATTAAAAAAAGTAAAGAAGAAGAAGTCCAAAAGAAAAAAGATTTGTATCAAAAGCTGAATGCCAGGTTACAAGTCCTCTTTCGGTTCTCCAAGGAAGGTGTGGAGTTGGAGGCTGAAATAGAAAAAACAAAAGAAGAGATTAAAAGAGTTCTGGAAGAAAGAGGTAAACTAATAATATTTAACGCCAGGGTAAAAGACTTGGAAGAGGACGAGAAATGTTCTAAATATTTTTTCAAGAAAATTGTTAATAAAAAGCACGAAATCAAGAAAATGGAAAGAGAATCTACAACTGAAGGGAAGTTGGGAAAAGTAAAAATTTTTTATGAAAATTTATTTTGCAGAAAAGAGACAGATGAATCTCTCACAGAATTTTTTTGGAGAATATGGATAAGGCTCTGAATAAACTTGAGCAAGATTTTTTGTTACAGGATTTTTGTCAGGAAGAAATATTTTCAGTTATTCATAGTTTTGACGGAAACAAAACCCCTGGGAAAGATGGTTTTACCTATCGAATTTTACAAATTATTTTGGGACATATTAAAAGATGATCTGGTGGAAATTATTAAAAAAGTTGCTAATAACCTCAAAATACCAACCTCCTGGAGTGAAGGTGTGATTGTATTGATCTATAAAAAAGGAGACAAAGAATTAATAAAGAATTGGAGGCCTATAACTCCTGAATAGCGACTACAAAATCTATGCGAAACTTTTGGCAAATAGAATGAAGCAATGTATAAGTTCGATCATTGATGAAGACCAGACCTGTGCCGTACCAGGAAGAGTTATTACAGAATCTTTACTTTTGGTAAGAGATATTATTTGGGATGTCGGTGATAGACGTCAAAAAATTGCCTTAACAACTCTTGATTTCGAGAAGGCCTACGATAGATTTTCTCACGATTTTTTTTTCAAGTTCTTTAAAAAAAATGGGATGCCCAGAGAAGTTAGTAAAACAAATTCAAAGTCTATATGTAGATGCCTTTAGTCAAATTTCAGTTAATTTTTTTTATCTGAGAAAGTTAGTCTTCTGAGCGGGGTGAAACAAGGATGTCCGCTTTCACCAATTCTTTTTATTTGCGCTATTGAGCCATTGTTGTGTGCAGTCCGTAAAGTTAAAGTTGTGGAAGGCTTCTTTGTTCCTGGAAGCGAAGGTAAACAAATCAAAACAATTGCCTACATGGATGATGTTACCCTCATTATTAAAAATTCAAGAAGCTTAAAAAGAGCTATAAGAATTGTGGACTGGTTCTGTAGTGGATCTGGATTCAAGATAAACCTTGACAAATCTGGAGTTTTCTTGATTGGAAATTTCTATGATTTCTATGTAGAACCCAACATCAAAATACCTGTGGTGACAGAAGTAAAGATTTTAGGAATCTGGTTCTCAGGAAACTGCAGTAACAGGAAAAACTGGGTCGAACTTCTGGAAAGGGTCAAGAAAAAATTGGATTTCTGGAGATTAAGGAGGCTAACAATGGAGGGTAAAATATTAATTGTGAAACAAGTGATTTTGCCTATTATTTTGTACGTCTCAATGATTTTTTTCCCACCACTTATGTTTCTGAAGAAAATTATCAAATATTGTTTTAACTTTTTTTGGTGTGCCAAAATGGAGAGGGCGAAGAGAGAAGAAATCTACAAGCCTAAATGTAAAAGGTGGAAAAAAAATTCCAGATATTAAAAAAATTTTAAGTTATTGGATGGAGAATCTCGAATTAATGATTTTTTGAGATATCAGTTGTTTTTTTTTCCAAAAAAGTACAGATGGGTGGTTCATGACCATACAAAACCAATTAAACAAATGCCTCCAGAAAACTATATACAAATAGAAAAAACTCTCAGAGAGTATAAACTTATGGACATAGATGTGGAAATCTTAAGAAATCATCAGAAGCTGAAAAAATCAGTAGAAGACAAAATAATAAGGAGTCCACTAAAAAATTATTCATATAAAGTAACAAAAGGAATTTGGGAGGTTGTGTCACACCCAGCATTAACAAATGAGCAAAAAGATCTGAACTAGAACAGTGTGAAAGAGTGCATGATTGATCCTATGCTTTGTTTTGTCACGTCTTGTACATGTTTGTCTCACTGTGTGGCAAATAAGGACGGGTCAGCCAGCCCTGAAAGTCTTGGGAAGGGGTGGATATGGCCTTCTGGCTTAGTTTGCCCTAACCCATGGGGTCTCACTTCGGGGGAGCCCCACCTAGTACTTGGGTGGGTTCTGTCTCAGCAGACCCTCCAGAGAACGGGGTCTGTCTGGTTTCGGCCAGATAGACCATTGTAAAGTACCTTTGTCCCCGTCTGGAGCCTAACGCCCCAGGGGATCAGGGAATTGGCACGTCTGTGTACCTGTTGCACTTTTTTGTGACCACTCTTTATGTGTGTGCACATTTTTTTGGCACCGGGTGAAGTTTTTTGGGTGTGTTATGCACGCCATAGGCTTTCAAGAAAAAAAAGACAGTGCTTCAAGTATAAATGTGTCTGTAACGTGTAAGTGAGTGATATACTAACATCATATGCACCATAAGAGTGTGTGCCTGAGTTACCATACAGGATACCTCCCGGATAGTCACAGAGCACAACTTATGAGTATATGAAAAAAATGTGAAAACGTGGCATGTACGTCCCAATAGCTAAATGGCCAAAGGAGTATAGGACACAATTGCACAATATAACATATAGTGATTCCCTGGTGATTTCCTGGAAGTAATTGCTCCAGCTACCAGAATGTGAAAATGGGTGACAAAAATAAAAATAAAAATATTACATAATAAACATATCCCAGTGAAAATCAACCACAGTCAAGGATGTCCCATGTACATATCCTAGTGAAAATATATACCAAAGTGCAAAAAAAAATAAAATAAAAAAAATGTAAATTTAAAATAAAGCCGCACTATGTGGGCATATATAAATCCGTATGAAATGGGAATAAAGTTCATATATAGATAAGCGAATGACAGTCCATATGGTGTGTGTCTGATATTCCTCAGGTATATAACAGGAATCAAATGGTGACTTCAGTGCTCGCAGTGTCCTCAGGTGACTTTTGTGCTCCCCCTCAAGGGTCCCCACTTACCAAATCCAATCACCCCAGTGGGGCAATGCGCGTGTAGATGTAGTTACTGCGACCAGTCCACCACCGTAACTGTTAATGTTGTTCCAAAAAGAGACCTCTGTCTTCAGGTAGATTTAAGCATGATCTTTAATGAGTCCATAGATAAAATTCGTTATAAATCATAACAGGGTAAAAACAGAGTGATAGAGGGAATACAGGCTGGCTGACAAGTCCACAAAAATAGAGGTTGGGCAGTCATGGATCCTGGGGCCAATCACTGCAGCGCATCCACAGTCCGCCCGGAGGTCTGCTCCTCGAATGTACACAGTCAAAGTACAATCTGGCTGTTGAGCTTTCAATCAGGCATCTCTTCTGGAGATGCCTCCACTGTTTTTACCCTGTTATGATTTATAACGAATTTTATCTATGGACTCATTAAAGATCATGCTTAAATCTACCTGAAGACAGAGGTCTACTTTTGGAACAACATTAATGCCCCGTACACACAGTCGGATTTTCCGACAGAAAATGTGTGATAGGACCTTGTTGTCGGAAATTCCGACCGTGTGTGGGCTCCATCACACATTTTCCATCAGAATTTCCGACACACAAAGTTTGAGAGCTTGCTATAAAATTTTCCGACAACAAAATTTTGTTGTCGGAAATTCCGATCGTGTGTACACAAATCCGACGCACAAAGTGCCACGCATGCTCAGAATAAATTAAGAGAAGAAAGCTTTTGGCTACTGCCCCGTTTATAGTCCCAACATACGTGTTTTACGTCACACTTTGTGCGACCGTGTGTATGCAAGACAAGTTTGAGCCAACATCCGTCGGAAAAAATCCATGGATTTTGTTGTCGGAATGTCCGATCAATGTCCGACCGTGTGTACGGGGCATAACAGTTACGGTGGTGGACTGGTCGCACATCTACACGCACATTGCCCCACTGGGGTGATTGGATTTGATGAGTGGGGACCTTTGAGGGGGAGCACAAAAGTCACCTGAGGACACTGCGAGCACTCAAGTCACCATTTGATTCCTGTTATATACCTGAGGAATATCAGACACACACCATATGGACTGTCATTCGCTTATTTATATATGAACTTTATTCCTATTTCATACGGATTTATATATGCCCGCATAGTGCGGCTTTATTTTAAATTTAATTTTTTTTTTTTGCAATTTGGTATATATTTTCACTAGGATATGTACATGGGACATCCTTGACTGTGGTTGATTTTCAGTGGGATATGTTTATTATGTAATATTTTTATTTTTATTTTTGTCACCCATTTTCACATTCTGGTAGCTGGAGCAATTACTACCAGAAAATCACCAGGGAATCACTATATGTTATATTGTGCAATTGTGTCCCATACTCCTTTGGCCATTTAGCTATTGGGACGTACATGCCACGTTTTCACATTTTTTTCGTATACTCATAAGTTGTGCTCTGTGGCTATCCAGGAGGTATCCTGTATGGTAACTCAGGCACACACTCTTATGGTGCATATGATGGTAGTATATTACTCACTTACACGTTTTCTGTTCCCCCCTCTCCCCTCCAGATAACAAGACGTAGGTAACAAGACGTAGGTCTTGTTATCAATCACCAGTGGGTAGCGCCACTTACCCCATCTTTCTGTTTTTCGTCATTTAGAGTTCTCCTAGGGGAGCCCTATTATGGGAGGCAGCAGACTTATCTTCTATCCTAAGCGCAGTTATTTTTATATTCTAATGGTTCTCCTGCAGCCCAAAGTCTGTGACACGCTGCACTGATGGGGCTGCACTCATGGGCACTGATAGGCTGCAATGGTGGCCACTGATGAGGCTGCACTGACAGCCACTGATGAGGCTGCACTGATGGCCACTGATGAGACTGCACTGATGGCCACTGATGAGGCAGCAAAGATGGCCATGGATGAGGCAGCAATGATGGGCACTGATGAGGCTGCACTGATAAGACAGCACTGATATGCTGCACTGATGAGACCTGATAGACTGCACTGATGGGGCTGCACTGATGTGCTTTATGTTAATATTGTTAAAGTTGCCGTTAATATTTATTTTTTTGAAAAATAATTGTGTTAATGAGATCATTTACGAGGGCGTGTTTAGGGGCGGAATTAGGGGTAGGGCAGGGTAGGGGATGGGGCAACTGGTGGCGAGTAACCCTAAGGTCTGGCTAGTGGCTCAGGACTTGAAATTTTGAGCTCTGGGTTATTGTATCCAGGAGTCTCACCCATAGAGAAGAGAGGACTGACTCACAGTCCTATCAGTGTTAATAGTGGCTTATTGGGGAACCATAAATTTGGAGGCCCTGAGTGACATTCGGATGGGAAAAGGGCCTCCACTCCTGACTACAGGGACTCTGGTCCATACAGGGTTAAACAGCCTCCAGGAAGCAGCACATAAAGGTAGGAAGTTGAGAGGAGACTTGGCTCTGTGCTGCACATGTGCTATAACGGCTAAAGCTGGATGCTGCTAACCCTGGGGTAAAAACCCTTATTTGACTTTTGCTTATTTAATATGTTTATTTTGCTGCTTGAAGCTATTTTGTGTTTGACTAAAGAAAAATAAAGACTTTTGTGTTTAACCACTTCAATACAGGACACTCACACCCTCCCTGCCCAGACAAATTTTCAGCTTTAAGCGCTCTCACGCTTTGAATGCCAATTACTCAGTCATGCAACACTGTACCTAAACAACATTTTTATAATTTTTTTTCATACAAATAGAGCTTTCTTTTGGTGGTATTTAATCTCCACTGGGTTTTTTTTGTTTTGCAACACAAGTGAAAAAAGAGCAAACATTTTGAAAAAAACCCCCAAAAAACACTTTTTTTAGTTTCTATGATACAGTTTAGCAAATAAGTCATTTTTGTTCATAAATTTGGGCCAAAATGTATACTGTTACATCTTGTTGGTAAAAAACAAAACAAAAACAAAATTAGTTGATATTATTTATTCTCTGTGAAAGTTAGAGTCTACAAGCAATGGTGCAAATCATTGAAAATTGATCACATCTTATGTACTGATTAGGGATGAGCTTCGTGTTCGAGTCGAACCCATGTTCGACTCGAACATCGGCTGTTCGACCGTCCGTCGAATTGCGAACGATATGGGCCGTTCGCGCCAAATTCGTGTGGCGCGTCACGGCCCATAATTCACTGCGGCATCGCAGTGCATTGCTGGCTGATGATTGGCCAAGCATGCACTATGACCCGCATGCTTGGCCAATCACAGCGCCGTCAGTAGAGAGAGCTGTAATTGGCCAAAGCCAGGGTGGCTTTGGCCAATTATGGCTCAGGGGATTTAGTACACACCCCACACTATATAAGGCCGCCTGCACGGCGGCCCTGTGTAGTGTGTGTTCCGGTGTGCTGAGAGATAGAGAGAGAGAGAGACAGTGTCATTTGATTTGAGTTAGATAGATTAGGCAGAACAGTCAGTCAGTTAGCTGCACTTACAGTGTATTGTGTATATATATGCATCCCAGGTGTTGCATATATATATATACACTGTATTCAGTTTAGCTAGATCCGTTCCTGTTATCTTCTATCTAGACTATTTAGTGCAGTGTGTCCTGCTCACAGTGTTCAGCTAGATCCGTTCCTGCTATTTACATTCAGTGCAGTGCGTCCTGCTCACAGTGTTCAGCTAGATCCGTTCCTGCTATTTACATTCAGTGCAGTGCGTCCTGCTCACAGTGTTCAGCTAGATCCGTTCCTGCTATTTACATTCAGTGCAGTGCGTCCTGCTCACAGTGTTCAGCTAGATCCGTTCCTGCTATTTACATTCAGTGCAGTGCGTCCTGCTCACAGTGTTCAGCTAGATCCGTTCCTGCTATTTACATTCAGTGCAGTGCGTCCTGCTCACAGTGTTCAGCTAGATCCGTTCCTGGTATTTACATTTAGTGCAGTGCGTCCTGCTCACAGTGTTCAGCTAGATCCGTTCCTGTTATCTTCCTACTGACAGGCAGGCTTGTCTGGTTACAGTATATAAAGCTACCTGAAGAAAATTACAGGTGTTCTTTTTGATCCTATTAGTACCACGGTCAGGCAGCTAGACTATTTACATTTAGTACAGTGTGTCCTGCTCACAGTGTTCAGCTAGATCCGTTCCTGTTATCTTCCTACTGACAGGCAGGCTTGTCTGGTTACAGTATATAAAGCTACCTGAAGAAAATTACAGGTGTTCTTTTTGATCCTATTAGTACCACGGTCAGGCAGCTAGACTATTTACATTTAGTACAGTGTGTCCTGCTCACAGTGTTCAGCTAGATCCGTTCCTGTTATCTTCCTACTGACAGGCAGGCTTGTCTGGTTACAGTATATAAAGCTACCTGAAGAAAATTACAGGTGTTCTTTTTGATCCTATTAGTACCACGGTCAGGCAGCTAGACTATTTACATTTAGTACAGTGTGTCCTGCTCACAGTGTTCAGCTAGATCCGTTCCTGTTATCTTCCTACTGACAGGCAGGCTTGTCTGGTTACAGTATATAAAGCTACCTTAAGAAAATTACAGGTGTTCTTTTTGATCCTATTAGTACCACGGTCAGGCAGCTAGACTATTTACATTTAGTACAGTGCGTCCTGCTCACAGTGTTCAGCTAGATCCGTTCCTGCTATATACATTTAGTGCAGTACGTCCTGCTCACAGTGTTCAGCTAGATCCGTTCCTGTTATCTTCCTACTGACAGGCAGGCTTGTCTGGTTACAGTATATAAAGCTACCTGAAGAAAATTACAGGTGTTCTATCCCAGCTTAGTGCAGCTACAGGCCATTAGTATGTCTGGAAGGCCAAGAAGGAGAGGCAGACAGTCACAAGCCAATAAGAGAGGGCAAGCAGGCTCTGTGTCTAGTGCTGGTCGTGGAGACGGTGCATCCTCATCAGCACGTGGCCATGGGACACGCTTGGCCTTTTTTTCGGCAGCTGGCCGTGTTGAGCCGCAACATGCGGAAGACTTGGTCGAGTGGATGACCAAGCCGTCCTCATCCTCCTCATCCTCTCTCACCCATGCCCAGGGTGCTTTGTCTGGCAAAGCAGCGGCCTCTTCCCTCAGCTCAATGTCATCAGTGACTCCTTCCCTAGCTCCACCATGTCCTCATGAGGATTCCCTCGAACTGTTTGACCACAGTGTTGGGTACATGCTCCAGGAGGATGCCCAGCGTTTGGAAGGCTCTGATGATGATACTGAGCTCAATGAAGGCAGTAACATGAGCACGGACAGAGGGGGTGCCCAAGAAGGACAGCAATCTGGCAGTCATGCTCCCCCTGCTGCAGCATACTGCCAGGTTTGCTCCAGTGATGAGGAGGGAGGGGATGATGAGGTCACTGACTCAACGTGGGTGCCTGATAGGAGAGAGGAGGAGGAGGAGGAGGAGGAGGTGGCACATCACCAACTAGGCAGGATGCCCTCCAGGGGCCAGCCTAAGGGCAGCACATTGACTGCATCACACCCCAAAGCTCCACATGTGCAGGGCGCTGCAGTCTCTGCGCGTTATTCAAAAAGTTCTTTGGTGTGGGCCTTTTTTGAGACGAGTGCATCAGATCGCACCGCTGCTATTTGCAACATATGTCTCAAGCGTATCTCGCGTGGCCAAAACATCTCCCGCTTGGGTACCACATGCTTGACCAGACATATGTTGACCTGCCATGCAGTTCGTTGGCAAGCGTATCTGAAAGACCCACACCAAAGAACAAAGAGGATCTCTCCTTGCTCCTCATCAGCTGAGATTTCCAACCCCACTAGACCTTCAGTCCTCTCTGAGACCTGCAGTGAGAGGAATGAAGGTGTAGAATTAGGTGTGTCACAGCCAAGTACTTGTGGGCAATCTGCTTTTGGCACACCGACGTCAGATTGTACCAGGCAAATTTCCCTGCCCCAGCTGCTGCACCGCCGAAAGAAGTTTGCTCCCAGCCATCCACATGCCCAGCGGTTGAATGCTAGCTTGGCAAAATTGCTAGCACTTCAACTGCTGCCTTTTCAGTTGGTAGACTCTGCCCCCTTCCGTGAGTTTGTGGAATGTGCGGTTCCTCAGTGGCAGGTACCCAAATGCCACTTTTTCTCATGGAAGGCGATTCCGGCTCTCTACCGGCATGTGGAAGGCAATGTCCATGCCTCGCTGGACAGGGCGGTCAGCGGTAAGGTGCATATTACCGCTGACTCATGGTCCAGCAGGCATGGACAGGGACGTTACTTAAGTTTCACGGCGCATTGGGTGACTCTGCTGGCAGCTGGGAAGGATGCAGGACAAGGTGCAGTAGTGTTGGAGGTTGTTCCGCCACCACGCCTCCAAAATGCTGATTGTGACACACCTCTCTCCTCCACCCCCTCCTCTTCTTCTTCCTCCATGGCCTCTTCCTCGGAACCAGCGGTGCTCCGTAGGCGTTCAAGGGGCTACGCAAGTACGCAGGCCAAAAGATGCCATGCGGTGCTTGAGCTGGTGTGCTTGGGGGACAGGAGCCACACTGGGGCAGAGGTTCTGTCAGCTCTGCAGGGGCAGGTTCAGAGGTGGTTGACGCCACGCCAACTTAAGGCAGGAATGGTGGTTTGCGACAATGGCACCAACCTCCTCTCTGCCCTCCGACAGGGACAACTGACCCATGTGCCCTGTTTGGCTCACGTCCTTAACTTGGTGGTGCAGCGGTTCTTGGGCAGGTACCCGGGCTTACAGGATGTCCTGAGGCAGGCCAGGAAAGTCTCTGTGCATTTCCGCCGGTCATATAATGCCAGTGCTCGGCTGACGGACCTCCAAAAGGAGTTTAACCTGCCCAAGAACCGCCTAATCTGTGACATGCCCACCAGGTGGAACTCGACGTTGGCCATGCTGCAGCGGCTGCACACGCAGCAGAGGGCCATCAATGAGTACCTGTGCGACTATGGCACCAGGACAGGGTCAGGGGACCTTGGTTTTTTTTCCCCACGCCAGTGGGCCATGATCAGGGATGCATGCACTGTCCTGTCACCATTCGAGGAGGCCACGAGGATGGTGAGCACTGACAGTGCATGCATCAGTGACACTGTCCCCCTTGTCCACCTGTTGGAGCACACGCTGCGTGGAATAATGGACAGGGCACTTGAGGCAGAACAGAGGCAGGAAGAGGAGGACTTCCTTAGCTCTCAAGGCCCCCTTTATCCAGACAGTGTTCCTGCGTGCCCGCCGATCACACAGGAAGAGGACGAGGAGGAGGAGGAGGAGGAGGAGGAAGATTGTGTCAGTATGGAGGTGGAGCCTGGCACTCAGCATCAGCAGTCTTTAAGGGATCAGTCCCAAGGAACACATGGACTTGTACGTGGCTGGGAGGAGGTGGCTGCGGACGTTGTTGTCCTTAGTGACCCAGAGGACTCC
This sequence comes from Lithobates septentrionalis, assembly GCA_037952835.1. Lineage (NCBI taxonomy): Eukaryota > Metazoa > Chordata > Amphibia > Anura > Ranidae > Lithobates > Lithobates septentrionalis. Next base: position 2,156,403 of record JBBDGP010001379.1, read on the forward strand.
GGACCGAATGCCTCAGCAAACCTACGCTGCATGGCCTCCCTGATCCTGCAAAGCCTGCGTAAGGATCCTCGTATTCGTGGTATCAAGGAGAAGGACCAATACTGGCTGGCAACCCTCCTTGATCCACGTTACAAGGGTAAGGTTGCGGACCTTATCTTGCCATCGCAGAGGGAGCAGAGGATGAAACATCTTCGGGAGGCCTTGCAGAAAGGTCTGTGCAACGCGTTCCCAGAGACTGGGAGGTTACAAACTCCTGTTTCTGGACAACGTGTTGCTGAGGCTTCGGTCAGTCAAAGAAGGAGCGGTGGAGAAGGTGGCCGTCTGACCGATGCGTTCAGACAATTTTTTGGTCCGCAGCCCCAAGGTATGATCGGTTCCAGCAACCATCGCCAGCGTCTGTTTTACATGGTGCAGGAATACCTAGGGGCAAGATCAGACTTGGACACCTTTCCCACCGAAAATCCTCTGGGTTACTGGGTCTTGAGGATGGATCACTGGCCAGAGCTTGCACAGTATGCAATTGAGCTACTGGCCTGTCCTGCATCCAGCGTTCTTTCGGAACCTACATTCAGTGCTGCTGGAGGCGTGGTAACCGATCACAGGGTGCGTCTGTCCACTGACTCGGTCGATCGGCTGACCTTCATAAAAATGAATCAGTCTTGGATCACCACCAGCTACCAAGCACCTGATGCTGATGTAACTGAATAATTTTTTTCAGATCCCTTCAAAGACTGCCTATGCTGATGCTGAGTGATTATCCCTGAGTAATTATCCTCTTCCTCCTCAATCATCACGCTGATAGCTTGTAAGAACATTTTTGGTTCTGGGCGCCACCACCAGTGCCTAAGGCACAATTTTTCAGCCCCTGTATAACAGGGGCGTGTAATTACAATTTTTGATGTAATACTTTGCAGCACGGCTCGTTCCTGCATTCCAACTAGAGTGTCTGTGAGGGGTTGCAGTGTTGTGGCACCAGCACCAGTGCCTAAGGCCCAATTTTTCTGCCCCTGTCTAACAGGGGCGTGAAATTACAATTTTTGATGCAATACTTTGCAGCAGGGCTCGTTCCTGCATTCCAACTAGAGTGTCTGTGAGGGGTTGCAGTGTTGTGGCACCAGCACCAGTGCCTAAGGCCCAATTTTTCTGCCCCTGTCTAACAGGGGCGTGTAATTACAATTTTTGATGCAATACTTTGCAGCAGTGCTCGTTCCTGCGTTCCAACTAGAGTGTCTGTGAGGGGTTGCAGTGTTGTGGCACCAGCACCAGTGCCTAAGGCCCAATTTTTCTGCCCCTGTCTAACAGGGGCGTGTAATTACAATTTTTGATGCAATACTTTGCAGCAGGGCTCGTTCCTGCGTTCCAACTAGAGTGTCTGTGAGGGGTTGCAGTGTTGTGGCACCAGCACCAGTGCCTAAGGCCCAATTTTTCAGCTCCTGTTCAACAGGGGCATGTAATTACAATTCTTGATCTAATATTTCACAGCAGGGCCCTGTGAGGGCTTACAGTGTTTTGGCCACAGCAACACCTAAGGCCCAAATTTCTGCTGAGTATATAGGGCAGGACCCTACTTTCAAACATCTAACTTACAAACGACTCCTACTTGCAAACGGAAGGAGACAACAGGAAGTGAGATGAAATCTACCCATAGGAAGGGAAATTCTCTCATGTAAGAGTTAATATGGGAAAACAATTTCTCCTTTCCACTGATGCTTTCCAATCCTTGTTCCACAAAAAAACCCAAATTTTCAAAAAACATTTTTCATTGGGACAAAAAAGTGAGGTGAAATCTTCTGAAGAGGAGGAAAGACGCAAAACAAATGTCACAGGGGTGATAACCCTTCCCTATGTTTTCCAAAAAGCTTAGAAAAGATTTTTTGGCTGGAGCTAAACACATTAAAAATGTTCAAAATTACAAACAGATTCTACTTAACAACAAACCTACAGTCCCTGTCTTGTTTGCACCGCCTGTATACTGCTGTTCAGAGTATATAGGGACCTTTCCTTATTTTAATTTGGGTGCGGGGTTCCCCTTAATATCCATACAAGACCCAAAGGGCCTGGTAATGGACTGGGGGGTACCCATGCCGTTTGTCTCACTGATTTTCATCCATATTGCCAGGACCCGACATGACATTAAACCCGCAAGCAGTTTTAAATGAGATTTTTTCCTTTAAAAATGACATTTGGTGCAGGGACTGTTCTAAACATGGGAAACACGCGTCACTTTACAGGCATACTATAGACACCCCCCAGGTACGATATTTAAAGGAATATTTCACTTTTTTTTTTTTACTTTAAGCATCATTAAAATCACTGCTCCCGAAAAAACGGCCGTTTTTAAAAGTTTTTTTTGCATTGATACATGTCCCCTGGGGTAGGACCCGGGTCCCCAAACCCTTTTTAGGACAATACCATGCAAATTAGCCTTTAAAATGAGCACTTTTGATTTCGAACGTTCGAGTCCCATAGACGTCAATGGGGTTCTAACGTTCGTGCGAACTTGCGGTCCGTTCGCGGGTTCTGGTGCGAACCGAACCGGGGGGTGTTCGGCTCATCCCTAGTACTGATGGCCTCTCATTTCTTGAGTTCCTGAAATGTCAGGAAAGTACAAATACCCCCCCAAATGACCAATTTTTGAAAAGTAGACAGTCAAAGGTATTTAGGCATGGTGAGTTTTTTGAAGTTGTAATTTTTTCACACAATTCTTGGGAAAATTAAGATTTTTTTTTTTAAACAATTGTCATAATAACAAGTTATTTCTCACACACAAATAATTGTCATAATAACAAGTTATTTCTCACACACAGCATATGCATACTTCCAATTACACCACAAAATACATTCTTTTACTCCTCCTGATTATGGCGATACCACATGTGTGTGACTTTTACACAGCCTGGCCACACAGAGGTCCAACATGCAGGGAGCACCATCAGGGGTTCTAGGAGCATAAATTACACCTCTAATTTCCTAACGACCTATTACATTTTTGAAGGCCCAGGATAATGGAATTACCTACAAAATGACCCAATTTTGGAAAGCAAACACCCCAACGTATATTCTATGAAGCATTATGAGTCTTTTGAATGGTTCATTTTTTTCCACAAGTCTTCACAAAACGTGGAGAGAAAATTAAAACCAATTTTCTTTTTACACAAAGTTGTCAATTTATAAGATATTTCTAACTCATAGCATGTATATAGCAAAAATTACACCCTAAAATACATTCTGCTACTCATCTTGAGTATGGCGATACCACATGTGTGAGACTTTTACACAGCCAGTCCACATACAGGGGCCCAGCATTGAAGTAGTACCTTCAGGCGTGCGAGGAGCATATACTACACATTTCATTCCTACCATCACACTTTTGAAGGTTCTTGAGCACCAGGACAGTGGAATTACCCACAAAATGACCCCATTTTGGAAAGCAAAACACCCCAACACATATTCTATGAGTCATGGGCTGCAGTTAGGCACTCGGGTACTCTGGTGGGCTGGAGACAGCTACTTGGGTAACCTGATGAGCTGCAGATAGGTACTCGGGTACTCTGATGGGCTGGTGACAGGTACTCGGGTACTCTGATGGGCTGGTGACAGGTACCTGGGTACTCTGATGGGCTGGTGACATGTAGTTGGGTACCCTGATGGGCTACAGATAGGCACTTGGGTACTCTGATGGGCTGGTGACTGGTACTCGGGTACTCTGATGGGCTGGAGACAGGTACTTGGGTAACCTGATGGGCTGCAGATAGGTACTCAGTTACTCTGATGGGCTGGTGACAGGTAATCGGGTACTCTGATGGGCTACAGATACGTACTCGAAGAAGGAACCCTCAAAAAAGAGGGAACACTTGTACCCCCCGGTACAGCGGGACTTTGAAGGCGAACAGTCAAAAGTTTATAAAAACATATTGTTTATTAGAAAAAAGTTTTTGCTTAAAAAAAGCATATTTTATAAAAACATGATAGCAATGTATACAAAATATTCGTGCAGAACAAAATTTGCATATAGTAAATTTTGTACAATTTCAAAACCGAATACAAATTTCTCCATAGGCCTAAAATGTTTCAGGACAATGCCCCTTCTTTTTTTTAGAAGGAAAAATGGGTATATTTAATATATTCAATATTTGACTGTATAGAAAAGTGTGTAAATATATGCAAAAATAGTTTTCTTGGGAGTTTAGATAAACCTTTGCTGCCAATTGTCCACCATAAGATGATGGACCCCGTCCATGCTCAGAAAAGCCCACACAAACCAACACAGCACAGCCACAAAAGTGGATGTGGATCATATATGGCTAGGGCGTTGTTCATGTTAGACAGGCATAGGTTTGCACAGACAGGTACTCGGTACTCAGATGGGCTGTGACGGGTACTCAGATGGGCTGTGACAGGTACTCAGGTACTCAGATGGACTGTGACAGGTCCTCAGGTACTCAGATGGACTGTGACAGGTCCTCAGGTACTCAGATGGTCTGTGATGGGTACTCAGATGGGCTGTGACGGGTACTTAGATGGGCTGTGACGGGTACTCAGATGGGCTGTGACGGGTACTCAGATGGGCTGTGACGGGTACTCAGATGGGCTGTGACGGGTACTCAGATGGGCTGTGACGGGTACTCAGATGGGCTGTGACTGGTACTCAGATGGACTGTGACAGGTACTCAGGTACTCAGATGGTCTGTGACAGGTACTCAGATGAACTGTGACAGATACTCAGATGGACTGTGACAGGTACTCAGATAGGCTGTGACAGGTACTCAGATGAACTGTGACAGGTATTTAGATGAACTGTGACAGGTACTCAGGTACTCAGATGGGCTGTGACAGGTACTCAGGTACTCAGATGAACTGTGACAGGTACTCAGGTACTCAGATGAACTGTGACAGGAACTCTGACGGGAACCGTGACAGGTGACAGGTACTCATATGAACTGTGACAGGTACTCAGGTACTCGGGTACTCAGATGGACTGTGACAGGTACTCGGGTACTCAGATGAACTGTGACAGGTACTCAGGTAGTCGGGTACTCAGATGGACTGACAGGTACTCAGGTACTCGTCAAAAGCCTGGTCTCTGTCAAAAGAATGGGGGGGACATACAGTGTTGGCATTGCTGATCGTGGGGACATACCCGGGCACAATGCCCACTTCAGGAGGAGCCCATGTAATGTGGAGTTGGCAGGAGATCCTCATTTTATGTCCAATGAGTATGTGCCACCCATCTCGATCTAGCAACAGGTCAGTTCGAATGCGAGGTTTGGGTGAACCATCTTCCTGCCAAGGCTCTACTGGACTCAGGCAGCATGGTAACGCTGGTACACGCCTTGGTGGTCAGGAGGCCCTGTAGGTAAAACTCTCCAGGAAATTTGTATCCATGAAGACACAAGAGATAACCCCTGGTTCCACTGACTATTGCCTATGGTTGTACCTTGGAGACACAAGAGTGGTGAAAAGTTTGATACACAATATTATAGTAGGGCGGGACTGTCCGCTGTTTCTTGAATTATGGAACCAGGTGCAGAGTGGACTTCCTGGACAGCCAAGAGGACTGGGGACATGGGGCCTTGAAGGGCCAAATTCTGAGGGGTCCAGTTCAGAACCCCCCACAACATTTTCATGTTTCAGATCTCAAGACTGAGTTGACCTCTGGGGGGGGTGTCTCTCCATTACTATGTCACGTTGGGGGAGGATGAAGAGGAACTTTCCCCATTGCAGATCCCGGTTGTGGAGGATGAAGGGGAAACTTCCTCTAGACTAGTGCACCCAGTCCTGGACGCAGGGGTGTGTTTGACACTGTCCAATTACAAGATCCTACTTTGGTCAATGCTTGAGAGCAGGTTTCAGTTATTAATGTAGTCCCACAAATGCCTGGTGCAGATCAAAGGTTTCCTCATTTTGCATTGAATGGGGACTTGCTTTATCGAGTAGCTAAAAGCTGAGGGGGAACTGTAGAGTAATTGCTGGTTCATCAGCCGTATTGGTGGATGCTTCTCGATTTAGCCCTCAACAACGCACTGGGGGGACACCTGGGGGCTGAAAAACCAGAGGCCAGGATAACCGACCGGTTTTACTGGCCAGGGGTAAAAGCTGAGGTAAAAAAGGTACTGTGCATGCTGCCCCACTTACCAGTTAACTGCCCCATTGTGACACTACAGAAACCCCGTTACCCTTGCCCAAAGTTGAGGTGCCATTAAAGTTGTAGGGTTTAGACACGGACACCTCCTTACAGGCGCTAATGGAAATGATTATCCGGTTCGGTGACTTCTCGGGCTTCTCTATAAACTAGTCAAAATCAATTCTTATGCATTTAGACCCACTCACTGCGCCTTTGCCCACGGGCGCCAGACAGATAGCCATTACCAACTCTTTTCAATATTTGGGTGTGATAGTGTCCGCGGACCCCTCTAGTTTTCTCCGGCTAAATTTGGGCCCATTGCTAGATAGAGAACGGGAAGAATGCATTCGTTGGTGTAAACTCCCCCTCTCAGTAGTAGGAAGAGTGAATCTGATCAAAATGGTATGGGCCCCACGACTTTTGTACATCTTTCACAATTCCCCTATGTGGATTTCTAATAAGTGGTTCAAGAGAGTGGACACACAGATGCGCGATTTCTGGAAACGTGGGAGGGCTCGGAATAGTTTGTATATATTACAGCATTGGAAAGACAGACAAAGGGGGTCTGGCAGTTCCCCACCCTAAAAATGTACTTCTTGGCTTCCCAAATGCAGCAATTCGCTGGCTGGGGCCGGGATAGTAACGACGACCCCATAGTACATTTAGTGACCCAGACCAACCAGGAACTAAAGGCCAGTTCTCATATGGAAATGGATTTGCAGAGTGTGCCCCCCTCCTCCCCAAAGGCTGTCCTCCTTAAAAAGGTTTGGAAGGCTTTTTGGGAGGCCTTTTCTGTTGAGGGCCCTTTGGGGGTTTACTCCCTTGTGGAATAACCCTGGATAACCGGAATTAAATAAACTCCAGGGATTTTCTACATGGTGACAAAAAGGATTTGGTTCTTCCCACAGATATACATGGGTAATATACTAAAATCTTTTGCACAGCTTAGTGCTGAATTTTCACTGCCCTCAAAATGTTTTTACCAATACCTCCAACTTAGGCATGCCCTGCAGACACAAAAAAAAACACACTTTGACAGTGACTACCTCTCCTATGCTGCTGGAGATCCTTCAGGCGGATGCAAGGAAGGGTTTAATATCTAAAATATATGCGACTATTGTGCTCTATCCAAGATCCAGCTTCTTTGAAGAGTAGAGCAAAATGGGTGGCTGACATTGGGGACATTGATAGGTTCCAGTGGGATACAGCCTTGGAATCGATCCCAGTCGTCTCTATCTCGGTGTCTCATAGCCTGTCACAGCTACAGTGGTGGTGCGTCCATAAGGGCATACGGGCGCCACCCCCTCTCCTGTCACCCCTCTATGACCAATAGATGGATTTGTGCTTTGCATGAATCTATCTATGGCCGCCGCTGCCACCCACTATTCAGGCGCCCGGCCCCTTTTCGGGTGCAGGGCGCTTGAATTACAGCGGCGGGGGCGTGGTTTTGAAGCACCTGATTAGAGCCATAGGCTCTAATAGGCGTCAAAAAAGGTGACCTGCGAGCGCCATGCTGGGCGCTTGCAGGTCACTCAGCTGTGTGTTAGAAAAGCGAATGAATATTCACTTTCCTAACACTAAACCGCCTCTCCGACAATCAGGTCCTTGGATCTGTTACCCATCACCTGATTGGCTGAAACAACAGGCACTGTGATTGGACGCCAGGCGTCCAATCATAGCAGAGGACGGGAAGAGAATAAGGGAGAAGACATCGAGGAGCTGTCCCACCGAAACAGGTAAGTGCATATAGCGGGCCAGTGGGGGACACACTGGCAGCATTTGATATGGCACAGTGGCTGCATTTGATGGGGCACAGTGACTGCATTTGATGGGGCACAGTGGCGGCAATTGATGGGGCACAGTGGGAGCAATTGATGGGGCACAGTGGAAGCAATTGATGGGGCACAGTGGAAGCAATTGATGGGGCACAGTGGAAGCAATTGATGGGGCACAGTGGGAGCAATTGATGGGCACAGTGGCTGAGTTTGATGGCACAGTGGCGGCCATTGATGGGCACAGTGGCGGCAATTGATGGGCACAGTGGGAGCAATTGATGGGCACAGTGGTGGCAATTGATGGGCACAGTGGTGGCATTTGATGGCACAGTGGCTGCATTTGATGGCACAGTCTCGGCAATTGATGGGCACATTGGCTGCAATTGATGGTACAGTGAGGCTGCAATTGTTGTTTTTTTTTCAGAATGTTTGTTTGTTTGCGCCCCCCTAAAAAATTTTGAGCACCAGCCGCCACTGCACAGCTATTTATATTACATAGGGCTTATCGGACGCCCAAGAGACTGTATAACTGGGGGATAAGAGAATCAGGAGATTCAGGAGTCAGGAGAAGAGAGGGAAGAGAACAAATTTTACTATCTGTTTTTTGTGTGTGTATTTAAAAGGTGCTCAGACTAATCAAATTCGAATGCTAAGAGTGTTTCCTACTATTCTTTTAGATATAGTACCGAGTACTAGTTCACAAGTTGTTTGGGCAATGTTGACTGTTTTATATGAGTGGTGACCTGCTGATGTTTGATGTATATTCTGTCCCACACCAGCGCCAAACATTCTTTTTCTTTGGCTGCATACCTCACCTCCTGGGGTAATAGCTCAATGTAGGCAACAGGGTGCTCACTGTCGTTGGCTCTCACTTGGCTTAGCACTGCTCCCAACCCAAAAGGTAGAAGCATCTGTATGTACACCAAAATGTTTGTTTGGGTCAGGAGCAGCCAAAACTGAGGCAGAAACCAAAGCATTTTTTTAGGCACTGGAAAGCATTTTCACATTCTGGGGACCTCAGGACCTGGTGGGGAAGATTCTTTCTGGTCAAGTCAGTCAGGAGTTTAGCTATTGTGCTATAGTCGGGAACAAACCTCCTATAGTATCCTGCAGTGCCTAGGAATGCCAAGACCTGGGCTTTCGTCTGGGGGTTGGGCCAGTTGGCAACGGTCTCTACTTTAGCTGGTTTAGGACGCTGTTGCCCATGGCTTACCCAATGCCTGAGGTACTGAACCTCAGATATCCCTTTGCTACATTTCTCTGGCTTTAATTTTAGTTCCGCAGCCCTGATGCGGTCTAACACAGTACCCAGGTGGAGTAGATGTTCCTCCAAGGTATCACTGTAGATTGCAATGTCATCCAGGTATGCACAGGCATAATCCTGAAGACCATCGAGGAGTTGATCGACCAACCTCTGGAACGTCACCATAGCATTTTTCATTCCAAATGGCATGACCTTAGACTGGTACAAGCCAAAGGGGGTGATGAATGCTGACGTCGGAACAGATTCCGGGTCTAGAGGAATCTGCCAGTACCCTTTGCATAGGTCAATGGTAGTTAGGATATTATCTTGGGCGATGCGGTCTAACAGTTCATCAACCCGGGGCATGGGGTAGGCATCAGTCGTTTAGTCGGTGGTAATCTACGCAGAAGCGGGTAGTACCATCCTGCTTTGGCATTAACACTACTGGGGATGCCCAGGGACTGTTGGAGGGCTCGATGACTCCCAAATCGAGCATGTCCTTTATCTCCTGCCTCATATCCTCTCTTACTGCCTCATGTAGCCGGTAAGCCACCTACGGATAGGTGGCTGTCCCAGGTTTCCAATCAGTTGCCATAGTAGTGTATCCAGGCTTGTTGGAAAACATGTCCTGATGCTGCCTAAGGACCAGTCTGGCCTGGTCCTGCTGCTCTGGCCCTAGCTGCCCGTCTAAACTCTCTGTCTGTACACCTGCTCTGTCCCTTTCTCTCACCGGTTGCTCTGGCAACGGAAGGTTCTCAGAATCTTCCCTGGCTGGAGCACATATGGCAGCTATCTCCTCGGGCCTCTCTTGGTACGCTTTGAGTATGTTCACCTGGAAGATCCGCTGGACTCTTTCATCTGAACACTTAAATACCAGGTAGGTAGTGCCACATATTTGCTGCACTACCTTGTAGGGTCCCTGCCAAGAGGAGTGTCATTTGTCTGATTTGGTAAGCTTGAGGGCAAGAACTTTCTGCCCTACAGCCAAGGTGCGATTCCGGGCAGTATGATCATACCACCACTTCTGCCGCCCCTGTGCGGTCTGAAGGTTCTCCCATAGGGCGTCCGTGAGTTCCTTCAGCTGGTCCATGACCGCTAGTATGTACCCTACCACAGAGGTCTCTTCAGCCCCTACACCTCCTTCCCAATGGGCCCAAAGTAGATCTAGAGCCCCCTCACCCGTCTCTCATACAATAACTCAAATGGGGAGAACCCACGTTGATTCCTGCGGCACTTCCCTGTAAGCGAACAGGAGGTGCGGCAGAAATTTCTCCCAGTCCCAGTGGAAAGTTGCGAACGTCCACAGTAATTGCTTCAGCATTCCATTGAATCGCTCACATAGTCCATTAGTCTGAGGGTGGTAGGGAGAGCTGTGTGTAGGCTTAATTCCACATCGCTTCCACAACTGCCGGGTTAGGTCCGCAGTAAACTGAGTCCCTTGGTCTGAGATAATCTCCTGAGGGAAACCCACGCCTACAAAGATTCGAAGCAGGGCCTCCACTACTGTCTCTGCATGGATGTTTTCAGAGGAACTGCCTCCAGGTAACGAGTAGCATAATCTACCACCATCAAGATATATCTCTTCCCAGAGGTACTGGGTCGGGGTAACAGTCCTACCAGGTCTACAGCTGGCTAAAGGGCTAAGCTGGCTAAAGGGGGTACAAAGGAGCTTTAGATCGGTCGCCCTTTTTTCCCCACACGCTGACAAGTATCACAGGTATGACAATACTGTCGAATATCCCCAGTCATCTCTGGCCATAAAAATGGCTGAGTCAAACGGTGAACGGTTTTGGTCACTCCAAAGTGACCAGCTAGGGGAATGTCATGTCCGTTGCTAAGCAGGTCGAGTCCTTGGGTGGGTCGCCCATTCACCCATACGCCCTGTCGGTGATGCCTGCGGTTGTCATAGGCAGCAGCTTGTATCGGGTTCACCTCATGGAGTAGCCCAAATTCCTCTTCACCCCAGCCAGTTGAGGTAGATGGTGAGGCAGTTTCCAGGTAATGAGCGGCCACTCAGGCTGGGCCAGGGGCAGCATGATTTTAATGAAGTGGCGTTGACATTTCGAGGACAGTTAGCTCGTTGGTGTCCCATTTGATTACACACATAACAGCAAGGCCCAGACTTCTTAATGGGTATAGCCAGTTGGGCCATTGCAGGGAGGGTGACTGACTGCCGGGTGGGTGGCTGGATATGGGCAGGTCGTGGTCTGGAGAAGCTGCGAGGCTCTGGTTGGTGGGATCTCCGGGTATCCATATACTGGTCGGCCTGCTTTGTCTATCGTGAAGGGCTAGAAGGGTTAGAAGGGTTTTGGACCCACTGGCAAACTTCACTAGGGGATTGGTTGTAAAACTGTTCAAGGAGGATCCGTTGGGCAGCATCCGCTAAGGTAGTCGCCGGACAGCCGGAGAACTATGTATCTACTGATCAGGACATCTGATGAGCCCATTCTGTATAGGGCTGGCCCTCTTTCCATTGTAGGCTATTAAATTTGGACCTATGAGCTTCGGGGGGTGATTGCGTATTTTGCCAGCAGCTGCTCCTTGACTCGCTTGTAGTCTTTTTTGTCTTCCCCACGTATGGCTTCAAAAGCATCCAGTGCTTGACCAGACAGCTTGCTGATGAGGATGGTGACGCAGTCAGCTTTGCCAATTTCCTGGAGGTCACACTGGGTCTCAAAGACATGAAGGTACCGGTCGATTTCCTCCACCCCATCCTGGAAGGGTTGGAAAGCTGCATAGGAAAGATTCTTGCGGCTACCCCGTTCTGCAGCTGCAGTACCCACCGATCTTCTGAACCTCAAGCATTTTCAGACATGTCAAGTCTGCAATTATCTGGGTGATCACCTCTTGGGGGGAGTGGTGCTGTATAGCGACCTCCGCCACTGGATTTCTCGCTGGAGCTCGGTCATCCTGGACCCCTCCATAGCTGGCCCTCTGCTTCGGTTGCTGGCCTGGTCAACTCAGCAATTAGGGTGGCCTTTGGCTTGTTGCTGGCGTTCTGTCCCCTTGAGTCCAGCAGATCCTTGGAGTGTGCTTTGCTTAAGGCTGGATCCATCCGACAAGGTTCCGTTGGTGGTTTGGATGTTCCAGGTACAAGAAAGCATCCCACCGCTGCCAACCAAATGTGACAGAGTCCGGATACCCTGTTGGGTATTTCCGCCAAAAGCTGCTTCCCAAGTTCTGGAACAAGAGACCAATGGATCTGGCTAAAGTATCCCGATAACCAGCCAACACCAGTCTATTGCCCCGTACACACGATCGGACATTGATCGGACATTCCCACAACAAAATCCATGGATGTTGGCTCAAACTTGTTTTGCATACACATGGTCGCACAAAGTTGCAGGAATTTCTGATCGCCAAGAACGCGCTCACGTACACCAAGTACGATGAGACTATAAAAGAGCAGTTCAGAACCAAGCGCGGCACCCTTTGGGCTCCTTTTGCTAATCTCGTGTTAGTAAAAGTTTGGTGAGAGACGATTCGTGCTTTTTCAGACTCGTGGCTTTCAGATAGTTTTCTGCTGTTCAGTTTGTGCTTGTGGGTTTGTATCTGGTCTTCAGTGCGTGCAGCGAGTACAATTGACTTGTCATTGTGTTCGTGTTCGTTCATGATTTTCAGGTCGCTCTCCACAGGCCTTGCTGTTCTTCAGTGCATTCTGTTACTTCGTTCTGAGCAGCCGACCGTTTTCTAGCCATGTTGCGTATACATACTCCTCGTAGAGTTCGTGCTATGCGGGGGCTTGGTGTTGGGGTCCTTACCTTGACACAAGTCCTGTCCATGGGTGGGGAGGAGTTCATGGACCAAGAATTGGTTGCTCCAGCATGACCAATTCTGTCACATGCCTTTGCTCCGTGAGATCCGTGAGAATAATCCTGATGATTTCAGGAACTTTCTCCCGTATTTCACCGTTTGTTGGTTTTGCTGACCGCTTATATCAGCAGGCAGGACACCTGCATGAGGCAAGCCATCACTCCGGAGCAGAGGCTAGTGGCCACCCTGCGGTACTTGGCGACGGGGAGAAGCCTGCAGGATCTCAAGTTCTCGACAGGCATCTCCCCCCAGGCTCTGGGGATCATTATCCCAGAGACCTGTTCTGCCATCATTCAGGTCCTGCAGAAGGACTATATTAAGGTAGGATTTTTATCCTTTAACATCACATTTTATTGTATTTAATGTTTGATAATGTAATGTATTTCTTTACTCATTCCCTAATTACCATGATTGTAATATGCTGTGAATATCCCCTTTGTCCTCATGCATGCTGGATTTGTATGTGATTTTTTTTTGTCCTTCGTGCATATTTGCCTTCACTTACCTCCCCAGCATGCTCTCCTGGCCCTATATTCACCTCATGTAGTCACTTAACAATGTATTTTGTCAGCTCCATAGTAGTGCTTTACCCCAAACACCCCCTAAAATGTGTAAAATTGTGATGTGTGCTTGAAATCATGGCAGAGTGCCAGAGGCTTGTTTGTTGGTGTCCCAAAATCTTTTGGAACCCTCCCTCCGCCCAACTGCTAACTCAGCTTATACCAATCATCTATCTGCTGGCTTTGCCAAACCCATACACACTACACCTACCTCTTTTGTGGTCAGATTTATGGATGAATTCCCCAAAGCATGTAGTGCAAGGTCCTGCCTGAATACTTTCAAATGGTACTGTTTAAAGTTTTTGTATACTATTATTATCTTGATAAGTAATAGCAGAATGTAAAAATGTGCTAAAATGTGTACAGTGTGTATTTATATCTTTGTATTATGACACTTCTTACCTGTCCAGTGGGACACATATTATATAGGCATTCATCTTTCAATGAAGTGGAGAGGGTTACCTGTCCAAAACATCTCCCCCCCCATAAAATTTTACAAATGGCCCATGAGAGGGGGGGGGGGGGAATCTGATAGGTGGACCTTATACCTTTGTCTTTAAATACTCCCTAAAATAAATGTTATACTGATGTTGGCCAAGAATGTTTGTGTCTAATCTGCTTTCCATGTTTATGTGCAAAATGATTTTTTTTTCTTGTTTGACTCCACAGTTTCCTTCCAACCCACAGGAATGGCAGACTGTGGCCTCCCACTTTGCCCAGCGGTGGTACTTTCCTAACTGCGGAGGGGCAATTGATGAGAAACACGTCCACATCGTCCCACCACCCAACTTGGGGTCATACTATTACAACTATAAGGGGTTCAATAGTATTGTGATGTTGGCGGTGGTGTCGGCTACTTATGAGTTCCTGTATGTGGACATAGGAAAGAATGGCCGTATGTCAGATGGTGGAGTCATCGCCCAGACGGAGTTCTACAGGCGTCTCCAGAATGGCAGCTTGGACTTGCCACCTCCAGAAGACAATGTGGAAGGACTCCCATTCTTCTTCGTTGCGGATGAAGCGTTTGCACTGGGGGACCATCTTATGCGGCCATTCCCTATGAGGACCCTCACCCAGGACCAGAGGGTTTTTAATTAGCGGCTGGCCAGAGCCAGAAGAGTGGTGGAGAACATGTTTGAAATCATGGCCAGCCGGTTCCGCCTATTTCTTACACCCATACACATGGCGGAGTATAAATTGAATCACATCATCCTGGCTTGCTGTGTTCTCCACAACTTTTTAAGGAGAAATTCTGCCAACTATGCTTGCTCAGTTGGGCCTGAGGCCGGAATTCATGTAAATGAACCAACCCTGATAGCGCTTGAAGCTGGCCGTCCTGGCTTGCCCCCCCCCCCCGAGTGCCCGCGAGGTCCGTCTAAGATACATGGAATACTTTGCGGGTAGGGGGGCCATCAATATGCCAGACAATGTCTGAGACATTTTTTAAATAAAAAAATAATAATAATTAAATTATAAATAAATAAATAAATAAATAAATAAATAAAAAAAATAATTTTAACTACTAAAATATTTGCTGACATTTACTGCTTGTGTTTATTTTAGCTGACCCTGACTGAAATGTGGGTAGTCCTGAAAATGGCGTGTGTAACATTAGAAAGCACTGTTGGGTGTTATTTATTAAAGGCAAAGACACTTTGCACTACAAGTGCACTTGAGCCTGCACTGAAACTGCACTTGTAGTGCAAAGTGGATTTGCCCTTAGGAAATAACCCCCATTGTAACAGAAAACACCAATTTTACCACAAAAAAAGTTTTGGAGCATTGAAACTTATTGTTTCAATTGATTATTGATTATTGATTATTGATTGATTGATTATTTCCACACATTCTTGATTATCAATATTTTTAATACCAGCACAATCACATGTGCATTTATAAAAGGTTTTTTAAAACAAACCAACATGTATCAACATGTATCAACATGTTGTATATCAATTTTTGGGGTCACATTAATAAAAGTAGAAATGTCCATTTAAGGTAAAACAGTCACGTTCAAAAGCAACAAGAAATACACAAATCTGGAACTTACAAAGTTCAACTTTTGTAGAAATTGAAGGCAATAGCAGACATGAGTATTTATAAACTGTGTTTGATATTGCGTTCAGATGGGGTTAAGTCACCCCTGGAAAAGCCAAATTTTGAAGATGCATACAAATTGCCGAATGTCAACATGTGCTTGCTGCCATCACGGGGGATCAAGGGACGTGTTTTGGGGGTGCAACCTCTTCTCTCAGCTACTTTATTATTGATGAAGGGGTTGCACCCCCAAAACGCCTACATTGATCTCCCGTGATGGCAGATAGCACATGTTGGCACACTGTGTGCATCTTCAAAATTTGGCTTTTCTTGAATATGTCAAAAAAATGTGAAAACTTTTTTGATTAAAAAAAACACAAAAAAGTAAGGGATTTGGAGGTGTTTTAAACTCTCCCTAAAACATCAATGATGTTCTTCATTTTGTTTTGAACATCATTGATGTTTTTCTGGATGTTTTCCAAGTCCCTATCACACCCCATGATCTCCCCGATCAGGATCTGTGCACTTTCACTGGTGAAATGACCTGGATCCACAACAAAAATCCAGTGCAGACTCTTGACTACTTTCGCCATTATCTTGGCCTTTCTGACATTGGGGTTGGGGTAAGGTCCATACCTCCCATCATAGTCGGCCCTTTTCAGGATGTCAACCATCTCCAACATCTCCCCAAAGGACATATTTGATGCCTTAAATCGTCTCCTCCGGGATCGGGACGTTTCTGGCTCCCGGCTTTCCTCCTCCTCCTCCTCCTCCTCCTCCTCCTCGTTGGTGTAATTATCAGACACCTGTTGCGTCTCCGCCATGTGCTCTTCCCCACTGTGCCGAACGAGAAGGGGCAGGGAATAGACTAGAAAGAACGTCAGGGGCGGGCGGAGTTTCACGCATGCGCAGTGTATATAAAGCGTAACACGCGTGCGTAGTACGTACGATCTGTGAGCGGAGGAAGGAGTATCGGAGGCGCCGATCGTGATAACGAAGGTAAGATTTAAAATTGGGCCTTTATTGCTTCTAGATTGAGGCCTGTATTTGGACAAGTTTAGAAGACTTATAGGGCGTACACACGGTCGGACTTTGTTCGGACATTCCGACAACAGAATCCTAGGATTTTTTCCGACGGATGTTGGCTCAAACTTGTTTTGTCTACACACGGTCGCACAAAGTTGTCGGAAAATCTGATCGTTCTAAACGCGGTGACGTAAAACACGTACGTCGGGACTATAAACAGGGCAGGGGCCAATAGCTTTCATCTCTTTATTTATTCTGAGCATGCGTGGCACTTTGTCCGTCGGATTTGTGTACACACGATCGGAATTTCCGACAACGGATTTTGTTGTGGGAAAATTTTATCTCCTGCTCTCCAACTTTGTGTGTCGGAAAATCCGATGGAAAATGTCCGATGGAGCCCACACACGATCGGAATTTCCGACAACACGCTCCAATCGGACATTTTCCATCGGAAAATCCGACCGTGTGTACGAGACATTAGGGTTTGTCTGGTGTTGTGTCTTGCAGTGAAAATGGATCTAGTCAATGATCATGACTTTATGCCAATCTTCATAGATATGTTCAGGGAGCTGTCTTGTCTGTGGCAGGTAAACCACCCTGATTATAAGAACCAAACAAAGAGGCAGGCAGCGCTGGATAATTTGCTGCAATTTGTGAAGCCGGTGATCCCCACGGCAGACATCACCTATTTGAAGGCCCTAATTGGTGGCATGAGGAGCACTTATCTAAGGGAACGCAAGAAGGTCCAGGATTCCCTGAGATCAGGAGCTGCAGATGACATGTATGTCCCCAGGCTGTGGTACTATGACAGGCTGCATTTTCTGGCAGGTCAGACTGAACCCAGGCCAGCACTCTCCACTCTTCCTTCCACGCTTCCTTCCCCCCCAGCTGAGGCTTCTGACGTCCAACCTGGGCCTTCCAGGAAGCAACATGTGGATGAGCCCAGCTTGAGCCAGGTATGGCATTCTTCTAAATATTTCTGGTTGTCCAATCAATGATGTTAAATATTTGTTAGTTTGGAGTACTAATTTATGATTGTGATTGATGAAGCAAAAACTAAAACCATGTCCCTTTTTAATACACAGGGAAGTCTCAGCCAGGAGGTGGCCGGGCCAAGTAGGCTGCCCGATACCCAGGTCCCTCCCCTCCGCCTTCAAAGACAAAGTGGCAGGAAGAGGAGTAACCTGGAGGAGGCTGCAATAGGCCTATTTTGGAAGGCTACTGAGGCCCTCAGAACACCCCACAGTGTGGAAGAGGATTTTGCTGAACTGCATGCAAAATCATGCAAATGAAGGAGGGCCAACGCCTCTTATGCGAGTTTGTAATTTTGGAAGCTCTAAATAAGTGATTGAGGGGCCAACTCTCATGTGAAAGCCACATTTGTGAGCTCACCCATGGTCCTCCTCCTCCAGGTCCTCCTCCTCCAGGTCCTACTCTTCCTCCTGCCACACCTCCAAACACCAGAGCCACAGCGTGGAAGGAAGCGTGTAAGGAAGACCAGAGAGTAATGACCTGGGTTCAGTCTGGTCTGGCAAAAGATGCAGCCTCTTGTATGACCACAGCCTGGGGACATACATGTCATCTGCTGCTGTTCCTGATCTCTTGGACTTCTGGACCAGACTGCATTACCTTAGATATGGACTCCTCAGGCCACCAATTTTGCAGTAAAATAATTGATGTCTGCCCTGGGGGCCAAAGGCTTCGCCAATTTCTGCTGTTTATCCAGCATTGCCTCCCTATTTGTTTGATTCTGAGCCCTTAATAAAGAATTTTTTGTTTCAATTATACTTGCCTATGTGTGTTTTCCTTCAAAAAGGACAGTTTGTTTGTGAGGAGGCAGGTACATTTCAAAAATACAATGTGAAATTAACAAGAGACACCAAACAATCTCCTTGAGATTAAATAATACAAGATAATAATTGTGTTGTGGTAACTTGACACACAAAACACACCCAAAGCTATTCTGGAGTAAAAAAAAAAACACCACACAAGATCAGACTTGAAAAAAATACAAACAACAAAAATTCTTCTAGCATTATAAAGAAGAAGAGAGTGTGCTGCATTAAACAATTTAAAACATTGCAGCCTGACGAAAGTGCTATATCCATTCCGAACGCTAATTTTACCAGACCGAGCAGTTCCGTCTCGGAATTTATTCTGAGCATGCGTGGCACTTTGTGCGTCGGAATTGGCCACACATGGTCAGAATTGACGCGATCGGATTTTGTTGTCGGAAAATTTTATAGTCTGCTCTCAAACTTTGTGTGTCGGAAAATCAGATGGAAAAAGTCCAAAGGAGCCCACACACGGTCGGAATTTCCGACAACACGCTCCGATCGCACATTTTCCATAGGAAAGTCCGACCGTGTGTACGGGGCATTAGAGTACACCAGAAAAATTAACTGCTTTATTTTTAGAAACACACTGAATTTATACAGCAAACCATCAGATAAGGGCTACTCCCATTATCTCAGACAAAGGTCACCTTAGACAGTAGAGCTAATCCTATTATCATAACAAAGACCACCTTAGACTGTCTGGCTCCCCTATAGGACTAACTTATGTATAAAAAGCCGAAAGCAATTAGTGACCATCCCTGTCTGCATAACTTAAGAACACATTAAAATGCAGAGTTCTCCAGGCAATGGTTCTCCTGCAGCCCAAAGTCTGTGACAAGCTGCACTGGTAAGGCAGCACTGATATTCTGCACTGATGGGCACTGATAGGTTGCAATGGTGTCCACTGATGAGGCTGCACTGATGGCCATTGATGGGGCTGCACTGATGGCCACTGACAAGGCAGCGATGATGGCCACTGATGAGGCTGCACTAATAAGACAGCACTGATATGCTGCACTGATGGGACCTGATAGACTGCACTAATGGGAACTGATATTCTTTATGTTAAAAGGCTAATTTTAAAGGCTAATTTGCATGGTATTGTCCTAAAAAGGGTTTGGGGACCCGGGTCCTGCCCTATGAGTTAACTGTAAATGCTGTAGCTGCCTGCCTGTGGTATTAATAGGATCAGACGAACACCACTAATTTTCTTCCGGTAGCTTTAGGTGCACACCGTGCAGAGGACACAGTGCACTAACTGTAAATACTGTAGCTGCCTGCCTGTGGTATTAATAGGATCAGAAGAACACCACTAATTTTCTTCAGGTAGCTTTAGGTGCACACTGTGCAGAGGACACAGTGCACTAACTGTAAATATTGTATCTGCCTGCCTGTGGTAATAATAGGAGCAGAACAACAGCAATTGTCTCCAGGTAGCTTTAGGTGCACACTGTGCAGAGGACGCACTACACTAACTGTAAATACTGTAGCTGCCTGCCTGTGGTATTAATAGGATCAGAAGAACACCACTAATTTTCTTTAGGTAGCTTTAGGTGCACACTGTGCAGAGGACACAGTGCACTAACCAGTGGCGGCTGGTGCTCAATTTTTTTGGGGGGGCGCAAAGCCCTAACCAACCCCAGCCACACCCCGCCCCCCGGTCACTCGCCCGCAATAGATAGATAAATAGACAAATAAATGGACACATAGATAGACACTGGGTGGGATGGATGGATGGATAGATAGACACTGGGTGGGTGGGAGAGATAGACAGGGGGGAGGGGGAGAGAGAGAGATACACTGGGGGGTGGGAGAGAGAGAGATACACTGGGGGGTGGGAGAGAGAGAGATACACTGGGGGGTGGGAGAGAGAGAGATACACTGGGGGGTGGGAGAGAGAGAGATACACTGGGGGATGGGAGAGAGAGAGATACACTGGGGGGTGGGAGAGAGAGAGATACACTGGTGGGTGGGAGAGAGAGAGATACACTGGTGGGTGGGAGAGAGAGAGATACACTGGTGGGTGGGAGAGAGAGAGATACACTGGTGGGTGGGAGAGAGAGAGATACACTGGGGGGTGGGAGAGAGAGAGATACACTGGGGGGTGGGAGAGAGAGAGATACACTGGGGGGTGGGAGAGAGAGAGATACACTGGGGGGTGGGAGAGAGAGAGATACACTGGGGGGTGGGAGAGAGAGAGATACACTGGGGGGTGGGAGAGAGAGAGATACACTGGGGGGTGGGAGAGAGAGAGATACACTGGGGGGTGGGAGAGAGAGAGATACACTGGGGGGTGGGAGAGAGAGAGATACACTGGGGGGTGGGAGAGAGAGAGATACACTGGGGGGTGGGAGAGAGAGAGATACACTGGGGGGTGGGAGAGAGAGAGATACACTGGGGGGTGGGAGAGAGAGAGATACACTGGGGGGTGGGAGAGAGAGAGATACACTGGTGGGTGGGAGAGAGAGAGATACACTGGTGGGTGGGAGAGAGAGATATACACTGGGAGGTGGGAGAGAGAGATATACACTGGGAGGTGGGAGAGAGAGAGATATACACTGGGAGGTGGGAGAGAGAGAGAGATACACTGGTGGGTGGGAGAGAGAGAGATACACTGGTGAGTGGGAGAGAGAGAGAGATACACTGGGGGTGGGAGAGAGAGATATACACTGGGGGTGGGAGAGAGAGATATACACTGGGGGTGGAAGAGAGAGAGATACACTGGTGGGTGGGAGAGAGAGATATACACTGGTTGGTGGGAGAGAGATATACACTTGGGGGGTGGGGAGAGAGATATACACTGGGGGGGGGGGGTGGGGGAGAGAGATATACACTGGGGGGGGTGGGGGAGAGAGATATACACTGGGGGGGGGGTGGGGGAGAGAGATATACACTGGGGTGGTGGGGGAGAGAGATATACACTGGGGTGGGTGGGAGAGAGAGATATACACTGGTGGGTGGGAGAGAGAGATATACACTGGGGGGTGGGGGGGGGTGGGAGAGAGAGATATACACTGGGGGGGTGGGAGAGAGAGATATACACTGGGGGGTGGGAGAGAGAGATATACACTGGTGGGTGGGAGGGAGAGATACACTGGGGGGTGGGAGAGAGAGATATACACTGGGGGTGGGAGAGAGAGATATACACTGGGGGTGGGAGAGAGAGATATACACTGGGGGTGGGAGAGAGAGATATACACTGGGAGGTGGGAGAGAGAGAGAGATACACTGGGAGGGTGGGGGAGAGAGATATACACTGGGGGGGGGGAGAGAGAGAGATACACTGGGGGTGGGAGAGAGAGAGATATACACTGGGTGGGATGGACACACACACATAGATCAGTGATGAGGACTTACATATTAATGAGGCTCTGTCTTGCAGGCTGCAGTCCATGGCTAGTGACACTGTCCTGACACCTCCTCTGCCTCCTTCCTTCCATAGGCTGGCTGGGAAGGATGTCTTATCTCGTTCTTATCTCCATGCATTTAGTCACACAAGGCTGGTCTCCTAATTTCTACAGGATGGATGGATGGGGATGATTCACAACATGGGCTGTGTGTTTAACAAGAGCCTCCACTGACACTGCCAAACCGAGACACAGCAACACCAGTGGAGATAATAGAAGCACTGACGATCGGCACTTGTGAAACACACAGCCCATGTGAAGCTTCCCCATCCATCCATCCATCCATCCTGTAGAAATAAGGAGACCAGCCTTGTGTGATCGTCAGTGCTTCTATTATCTCCACTGGTGTTGCTGTGTCTTGGTTTAGCAGTGGAAACATTCGGCTTTGCCTCTTTGAAGTTGAAGGCAGTGGAGGAGTCCGCTCCTCCGCTCGGGCGCACTGCTCTGACACAGGGAAAACCGGAAGTGACAGACTACTAACTAGTCTGTCACTCAAAGCACAGAGCCATAGTAATACACTATGGGCGCTGGGCGGATGCCGATCGGCGTTTTGCTTTGCGCCACAAGGCGGGTTAAAACCCCGCAAATGAAGCGCCTCGTCTGCAATCTTGTGATTGCATAGACGTGGCGCTTTCCATAGTGCACTGTGCCCGGCGCCCAAAACACAGTGCACTTAAGGACTTTTTTCAATTTTTTTTTTTTTTTTAAAGGGCCATTTAAAAATTTTTTTTTTTTCAAATTTTTTTTTTTCACATTTTTTTTTTCACCCCCTTTTTTCTGTCCATAGGGGGCGCCCGGGCGCCCCCTATGGACAGGCCGCCACTGGCACTAACTGTAAATACTGTAGCTGCCTGCCTGTGGTATTAATAGGAGCAGAACAACAGCAATTGTCTCCAGGTAGCTTTAGGTGCACACTGTGCAGAGGATGCACTACACTAACTGTAAATCCTGTAGCTGCCTGCCTGTGGTATTAATAGGATAAGAAGAACACCACTAATTTTCTTGAGGTAGCTTTAGGTGCACACTGTGCAGAGGACACAGTGCACTAACTGTAATTACTGTAGCTGCCTGCCTGTGGTATGAATAGGAGAACAACAGCAATTGTCTCCAGGTAGCTTTAGGTGCACACTGTGCAGAGCACGCACTACACTAACTGTAAATACTGTAGCTACCTGCCTGTGGTATTAATAGGATCAGAAGAACACCACTAATTTTCTTCAGGTAGCTTTAGGTGCACACTGTGCAGAGGACACAGTGCACTAACTGTAAATACTGTAGCTGCCTGCCTGTGGTATTATTAGGAGCAGAACAACAGCAATTATCTCCAGGTAGCTTTAGGTGCACACTGTGCAGAGCATGCACTACAGTAACTGTAAATACTGTAGCTGCCTGCCTGTGGTATTAATAGGAGCAGAACAACAGCAATTATCTCCAGGTAGCTTTAGGTGCACACTGTGCAGAGCATGCACTACAGTAACTGTAAATACTGTAGCTGCCTGCCTGTGGTATTAATAGGAGCAGAACAACAGCAATTGTCTCCAGGTAGCTTTAGGTGCACACTGTGCAGAGCATGCACTACACTAACTGTAAATACTGTAGCTGCCTGCCTGTGGTATTAATAGGATAAGAAGAACACCACACATTTTCTTCAGGTAGCTTTAGGTGCACACTGTGCAGAGGACACAGTGCACTAACTGTAAATACTGTAGCTGTCTGCCTGTGGTATTAATAGGATCAGAATAACACCACTAATTTTCTTCAGGTAGCTTTATGTGCACACTGTGCAGAGGACACAGTGCACTAACTGTAAATACTGTAGCTGCCTGCCTGTGGTAATAATAGGAGCAGAACAACAGCAATTGTCTCCAGGTAGCTTTAGGTGCACACTGTGCAGAGGACACAGTGCACTAACTGTAAATACTGTAGCTGTCTGCCTGTGGTAATAATAGGATCAGAATAACACCACTAATTTTCTTCAGGTAGCTTTATGTGCACACTGTGCAGAGGACACAGTGCACTAACTGCAAATACTGTAGCTGCCTGCCTGTGGTATTAATAGGAGCAGAACAACAGCAATTGTCTCCAGGTAGCTTTAGGTGCACACTGTGCAGAGGACACAGTGCACTAACTGTAAATACTGTAGCTGTCTGCCTGTGGTATTAATAGGAGCAGAACAACAGCAATTGTCTCCAAGTAGCTTTAGGTGCACACTGTGCAGAGGATGCACTACACTAACTGTAAATACTGTAGCTGCCTGCCTGTGGTATTAATAGGATCTGAAGAACACCACTAATTTTCTTCAGGTAGCTTTAGGTGCACAGTGTTCAGGGGACGCACTAAACTAAATTGTAAATACTGCAGCTGCCTGCGGTACTGTACTAATAGGATCTGAAGAACACCACTAATTTTCTTCAGGTAGCTTTAGGTGCACACTGTGCAGAGGACACAGTGCACTAACTGTAAATACTGTAGCTGCCTGCCTGTGGTATTAATAGGCGAACAACAGCAATTGTCTCCAGGTAGCTTTAGGTGCACACTGTGCAGAGCATGCACTACAGTAACTGTAAATACTGTAGCTGCCTGCCTGTGGTATTAATAGGATCAGAAGAACACCACTAATTTTCTTCAGGTAGCTTTAGGTGCACACTGTGCAGAGGACACAGTGCACTAACTGTAAATACTGTAGCTGCCTGCCTGTGGTATTAATAGGAGCAGAACAACAGCAATTGTCTCCAGGTAGCTTTAAGTGCACACTGTGCAGAGGGCGCACTACACTAACTGTAAAAACTGTAGCTGCCTGCCTGTGGTATTAATAGGATCAGAAGAACACCACTAATTTTCTTCAGGTAGCGTTAGGTGCACACTGTGCAGAGGACACAGTGCATCAACTATAAATACTGTAGCTGCCTGCCTGTGGTATTATTAGGAGCAGAACAACAGCAATTATCTCTAGGTAGCTTTAGGTGCACACTGTGCAGAGGACGCACTACACTAACTGTAAATACTGTAGCTGCCTGCCTGTGGTATTAATAGGATCAGAAGAACACCACTAATTTTCTTCAGGTAGCTTTAGGTGTACACCGTGCACTAAGTGTAAATACTGTAGCTGCCTGCCTGTGGTATTAATAGGAGCAGAACAACAGCAATTGTCTCCAGGTAGCTTTAGGTGCACACTGTGCAGAGGACGCACTACACTAACTGTAAATGCTGTAGCTGCCTGCCTGTGGTATTAATAGGATAAGAAGAACACCACACAATTTCTTCAGGTTGCTTTAGGTGCACACTGTGCAGAGGACACAGTGCACTAACTGTAAAATACTGTAGCTGTCTGCCTGTGGTATTAATAGGATCAGAATAACACCACTAATTTTCTTCAGGTAGCTTTATGTGCACACTGTGCAGAGGACACAGTGCACTAACTGTAAATACTCTAGCTGCCTGCCTGTGGCATTAATGGGAGCAGAACAACAGCAATTGTCTCCAGGTAGCTTTAGGTGCACACTGTGCAGAGGACACAGTGCACTAACTGTAAGTACTGTAGCTGCCTGCCTGTGGTATTAATAGGAGCAGAACAACAGCAATTGTCTCCAAGTAGCTTTAGGTGCACACTGTGCAGAGGATGCACTACACTAACTGTAAATACTGTAGCTGTCTGCCTGTGGTATTAATAGGATCTGAAGAACACCACTAATTTTCTTCAGGTAGCTTTAGGTGCACAGTGTTCAGGGGACGCACTAAACTAAATTGTAAATACTGCAGCTGCCTACGGTACTGTACTAATAGGATCTGAAGAACACCACTAATTTTCTTCAGGTAGCTTTAGGTGCACACTGTGCAGAGGACGCACTACACTAACTTGTAAATACTACAGCTGCCTGTGGTACTGTACCAATAGGCTCAGAAGAACACCACTATTTTTCTGCCTGGTAATGGTGCCGTGCTGCACGCCGTGAGGATCCCACGGTCTCTCCATTGCCTCTGAGATGGAAGACAAGCTGATGAGGTAGCGTCAGCAGCTCTCCCTTGTCCACCCCCCCTATAGAGTTTGCTGTCTTGGTTCTCTTTTCGTCTCCCTTGTTGCTTCCCCGGATAACTACATAGCACAAACTGGATGACTTTACCTGGCTGAGAAGGCTGAGAAGGGTGAGCCTGAAAGCAAGAGGGATGGAGGTCTCGGATCCCGTCAGCGGTGGATGTGGGTGGCGGTTGCCGGTCTGAGGCGCTGTTAGCGGCCGCCGGCTTCGGAGTCGCGCCGGGTGGTGTGGTGGTGTTGGAGACGAGAAGCACTCGGCGGTCGGAGGAGGAGCTGGTGGGATGGAACGAGAGAACAGCGGGTATCCCCGAGACTCGAAAGACGCCGACTAAATCCGAGCAGACCCGGAAACACCCGATTAAAACACAGAAGAAGCAGCAGGATCACAAAAAGCAAGTGCCGGTAGACGGATTATCTCCAAGTATCTCCAAGTGCCTCCTAACCTCTCAGAACCTTCTGGACTGCTAACAGATAAGTATTACTCTTGATTCCTTTCTGATTGTGACTAAAATGTGTCCATAATAAGGGAGAGATAAACTTAAGTGAGAGGTAAGGTGAGGAGTGAGAGCAGAGGACAAAAGGAAAAAGAAATGTGTAAAGAATAAATAAATGTATAAGTCAAGAATGTTTGCTTAAAAGAGACTCTAGGAAGAAGAAGTGAGAAGGTAGAAGGGAGAGGTGGAGGAGAAAACTGAAAAAGAAAGAGACTATAAGATAGTAGGAGTTCGTTATTTATTTGGTCTAGCATCCAGGCAATATTAAAGGGGAAGAGTCCTTGGTGGAGAAAGGAAGGAAGAAGGAGGAAATGAGAGGGGGACAATGGAAGACATCTAATAGGACATAAGTGGCTATAAAAAGGACTGTGGTATACACATCTAGTTGTTACCTCATGATATACTATTGAATTTCATTGTTTGACACTACATGTGGAAAGAGTGATTTTGCCATTGAAAGCTGTGGTTTACCTTGAAAAGTTGGGATTTTTTTTTTTTTAAAGAGCTGGTTTGCTCAGTGGAGTGTTCTTAGAGTGAAGACCGAAGTGCAGGGACGGTTGGCTAAAATAAGCCGACTGGACGAACTGGCCTTACCCCTGAAAAAGTACCCTAAAGGATTTACTAAAAAGTGGTTATTTGGGGTTCTCTTGGTTAACTGCTGGGATGAAGGGAAAAACAACAAGAAGTGCGGGAGCAGTCGCCAAATCACCCAGGGCTAGCTTAGGCCCAAGCCCTGGCCCCATGAACACATACGTATTGCAAGGAAACGGAGAAGGAGAAAGGCAATCGGGTACAAAGGGCCGACAGATAGATACAAGAGAGAAGGATAATAAGGAGAAAAAGGGCCAGAAACTAGCCATCTCTCAGAACCTAGAATGGAACTAGAAATGGAGGGAGAAGAAAGAGGAAGGGAGGAAGGCCAGCACTCTCTTCAGTTACCAACAAAATATGACATGGAAAAAATGTTCGCAGCCCTAGAAAACTCCCTGAAAGCAGAGATGACAACATTACACAAGGACATGGGACATATTCTATCAAGAGTGGAAGAAGTGGAGACCAAAGTAGATTCGCATCTAAAAATGATAAAAGAGTTGAAAAGGGGAAATAAAGATATTAAAAAGGGAACAACAGGAACAATCCTATAAAATAGAAGACCAAGAAAATAGAGAAAGAAGGAAAAACCTGAGAATTCGTGGTCTCCTGGAAGCAGAACAAGCAGAAAATCTAATAGGAAAAATGAATAACCTCTTCAACCATATTTTGGGAAAGGAAGAATACAATATAATAAAAATAGAAAGAGCACACCGACTAAGAAGACCCCAAAGGCTCCCAACAGAAACACCAAGAGATATAATAGTCCGTTTTGAAAGATGGGAAGAAAAGAATCAGATTTGGATAAATCTGAAGAGAAAATCACTAATTGAATACGCAGAAGCTAGACTACAAATATTTCAAGACCTGTCCCAAGAAACGTTAAGAAGAAGACGGATGCTAAGACCTCTATTGAGCATTCTTCAGGAGCAGGAAATTCAAAATAATTGGGGCTTTTCAGCATGCTTAATAGCGAAGAAAAATGGAAGAAGTGCTAGACTAAGATTTATAGAAGAGAATCCGGACTTTTGCAATAAATTAGAAATCCCACTTCCAGTAATTGATAGGAATGTAAATAGACGAGATCAAACAGCACTACGCGACGACCCTCAATGGCAATTAAGCTCTAGGAATAGAACACAGGAAGTAGAGCCCTGAAGGAAATAAGCATTCGAACAGTAGAGTGAAAATTCTATAAAGACAAAAGGTAAAGCCTTTAAATTGTGGGGTGGGGACTATGGGGGGGGGGGCTGTGGAGAAGGGTGAATGAAAAGAAAAATAGAAAAAGAGGATAACAAATAAATAAAACAAGTTAGAGGCAGGAGGGGGAGATAGGGACTCATGGTGTGGACAGGGGGTCACCCTATCTGAGTACAGGAGAAGGGGGCTCAGGGCGTCCAACAGATTTCCACCTCAGACCTAGTAGAGCAGAGGGGGCAAAGTTGTGCCCCATAAAACAAAAATGCTCTCAGCTCTAGAGACCATGGGGTCAAAGCACCCTCGCCAGGGAGGCCGGGAGGGGGAGGGGAGGGGGTGGGAGAGATCTGGTTTACATAGGTTGTTACTTTTACTCAAATACCCCAAAACAAGGCTGGGGAGACCCCGCACGTCGGCCCGGGGGTCCCCCCTCCCGGTCCCTTAAATGGACCGGGGGGGAGGGATACCGGGGGGACGGGTGGGGGTGGAAGAGACAGGGGGGAAGAGAAAGGAAAAAAATGGAAAGCACAAATAGCATAAAAATTTTGTCTTATAACGTCCGAGGGTTAAACTCCCCGGGGAAGAGAAATATTATTCTACGAGAATTAGATAAAAGTAAAGCAGAAATAATTTTCCTGCAGGAGACACACATTACTCAAAACTCAAATACCAAAATCTACTCTAGAAGTATACCAATATGGTACCATGGAGATTCACCAATAAGAAGGGCTAAAGGAGTAGCCATTGGAATAGGGAAAAATCTACGTTTTCTAATAGAACAAAGAAAAGTGGACCCTGAGGGACGTTTCTTCTTTATCATAGGTACCATACTTTGAGTAAAATATACACTTGCCAATGTTTACTGTCCCAATGCAAACCCTAAAAAATACCTGATAGATATATTAAAAGTATTAATGGAATTTAAACAAGGCAAATTAGTATTGGCTGGAGACTTCAATTTTAGCATGGACCATAAAATGGATAGTACCTCCACAGCAATTGACAGAGAAGTGAGACAACTAAAGAAACTAAAAAGAAAAACGACATGAACATCAATTAATTGATCTTTGGCGAATTCAGCATCCAAGCAGAAAGGATTACACTTTCTATTCAACTGTACATGGAAGTTATTCCAGGTTGGACTACATCATAGTTGAACATAGAAATTTGGAAGAAATAGAAGAAACAAAAATAGGAATAATAACAGCCTCGGACCACAGCCCAGTAATGTTGAGAATCAAAATGCAAGGAGAAGTCTCTGAGAAAGGGCCATGGAGAATCAACGAAGATATAATTGAAGACAGTGAGATGAAAAAAATAATAGAAGAGATTAAAAGATACTTTAAGGAAAATGATACTCCAGGGCTATCGAAAGCAACAATTTGGGAGGCGCATAAAGCTGTCATCAGGGGTAAATTAATAGCAATTGGGGCGGGAAAAAAACAAGAAAGAAGAAAAAATATGCAGAAAATCATAAAGGAAATATATGAACTGGAGCGAAAACATAAAAAGCAATCAAACAACGAAACATACCGGTTATTAACCCAAAAAAGAGAACTAAAGGAGTGGATGGAACAAGAAGAAAGGAGGCAGTATATTAGAGTTTTACAAGGAAAATTCAATTGGGGCAATAAACCAGGAAAATATCTTGCAAATATGGTAAAAAAAAAGAAGTCTTTAAATTTTATTGAGAAGATCAAAAACGAGAAAGGAGAAGTGGTAAACAAGACTACAGATATTGTGGTGGCATTTCAAAAATATTTTAGCTCTCTATATGCAATAAAAAGACAGGAAATACAGATAGAGGAAGATACAAAAATAAAGAAGATACAAGACTATTTAAAAAAAGCAAATCTACCAAAAATAAAACTTGAGCAATTAAAAGAGCTGGAAAAAAATATAACGCAAAAAGAGATAAAACTGGCATTAAAAGAAACTCCTGCAGGAAAAAGTCTAGGACCAGACGGGTTCACGGTTAAATATTACAAAAAATTTCAAGAACAATTGATCCCTAAGCTACAAGAATATCTGAATACCATAGGCGAAGAAGAAGAAATAAGACAAGAATCGCTATTAGCCCATATCACAATATTGCCAAAGGAAGGGAAGGACAAAACTAACTGTTCAAGTTACAGACCTATTGCACTGCTGAACGCAGACACAAAATTATATGCTAAAATTTTAGCTACTAGAATAAAAAAACTAATCCCACTCTGGAATAACCCGGACCAGACTGGATTCGTTCCGGGGAGAGAAGGACGGGACAACAGTCTAAAAACAATACTGATGTAGAGTGTGCAAAACGAGCCCCCAGTTCTATTCCTGTCATTGGATGCAGAAAAAGCATTTGACAGGGTAGACTGGGGATTCATGATGGATACGCTGCGCCATCTGGGACTAGGGACAAAAATGATGCAGTGGATAACAAATCTATATAATGGTCTGACAGCAATGGTAAAGGTGAATGGTAGACTCTCTCCTTTAATCGAGATGCAGAATGGAACACGGCAAGGTTGCCCGCTCTCCCCATTACTATACGTACTGGCACTGGAACCATTGTTAGCGACACTCCGTAACAACCAAGATGTGAAAGGGGCGAGAATTGGAGAAAAAGAACATAAGATTGTGGCATATGCGGATGACATCTTGATGTATATAACCAACCCAAGAGTGACACTGCCAAACATATCGAAATAAATAAAAAAATATGGAGGAGAACTGTCAAACTTCAAAATTAACCCAATAAAAACAGAAATATTTAATATAGGATTAGAGAAAAAAGAAGTCCAGTCCCTACAAAAAGAATTTCCATTTACCTGGGTAAAATAATTAAAATATCTTGGAATCAAAGTAACCTCAAGGGTTGAAAAATTCTATCAGGCAATTTATATCCCATTGATCAATGAGGTTAAAGAAGAAATAAAAAAACTAAGTACACAACCACTTTCATGGATTGGAAGAGTAAATATGTTTAAAATGATGGTCCTCCCAAAAATAATTTACCAAATCCAGATGTTGCCAGTAATGATTCCACAGAGTTTTTTCAAAACAATTAAAACAATTTTGTTAAAATATATCTGGTTCAATAAAAAACCAAGAATTAAATACACACAGATCACAAGGAAAAGGGAGCACGGAGGATTCGCCACCCCAGATATAAGCAGGTATTACAAAGCAATTGTTTTGACACGTATGTTTGAGTGGACAAACAAAAATAGTGAAAAAAAGTGGGTAGAAATGGAAAACACAATAAGCAAAACCACACTGCACAAAAACATATGGATACCACGAAAGTTCAGAATAATGGACACGGAAACTCATGAAATAACAAAAAATGTTTTTAAAATTTGGGATATAGTACACTTGAAGAATGAATGGAGACACAATTCACCGCTATTAGCACTCACAGGAACGAATTTCTTCACCCCTGGGAAGAAAAAAATATTTGCAGGTCAAGGAATAAGAAACCCACAATTGAAAGATATCACCATAAACGGTAGGATTAGAACACGATTGGAACTAGAAGAAACCAACGGGTGGAAGATGAGTGAATGGAATTATTGTCAATTAAGACATTTAGTAAGCACAATACCACATCCACTTAGAGACGAAGAGAAATTAAATTCACTGGAAAAGCTCGGTTTTAATAAAACACCATTGAAAAATGGAATATCAAGAATATATGGAATATTAGCAGATCTGGATGGACAAGAAAGACCTGAGTTCATAAAACAATGGGAAAGAGAAATGAATCTAAAACTCGAAGACCAAAGAGTGGAAAAAATGATGGAAATGGGACACAACAATGCCTGGGATATGAAGACCATTGAAATGAATTACAAACTAGTAGCAAGATGGTACTTGACACCAGTAAGAACACATAAATATCAGCAAGAAAAAACACCTCTGTGCTGGAGAAAATGTGGTCAAAAAGCAACGATGACACATCTATGGTGGGGATGCCCAATAATAGTGGACTACTGGAATGAAGTACTAAAAAACATAGGGGAAATAACCGGTGAAAGAATAGAACAAAACATATGGACCTGTCTGTTCCATGACTATAAAAAAACAAGGAAACAATATATGAGATCAATGGTTCCGAGTCTTCTGAATGCCGCTAAGGGTCTGATCCCAAGATATTGGCTAAAAAGTGGAAAACCAGATATTACAGAATGGTTTGAGAAAATAGATTATTATTATAAAATGGACCTGCTGAGAAGCAGGGAAAGAGGAGATAATAAGCGTAATAGTCTCTGGGAGGGATGGAAAAAATATAAAACCTTGGATATATATCTAGACAAAATGAAGGAAGCAATAGGTACAGAGTTAAAATGACATATAACATAAGAAGGAGTAAACCAGACATAAAAGAGGGGAGGGGGGAAGGGGGGGATAAGAGGGACCGAGAAGGAATAAAAGGCATAGTGGTAGTTACATATTTTGGAGTTTTTTTTTCTGTTTTTTGTACTTAAACAAAGATATATAATGGGAAAACTAATAAAGATAAGACAGAAATAATCCACAATGATGTGAAAAATGAGAGGAGATAAATTTTGACATACAAAGTTGATATAAGAGAACACCACTAATTTTCTTCAGGTAGCTTTAAGTGCACACTGTGCAGAGGACGCACTAAACTAACTTGTAAATACTGCAGCTGCCTGCGGTACTGTACTAATAGGATCAGAAGAACACCACTCATTTTCTTCAGGTAGCTTTAAGTGCACACTGTGCAGAGGATGCACTACACTAACTTGTAAATACTACAGCTGCCTGTGATACTGTACTAATAGGATCAGAAAAACACCACTCATTTTCTTCAGGTAGCTTTAGGTGCACACCGTGCAGAGGGCGCACTACACTAACTTTTAATACTGCAGCTGCCTGCGGTACTGTACTAATAGGATCAGAAGAGCACTAATTTTCTTCAGGTAGATTTAGGTGCACACTGTGCAGAGGACGCACTACAGTAACTGTAAATACTGTAGCTAATAGGACTAATAGGATCAGAAGAACACCAGCAATTTTCTTCAGGTAGCTGTAAATACTGTAAAAACAACTGCCTGCCTGTCAGTAGTAGGAAGAGAATAACAGCTAAACTGAATACAATATATATATATATATATATATATGTAATAAAAAATGCCGCGCTGGAGCAATAAAATAAATGAAATAAAATAAAATAAAGCAGCAGTAAACAGTGTGACAACACAAATAACAGTAATAAAAAATAAACTGCGCTAAATGTCCTTTAGTTGGTAATGACATAAATAATCAATGATGTAGTCCAAATGTCACTTTGGGTGAGAGAAAAAAAACACTCTAGATCTTCCAAATGCCACCATATGTATGGAAATAATCACAATCCAAAAGATCACGAAAATGAATTGCCCTTACCAGAGCGCCAAATATAGTAAGCGGATGGCTTAAAACCCAGCCGGGGCCTTTGGATAAGGACCGATCAGCTCTATCAGATTTCAGGCGTGATACCCTCAATACAACACCGAAAAAGAAACAAAAAAACTTGCCATAGTATAATATTGTTTTGCAACGAAACATGAGCATGCACCTGACACCAACACCCTTTTGTGCATTTAAAAACAAAGGTGATGTCCCACCACCACAGCTGTTGAGTGTGCTTACCAACTCACAGACTTTACATTTATAGGACTCTATGTGGCATTGGGAAATTGATGGTTGTGTCAGGAAATCCTCTCTGTCCCCTACACAAAGCTCTGTGCTCAAGCAGCCAGAGGGAAGAAGTGAATGAGAACATACATACACATACACACACACACACACACACACACAACACCTAGGATGTGTATATATATATATATATATATGTATATATATATACACACACAATACACTATAAGTGCAGCTAACTGACTTGCCTGACTACTCTATCTAACTTAAATCAAATGACACTGTCTCTCTGTCTATCTCTCTCTTAACGCCAGAACACACTACACAGGGCCGCCGTGCAGGCGGCCTTATATAGTGTGGGGCGTGTACTAAACCCCCTGAGCCATAATTGGCCAAAGCCACCCTGGCTTTGGCCAATTACGGCTCTCTGTACAGTACGTTGCTGTGATTGGCCAAGCATGCGGGTCATAGTGCATGCTTGGCCAATCATCAGCCAGCAATGCACTGCGATGCCGCAGTGAATTATGGGCCGTGACGCGTCACTCAAATTCGCCGCGAACAGCCCATATTGTTCGGAATTCGGCGAACGACTGAACAGGCAATGTTCGAGTCGAACATGCGTTTGATTCGAATACGAAGCTCATTCCTAGTTAGGAGGATCAAAAGGAATATGATGCATCGGCCCAAGGAGCTGTCCTTGTACGCCGACAAAACTAGACTCAACCCTATGGCACAAGTGCGATCTCACTTTCGGATTTATACACGTTGTCCCTTGTAAAAAAGGCCCGGATCAAAGAATGCAAAGCAAGCGGCCTTTGAAAAACAATGACAAAGGCCAAGATCTTGACCCTTGATGGTATTCAAGGCTAGCTTCATTTTTATCCCCAACTGTAGGAAGGCAAGAATTCTACCTATGACATATCTCCAAGGATGCCATCTTTTGGTTTCACACCAGGAAACATAGGCCCTCCAGACCCTATAATAAATGGTCCTAGGCTAGCTTCATTTTTATCCCCAACTGTAGGAAGGCAAGAATTCTACCTATGACATATCTCCAAGGATGCCATCTTTTGGTTTCACACCAGGAAACATAGGCCCTCCAGACCCTATAATAAATGGTCCTAGAGGCCCACTTTCTTGCATTAATCAGGCCAGTTACCACTGAACCTGAAAGCCCCGATTCTTTAACATGTGGGCTTTAATAGACAGACAGTTAAATTTAGCAATTGTAAGGCTGGATGGAATACCGGCCCTTTGCGAAAGCAAGTCTGGACTAGATAGAAGAGTCCACGGTTTCCCTACTGCCAACCTTACGATCTCTGCATACCAGGATCTTCTGGACCATGCCGGGCTAGTAGTATTACTGGCTTCCATTCCACTTTGATCCTGCGTAGAAGCTGCGGAAGCAGCTGAACTGGGGATAACGTATAAATCAGTGAAAAACTGATCCCACGGGGTCACTAACGCATCTGTCCCATATGCGAGTGGATCCCTAGCCCTTGACACAAAGCTGTCCAACTTCTTGTTGAACCTGGAGGCCCAAAATTCTTATCTGGTCAGAAAAAAGTCAGGGTGCCATCAGAAGCTCTAGAATGTCGACAGTCAAGGCTCTCTGAGCTTGACCACTTCCCCTGGGCAGTGGTCTCCTTCAGGACTGGTCTCCATCCCTAGAGGCCAGCCTTCGTAGCCACCACCTCCCAGGTAATCGGCATGAAGGATCTTCCTTTCTGCCATCTTGCTGAGGTTCCAGCGTATCCCTGGGACCAGACCCTATGGATAATGCCTAGGTTAGGATCTACTTGTTTCAGGCTGACAGAATAATGTTTATAGCAGCCTTGAACGAAACTGAGCATAGGGAACCGCTTTGAATGAAGCCATCTTCCCTAGCACCTTAGCAAAGGTAAATGTAAGGAACTCTTCCTTGCCTTGACCCCTTTTTTGGGCTGAGTTCCAAACACTCCAAGCTCCTTACCGACCATAAGAAAGTACCTTTAGACTGGGATCCCAACCCAGGAGTTCCAGATACTTGACTACCTAGGTCCCGCCATGCTACTGACTGATCTATCAGCAGCAGATTGCCTCGGTATGCCATTACTGCTATACCCTGGGCCTTTACCCCAGGCACGGTGGCTAACCCGAAGGGCCAGACCACCAACAGGAAGAGGTGCTGTTTCCCTGCGAAGCATAGACAACCTCTGTAGCCCATGCAAATAAACACATAAGCAAAAGGCCTGTATGTGTATGAGGCAAGTATTAACATCATATGCCTCTATGGAAGCGTGCATTCATGGAAGCA
Source organism: Lithobates septentrionalis (assembly GCA_037952835.1). Classification (NCBI taxonomy): domain Eukaryota; kingdom Metazoa; phylum Chordata; class Amphibia; order Anura; family Ranidae; genus Lithobates; species Lithobates septentrionalis. The sequence goes on from JBBDGP010001379.1 coordinate 2,192,489, forward strand.
TAAATTCATGCAAATATGTTTTAGGCAAGAACAAGAAAAGTGTGCGCTGTATACACGCATACATATAACACGTGTGCTATGGAACAGGCATCTTGCAAGCAAGCATGCGCTTTATGAAAGTGTCATGCAACATTACACAACATGTATCCATGCAGACACGTATTCCTATGTGAACATAAGGAATCCTTGAATTAACATGCCCCGTTATGCAACCATGCCAATCTAGGTGATCATGCAACTTTAGGCAGTCATGCATCCTTATGTGATTCTGCATTTTTTATATGATCAAACACTTTATGCATTATAAACACTACTGTGCAGACAAGTACCTTTGTGTGACCAAGGACTCTTGTGTGATCAAACACCCTTGTGTGATCAAGCATCTTTATGCAATCCAGCATTTTTATGCAATTTTAGGCATTTCTGTGAAAACAAGCACTTTAATGTGCAAACATTGTAAAACACATGTAAATCCATACTAACAGAAAACATGTATCTTTATGTGATCAACAAGAACATGTTCTATTACTTGTTTTACCTACATGATGTACATTCCAAACTCATGTATTTTATGCAAACATGTGGAGTAGTAAAGAGAAGTTATCCTCCGCCAAGGTGCGTTTCCGCAATCATGCAATTTAACTGTTTGTGCGTTAGCAACAATACGCACCAGCAACTGTGCATCCCAGCAGTTGTGCATTTGGCTAGCTTGTAAGCAAGCACCTGCATGAGGATCCTGTGGAGGTTTTAGCCTGATGATCAAGCATCCTTATGCGATCAAGCCTTTCTGCGTGACCATACGACTAGGAGAAAAGAAAACAACGATGCATATCTATACAAACATAAACATGTATCTTTAAGTGATCCTGTCACCTTATGTGATCACGCGTTGTTATGTGATCAAAAAATTAAGCATGTTTTGTGTGGAAATATATATATTTTTTTAACACAAACATGTCCAAACATGCATTTTGTACACACATGACCATGTATCTTTATGCAACCTGTTTGTTTAAGCAGCAACCTTGCGTTTAAGCAGCACCTGTGTGTTTTAGCAGCAACTGTGCGATCCAGCCACTGTGTATTTCAGCATCTGTGCATTTTAACCACTTGCCGACCGCCTCACGCTGATATACGTCAGCAGAATGGCACGGGCAGGCAGAATCACATACCCATACGTGATCTGCCTCCCGCGGGTGGGGGGTCCAATCGGACCCCCCCCCGGTGCCAGAGGCGGCCGGCATTTCTTCGCGGGCGATAAGAGGTGAGGGGGAGGCCATCCATTGTTGGCCACCCCCTCCCGATCGCTCCCGGTGAATGAAAATGCTTCCTTTCCCTCTGTAATGTAAACAGAGGGAAAGGAAGTGATGTCATCCCTCCTCGAGCCGGTCTTTTCGTTCCGGCGCCGAGGAGAGAAGACATCCAAGTAAGTGCACCAACACTACACTTCCAGTAGAACACGCAGGCACACTTTTCACCCCCATCACCCCCCGATCACCCCCCTGTACCCCCTGTCACACTGACACCAATAGCAGTTTTTTTTTTTGCATCGGTGTCAGTTTGTGACAGTTATAAGTGTACCCCCTAACCCTCCCTAATAAAGGTTAACCCCTTGATGTCGCCAGTGTCGCTAAGCGATCGTTTTTCTGATCGCTGTATTAGTGACACAGGTGACACTAGTTAGGGAAGTAAGTATATAGGTTTGCTGTCAGTGTTTTATAGCGACAGGGACCCCCATATACTACCTACTAAAGGTTTTAACCCCCTGATTGCCCCCTAGTTAACCCTTTCACCAGCGATCACCGTATAAATGTTACGGGTGACGCTGGTTAGATAGTTTGTTTTTTGTAGTTTATTATAGTTTATTATAGTTTTAGGGCACCCGCCGTTTATTACCTTATAAAGGTTTAACCCCCTAATTGCCCGGCGGTGATATAAGTTAAGTTTTTAGGATCAGATAAGGTCTGCGTCACCCCAGGCAGCGTCAGGTTAGCGCCAGTACCGCTAAAACCCACGCACGCAGCATACACCTCCCTTAGTGCTATAGTATCTGAACGGATCGATATCTGATGCGATCAGATCTATACTCCCCAGCAGTTTAGGGTTCCCATAAACACAGTGTTAGCGGGATCAGCCCAGATACCTGCTACCCTGTTTCCCCGAAAATAAGACCTAGCGTGATTGTCGGTGATGGCTGCAATATAAGCCCTACCCCCCAAATTATCCCTAGTTAAAGTCATTGTAGGTCTTATTTTCAGGGTAGGGCTTATTTTCGGGGAAACAGGGTAGGGCTTAATTGGGGGGTAGGGCTTATATTGCAGCCATCACTGACACTCACGCTAGGTCTTATTTTCGGGGAAACAGGGTAGCACCTGCGTTTTGCCCCTCGGCCCAGCCCAGCCCACCCAAGTGCAGTATCGATCGATAACTGTCACTTACAAAACACTAAGCACACATAACTGCAGCGTTCGCAGAGTCAGGCCTGATCCCTGCGATCGCTAACAGTTTTTTGGTAGCGTTTTGAATCAGTCGCTGACAGTCAGGGGCTTTTTTGCCTGTGAGTCTCACTAGTGTACCCCTAAATTTATAGCCCAAAATGGCAAATCGAAGGTACACTAGTGAAGAGGCCTACACGTTTCTGAGCGTGACAGATAGTGAAGAGGAAGTCACTCATCTGTCAAGTTCAGGCTCAGAATACGAACCTGTAGAGGACAGCGGCTCCATGACAGATAGCTCTGACAACGGAGTTGTGGTCCCTGCTAGGGTCAGGCGTACCAGACCCCGAACTTCTTCTGTCCTTGAAGTGCAAGAACCGCAGGGCTCTCGTATGGAGCAGACAAGTACTAGTGCCGCTATTCCTTCTGGTGAACTGGCAAGCACCAGTAGCCTAGTACACCCTGGTCGTACATCCAGCACTGCAGTAACACTTGGTGACGTGGCGAGTCCCATAAGTGCAGTTCAAGCTGGCGAGGTGGCAAGCACAAGTAGTGTCCCGCTGCCACCAAGAAGAAGACGAACACAGGCCCGTCGTGCCCATAGTGCCCTTCCTGCTGCATTCGCCAATCCGAATTGGGACCCACCACTTCTGCAGCACCCGTACTTCCCCCATTCACTGGCCAACCTAGAATTCAGGTGGAAACAGTTGATTTTACACCACTGGATTTTTATTCGCTGTTTTTCACCGAAGATCTCTATAGATCTATTGTGGACCAAAGCAATTTGTACGCTGGTCAACACATCGCCACTGATCCCCAGTCCTCCCTTGCCAGAGATTGGAAACCAATTACGGTTTCCGAATTTAAGACCTTTCTGGGCCTTTCCCTCAACATGGGCATAACTAAAAAGAGTGAGTTGCGGTCATATTGGTCCACTGACCCAATTCACCATATGCCCGTGTTCTCTGCCTCCATGACCAGGGCACGATACGAGCAGATTTTGCGGTTCATGCACTTCAACGACAATGAACTCTGTCGTCCTCGTGGAGACCCTGGATACGATCGGCTCTACAAAATTCGGCCCCTCGTGATCAGCCTTTTGCAGACAAGTTGTCTGCGTTGATGAGTCCCTGATTAAATTTTCTGGCCTCTTGTCATTCAAACAGTACCTTCCCAGCAAGCGTGCCAGATACGGGGTCAAGATGTATAAGCTCTGTGACAGGGCCACAGGCTATACATGTAGATTTATGGTTTACGAGGGCAAAGATAGTCACGTAGAGCCGATAAACTGCCCTGACTACATAGGAAGCGCTGGCAAGATAGTGTGGGACTTGGTGTCACCCTTATTCGGAAAGGGGTACCACTTGTACGTGGACAATTATTATACGAGCGTGCCACTTTTTAGTCACTTGTTTGATCAGCAGATTGGAGCATGTGGCACCGTGCGACCTAATCGCCGGGGCTTTCCCCAGCGGCTTGTAGATTCCCGTCTTAGGCTGGGGGAGAGAGCCTGCTTGCAGTGTAATAATTTGCTCGCTATGAAGTGGAGGGACAATAAGAATGTTTTCGTTCTTACCTCCCTTCATGCAGACACGACGACCCAAATTACTACGGCGACTGGTGTTGTGGAGAAACCCCTCTGTGTCCACGAATATAACCTTAATATGGGAGGGGTGGACCTCAACGACCAGTTGTTGGCGCCGTACCTAGTTGCCCGTAAGGCCAGAAGCTGGTACAAAAAAGTGTCTGTTTATTTATTTCAATTGGCTTTGCTGAATGCTCATGTGCTATACAGAGCTTCAGGATGGACTGGATTCTTCCTTAAATTCCAGGAAGAGATCGTCAGAGCCCTTCTGTTTCCAGACGGTGCTCCACCTCACCTTCCCAATCCAAATGCAGTAAGCCGGCTGCATGGGAGGCATTTTCCTTATGTCCTCCAGGGTACCCCTACCCAACGAGCCCCCCAAAAAAGATGTTGTGTCTGCAGCAAGCGCGGATTTAGGCGTGACACCCGGTATTGTTGTCCCTCCTGTCCTGACAATCCTGGTCTATGCATTGGTGAATGTTTTGAACGCTACCATACACTAGTGGAGTATTAGCGTAGGGTACAGCACTGCACAGACTAGGACACACTTTCACAGGGTCTCCCAAGATGCCATCGCATTTTGAGAGACCCAAACCTGGTACCAGTTAAAAAAGTTAAAGCAACTAAAAAAAGTGTTAAAAAAAATACAAAAAAAATACAAAAAAAATACAAAAAAAATATAAAATAAAAAAACCAAAAATAGTTGTTGTTTTATTGTTCTCTCTCTATTCTCTCTCTATTGTTCTGCTCTTTTTTATTGTATTCTATACTGCAATGTTTTATTGTTATGTTTTTATCATGTTTGCTTTATAGGTATGCAATTTTTTTATACTTTGTTTTTTTATTGTTAACCACTTTTTTGTTTTCAGGTACGCCATTCAGCTGCAGAGCGGATTTATTTATCTTGACAGCAACAGCGTTTGCTCCCACGATATATAAAGCCGTGACTCCAGCGCTGTCGGAAGTGATTTCACCACCACAGTTACATACTTCAGCATATATGCCGAAGCGTGGGGGCAGCAGTGGGTGGAGGAGCAATTTGCTCCTGCCTTTTGCGGGAGGATGCCCCCATGCTTCGGCATATATATATTTTAGGTAGGCACAGGCTGCGTTAAATGTTTTATTTTTTACTATGTTTTTTTTGTATTTGCTTTGCAGGTATGGTAAGTATTACTGTTATACTGTAATGTTACTTTGTTTTTTTGTTAACCATCATTTGCTTAGCAGGTACGCATGGATGCCCCCATGCTTCGGCATATATAAATGGTGCATGTATGCCCATCATTAGAAGTGGGTGGATGAAGGGAGGTATTCTAATGGTGGGCATACCCACCGATCAATATCTTTTTTTCGTTCAGCCCACAGGCTGCATGAAAAAAAAGTTTACAATATATGCCCAACAAGGACCAGCAATGTACTGGTATGTTGCTGGACTTTGAGTGGTTATACCAGAATGATGCCTGCAGGTTTAGGTATCATCTTGGTATCATTCTTTTCAGCCAGCGGTCGGCTTTCATGTAAAAGCAATCCTAGCGGCTAATTAGCCTCTAGACTGCTTTTACAAGCAGTGGGAGGGAATGCCCCCCCCCCACCGTCTTCCATGTTTTTCTCTGGCTCTCCTGTCCCAACAGGGAACCTGAGAATGCAGCCGGTGATTCGGCCAGCTGACCATAGAGCTGATCAGAGACCAGAATGGCTCCAAACATCTCTATGGCCTAAGAAACCGGAAGCTACGAGCATTTCATGACTTAGATTTCGCCGGATGTAAACAGCGCCATTGGGAAATTGGGAAAGCATTTTATCACACCAATCTTGGTGTGGTCAGATGCTTTGAGGGCGGAGGAGAGATCTAGGGTCTAATAGACCCCAATTTTTAAAAAAAAAGAGTACCTGTGACTACCTATTGCTATCATAGGGGATATTTACATTCCCAATAACAATAAAAATGATTAAAAAAAATAAAAATGAAAGGAACAGTTTAAAAATAAGATAAAAAATCAAAAAATTAATAAAGAAAAAAAAAAAGCACTCCTGTCCCCCCCTGCTCTCGCGCAAAGGCGAACGCAAGCGTCGGTCTGGCGTCAAATGTAAACAGCAATTGCACCATGCATGTGAGGTATCACCGTGAAGGTCAGATCGAGGGCAGTAATTTTAGCAGTAGACCTCCTCTGTAAATCTAAAGTGGTAACCTGTAAAGGCTTTTAAAGGCTTTTAAAAATGTATTTAGTTTGTCGCCACTGCATGTTTGTGCACAATTTTAAAGCATGTCATGTTTGGTATCCATGTACTCGGCCTAAGATCATCTTTTTTATTTCATCAAACATTTGGGCAATATAGTGTGTTTTAGTGCATTAAAATTTTTTAAAAAAGTGTGTTTTTTCCCCAAAAAATGCGTTTGAAAAATCGCTGCACAAATACTGTGTGAAAAAAAAAATGAAACACCCACCATTTTAATCAGTAGGGCATTTGCTTTAAAAAAATATATAATGTTTGGGGGTTCAAAGTAATTTTATTGCAAAAAAAAATAATTTTTTCATGTAAACAAAAAGTGTCAGAAAGAAGGGCTTTGTCTTCAAGTGGTTAGAAGAGTGGGTGATGTGTGACATAAGCTTCTAAATGTTGTGCATAAAATGCCAGGACAGTTCAAACCCCCCCCAAATGACCCCATTTTGGAAAGTAGACACCCCAAGCTATTTGCTGAGAGGCATGTCGAGTCCATGGAATATTTTATATTGTGACACAAGCTGCAGGAAAAAGACAATTTTTTTTTTTTTTTGCACAAAGTTGTCACTTAATGATATATTGCTCAAACATGCCATGGGAATATGTGAAATTACACCCCAAAATAAATTCTGTTGCTTCTCCTGAGTACGGGGATACCACATGTGTGAGACTTTTTGGGAGCCTAGCCACGTACGGGACCCCGAAAACCAAGCACCGCCTTCAGGCTTTCTAAGGGCGTAAATTTTTGATTTCACTCTTCACTGCCTATCACAGTTTCGGAGGTTATGGAATGCCCAGATGGCAACCCCCCCCCCCAAATGACCCCATTTTGGAAAATAGACACCCAAAGCTATTTGCTGAGAGGTATAGTGAGTATTTTGCAGACCTCACTTTTTGTCACAAACTTTTGAAAATTGAAAAAAGAAAAAAATATATATTTTTCTTGTCTTTCTTCATTTTCAAAAACAAATGAGAGCTGCAAAATACTCACCATGCCTCTCAGCAAATAGCTTGGGGTGTCTACTTTCCAAAATGGGGTCATTTGGGGGGGGGGTTTGTGCCACCTGGGCATTCCATGGCCTCCGAAACTGTGATAGGCAGTGAAGAGTGAAATCAAAAATTTACGCCCTTAGAAATCCTGAAGGCGGTGATTGGATTTCGGGGCCCCGTATGAAGCTAGGCTCCCAAAAAGTGCCACACATGTGGTATCCCCGTACTCAGGAGAAGCAGCAGAATGTATTTTGGGGTGTAATTCCACATATGCCCATGGCATGTTTGAGCAATATATCATTTAGTGACAACTTTGTGCAAAAACAAATGTCACATTTCCGCAACTTGTGTCAAAATATAAAATATTCTATGGACTCAACATGCCTCTCAGCAAATAGCTTGGGGTGTCTACTTTCCAAAATGGGGTCATTTGGGGGGGGGGGGGGTTTGTGCCATCTGGGCATTTTATGGCCTTCAAAACTGTGATAGGTAGGGAGGAGTGAAATCACAACTTTACGCCCTTAGAAATCCTGAAGGCGGTGCTTGGTTTTTGGGGCCCCGTACGCGGCTAGGCTCCCAAAAACTCCCACACATGTGGTATCCCCGTACTCAGGAGAATCAGCAGAATGTATTTTGGGGTGCAATTCCACATATGCCCATGGCCTGTGTGAGCAATATATCATTTAGTGACAACTTTGTGCAAAAAAAAAAAAAATTGTCACTTTCCCGCAACTTGTGTCAAAAAATAAAATATTCCATGGACTCAACATGCCTCTCAGAAAATAGCTTGGGGCTTTGGAAAGTTCCAAAATGGGGTCATTTGGGGGGGTTTTGTGCCATCTTGGCATTTTATGGCCTTCGAAACTGTGATAGGTAGTGAGGAGTGAAATCAAAAATTCACGCCCTTAGAAATCCTGAAGGCGGTGCTTGGTTTTCGGGGCCCTGTACGCGGGTAGGCTCCCAAAAAGTCCTAAACATGTGGTATCCCCGTACTCAGGAGAAGCAGCAGAATGTATTTTGGGGTGTAATTCCACATATGCCCATGGCATGTTTGAGCAATATATCATTTAGTGACAACTATGTGCAAAAAAAAATAAATAAAAAATTTGTCACTTTCCCGCAACTTGTGTCAAAATATAAAATATTCCATGGACTCAACATGCCTCTCAGCAAATAGCTTGGGGTGTCTACTTTCCAAAATGGGGTCATTTGGGGGGGGTTTGTGCCATCTTGGCATTTTATGGCATTCAAAACTGTGATAGGTAGTGAGGAGTGAAATCAAAAATGTATGCCCTTAGAAATCCTGAAGGCGGTGCTTGGTTTTCGGGGCCCCGTACGCGGCTAGGCTCCAAAAAAGTCCGACACATGTGGTATCCCCATACTCAGGAGAAGCAGCTAAATGTATTTTTGGGTGCAATTCCACATATGCCCATGGCCTGTGTGAGCAATATATCATTTAGTGACAACTTTGTGCAAAAAAAAAAACATGGTCACTTTCCCGCAACTTGTGTCAAAAAATAAAATATTCCATGGACTCAACATGCCTCTCGGCAAACAGCTTGGGGTGTCTACTTTCCAAAATGGGGTCATTTGGGGGGGGGGTTGTGCCATCTGGGCATTTTATGGCCTTCAAAACTGTAATAGGTAGTGAGGAGTGAAATGAAAAATTTACGCCCTTAGAAATCCTGAAGGCAGTGATTGGTTTTCAGGGCCCCGTACGCCGCTAGGCTCCCAAAAAGTCCCACATATGTGGTATCCCTGTACTCAGGAGAAGCAGCTGAATGTATTTTGGGGTGCAATTCCACATATGCCCATGGCCTGTGTGAGCAATATATCATTTAGTGACAACTTTTTGTAATTTTTTTTTTTGTCATTATTCAATCACTTTGGACAAAAAAAATAAATATTCAATGGGCTCAACATGCCTCTCAGCAATTTCCTTGGGGTGTCTACTTTCCAAAATTGGGTCATTTGGGGGGGGGGGGTTGTACTGCCCTGCTATTTTAGTACCTCAAGAAATGACATAGGCAGTCAAAAATTAAAAGCTGTGTAAATTCTAGAAAATGTACCCTAGTTTGTAGACTCTATAACTTTTGCACAAACCAATAAATATACGCTTATTGACATTTTTTTTACCAAAGACATGTGGCCGAATACATTTTGGCCTAAATGTATGACTAAAATTGAGTTTATTGGATTTTTTTTATAACAAATAGTAGAAAATATCTTTTTTTTTTCAAAATTTTCAGTCTTTTTCCATTTATAGCGCAAAAAATAAAAACGGCAGAGGTGATCAAATACCATCAAAAGAAAGCTCTATTTGTGGGAAGAAAAGGACGCAAATTTCGTTTGGGTACAGCATTGCATGACTGCGCAATTAGCAGTTAAAGCGACACAGTGCCAAATTGTAAAAAGTGCTCTGGTCAGGAAGGGGGTAAATCCTTCCGGGGCTGAAGTGGTTAAGCAACTGTGCAATTCAGCATCTGTGTATGTTAGCAACTGTGCAATTTCAGCAACTGTACATATCAGCATCTGTGCGTACTAGCAACTGTGCAATTTTAGCAACTGTGCATATCAGCATGTGTGCGTATTAGCAACTGTGTGATTTTAGCAACTAAGCATATCAGCATCTGTGTGTATTTAGCAACTGTGCGATTTAAGCAAGCAAGCACCTGCTCAACTGCAGTTGGTCCTATACTTATACCTGTAGGAAACCAAGCACATATGCACTATGCTCAAACCTTTCAAACTTGTAATATAACAACATGCATTTCAAAACTGCAAGCAAGTATATTATGCTGTTCCTGCCCACAAGCAGAAAATGACACTTTTAAAGTGAACGGCTAATCATCCAGGGGTGTATTTACTACTTACAGCTTGTACATGCCCCATAGATAGGCAGAAAATATGCAGCATGTAATCATGACTTGTCTGTACCTGTTCCTAAGCTGGTACTCACACACCCACGGCCCACTGCTCTGTCTCCAAGGCTGTCCGACCTGTCAGCACATGGTAATGGCTGCTCTTCTTCTTCTTGCCTAAAATAACAATAGGCTAGGAACAAATCTGCGCCCTCTAGTGGCTGGGGAAAAAACAGCAGCCTGCCTGAGGCAGAGTACATGCATGATAGAACAGCACACTGCTCCCAGTGGACACCGGGAAACAGACAGTCAGATCACTCTCTTAATAGAGACACTGCAAACAAATGCAGACTCATCATTCCTCGCTGCAGGGTACTGCTGGAATATCACAGCCACAGCGGGTTGGTATCATGCCAGACCTTCAAGGATGGGGTCCCCTCTGTACGTAGGGTCCACTGCCTTGGGCCTTGTATAGCGCCCTGCCAGAGCAAACCTGTGGCATAGCAATGTGACCAAGGTGCTGGATCTCAGGGCCCAGCTCTCCTAAGAGAAGCAATACAGGCAAAACCTCGTTCTTCGGTATCGAGGCATTGGGTACCATCCACTTTAGCTTTTGTTTTGGCTCTTTGAATGGATCCGATAGCGTAGCTCCCTGACCCTGTTCAGGCCATCTAGGAGCACTCATTAACCGTGACCAACACCTTAGACACTGTTGAAAAAACTGAGGTATTCCCTGTAGGGGAGGTGTTATATAGGGAGGAAACTTCCTTTCTAATTGATTACACCAGTGTCCAGCACCTGAACTGAAGGTGAGATATATAACCCACTTAGTTATTTCTATGAGCCTCTGTGTCCCGTGATGTACGATAAAGAAATTGTGATTTTACTCCTCACTACCTATCACAGTTACGGAGGCCCTGAAATGTCCAGATAGCACAAACCCCCAAAAATTACCCCATTTTGTAAAGTAGACACCCCAAGGTATTTGCTAAGAGGCATGGCGAGTATTTTGCAGATCTCATTTATTTTTGAAAATGAAGAAAGAAAATATTTATTTTTTCTCTTTTTTCAATATTCAAAACTTTGTGACAAAAATTTGAAATCTGCAAAATACTCAACATGCCTCTCAGCAAATAGCTTGGGGTGTCTACTTTCCAAAATGGGGTCATTTGAGGGGGTTTTGTGCTATCTGGGCATTTCATGACCTCCGAAACTGTGATAGGCAGTGAGGAGTGAAATCAAAAATGTATGCCCTTATGCCCCGTACACACGATTGGATTCTCCTACGGAAAATGTTCAATGGGAGCTTTTTGTCGGAAATTCCGACTGTGTGTAGGCTCCATCAGACATTTTCCATCGGAATTTCCGTCGCACAAAATTTGAGATCTGGATCTCAAATTTTTTCGACAACAAGATCCGTTGTTGTAAATTCCAACCGTGTGTACACAATTCCGACGCACAAAGGGCCACGCATGCTCAGAATAATTTATCGGCGTATAACACGCACTTTTTTCCCCTTAAAATCAGGGGAAAATCGTGGGTCCCGTGGCCGATCCCCGCTAATTGTGAGCTGTCGGAGCGATCGCCGACATTCACATAGCGTGTAGTTTTAAATATGGCGCCGCGGAGTTCGGAGGGACTCGGCGGAGCTGAACGAGTGCCGCCGAAATCACAGTGACTGGGCGGAGCTGAGATACACATAGTCGAGTGTTCTCGGCTCTTTCCGGCACCGCTCACAGTCATGCCCAGTCCCACCATTGGACCTGTGTTATGTCCATCATAGGGCGGGACTGTGAGCGGCGCCGGAAAGAGCCGAGTACACTCGACTATGTGTATCTCGGCAGCGCTCGTTCAGCTCCGCCGAATCCCTCCGAACTCCGCGGCGCCATATTTAAAACTAAATGCTATGTGTATGTCAGCGGCGATCTGTCCAAGCATGGACACTGGGGGCAAGGCTGCACTGACCATTGGGGCAATGCTGCACTGACCACTGGGGCAAAGCTGCACTGACAAGGCTGCACTGGGGCAAATCTGCACTGACAAGGCTGCACTGGGTCAAAGCTGCACTGACAAGGCTGCACTGGGGCAAAGCTGCACTGACAAGGCTGCAATGAACACTGGGGCAAGGCTGCACTGACACTGAAAAGGCTGCAATGACACTAACAAGGCTGCAGATGGACACGATAACGCTGCATTGATGGGCATTTTAAGTTTTTTTCCCTTAAACTTCCCTCCTAAAAGTTTTTTTCCTTAAAATTCCCTCCTAAACTTGGGGTGCGTGTTATACCCCGGCGCGTGTTATACGGCGATAAATACGGTAAATTAAGAGATGGAAGTGCTCGGTCTGGTAAAACTGGCGTTCGTAATGGAGATAGCACATTCGTAGGGATGGGCCGAACACCCCCCTGTTCGGTTCGCAGCAGAACATGCGAACAGGCAAAATTTAGTTTGAACACGCGAACACAGTTAAAGTCTATGGGACACGAACGTGAAAAATCTAAAGTGCTAATTTTAAGGGTTAATATATGCAAGTTATTGTCATAAAAAGTGTTTGGGGACCTGGGTCCTGCCCCAGGGGACATGTATCAATGCAAAAAATTTTTTTTAAAACGGCCGTTTTTTCAGGAGCAGTGATTTTAATAATGCTTAAAGTGAAACAATAAAAGTGAAATATTACTTTAAATTTCGTACCTGGGGGGTGTCTATAGTATGCCTGTAAAGCAAAATTACATTTCTAAAGGGAAAAAAAAGTAATTTAAAAGTACTAGCAGTAGCGCCAGCAGCTATAATGAATGGTCGGGTCTCTGCAATACTCATAAAAGTCATTGAAAAAAACGTCCTGGGGTTCCCCCACAGTGCATTACCAGGCCATTTGGGTCTGGTATGAATATTAAGGGCAAAAATTTTAAAAAAATGGTGTGGGGGTCCCCCTAAAAATCCATACCGGACCCTTAACCAACAAGCAACCAGGCAGGCCACAGGAAAAGAGGGGGGACGAGAGAGCGCCCCCCCCCCGAACCGTACCAGGCCACATGCCCCCAACATGGGGAGGATGTCACCATGTTGATGGGGACAAAGGCCTTATCCCCACAACGCTTGCCCGGTGGTTGTGGGGGTATGCGGGCGGGGTGCTTATCGGAATCTGGAAGCCCCTTTAACAAGGGGAGCCCCAGATCCCGGCCCCGCCTGTGTGAACCATTTCCATTTCCATTACCATTACCATTTCACAAAATTAGTGTCAAAAATGTTAAAAAAGACAAGAGACGGTTTTTGACAATTCCTTTATTAATGTCTTCTTCTTTCCCCGCTTCTTCCTCTTCTTCCTCCGATCCTCTGCTTCTTCCTTCGGTCTTCTCGTCTGCATCTTCCTCCGGCTTCTTCTTCCTCGCTTCGTTCTTTGAACGATCCGCATCCATGGGAGGTTCCCACTGTGTGATGTTTCTGTTCTTCTGACAGTTCTTATATAACTGAGGGCGGGACCACCCGGTGACCCCGCCCCCTCTGACGCACGGGGACTTCACGGGGACTTCCCTATGGTTTTCCCTGTGGTGTCAGAGGGGAAAGAACTGTCAGAAGAGCAGAAGCATCACACAGCGGGAACCTCCCATGGATGCGGATCGTCCAGAGAACAAAGCGGGGAAGAAGACGACGCCGGAGGAAGATGCGGACGAGAAGACCGAAGGAAGAAGCAGAGGACCGGAGGAAGAAGAGGAAGAAGTGGGGGAAGAACAAGATGGAGGAAGAAAACCAAATGAAGACCAGAAGTAGATGGAAGAAGAAGCGGGGAAAGAAGAAGACATTAACCACTTGACCACTGGACACTTAAATCCCCTTAATAACAGACCAATTTTCAGCTTTCAGTGCTCTCACATTTTGAATGACAATTACTCAGTCATGCAAAACAGTACCCATATGAAATTTTTGTCCTTTTTTTCGCACAAATAGAGATTTCTTTTGGTAGTATTTAATCACCGCTGGGTTTTTTATTTTTTGCGCTATAAAAGAAAAAAGACTGAAAATTCGGTAAAAAAAAGATTTTTTTCTTTGTCTCTGTTATAAAATTTAGCAAATTAGTAATTTTTCTTCATAAATTTTGCCCAAAATTTATACTGCTACATATCTTTGGTAAAAATAAGTACAAATTGGTGTATATTATTTGGTCTTTGTGAAAGTTATAGAGTCCAAAAGCTATGGTGCCAATATCTGAAAATTGATCACACCTGAATTACTGACGGCCTATACAAATTATTGTTGAGACCCTAACATGACAGAAAAGTACAAATACCCCCTAAATGACCCCTTTTTGGAAAGAAGACATTCCAAGGTATTTAGAAAGATGCATGGTGAGTTTTTTGAAGTTGTCATTTTTTCCTACAGTTCTTTGCAAAATCAAGATTTTTTTTCTTTTTTTTTTCACAAAATTGTCATTTTAGCAGGTTATTTCTCACACACAGCATATGTATACCACAAATTACACCCCAAAACACATTCTGCTATTACTCCCAAGAATGGCGATACCACAAGTGTGAGACTTTTACACAGCGTGGCCACATACAGAGGCCCAACATGCACGGAGCACCTTCAGGCGTTCTGGAGCACCCAGGCCAATTCTGACATTTCTCTCCTACATGTAAAAATCTTAATTTATTTGCTAGAAAATTACATTGAACTCCCAAACATTATATATTCTTTTTTAGCAAAGACCCTAGAGAATACAATGGCAGTCGTTGCAACTTTTTATCTTGCACGGTATTTACACAGCAATTTTTCGAACGTGTTTTTAAAAAAAACTGTTTTGTGCTTTAAAAAAAACAAAACAGTAAAGTTAGCACAATGTTTTTGCATAATGTGAAAGATGAAGTTATGCCGAGTAAATAGGTACTTAACATGTCACCCTTCAAAATTGCACATGCTCGTGGAATGGCGCCAAACTTTGCTACTTAAAAATCCCCATAGACGACGCTTTAAAATTTTTTACTGGTTACATGTCTTGAGTTACAGAGGAGGTCTAGGGCCAAAATTATTGCTCTCGCTCTACCGATCACAGCGATAACTCACATGTGTGGTTTGAACACTGTTTTCATATGTGGGCGGGACTTATGTATGCGTTCGCTTCTGCATGCGCGCACACGGGGACAGGGACGCTTTAAAAAAAAAATTTTTACTTTATTTAATTTAGTTTGACACTTTTTTCCCAAAAAATTATTTTTTGATCACTTTTATTCCTATTACAAGGAATGTAAACATCCCTTGTAATAGGAATATGGCATGTCAGGTCCTCTTTACAGTGAGATATGGGGTCAACAAGACCCCACATCTCACCTCTAGGCTGGGAAGCCTGAAATAATAAAAAAACGATCCTGGCTTTGATCATAGCGGTGAGTTGGTAGAAGCACCGGAGGATGGCGGGGGGGTCATCCCCTCTCGCCTCCTGTAAGAATGATCAAGCAGCTGAGCAGCCACTATGATCATTCTTATGGTGTAGGGAATCGCCGGCTGAAAAAGCTGATATCTGAATGATGCCTGTAGCTGCAGGCATCATTCAGATATCCCCGCACAAATTCAAGGACGTCATATGACGGCGGGCAGGAAGTGGTTAAAACTTTTTTTTTTTTTAACACAAAGTTGTCCATTTATACATTATTTCTAATACATAACATGTACATACCAAAAATGACACCCCAAAATAAATTCTCCTACTCCTCCTGAGTTCGGCGATATCACATGTGTGAGACTTCCACAGCCTGGCCACATACAGAGGCCGAGTACAGCCGAGTATGGCTGAGTATGGCTGAGCATGGCTGCGCATGGCTAGGTATGGCTGAGTATGGAAGGGTATTGCAGGGTATGGCCGAGTATGGCTGAGCATGGCCGAGTATGGCTGAGTATGGCAGAGTATTGCGGGGTATTGCAGGGTATTGCAGGGTATTGCATAGTGTTGCGGGGTATTGCGGAGTATTGCACAGGATATTGCAGATTATTGCACAGGGTATTGCAGAGTATTGCACAGGGTATTGCAGAGTATTGCACAGGGTATTGCAGAGTATTGCAGGGTATTTCTGAGCATGGAGGGATGGCTGAGCATGGATGGATGGATTGTGGCTCTGTGTCACAGAGCAGCACTGTGGGCACTACAGATGCAGCCCACAGTGCTGCTGCCATCTGATCCCTCCCCCTCTGTACAGATCGACACACAGAGGGGAGAGAGGAACCGGCATCAAGACATGACGCCGGTTTGTTTACAAGTGGTAAACGGCCGCGATCAGCATCCGTGATGCGCCGAGTCCTCCTGGAATTCTGGGAGGACGTCATAGTACGCCCTCCCAGAGTTAAGCAACCGCCCTATAGCCGTCATTGTTAAGTGGTTAATAAAGGAATTGTCAAAAACCGTCTCTTCTCTTTGTTAACACTTTTTTTGTGAAATGGTAGGGGTATATTTGTACCCCATTACCATTTCACACAGGGGGGGCTGGGATCTGGGTATCCCCTTGTTAAAGGGGGTTTCCAGATTCCGATAAGCCCCCCGCCCGCAGACCCCCACAACCACCGGGCAAGGGTTGTGGGGATGAGGCCCTTGCCCCCATCAACATGGGGACATCCTCCCCATGTGGCCTGGAACGGTTCAGGATTGGGCGCGCTCTCTGGTCCCCCCCTCTTTTCCTGTGGCCTTCCAGGTTATGTGCTTGAATAAGGGTCTGGTATGGATTTTTAGGGGGACCCCCACGCCATTTTTTTAAAAATTTTGGTGCAGGGTTCCCCTTAAAATCCATACCAGACCTGAAGGGTCTGGTATGGGTTTTGAGGGGGACCCCCACGCCATTTTTTAAAACATTTTGGCGCGGGGTTTCCCTTAATATCCATACCAGACCTGAAGGGCCTGGTATGGAATTTGGGAGGACCCCCACGCATTTTTTTTTACATTTTAGTTTGGTGTTCCCCTTAATATTCATACCAGACCTAAAGGGCCTGGTAATGCACTGTGGGGGAATCCCAGGCCGTTTTTTTCAATGACTTTTATGAGTATTGCAGAGACCGGACAATTCATTATAGCTGCCGGCGCTACTGCTAGTACTTTTAAATGACTTTCTTTTCCTTTAGAAATGTCATTTTGCTCTTGGACTGTTGTAAACACGGGAAACATGCGCCACTTTACAGGCATACTATAGACACCCCCCCAGGTATGAAATTAAAAGGAATATTTCACTTTTATTGTTTCACTTTAAGCATTATTAAAATCACTGCTCCCGAAAAAACTGACATTTTTAAAACTTTTTTTCTTTTGATTTCTCCCATAGACTTTAAAATGGTGTTCTGCGGCTTTCGATGAACGGGCAAACAGGCAATGTTCGAGTCGAACTCATGTTCGACCCGAACAGACAGCCCATCCCTACACATTTGTCACGCTGCAATTTTTTAAAATAGTTTAATGCAGCGCATTCTCTTCTTCTTTATAATGCTAGAATAATAAAGTTGTTTTGCTGCTTATATTCACACAGAGTTCTGACAAACTGATTTCTTTATTATTTCTCGTCATCTCCTGCATAATATTATTTATTTTTTTCGGCAGATCTCCATAATAATGTTTGCAATTTTTGTTTTATATATATATATATATATATATATATATATATTTTTTTTTTTTCAAGATCTCCAATTTTTTTTGTTTTTTCTAATGATCTCCATAATATTTTTTTTAGTTTTGTGTGTCAAGTTACACCATCATTATCTTGTATTTGTGAATCTCAAGGAGGTTGTTTGGTTGTTTGGTATTGGTGTCCCTTGTTATTAGACATTGTATTTTTGAAATGTACCTGCCTACTCACAAACAAACTGTCCTTCTTGAAGTAAAACACATAGGCAAGTATTTCCGAAAAAAAAATATCCATTTATTCTGGGTCATAACAAAATAAAGAGGAAGGCAACGCTGGAGAAACTGGTGAAATTTGTGAAGCCTGTGAAGGGCAGACATCAATAATTTTACAGTCAAAATTAGTGGTCTGAGGAGTCCTTATGAGCACAATCCGGTCCAGGACAACAAGAGATCAGTAGGGATGGGCTTTATGTTCAGGTCGAGCTTGAGTTCGACTCGAACGTTGGCTGTTCGCCCGTTCGCCGAACAGCGAACAATTTGGGGTGTTCGTGGCAAATTTAGGGGGTCCCCCTAAATTCCATATCAGACCCTTCAGGTCTGGTATGGATATTAAGGGGAACCCCACCCCAAAATTTAAAAAAAAAATGGTGTGGGGGTCACCCTCAAAATCCATACCAGACCCTGCAGGTCTGGTATGGATTTTAAGGGGAACCCTGTGCCAATTTTTTTTTAAAAAATGCTGTAGGGTCCCCCCAAAAATCCATACCAGACCCTTATTCCAGCACGCAACCTGGCAGGCCAC
The DNA here is from genome assembly GCA_037952835.1 of Lithobates septentrionalis. Taxonomy (NCBI): domain Eukaryota; kingdom Metazoa; phylum Chordata; class Amphibia; order Anura; family Ranidae; genus Lithobates; species Lithobates septentrionalis. The sequence continues at coordinate 2,210,976 of JBBDGP010001379.1, forward strand.
AGGAAAAGAGGGGGGACGAGAGAGCATCCCCCCGAGCCATACCAGGTCACATGCTCTCAACATTGGGAGGATGCTTTGGGGTAGCCCCCGAAAGCACCTTGTCCCCATGTTGATGGGGAGAAGAGCCTCATCCCCACAACCCTTGCCCGGTGGTTGTGGGGGTCTGTGGGCAGGGGGCTACCCCAAATCACCCTCCCAATTTTGAGAGCATGTGGCCTGGTATGGTCACCAGGTGGCCCCGCCCTCCGCTATATAAGAAGTGTCAGAAGAACCGAAGCGTCACACGGCGGAAGACTCCCACTGAGGCGGATCGTGTGTACGAAGCGGAGGAAGAAGAGGATGGAGGAGAATAAGATGGAGGAAGAAGAAGAACACCGAAGGAAGACCAGAAGAAAGAAGAAGTGGAAAGAAAAAAAAATTAATAAAGGACTTGTCAAAAACCATCTCTTGTGTTTTTTAACCTTTTTGACACTTTTTTTGTGAAATGGTAGGGTACATTTGTACCCCATTACCAATTCACACAGGGGGGGCGGGATCTGGGGGTCCCCTTGTTAAAGGGGGCTTCCAGATTCTGATAAGCCTCCCCCACCCACTGACCCCCACAACCACCGGGCAAGGGTTGTGGGGATGAGGCCCTTCTCCCCATCAACATGGGGACAAGATGCTTTGGGGGGCTACCTCAAAGCACCCTCCCTATGTTGAGGGCATGTGGCCTGGTATGGTTCAGGAGGGGGGGCGCTCTCTCGTTCCCCCCTATTTTCCTGCGGCCTGCCAGGTTAAGGGTCTGGTATGGATTTTTGGGGGACCTCACGCCATTTTTTTAAAAAATTTTGGCACGGGGTACCCCTTAAAATCCATACCAGACCTGAAGGGTCTGGTTTGGATTTTGAGGGGGACTCCCACGCCATTTTTAAAAAAAATTTTGGTTCAGGGTTCCCCTGTGGGGAAATTCCATGCCGTTTTTATCAATGAACTTTTATGTGTATTTCCGGACCGACAAATCATTATAGCCAGCACTAGCGATAGTAGTTTTACATGACTTTTTTTCCTTTAGAAATGTCATTTTGCTGTCAGACTGTTCTAAACATGGAAAACATGTGCCCCTTTACAGGCATACTATAGACCCCCCAGGTACAAAATTTAAAGGAATATTACATTTTACATATAGTTACATAGTTAGTAAGGTTGAATAAAGACACCAGTCCATCCAGTTCAACCTGAGTGAGTGTGGGTGTGTGTGTCTACAATTATCCCTATTTTTATTTTAAGGTACTACCCATATAGCGCTGTCAATTTACGTAGCGCTCCACACATACATCGCACACTCACATTGGTCCCGACCCTCAAGGAGCCCACAATCCAAGGTTCCCAACTCACATTCATATACTAGGGCCAATTTTCGACAGAAGCCAATTAACCTGCCAGCATGTCTTTATTGTTTCACTTTCAGCATTATTAAAATCACTGCTCCCGAAAAACGTCCATTTTTAAAACTTCTTTTTGCATTGATACATGTCCCCTGGGGCAGGACCCAGGTCCCCAAACACTTTTTATGACAATAACTTGCATATAAGCCTTTAAAATGAGCACTTTTGATTATTCATGTTCGTGTCCCATAGACTTTAACGGTGTTCGCACAAATTTTTTGCCTGTTCGCATGTTCTGGATGCAAACCGAACCAGGGGGTGTTCGGCTCATCCCTAGAGATCAGGAACAGCAGCAGATGACATATGTGTCCCCAGGCTGTGGTCATACAACAGCCTGCATCTTTTATCAGACCAGACTGAACCCAGGCCATTATTTTCTTGACTTCCTTATACACTTCCTTGCAGGCTTCCTTTTAGGCTGTGGCTCTGGTGTTGTAGTTGTGGCAGGAGATGGAGGAGGTGGAGGTGGAGGTGGAGGAGGAGGAGGACCATGGTTGAACTCACAAACGTGGCTTTGGTTTGTGAGTTCGCCCCTCAACCCCTTATTTAGTGCTTGTAAGATCAGATACTCACATAAGAGGCGTTGGCCCTCCATTTCCTGCATTTTGCAGGCTGCCATGTATTCCTCTTGATTATTGCGGGGGTTCTGAGGGCTGCAGTAGCCTTCCGAAATAGGCCAATTGCAGCCTCCTCCAGGTTACTCCTCTTCCTGAGACTTTTTGTTGGAATGCGGAGGGGAGGGACCTGGGATTCGTTCAGGCTACTGGGCCCGGCCACCTCCTGGCTGCCACTTTCCACTGCCTGGCTGAGACTTTTCTGTGTATGAAAAAGGGACATAGTTTTATTTTTTTGTTCAGCAATCACACACAATTTTCAGCTCATGACTGTTGCAAATTGAATGTTAATAAATAGAAACTACTATTATTCTGACCACAGCATTTTTCATTCTTGTCACAATCATTTTTGTCTTCTACTGTCTATTGTATGTAAAACACTTTGTGAAATCATAAATTAGTGATGAAAAATAACATCTATTTAACATCATTAATTTGACAGCCAGAAATATTTTTAAGAATGCTATACCTTGGGTAAGTATGACCTTGGTGGTATGGATGTGTCATTGCCATCATCCCATGTAAATCTGTAGAAAAATATAATACCTCTAAGGGGATTTTTAAGGCAATGAATTTAGAGTGTGTTTTAAAATAAAATCAGTTTTATTTTATATTATTCAACGTTAAAAAATATATATAAATTTTTACACGAAAAATCATTTAAATCAGTAAACATAGAACAAAAATTAAATTCCAGGACATGAAATAATTCTACAAGTACATCCAATACAGTAAAATAAAGAATTGCATGTAGAAAGTAACGTGAGGAAGAACGTGATGTATCACACTACCCAGTGCGGTCACCCTGGATGGCCACCCTGGTATGGAGTAGTGGAATTTCCAACGCGTTTCAACGTTTAAATCTTAACAGATAAAAGTCTTCTTCAGGGAAAGTACATCACAATGTTCTCCCAAGACAACCCGGGTTAGGTGCATTACATGCCAGGGGTCAGAGACATCCCACATCAGAATAGCCTGGACTGTCCTAATACTCTACAAGGCGGCTGGATATAATAAATAATCCCAACATTCGGCGTCCTTAGCCTCAAAAAATTGATGGCTATTTTTAGGTAGATAGCAGATCGCTTAACCAGGAACAGGGGGGGTCCATGGTGCTAAAGATTCAAGACTGCCCCATAAGCATGGATGGATGTCCAAGGAAGAAACTTCAATTCCACTACTCCATACCAGGGTGGCCATCCAGGGTGACCGCACTGGGTAGTGTGATACATCACATTCTTCCTAACGTTACTTTCTACATGCAATTCTTTATTTTACTGTATTGGATGTACTTGTAGAATTATTTAATGTCCTGGAATTTAATTTTTGTTCTATGTTTACTGATTTAAATGATTTTTCGTGTAAAAATTTATATATATTTTTTAACGTTGAATAATATAAAATAAAACTGATTTTATTTTAAAACACACTCTAAATTCATTGCCTTAAAAATCCCCTTAGAGGTATTATATTTTTCTAAAGAATGCTATACCTGACTCAAGCTTGGCTCCTTCACATGTTGCTGCCTGGAAGGCCCAGGTTGGTCGTTGGAAGCCTCAGATGGGGGGAAAGGAAGCCTTGAAGGAAGACTGGAGAGTGCTGGCCTGGGTTCACTCTGGTCTGACAGAAAATGCAGTCTGTCATAGTACCACAGTCTTGGGACATGAATGTCATCCGCTGCAGCTCCTGATCTCAGGGAATCCTGGACCTTCTTGCGCTCCCTAAGATAAGTACTCCTCATGCCACCAATTTTGGACTTTAAATACTTGATTTCTGCCATGGGGATCACCGGCTGCACAAATTCAAGCAGTTTCTCTAGCGCTGCCTGCCTCTTTGTTTTGTTTTAAAAAAACGGGTGGTTCACCTGCCACAGACAGGGCAGCTCCCTGAACATATCAATGAATATTGATAGAAAATCCATATCATTTTCTCTGCAAGACACAACACAAGACAAACCCTAATGTCAGGCGAAACTCTCATAATCTTGACCCATTATAGGCCTCAATCTATAAGCAGCATAGGCCACTGATGCACCAAGTTAATATTGTACCTTCGTTATAACGATCGGCGCTTCCGATACTCCTTCCTATCTCACAGATCATACGTACAATGCACACGTGTTACGCTTTATATACACTGCGCATGCGTGAAACTCCTCCCGCCCCTGACATTCTTTCTAGTCTATTCCCTGCCCCTTGTCTTTCAGCGCAGTGGGAGAGCACATGGCAGAGAAAGAGCAACTGAGTGCAGAGGAGAGCAGCAATGATGAAAGCCCGGAGCCACCAACGCCCCAATCCCGGAGGAGATTTAAGGCCTCAAATATGTCCTTTATAGAGATGGTGGAGATCTTGAAGAGGGCCGACTATGATAGGAAGTATGGACCGTACCTAAACCCAAATGTGAGAAAGGCCAAGATCATGTTTAAAATTGTGAAGAGTCTGCACCGGAATTTTGGGGTACAACGATCTAAGGATCAATTGAACAAACGTTGGTCAGACCTGAAATTTAGGGAGCAGGATCAGTACAGAAGAATCAAACGAGTTCTTTAAAAAAGTAAGTAGTTGTCGTGTGTTCTTATTATTATTGTTACTTGCATGCTGCTCCATGCGCTTTTCTTTACCGTTGTACAGTTTAAAATGGCAACTTTCATGTTCATGGACACAGTAATCGGTCGTAGGAAACATCATTTGTTCGCCCACTTATAAGATGTTTTTGGCAAATACAGGTTAACTACATTTGTTCAGGCCTATTTTTATTAAAAGAAGTTTGTTGTCTGGATGGGTTTGTAACTAGAATGAAATGTAAACTTGATTCAGTGTAAGGAGAGGACACTCAGCAGCTGTTTACACATCTGGACGCAGGAGCACTAGTGTGGGACACCAGAATAACCTTTTTAGGGTGTCCCAGACAGGTGCTCTAGTGGATACTAGGGGTGTCTCCATGTGTGAAAATTGTACAAAAAAGGTAAGTATTCCAGCTTTAGAAAGGAAATAAAAATTTCTTCAGCTTGGAACTCTGCCAAAACAGACAATTGTACAACACTTCCAATCAATGTTTCACATTCCTAATTCTGCCCTCAAATATCTGTGTGCTAAGTATACCTTTTTTTTATTCACATAGAGGAAAAAAGACTCGGGACATCAGAGGTCACCAGGGACCCCCCAGCTCTGAAAGAAGGGGAAATCCCAAAACCACTAGCAGAGGATGAGGAGGGATAGGTTTATGAAGTGGCCGAAATAGTGACCACAAAAGGTGAGTGTCTGAGACCACAGCTTCAGGTAATAGATGTATGCTTGCATATTTATAATACATGGTGTGTTTTTTTATTTATTTTTAGGTGATGTGGATGTTGTGGAAAAAGAATCTCATTTAACAAGTGAAAAGTGCCCAGATCCTCATCGGGGAGATAATGGGGTGCAATCGTGATTTAGAAAATATAAAGGAAAACATCAATGACGTTCAACAAAAATGAAGAACATCATTGATGTTTTAGGCAGAATATAAAACCCCCCAAAAATGTACAGTTTTATTGTGTATTTTTTATTTTAAAAACAATTTTTAAAGTATTTTAAAAACCAAAATTTTGAAGATGCACATGGTGTGTCAACATGTGCTATCTGCCATCACGGGATATCAATGTACACGTTTTGTGGGTGCAACCCCTTCAGGCCCGGACTGGCCATAGGGCACACCGGGCGTTTGCCCGGTGGGCCGCGGCCTCTGGGCTGCATTTTTTTAGAAGAGCGGCTTCTTCATGACTGGGCTGCACAGCGGGAGGTAAGCGGCGACCGCGGTCCACACTGGGTTAACACAGACCGCGGCCGCTGCTCACCTCCCACTATACGGGCATTCCTAAAGCAGGGCTGGCGCCAGCACATTTACGAGGTGCAGAAGGCTCCTGTGACATGCAGGAAGTGCCTGCACTGGACAGACTCCACGTGGGCCGGCCGCGCTGAAGGTATAGCTACAATGAAGGAGACGGCGGTGGCCTCTCTCCAAACACCGGCCAGGACACTGTGATGGCTGCGCAGGGAGGAAGGTGAGCACACTGAAAAAAAAAACATGTTCCAGTGTATTACATCCCGCTCTGTAGTGGCAGGGAAAGGGAGTGGATTGGGGCTTTCTACTTTACTGGTATGGGGCTGTCTATTATTACTGGTATGGGGCTGTCTACTGGTATGGGGCTGTCTATTATTACTGGTATGGGGCTGTCTATTATTACTGGTATGGGGCTGTCTATTGTTACTGGTATGGGGCTGTCTATTATTACAGGTATGGGGCTGTCTTTTGTTACTGGTATGGGGCTGTCTATTATTACTGGTATGGGGCTGTCTATTATTACTGGTATGGGGCTGTCTACTGGTATGGGGCTGTCTATTATTACTGGTATGGGGCTGTCTATTATTACTGGTATGGGGCTGTCTATTATTACTGGTATGGGGCTGTCTATTATTACTGGCATGGGGCTGTCTATTATTACTGGTATGGGGCTGTCTATATACTGGTATGGGGCTGTCTATTATTATTGGTATGGGGGCTGTCTATTATTGGTATGGGGCTGTCTATTACTGGTATGGGGCTGTCTATATATTGGTATGGGGCAGTCTATTATTACTGGTATGGGGCTGTCTATATACTGGTATGGGGCTGTCTATTATTACTGATATGGGGCTGTCTATTACTGGTATGGGGCTGTCTATATACTGGTATGGGGCTGTCTATTATTACTGGCATGGGGCTGTCTATTATTACTGGTATGGGGCTGTCTATATACTGGTATGGGGCTGTCTATTACTGGTATGGGGCTGTCTATTACTGGTATGGGGCTGTCTATTACTGGTATGGGGCTGTCTATTATTACTGGTATGGGGCTGTCTATTATTACTGGTATGGGGCTGTCTATTATTACTGGTATGGGGCTGTCTATTATTACTGGCATGGGGCTGTCTATTATTACTGGTATGGGGCTGTCTATATACTGGTATGGGGCTGTCTATTATTATTGGTATGGGGGCTGTCTATTATTGGTATGGGGCTGTCTATTACTGGTATGGGGCTGTCTATATATTGGTATGGGGCTGTCTATTATTACTGGTATGGGGCTGTCTATTATTACTGGTATGGGGCTGTCTATATACTGGTATGGGGCTGTCTATTATTACTGATATGGGGCTGTCTATTACTGGTATGGGGCTGTCTATATACTGGTATGGGGCTGTCTATATACTGGTATGGGGCTGTCTATATACTGGTATGGGGCTGTCTATATACTGGTATGGGGCTGTCTGTGTACTGGTATGGGGCTGTCTATATACTGGTATGGGGCTGTCTGTGTACTGGTATGGGGCTGTCTATATACTGGTATGGGGCTGTCTGTGTACTGGTATGGGGCTGTCTGTGTACTGGTCTGGGGCTGTCTGTGTACTGGTCTGGGGATGTCTCTTTGCTGTATTGGGATGTCTCTCAGAATGAATATCTGGTCACCAACCACCCCACGAACGCCCGCCCCGCATCTCCGCCCTACTTCCCCCAGGGATTGGGCTGCCCAGTTTAAAATGCCCGGGCCTATTTTTTGTCCCAGTCCGGGCCTGAACCCCTTCCTCCCAACTCAATGAGGTGAGAGGAAGGGGTTGCACCCCCAAAATACGTCCATTGATCCCCCATGATGGGAGCTAGCACATGTTGACATTAGGCATGGGATCAGGAGGGAAATCCCCAGTTTGAATCACAATTTGTGTGCATCTTCAAAATTTGGCTTTTACAGGGGTGACATCACCCCATCTGATGAAGGCAAGATAAACACAGTTTGGACATACTAATGTCTGATATTGCCTTCTGAACTTTGTAAGTTCCAGAGTTTTTGTATGTTATGGTTTGAAACATGCCTGTTTAACCAAAAAAAGGATATTTCTAATGTGAAAAAAAAATGGTATACACAAAAGATGTTGGTTTGTACAAAAACCCTTTTCTAACGCACATGTGAATGTGCTTTGAGTAAAATGTTTTCTACTCAACAATGTGTGGCTTCTTATTTCAATGCTCAATAGCAATTTTTGTAGTAAGTTGGTGTTTATAGTGACAATGGGGGTTATTTACTAAAGGCAAATCCACTTTGCACTACAAGCGCACTTTCGGTGCAGTTTCAAGTGCACTTTTGGAGTGCAAAGTGGAATTTTCTTTAGTAAATAACACCCACAAAGCTTTATAATTTGCCACAATCACGCCATTTTCGTGACTCCACAAATTTCAGTCATGGTGCTGAAAATGCTGTATATTTTTTATCAGTAATGCATTACATACATTAACAACAAAAACAAGTTGTGTATGTAGCAGACTCACAACATAATAGTTCGCTGAAGAAGAGATTGTCACCTCATGTATCAAAAAAATTATGTTTTCACTACGTTTGAACAAAAAGGCAAAAAACAAAGGCCCATTGGATAACCTAGGAGCAAGCTAAAAGAAATACAAGCAGTAAATCAAAGTACATATTATTTAGGTATAAACAAAAAAATTATTTTTAACAGGTTTGTTAACCATTTTGTGGCATATCAATGGCCCCCCTACCCGCAAAATACTCTAGATACTTTTCACGAACTTCACGGGCGCTTTGGTGGGGCAAGCCAGGACGGCCCAGCTTCAAGAGCTGTCAGGGTTGTATCCAGTAATAAGCCGGCCTCAGTCCCAACTGAGGCCACGTAGTTCAAAGCATTTTTCGTAAAAATGTATGCAATATGCAGCATGCCATAACTATATGATTGAGTTTATATTCCGCCATGTTGATCCCTGTTAGGAATAGGTGGAACCGGCTGGCCATTATTCCAAAGGTATTTTCCACCACTCTTCTGGCTCTGGCCAGCCAGTAGTTAAAAACCCTCTGCTCCGGGGTGAGAGTCCTTATCGGGAACAGCCACATCAGGTGTTCACACAGACCAAATGCTTCATCAGCGACAAAGACGAACGGGAGTCCTTCCACGTTCTCTTCAGCAGGTGGCAATCCCAAGCCACCATTCTGGAGCCATCTGTAAAAATTCCGTCTGGGCGATGACTCCACCATCCGACATCCGGCCATTCTTCCCCACGTCCACATACAGGAACTCATATGTCGCTGACACCACCGCCAACATCACAATACTATTAAACCCCTTATAGTTATAATAGTATAACCCCGAGTTGGGGGGTGGGATGATGTGGACATGCTTCCCATCTATTGCCCCTCTGCAGTTAGGAAAGTCCCACCGCTGGGCAAACTGGGAGGCCACAGTCTGCCATTCCTGTGGCTTGAAGGAAAATGTGGCGGCAAACAAGAAAACAAAAATTAGTCATTTTGCACATAAACATTGCAAGCAGATAAGACACAAACATTCTTGGCCAAAATCAGTATTAACATTTATTTGAAGGAGCATTTAAAGACAAAAAGAGAAGGTCCACTTATCAGATGCCTCATCCCCTTTGATGGCCCATTGTAAAAATTTTAGGGGGGGGATGTTTTGGACAGGTAACCCTCTCCACTTCATTGAGAGCTGAATGCATAAATAATGTGTGTTACTTTGGCCAGCCCCTCCTTACTTACACTATTGGCAGTCCACTGGACAGGTAAGAAGTGTCATAATACAAAAATATAAATACACACTGTACAAATTGCAGCACTTTTTTACATTCTTCAATTAAATATCAAGATAATAGGAGAACAAAACTTGAAACAGTACCATTTGAAAGTATTCAGGCAGGCCCCTTCACTACATACTTTGGTGAATTCATACAGAAATCTAACCACAAAAGAGGTAGGTATAGTGTGTATGGGTTTGGCAAAGTCAGCAGATAGAGGATTGCTATCAGCTGACTTAGCGGTTGGGGGGAGGAAGGGTTCTAAATGATTTTGGGAACCCAAAAAAAGCCTCTGGCTTTTAAGGACACAAATAACATTTGTACACATTTTAGGGAGTGTTTAGGGTAAAGCACTATGGAGCTGACAAAATACATTGTTAAGTGACTAGACTAGGTGTGCTTGGGCCCAGGATAGCATGATGGGGAGGTTAGTGAAGGCAAATATGCATGAAAGATAAAAAAGGAAGTTTAAAAGCTTCCAGCATGCATGAGAACAAAGGGACATTCACAGCATATTACAATCATGGTAATTAGGGAATGATGAAATAAATACAATACATTAGCAAACATTAAATACATATAATGTGATGTTAAAGGAGAAAACTTACCCTAATATAGTCCTTCTGCAGGACCTGAATGATGGCAGAACAAGTCTCTGAAATAATGATCCACAGAGCCTGAGGGGAGATGCCTGTCGAGAACTTGATGTCCTGCAGACTTCTCCCCATCGCCAAGTACCGCAATGTGGCGACTAGCTTCTGTTCAGGAGTGATGGCTTGCCGCATGCAAGTGTCCTGCCTGCTAATATAAGGGGACAGCAAAGCCAACAAATGGTGAAAAAGGGAGTCTGTCATCCGAAGATAATTCCTGAAATCATCAGGATTATTCTCACGAATTTCACGCAACAAAGGCATGTGAGAGAATTGGTCACGCTGGAGCAACCAATTCTTGGTCCATGAACTCCTCCCCGCCCTGTTCATGAACTGGGCTTGGGTCAAAGCAAGAACCTCAACAACAAGCCCCCGCACAGCACGAACACTACGACGAGTATGTAACCGCAACATGGCTTCAAAACAGTCAGCTGGTCAGAACGAACTAACAGAACGCACTGAAAAACAGAAAGGTCTGAGAAGAGCAAGCTGAAAATCAGAAACGAGTGGACAAAAATGCACTGAGAATCAAATACGTACTATAATAATAATAATAATAATAATAATAAAACGCACTAACAAACAAATGCAAACTGACTACACGCACTGAAGAACAGATACGAACCCACAAGCACAAACTGTAGAGCAGTAATAATGATGTGAAAAGCAAGAGTCTGAAAAGCGCGAATCGTCTTTCACCAAACTTCTACTAACACGATTAGCAGAAGGAGCCCAAAGGGTGGCGCACTTGGTATTGAACTTCCCTTTTCTAGTGCCGTCGTACGTGTTGTACATCACCACGTTCTTGCCGTTCGCAATTTCCAACCAAATTTGTGTGACCGTGTGTATGCAAGACAAGTTTGAGCCAACATCCGTCGGAAAAAAACATGTCTTTTGTTGTCGGAATGTGCGATCATGTGTACGCGGCTTTAGGAAGCCTGAAAGCGGTGATTGGTTTTTGGGGTCCTGTACGCGGTTAGACTCCCATACTCAGGAGAAGCAGCAGAATGCATTTTGGGGTGTAATTCCACACATAATAACCATGCCATGTTTGAACAATATATCATTTAGTGACAATGTTGTATAAAAAAAAAATTTAATTTTCCCGAAACCTGTGGCACAATATAAAATATTCCATGGACTCAACATGCCTCTCAGCAAATAGCTTGAAGTGTCTTCTTTCCAAAATGTGGTCATTTGGGGGTTTTGTGCTATCTTGTATTTTCATGGCCTCCGAAACTGTGATAGGTAGTGAGGAAGTAAAATCACCATTTTACACCCTTAGAAAGCCTGAAGGCGGTGCTTGGTTTTCGGGGTCCTGTACATGGCTAGGCTCCCAAAAAGTCTCTCACATGTGGTATCACCCGTACTCAGGAGAAGCAGCAGAATGTATTTTGGGGTGTAATTTCACATATGCCCGTGGCATGTTTGAGCAATAGATCCTTTAGTGACAACTTTGTGCAAAAAAATAAAAAATGTCATTTTCCCGCAACTTGTGGCAAAATATGAAATATTGCATGGACTCAACATACCTATCAGCAAATAGCTTGGGGTGTCTACTTTTCAATATGGGGTCATTGGGGGGGGTTGTGCTATCTTGGCATTTTATGGCCTTCATAACTGTGATAGGTAGTGAGGAGTGAAATAAAAAATGTACACCCTTAGAAATCCTGAATGCGGTACTTGGTTTTCGGGTTCCTGTACGCGGCTAGGCTCCCAAAAAGTCTCACACATGATCTATCCCCATTCTCAGGAGAAGCAGCAGAATGTATTTTAGGTTGTAATTCCACAGATAATCATGGCATGTTTGAGCAATATATCATTTAGTGATAACTTTGTGTAATTTTTTTTTTCTTTTTTCAATCATTTGTGACAAAAAAATAAAATATTCAATGGGCTCAACATGCCTCTCAGCAATTTCCTTGGGGTGTCTACTGTACAAAATAGGGTCATTTGTTGGGGTTTGTACTGCCCTGCCATTTTAGCACCTCAAGAAATGAGATAGGTAGTCATAAACTAAAAGCTGCGTAAATTCCAGAAAATGTACCCTAGTTTGTAGACACTATAACTTTTGCACAAACCAATAAATATACGCTTATTGAAATTTTTTTTTACCAAAGACATGTGGCTGAATACATGTTGGCCTAAATGTATGACTAAAATTGAGTTTATTAATTTTTTTTTTAACAAAAAGTAGAAAATCATTTTTTTTTCAAAATTTTCGGTCTTTTTCCGTTTATATCGCAAAAAATAAATATCGCAGAGGCAATCAAATGTCATCAAAAGAAAGCTCTATTTGTGGGAAAAAAGGACACAAATTTCATTTGGGTAAAGCATTGAATGACCGCGCAATTACCAGTGTCATGAACCTTGGAATACTGGATTGTCATGAAGCTTGGAATACTGAAGTATTTCTCCTTTGATTCTATTACACAGGGGGGGGGGGTCGTCTGCCCTGTCTTAAGGCTAACCCCTCCAGACGGCTCCATGGTCTGGAAGGAAGGCATTGTTCTGTGTTTGACCATCTGTTTATGTATTTTAATTACCCCCTGGGGCTTCTCTGTGTCATTACACATATCAGTCCTCCTATTCAAGCTATCGGACCACTCTCTGCTGACCTTGTTTCAAGTCCTCATTTGCATGGACAAGAGGACCTGAGTGAAGACTAAAGTGTACTTTATAATTGACCAATAGGAAAGTGGTTGTTGGAGGCGGGGTGTTCAAACTGCTGTGTATAAAAGTGTGTTGTGTGCATCAATAAAAGTGAGATTCCTGTTTGAACTTACATACAGCCTGCCTGGTGTTTGTTCTGAGCTATCACAACTGGATTAGAATGGCACATAGCTGTAGTTCGAATCCCGGAGCATCGGATGACCAAACCATCAGATGTTGCGATCTGCAATCTGATTCTATAGCCATAGAGGAGTGTCGGGAGAGTGGAACCGAGCGAGCAGGGGCTCATTACAACCAGTTAAAGCAGCGCAGTGCCAAATTGTAAAAAGTGCTCTGGTCATTGAGCAGTCAAATCCTCCGGGGCTGAAGTGATTAAGAAAAAACTTCCTCTAAGGTCTTTGCCCGAGAGTTTCTTCAAAAGTTTTTATGAACTGGGTTCCCCAAAGAGATACTGACAGACCAGGGCACCCCCCCCTCGAAAGTGATGGCGGACTTGTGCAAACTCTTTCAGATCAAGCAGTTGTGGACGTCCGTCTATTACCCGCAGACAGATGGCCTCGTTGAGAGGTTTAATAAGACACTAAAATCAATGTTAAAAAGAGTGGTCCAGAAGGACAGGAAAGATTGGGACATGTTGCTCCCTGCCCTGTTATTTGCTATCTGGGAGGTTCCACAGGTATCCACAGGCTTCTCGCCATTTGAATTGGTATATGACGACCCCGTGGATTGCTGGATCTTGTAAAGGAAACATGGGCAAGTGAGTCCTCACCGTACAAGGAGGGTGAACAACTGGTCAGCTAAAGTCAAACAGTTTCAAGTGGGAGACTGTGTGGCTGTTCTGATCCCTACAGTAGAGTGCACATTTTTGGCCAAGTGGCAGGGTCCATTTGAGGTGGTGGAAAAAGTGGGTGATGTGAACTACAGGGTTCATCAGCCTGGGAAAAGGAAACCATACCAAATTTATCATATTTGTTAAAACCCTGGAGAGACTGAGAACAAGTATCCGCTATGATAGGTGTCAATTCAGGGGACCCTTTAGGAGTTGACCTGGTGCAGGTTGCTGCTACCCTGTCTAAGCCACAAGCCCAACAAGCAAAAGAGTTTCTGCAGAGAAATGTTTTCAGGATTGCCTGGTCTCGCCAACGTCATCAAGCATTAAATTGTAACAGAGCCTAATGTAAAAATCAGCTTAAAGCCATATCACATCCCAGAAGCACATAAGAAGGCAGTGTACAACAAGGTGAAAAGAATGCTTGAACTTGATGTTATTGAAGAATCGCAGAGTGAATGGTCAAGTCCAATAGTTTTGGTACCAAAATCCAATGGCATCCTGCGCTTTTGCATTGACTTTAGGAAACTTAATGAAGTTTCCAAATTTGATGCCTATCCAATGCCTTGGGTAGACGCGTTAATTGAGAGGTTGGGTCCCGTCCAGTACAGCACCACATTGGAACACACAAAAGGGTACTGGCAGATTCCCCTTACCGAGGAAGCCAGGGAGAAAAATGCTTTTTCCACTCCAGGAAGGCCAATTCCAGTATAAAAGAATTAACAGGATTGGGAGCCTAGTCCTCAACCAGGCTGCCACAAGAACATGGGGGCAATTGGACTATCACGGTACAGTAAAGCAATACAATTTTGAATGATATAACAAATATAAAAAAATACAAGGGATTTTATTGATGCAAGATAAAAATCAACAATTACAGATTTAAACATGGTAGCAGTTCATACATATCACCAGAGAAATAATTTAACCCCAGATGGGGGGAATCACAATAGGACAATTGATCACAGATGTCATCTTTCTCAAGTAGTTTTTGCAGACCTTAGCCGCTTCGTCAGGAGGATATCTGTAATTTAATCTGAAAGACAATATAATTGCCGGGGGGCATAAACGATACAAAAACAATAAAAAACTTGTGAATACAGCATCATGATTGAACAAAATATTTATATAGATAAAAGGGGGGGGGGGAAAGAGCAAGACTGCTTACCCATGTCCTGGCAGACCCCAGGCGCCACCACCAAAGGGTGGTTCCCCGTGGCGACATGGGGGAGCTACCGGTCATGATAAATTGGAATCTGGGTAAATAAGGCAAAAGGAATAGGTATGCTGTAGACTTGAAGAAATACAAAATAGTGGACCAGTGAGAATTAGTGGATGGAATAGTGAAGAAGGATATGGGGCTAAATCGATAGTAAAAATGGGGGGGGGGGGGTCAATTAAATTGTCATTAAAAGTGCGGTGTGCACATTGGACAAAATGTGAATGAAAAACATCAAAGTCAGTGAGTGAAAAAATAAAAATATATAAATATGGAGTGAAGGGGAATATTAAATGTGGGGCGTGAAGGGGTGGGGAAAGGGAGGGGAAGGGGGACAAAATGGGGCAAGAAAAGAGAAGAGAAGCGCATAAAGTAGAGTCAGTGTGGGGAGAGGGGAAAAAAAGGAGGGAGGGGGGGAGGGGGGGAAAGGAAACAGGACCAAGCAGGGAGGGAGTAGGAAAGTGGAGGAAGTAAGAAGGAAAGGGACAGGGAAAGGAAAGAGAAATAAAAAGGAGAAAAGGAAAGGAGACAAAGAAAAGGGAGAGGGAAAAGAAAGGGGAAGAAAAGGGGAAAAGGAAGGGGGAAAGTGATGGACAGTCAAAAGAAAGTGAGGCCAAGTGAAAAGTTCAGTGAGTAGGGAAAGCAGCATATACCTGGTAATGGTGTAACAAATTTAGGGGTCCCAGGAAGGAAGTCCCACTGAGGGAGATGGTGCCAGTGTGTGGCCGCAGTACAAAGCACTAAGGAATAATGGCAATGGGTGGAGGCATGGTAAGGCACATCCACCCACGCCAGAGTCACCTATAGGGAAAAAGGGATGATATCACAATTAGAGAAGCCTATGCCAGTACCTTGAGATTGGGGGTACTGCAACATGGTTACAATCAAACTATATATCACAGGTTACTTACTAGGGGCTGACTGCGGCACACGATCCCGGGTTCCCGAGGCCAGAACGTCAAAATTCAGGCGAATGCCTTTTATTTGTAGCTCCTGACTGTGCAACGCTGAACGCATGCCAGCGGGCGCCGGCGTGTGACGTCACACGAGCAGGGCTTCCACACAGTGCACATGCGAGGTGGTTGCTCCCTACACCAGGGAGATCACCGGGCCACCGCGGAAGGATGCACAGATGGAGCACCCTGCACCAGCGTCTGTCCTAAGAGGACAAAAAAAAGTGGGGGGGACAGCAGGGCTCATTAGTAATAATAAATCTGGGGGATAAATAACAATAAAGAGTCAATTATTTGGAAGTAAATAAATAGGTAAATATAATTGGTATATAGGGGTTGGATAAATACCCTATACAGCCAATGCAGCCTAAAAACACAACAGGGGCCCAATGGTAAAGATGGAGGGCCAGAGACTGAGAAACATGATGGGGTACACCAGGCGGGTAGCCTATAATATGGTAATAAAGTCTATCTGGCTCAACCTATGGACATCTGTGGTGAATGGTCGCATTGAAGTTTAATGTTCCAGAAGTAATAAACTGGGGGTAATTATATGTAATGTAAGAGGCCCCCCCAAAAAAGAACAAATGGTCAATGGGGTTTTTTTTGGTGCTGGAAGGTGGGATGAATGGGAACGATAAAGTGGGGGGCAAAGGGGCAGCCATGTCCACTCCAAACATCCACCAAAAGACCCCGTTCACCAGCGCGCCAGGTGTGTTATCCACCTAATGAGTATAAGAAAATAGAGTGTGGCCTCTGTAGTGAGTTACTAAAGGTAAAAATTATTAGAGACTTGTACCATCATCCAGGGATCTAGAAATAACAGGATTTTTCCCCAACCAGGCTGCCACAAGAACATGGGGGCAATTGGACTACCGTGGTACAGTAAAGCAATACAATTTTGAATGATATAACAAATACAAAAAATACAAGGGAAAATCAACAATTACAGATTAAAACATGGTAGCAGTTCATACATATCACCAGAGAAATAATTTAACCCCGTGGGGGTGGGGGGGGGGGCGGGGGGGATCACAATAGGACAATTGATCACAGATGTCATCTTTCTCAAATAGTTTTGCGGGCCTTAGCTGCTTCGTCAGGAGGGTATCTGTAATTTAGTTAACAATTTAATCAGAAAGACAATATAATTGCAGGAGGGCATTAAACAATGCAAAAAACAATAAAAAACTTGTGAATACAGCATCATGATTGAACAAAATATTTATATGGATAAAAGGGGGAAAAAAAGAGCAAGACTGCTTACCCATGTCCCGGCAGACCCCAGGCGGTGGTCCCCCGCGGTGAGCTACCAGTCATGATAAATTGGAATCTGGGTAAATAAGGCAAAAGGAATAGGTATGCTGTGGACTTGAAGAAATACAAAATAGTGGACCAGTGAGAATTAGTGGATGGAATGGTGAAGAAGAATATGGGGCTAAAATCAATAGTAAAAATGGGGGAAAAATAGGTGAATTAATTTACGATAAAAAGTGCGGAGTGCGGCAATTATATTGTCTTTCTGATTAAATTGTTAACTAAATTACAGATACCCTCCTGACGAAGCGGCTAAGGTCCACAAAACTACTTGAGAAGATGACATCTGTGGTTAATTTTTCTAGTGTGATTTCCCCCCTCTGGGGTTAAATTATTTTTTTGCTGATATGTATGAACTGCTACCATGTTTTAATCTGTAATTGCTGATTTTTTTTCTTGCATCAATAAAATCCCTTGTAATTTTTATATTTGTTACATCATTCAAAATTGTATTGCTTTACTGTACTGCGATAGTCCAATTGCCCCCATGTTCTTGTGGCAGCCTGGTTGGGGACCAATTCTGTTATTTCTAGATCCCTGGATGATGGTACAAGTCTCTAATAATTTTTTACCTTTAGTAACTCACTACAGAGGCCACACTCTATTTTTAGTATAAAAGGATGCCATTTGGCTTACACTCAGCCCTGGCCACATTCCAAAGGTCAATGGACAAAACATTATGCCCCCATCGACAATACACTTCGGTCTACTTGGATGACATTGTCATTTTCAGTACCAATTGCTAGTTCCACCTTCCCTGGGTTCAGGCAGTCATAGACTCTTTGAAAAAAGCAGGATTCATATTAAGTCCTGAGAAGTGTGCGGTTGGGATAGAGGAGGCCTAGGGTACATTGTGGGAAGGGGGCTAGTGAAACCTCAAATTAATAATTTGAAAGCCATACAGAACTGGTCCCCTAACCAAAAAAACCAAACCATAGTTGGCTACTACTGGAGGTTAGTTCCCAACTTTGCCACCATCACTGCACCATTGACTGACTTGACAAAAGGCAGGAAGTCAGTAATGATAAAGTGGAATGCGAATACTGAAGATTTTTGGAAGCTTAAGACAGCATTGTGCCAGCGTCCGCTGTTTGTGGCCCCTGATTTTATTAAATAGTTTGTAGTGCAGGCAGATGCCTCAAGTAAGGGTTCAGGAGCAGTCTTGTCTCAATTGGTCAATGGGAAAGAGCACCCCATAGTTTTTCTCAGTAGGAAACTGACGGCGGCAGAGAAAAACTACGCTGTGGTGGAGTGGGAGTGTCTTGCCATCAAGTGGGCTCTGGACTCTCTGCGATACTTTCTGCTAGGTAGGAGGTTTTGCTTGGTGTCAGACCTATTCCCCATTGACCTGGATGAGACAAAACAAGCAGCCAAATGCCAGGGTGACAAGATGGTTCCTTTCTCTCCAGGAGTTCAATTTACTAGTAGATCACAGACAACATCAAAATGCCATTGCCCTCTCCTGAGTGCATTGCATGATGTCTAATGGTTGACGCGGGGGAGGGGGGATATGTACAGGATACCAAGGGTGGGTCCTGGATGGGGGCTATGTGGCACTGAGATTTAGGTTGCGGTCCCTTTTAAGGGGGGATAGGTTGGTGTATTCAGGGGTCTCACCCGTACAGGGTGAGGGATTCTTTCACACTTTGTACAAAAGAGAGGACTGACATGCAGTCCTGTTAGCTTTAATAGTGGCTTACTTGGGAACCGGAATTGTGGAGGCCCTGAGTGACATTCAGGTGGGAAAAGGGCCTCAACTCCTGACTACAGGTGAGATCCCTGAATACACCAACCTATCCCAATTAAAGGGGCCATAACCCGAATATCGGTGCCACATAGCACCCGTCCAGGACCCACCCTTGGCACCCTGTACAATATATAAAAATTCACATAAAAACTGTATGGAATTTGCATGCTCACACCTTGTGCCCACCAAACTCTAAAGGTATAGTATTGTGTGTAGCTCCAGGTCTTCATTGAGACCACCCAGAGACAAACTGTTCAGTTTGAATATTCAATATGTCTCCTGTCTAAACAGTTTGAGGAACCTCTCATTTTCATGTAGACTAGCTGTTATAGGCTCAGTGGTAAAGACCCTTAAATCTGCAATGTTTTTGTTGTGTTTCTGAGCAAAATGGCGTGGTACACTGTAATCGGTTGAACCTACTGCAATAAGCCTGCAGTGGTCACCAATTCTTTTACGCTGTGTTCTTTTGGTGCGTCCAATGTAAAGGAATTTACACGGACACATCAGACCACATACTCTGTGAAGCAAGTGATAAATAGTTTAATAGGATGAACCGTCCCTGCAGTATCCTGCAAAGAAGGATAGGATAAGCTGACATGTCAAGCAAAGGGGCTTTCTGCATTGAAATATACCAACCTGGTTGTCAAAAGAAGGGACAGTGTCTATGTGTCTTTTTTCAACCTGACTAGCTATGTAACACAAAATCCAATTGCATCCTGCGCTTTTGCAATGACTTTAGGAAACTTAATGAAGTTTTCAAATTTGAATGCCTATCCGATAAGGGATCCTATTCCCTCCCTCCTCACACACTATTCAGCTCTTCTGTCACCACTCTACTTAATAAAGGCTCCTGCGTCCCCTCTTCCTTACATATAATGCAGCCAGTGCCAGGACAAGGTCATCCGGTGCCCAGGGAGAAGATGGCAAACTGCGCCCCCCCATTAAGAAAGAGTCAGTGTCATTTCAAAACAGGAAAATACTTAAACCAATAGAAATTAAATTAGGTTTAATTCGATAGAAACAGAGTTCACTTCCACATTTTAAATGTATGTATTTTATTAGAGATACTTAAAGTGCTTTGAAATAATAAAGCAGCTTAGCTTCCCTGCTGACAGGACAGAGCCGATCGGTGGGTGCCGGTGGTCATCCATTGGCCGGCACCCACTGATCAGCATCTGCTGTGTATCATCACAGTACAGCCTGAACACCAGTAGCACACGCATGGGCCCCCTACCTGGGAGTGCCAGATTACATACCATCTTACTAACAAATTCACTTTGCAAATGTTTATTTCAGTAAGCATAAACTGCAAGCATATCATCCACATCCTGAATTTTACCAGCATTAACTAATCACAGCTCTACTACTTAGCAATGTAGGTGTTGAGTTATTAACTTTACGGTCAACACAGAGGACAAGGGGGCACTCTTTACCTCTAGAGGAAAAAAGATTTTATCTCCAAATACGGAAAGGTTTCTTCACAGTAATGCCACATACACACGATCAGAAATGCTGCCAGCAAAACTCATATGAGAGCTTTTGGTTGGAAAATGCGACCGTGTGTATGCTCCATCGGCCTTTTGCTGGCGGAATTCCAGCCAGCAAAAGATTGAGAGCATATTCTCTATTTTTCAGTCGGGAAAAGTTCCTATCCGAAAATGCGATCGTCTGTATGCAATTCCGACGCGCCAAAAAACGATGCATGTTCAGAATCAAGTACGAGACAGAAGCGCTCAGTCTGGTAAAACTAGCGTTTGTAATAGAGATAGCACATTCATCAAGCTGCAAATTATTCGATCTTTTAAGGCAGCATATTCTTTGGTTCTTTATAATGCTAGAATAATGAATTTGTTTTGCTGCTGATATTCACACAGATTTATGACAAACTTATTTCTTTATTATTTCTTGTGATCATATGAATAATCCTTTTTGTTTTTAAAGCCAGATCTCCATAATAATGTTTAGAATTATTTTTTATAGTCATCTTTTTTTTATTTTTAATCAAGATCTCCTTTTTTTGGATTATTTTTAAATTAGTTTCTAGTGATCTCCATCATGTTTATTTTTTGTGTGTCAAGTTTACACAACAACATTATTATTTTGTATTTTTATAAAGCTCAAGGTGGTTGGTTGGTGTCCCTTGTTAATTTGACATTGTATTTTTGAAATCAAAAGAAAAAGGTTCCCCCAGGGTGGGGTTTTTAGGCAGCACAATATCAAAAAAGAGGTCAAAATAGATATCAAAAAATATAACAAATTTATTAAATAATGTACCATGAAAGTTAAAACAATGAGCTCCAGTGGGGGGTACTTGAAATACAATTAGATAAGCTGAACATACATTGGCAGACACATATTCACAACAACACTTGGTAGCATGAATATTTAAACCAGACGCGTTTCAACCCCTGTGCTTGGGGTCTTCTTCAGAGGATCAGTCTGCTGGAAAATATACATAGGTAGAATTGATACACATAAATAGATTGTATTGATATAATAACATTCACCATGTGGTGCATAAATGCAGTATAGTTACCCAATAATGTGTGTCCAGCAGAAAAAGGAGCAGAGCCTCCCACATGGAGATCCCCTAAAAAGACTGTCCTCCCGTCTTCCCCAAAGGGAGAACACCAGGTGCCTCTATCTAGCTAGTCTTAAAAACGCAATAGCTAGTCTTAATGAAACAATACATAATCAAAACCTCCAATCATGTTCTTTCCCTTCTCCTTTTTTCCCCCTTTCCCCCTCCCCCTTTCCCCATATTCCCCCCCCCCCCCCCAGGCTCTCAGTTCCTTGTTTCAATGCACTCGTATCCCTATCTTTCAGTATGTATTATTATTATCAGTATATACTTTTATTCATTGTTATTTACTTTTTATCCGGATGCTGTATATAAATACCAACACATGTGATTGAAATTTCCTTTTTGTACTGATGCTCTTCATATATAAACATGTACTAGATATGTAATGTTTAGTAAGAACGGCATTATTATTATTATGAACCAGCATATATATGTCATATTTTTAAATTCACATTGCATTTTTTCTCCCCTATAGGACTGCCCTCTCCTCTGACTGAGGGAGCTCTGGTGCTGTCTCCGCCCTCGCCTCGGAATCGGGGGTCACTCGCGATTTGACTTCCCGGCAAGGGGGGGGGACGAGCCGACCAATCCCAGGTGGCTTCTCCCCCCCACGTTTCCCCATTGGATGCTCGGATGGCCACCGGGCGCGATATTGGGGATCCTTCCCTCCTTGCCGGCGGCATTCCGGAGCACTCTCGGATGTTTTTCGCCACGGCGCATGCACGGGGCCCCGCGCGTGTGGCGTGACGTCATTGACATCGCGAGATTTCGGCGAGAGTGACGATCAATCGGAGCTTCGGCTCTTTCGGAACGCCGGGGAGATCACGCTCGGCTGCCTTAATGGCGGCCATGCCGCCCGTCGTGGAACGACCAGGGTAACACACACACCTGGACAAATCACAAGTAGGTACACACCCCCAATAGGCAATATAAAGGTGGTACCCGCAATACACCCTCAGTCTCTCTTTCCCTTTGGTGGACAGCAGGCACTTTCCGTCTCTCACCTAGTAAGTACCCTCTCTGCTATGGGTTTTTTTTTTTTTTTTTTCTGCTTGGCACTACTTCTTGCCCTATATAATGGGGGCTCATGCGAAAACTATTTGACTTCGCATTGACCCCCACCTATTTATAACGGTCCTGTTTTATAACGGTCTGGTTATTACTCTTTTTACATTTGATACTGTTTTGTTTATTCCTAGACTGGTGGACTCAGGGTTGGATACTAATACAGGGTTGGATACTGATACCACTGAGCCCGAGACAGTTTGTGACCAATCCCGGGTTGGCTGACAAGCAACAGTCTAACTGTATGGGGCAAATTAGTGCTAATATACATGCTATTTAGCACCTTTTTGAGGTAATCAATCTAACGTTTACACTTGCCAACAACCTTCCCCCCCTCCCCCTCCCTTCTGTTACCCCTCTCTCCCCATGCATTTTCCCATGTGTTTCCTCCTCCCCCTTTTTCTCCTCCGTCCCCCCCCCTCATCCCCCCTCCCCTCCCCCCCCCCCCCCTTCCCCTCCCTTCTCCCCCACCTCTCCTCTCCCTGGTATATTTTGGTCTATTCACTTTTTCTTTTCATTACACTCTCACATTTAGTGGTTGTTTTTCACCACCCACTTTTCTTATCACCTTACCACATTCCTATCCGTTCACTGGATCACTTTCACACAGAGCACCAACTGAGGGATTGCCTATACCCTATATTGCCTATGAAGAATATTTTATATATACTCATATACTTTATCTCTGTACCCTTGGTGTATGTTGGAGGCATCTGTCCCCCAGCGTCTCTTCTTGGCCACATAATTAATGTGGCTTAAGTGATCAAATTTACTATGGACTTTTTTTGGTTCCTATCACAGGTGTAATTTTTGTGCTTCCTGGTCGGTCGTTAGTTTGGTGGGCGGTACCCGAGAGTGTGATCTCTCGCAAGTCACGTCGCTGCTTTCACTGCCCTGGTCCGAGCTGTGTTGGCGATAGAGGCACCTGGTGTTCTCCCTTTGGGGAAGACGGGAGGACAGTCTTTTTAGGGGATCTCCATGTGGGAGTCTCTGCTCCTTTTTCTGCTGGACACACATTATTGCACCATACTGCATTTATGCACCACATGGTGAATGTTATTATATCAATACAATCTATTTATGTGTATCAATTCTACCTATGTATATTTTCCAGCAGACTGATCCTCTGAAGAAGACCCCAAGCACAGGGGTTGAAACGCGTCAGGTTTAAATATTCATGCTACCAAGTGTTGTTGTGAATATGTGACTGCCAATGTATGTTCAGCTTATCTAATTTTATTTCAAGTACCTCCCACTGGAGCTCATTGTTTTAACTTTCATGGTACATTATTTAATAAATTTGTTATATTTTTTGATATCTATTTTGACCTCTTTTTTGATATTGTGCTGCCTAAAAACCCCACCCTGGGGGAACCTTTTTCTTTTGTTTTCAGTCCTTAAGGGGTGAGCAGCAATCCCTCTCCTCCTCTCTAGTGTCTTCCTCCATTTTTGTATTTTTGAAATGTACCTGCCTACTCACAAACAGACTGTCCTATTTGAAGAAAAACACGTAGGCAAGTATTTTCATATAAAAAAATCTCCATTTATTCTGGCTCATGATAACAAAATAAAGAGGAAGGCAACGCTGGAGAACCTGCTTGAATTTGCGAAGCCTTTGTACCCCAGGGGACACATCAACTCTTTGTAAATAAAAATTGGTAGCCTGGGAAGTCCATATAATAGTGAGCACAATCTGGTCCAGGACTCCCAGAGATCAGGAACAGCAGCAGATGACATATATGTCCCCAGGCTGTGGTACTACAACAGGCTGCGTCTTCTGTCAGACCAGACTGAACCCAGGCCATCGCTTCCCTGCAGCCTTCCCTGCAGCCTTCCTTGGAGGCTGTGGCTCTGGAGGTGGACTTGTGGCAGGAGGAGGAGGATGGGCGAGCGCACATAAGTGCATGTTCTCACTAATTTGGCCTCTCAACCCCCTCCGAAGGGCCTGAAAAATAAGATTCTCACACATGAAGCATTGGCCCTCCTCCATTTGCTGCAATTTTGCAGCTACATAGCAGCCATAGGACTCTTCAGCGTTGGGGGGTGTTTACAGGGCCGCATTAGCGTCCTTAATGAGGCCCAGTGCTGCCTCCTCCACGTTACTCCCATTCCTGGACCTTTTTGTTGTAAGGCGGAGGGGAGGCAAGTGGGATTGGGTGAGGCTACAGGGCCCCGCCACCTCCTGGCTGCCACATTCCAGAGCCTTATCCTGGCTGAGGTCTTCCTGTGTATGAAAAAGGGACAGGAAGTTTTACTTTCTGTTTCATCAATCACACACAATTTTCAGCTCATGACTGTTGCAAATTGAATGTTAATAAATAGAAAAGACTATCATTCTGAGCCCAGAATTTTTCATTCTTGTTACAATCATTTTTGGCCACTACTGTCTATTGATATGTCAAGCACTTTTTATTCAATCATTCATTTGTTATCAATAATAACATCTAGTTAGCAACAATAATTTTCGGAAAATAAATATGTTAAAATATACTATACCTGGCTCCAGCTGGGCTCCTCCACTTCTTCCAGGATGGAAGGCCCAGGTTGGTCCTCGGAAGCCTCAGCTGAGGTTGAAGGAAGGGTTGAGGGAAGGGTGGATGGAAGAGGAGGAAGTGATTGCCTGGCTTCCATCTGGTCTTCCAGAAACCGCATCCTGTTGTAGTACCACAGACTGGGTACATACACATCCTCTGCTGCTGCTCCTGATCTCATGGAAGCCTGGACCTTATTAAGCTCCTTCCTATATGTGCTTCTCAAGCTACCAATTTTCTTCTCCACAAACTCGATGTCTGCGTCGGGGACCTGCGTCTTCACAAATTGCAGCAGTTTCCCCAGCAATGCCTTCCTAGCTGGTTTATTTCTATATAAGGGGTTTTTAACCTCCCACAAATTTCTCATATCTCTGTATCTGTCTATGAACTGGCCCATGAATTCAGGGTCTTTGAATTGTTTCATATTTGCTGCAAGACAAAACACAAGACAAAAACACTAATATCATGCTAAACTCTCCTAATCTTATCCCAATATAGGCCTCAATCTCGAATCAGTATAGGCCACTGATGTCCCAAGTTAAAATGTTACCTTCTTGATAACGTTCGGCGCTTCACAGATCGTATGTACAACACACGCATGTTACCTTTATATACACTGCGCATGTGTGAAACTCTGCCCGTGTCGCCCGTCCCTGACGTTCTTTCTAGAATATTCCCCGCCCCTTCTCTTTCGGCGCAGTGGGAGATGACATGGCGGAGACACAGCAGGTGCGTGATAATAGCAGTAATGAGGAAGAAAGCCCGGAGCCCAAAACGTCCCGGTCCTGCAGGAGAAGATTTAAGGCCTCAAATATGACATCTTGAAGAGGGCCGACTATGACGGGAAGTATGGACTGTACCTAAACCCAAATGTGAGAAAGGCCAAGATCATGACTAAAGTACAGAAGAATCAAGAGAGTGCTTCTAAAAAGTAAATACCGTATATACTCGAGTATAAGTCGTTCCGAGTATAAGTCGAGGCCCTAATTTACCACAAAAAAATGGGAAAAACTTATTGACCCGAGTATAAGACGAGGGTGAGAAATGCACACCTACTGTAAGTGGAAAAGAGGGTCAACAATGCCCATTTGCAGCCTCACTGTGCCCATTTGCATGCCTCACTGTGCCCATTTGCAGCAATAGGTCCCCTGAACTTCAAACTCGGTAGTTAAGGGTTCCTAAATGCCCCCTAGCTGCAGCCAAAATTTGGGGTCTCTGAACCCAAAGGGTCTCGAAATGACATTGCTGCAGATGGACACAGTTGACCGAATTTGCAGCCCCGTATCTCTGGGCCACTTAGTGCTAAGAACCCCAAATTTGGTGTGCAAACCCAGTGGAACTAGCACCATAAAATATCCAACGCTGGGGTTTCTAGCATCAAGTGGCCCCGAGATACAGGGCCCCAAAAATCAGTTCAGAAAATGTCAAGCACTTTTCTGCAGCAGAGAATGACATTTTCTGAACTGGATTTGGGGCCCCGTATCTCAGGGCCACTTGGTGCTAGGAACCCCAGCTTTGGATATGTTATGGTACCAGATACAATGGGTTTGCATATCAAATTTGGGGTTCCTAGCACCAAGTGGCCCTGAGATATGGCGCCCCAAACTTGGTTCAGAAAATGTCAAGCACTTTTCTGCAGCAGAGAATTACATTTTCCGAACCGATTTTGCGGCCCCGTATCTCGGGGCCACTTGATGCTAGGAACTTCAGCTTTGGATATGTTGTGGAACCAGTTCCACTGGGTTTGCACACCAAATTTGGGGTTCCTAGCACCAAGTGGCCCTGAGATACGGGGCCCCAAAGTCGGTTTGGAAAATGAAATTTTTTGCTGCAGAAAAGTGCTTGACTCGAGTATAAGTCGAGGGGGGCACTTTCAGCACAAAAAAATGTGCTGAAAAATTCGACTTATACTCGAGTATATACGGTAGTTGTCGTGTGTTCCTATTATTATTAATAGGGATGAGCCAACCACCAGACATTAAAGTCTATGGGACTCGAATGTTCGAAATCAAAAGTGCTAATTTTAAAGGCTAATATGCAAGTTATTGTCCTAAAAAGGGTTTGGGGACCGGGTCCTGCCCCAGGGAGCATGTATCAATGCAAACAAAAGTTTTAAAAACTGCCATTTTTTCAGGAGAAGTGATTTTAATGATGCTTAAATTGAAAAAAAAAGTGAAATATTCCTTTAAATATCGTACCTGGGCGGTGTCTGTAGTATGCCTGTAAAGTGGCACGTGTTTCCCGTGCTTAGAACAGTCCCTGCACAAAATGACATTTTTAAAGGAATAAAAGTCATTTAAAACTGCTTGCGGCTTTAATGTAATGTTGTGGCAATATGGATGAAAATCAGTGAGACAAACGGCATGGGTACCCCCCCCAGTCCATTACCAGGCCCTTTGGGTCTTGTATGGATATTAAGGGGAACCCTGCACCCAAATTAAAAAAAGGAAAGGTGTGGGGCCCCCAGGCCCTATATACTCTGAACAGGCGGTGCAAACAAGACAGGGACTGTAGGTTTGTTGTTAAGTAGAATCTGTTTGTAATTTTGAACTGGTACATTTTTAAAGTGTAGCTCCAGCCAAAAAAAATCTATTTTTAAGCTTTTTGGAAAACATGGGGAAGGGTTATCACCCCTGTAACATTTATTTTGCTGTCTGTGCACCTCTTCAGAAGATTTCACCTCACTTTTTGTCCCAATGACAAATGTTTTTTGAAAATATGGGGTTTTTAGTGAAACAAGGATTGGTGATAAAGCATCAGTGAAGAGAAGACACGTTTTCCCATATTAACTCTTACAGAAGAGAATTTCCCTTCCTAGGGGTAGATTTCATCTCACTTCCTGTTGTCTCCTTCTGTTTGCAATAGGAGTCGTTTGTAAGTTGGATGTTTGAAAGTAGGGGTCTGCCCTATATACTCTGCAGAAATTGGGGCCTTAGGTGTTGGTGTTGCCACAACACTGTAAGCCCTCACAGTTACTCTTGGTGGGCGCAGGAACAGGCCCTGCTGTGAAATATTAGATCAAGAATTGTAATTACATGCCATTGTTGAACAGTGGTAAAAAAATTGGGCCTTTGGTGGTGGTGGTGCCACAACACTGTAAGTCCTCGCAGTTACTCTTGGTGGGCGCTGGAACGGGCTCTGCTGTGAAATATTATATCAAGAATTGTAATTACATGCACCTGTTGAACAGGGGCAGAAAAATTGGGCCTTTGGTGGTGGTGTTGCCACAACACTGTAAGCCCTCACAGTCATTCTTGGTGGGCGCAGGAATGGGCCCTGCTGTGAAATATTAGATCAAGAATTGTAATTACATGTCCCTGTTGAACAGGGGCAGAAAAATTGGGCCTTAGGCACTGGTGCCACAACACTGCAACCCCTCACAGATGCTATAGTTGGAGCGCAGGAATGAGCCCTGCTGCAAAGTATTGCAGCAAAAATTGTAATTATATGCCCCTGTTAAACAGGGGCTGAAAAATTGGGCCTCTGGCACTGGTGCTGGTGCCACAACACTGCAATCCCTCACATATACTATTCTTGGAGCGCAGCTGCAAAGTATTGCATCAAAAATTGTAATTACACGCCCCTGTTAAACAGGGGCAGAAAAATTGGGCCTTGGCCACTGGTGGTGGTGCCCAGAACCAAAAATGTTCTTACAAGCTATCAGCATGAAAATTGAGGAGGAAGAGGATTGTCACTCAGCATAACAGCATAACTCAGCATCAGCATAGGCAGTCTTGAAGGGATCTCACATTATAAGAAAAAATCAATCGGTTACTTCAGCATCAGGTGCTTGGTAGCTGGTGATGCAAGACTGATTCATATTTATGAAGGTCAGCCGATCGACCGATTCGGTGGACAGGCGCACCCTGTGATCGGGTACAAAGCCTCCAGCAGCACTGAATGTGCGTTCAGAAAGAACGCTGGATGCAGGACAGGCCAGTAGCTCAATTGCATACTGTGCAAGCTCTGGCCAGTAACCCAGAGGATTTTCAGTGGGAAAGGTGACCAAGTCTGATCTTGCCCCTAGGTAATCCTGCACCATGTGAATCAGACGCTGGCAATGGTTGCTGGAACCGATCAGACCTTGGGGCTGCGGACTACAAAAATTGTCTGAACGCATCGGTCAGACGGCCACCTTCTCCACCACTCTTTCTGTGACTGCCTCAGCAACACGCTGTCCAGGAGGACCAGGAAAGTGTAACCTCCCAGGCTCTGGAAACGCGTTGCACAAACCTTTCTCCAAGGCCTCCCGAAGATGTTTCATCCTCTGCTCCCTCTGCGACGGCAAGATAAGGTCCGCAAGCTTACCCTTGTAACGTGGATCAAGGGGGGTTGCCAGCCAGTAATCATCCCTCCCCTTGATACCACGAATAAGGGCATCCTTCCGCAGGCTTTGCAGGATCAGGGAGGCCATGCAGCGTAGGTTTGCTGAGGCATTCAGTCCGGAGTCCTCTGGGTCACTAAGAACAACATGATCCGCAGCCAACTCCTCCCAGCCACATACAAGTCCATGGGTTTCTTCGGACTGTTAATGATCCCTTGAAGACTGCTGTTGATGCTGAGTGCCAGGCTCCACCTCCATGCTGACACAATCCTCCTCCTCTTCCTCCTCATCCTCTTCCTGTGTGATCAGCGGGCACGCAGGAACACTGTCTGAATAAAGGGGGCCTTGAGAGCTAAGGAAGTCCTCCTCTTCCTCCCTCTGTTCTGCCCTGTCCATTATTCCACGCAGCATGTGCTCCAACAGGTGAAGAAGAGGGACAGTGTCACTGATGCATGCACTGTCACTGCTCACCGTGGCCTCCTCAAATGGTGACAGGACAGTGCATGCATCCCTGATCATAGCCCACTGGTGTGGGGGAAAAAAAACAACTTCCCCTGACCCTGTCCTGATGCCATAGTCACATAGGTACTCATTGATCGCCCTCTGCTGCGTGTGCAGCCGCTGCAGCATGGCCAATGTTGAGTTCCACCTGGTGGGCATGTCACAGATTAGGCGGTTCTTTGGCAGGTTAAATTCCTTTTGGAGGTCAGCCAGCTGAGCACTGGCATTATATGATCTGCGGAAATGCACACAGACTTTCCTGGTCTGCCTCAGGACATCCTGTAAGCCTGGGTACCTGCCCAAGAACCGCTGCACCACCAAGTTAAGGACGTGAGCCAAACAGGGCACATGGGTCAGTTGTCCCTGTCGAAGGGCGGAGAGGAGGTTGGTGCCATTGTCGCAAAACACCATTCCTGGATTAAGCTGATGTGGCGTCAACCACCTTTGAACCTGCCCCTGCAGAGCTGACAGAATCTTTGCCCCAGTGTGGCTCCTGTCCCCCAAGCACACCAGCTCAAGCACTGCATGGCATCTTCTTGCCTGCGTGCTTGAGTAGCCCCTTGAATGCCTACAGAGCACCGCTGGTTCCGAGGACAAATCAGCACAGGAAGAGGCCATGGAGGAAGAAGAAGAAGAGGGGGTGGAGGAGAGAGGTGTGGCAGAATCACCACTAGTAGAATTTTTGAGGCGTGGTGGCGGAACAACCTCCAACACTACTTGCACCCTGTCCTGCATCCTTTCCAGCTGCCAGAAGAGTCACCCAGTGCACGGTGACAGATAGGTAACGTCCCTGCTGGACCATGAGTCAGCGGTAATATGCACCTTACCGCTGACCGCCCTGTCCAGCGAGGCCAAGACATTGCCTTCCACATGCCGGTAGAGAGCCGGAATCGCCTTCTGTGTGAAAAACTGGCGTTTGGGAACCTGCCACTGAGGAACCGCACATTCCACAAACTCACGGAAGGGGGCAGAGTCTACCAACTGAAAAGGCAGCAATTGAAGTGCTAGCAATTTAGCCAAGCTAGCATTCAACCGCTGGGCATGTGGATGACTGGGAGCGAACTTCTTTCGGCGGTGCAGCAGCTTCATGACTCCCCAAATTTCAGTCATGGTGCTGAAAATGCAGAATATTTTTGTCAGTAATACATTACATACATTAACAACAAAAACAAGGTTTGTGTAGCAGACCCACAACATAATAATAATAGTTAGCCGAAGAAGAGATTGTCACCTCATGTCTCAAAGAAATTTTGTTTGCACTGTTGAAGAAAAAGGCCAAAAAAAAATAACATTAAAAGATAACCGAGGAGACAGCTAAAAGGAAGCCAAGCAGTAAATCAAAGCAAACATTTGTTCAGTCTCAAAGATATTATTATATAAAAAATGTCTCAGACATTGTCTGGCATATCGATGGCCCCCCTACTCGCAAAGTATTCCATGTATCTTATACGGACCTCGTGGGAAATCTGGGGGGGGCAAGCCAGGACGGCCAGTTTCAAGCGCCATCAGGGTTGGTTCATTCAGAATTCTGGCCTCAGGCTCAACTGAGGCAGCATAGTTCAAAGAATTTCTCCTTAAAAAATTGCGGAGAACACAGCAAGACAGGATGATGTGATTGAGTTTATATTCCGCCATGTGTATCGATGTAATAAATAGGCAGAACCGGCTGGCCATTATTCCAAACGTGTTCTCCACCACTCTTCTGGCTCTAGCCAGCCAGTAATTAAAAACCCTGTGGTCCGGGGTGAGGGTCCTCATAGGGAATGGCCACATAAGATGGTCCCCCAGCGCAAACGCTTCATGCGCAACGAAGACGAATGGGAGTCCTTCCGCATTTTCTTCTGGAGGTGGCAAGCCCAAGCTGCCATTCTGAAGATGCCTGTAGAACTCCGTCTGGGCGATGACTCCACCATCCGAAATCCGGCCATTCTTCCCCACGTCCACATACAGGAACTCGTAAGTAGCCGATACCACCGCCAACATCACAATACTATCAATAGTATTGTGATGTTGGCGGTGGTATCGGCTACTACCCCTTGTAGTTGTAATAGTTGTAATAGTATGACCCCGAGTTGGGGGGTGGGATGATGTGGACGTGTTTCCCATCAATTGCCCCTACACAAAGGGGAAAGTCCCACCGCTGGGCAAAGTGGGAGGCCACAGTCTGCCATTCCTGTGGTGTGGAAGGAAACTGTGGAGTCAAACCAGAAAAAATAAATTAGTCATTTTGCACATAAACATTAAAAGCAGATTAGACACAAACATTCTTGGCCAACATCAGTATAAAATGTATTTTAGGGAGTATTTAAAGACAAAAGTATAAGGTCCACCTATCAGATTTCTCACCCTCTGTGATGGCCCATTATAAAAACTTTAGGGGGGGAGATGTTTTGAACACTTCATTGAGAGATGAATGCCTAAATAATGTGTATTACTTTGGCCAGCCCCTCCTTACTTACACTACTGACAGCCCACTGGACAGGTAAGAAGTGTCATAATACAAAAATATGAATACACACTGTACAAATTGGAGCACAGTTTTAACATTCTACAATTACCTATCAAGATAATAATAGGATACAAAATCTAAACAGTACCATTTGAAAGTATTCAGGCAGGCCCTTGCACTACATGCTTTGGGGAATTCATCCATAAATATGACCACAAAAGAGGTAGGTATAGTGTGTATGGGTTTGGCAAAGTCAGCAGATAGAGGATTGGTATCGGTTGACTTAACGGTTGGGGGGAGGGAGGGTTCCAAATGAGTTTGGGATCCAAAAAAAAGCCTCTGGCACTCTGCCAGAATTTAAGGACACAAATAACATTTTTACACATTTTAGGGGGTGTTTAGGGTAAATCACTACAATGGAGCTGACAAAATACATTGTTAAGTGACTAGGCGAGGTGGATATGGGCCCAGGAGAGCATGCTGGGGAGGTAAGTGAAGGCAAATATGCATGAAGGACAAAATAAAGTTTAAAAATTCCAGCATGCATGAGGACAAAGGGGACATTCACAGCATATTGCAATCATGGTAATTAGGAAATGATGAAAGAAATACAATATATTATCAATATAATTAATATAGTCCTTCTGCAGGACCTGGTTGATGGCAGAACAGGTCTCTGGGATAATGATCCCCAGAGCCTGGGGGGAGATGCCTGTTGAGAACTTGAGGTCCTGCAGGCTTCTTCTCGTCGCCAAGTACCGCAACGTGGCCACGAGCCTCTGCTCCGGAGTGATAGCTTGCCTCATACAGGTGTCCTGATAGAAAGTTGAGTGTGGGTGTGGCGCTATTCTGGTATCAGGCGAGGTACTATACCTCTGTGATTGTCACCTCTAATAAGTGTAAATGTTAAGATGGCTTGATTTCCTAAAACACTTTATCAAAAGAGGGGAATTTCCAAACAAAAATGGTATTAATAAATAGAAAATGATGCGTATGTGATTTCCATGCTCCTGGAAGTGTTAATTTACATGCACACTTCAGATGAAGAGCTCTACTGAACAGTGCACAGTTTTGGCAGTGCAGACAGGTGGAAATCCAAAACAGGAAGTGAGTGGAAATCCTTCCAAAGTGGTTGTCACCAGGGTCACCAGCACTAGTGTTCCCATTAGAAGATTTCAACCCAAAATATCGTACATAGGCTTTTGTGACGGTTTAAACTCAGATCTTTCATGCTTAATTTGCATTTTTACAATGTGAGTACCATTCTATTTATTTTGGAATAAAAGTTTTAAACGTTTTTACGCTATGGGCACCCCTTCTTTTTTATGTTAACATAAACATGATCCGGAAAGCCAGGAATTGCTGCACAGTGGCACAAACTGTGACCGTGAAAAACCCCTGCAGGGGTGACAGTATCCGGTGAGTGTTTGCACAGTAGGAGCACGTTTAAAGGCACAGTCACTAAAGAACACTGGAATAAGAAGATTGTATTTCACAATATTGTTTTATCAAGAGGAACAAGTTTTCAAGCACAGCATCATCTGTGCTTTTTCAATTTGGACTATTTGAAACATTATTGTTTTTTTGGATAAACACTCATTTATTTTTGAGCAAAAGTCACTTTATCATTGGTACCAGGAAGTGTGGGGGTGTGTTTGACCAGGTAAGTCATTTGCTCCTTATTACCTAATTTTTGGTAACTGGTGTTGATGCTTGCCATGTTCAAATAACCTTGTATGTCCACCTACTCACATAACTGTGCCTTCGCAACGGACTAGGCTGGTCCCTTGGAGGGTTAATAAGGGCTCGCAGGTTTTTTAAAGGGTCCGACTAGGTTGGTCCGACTGTGTTGAGTAGATATATGTGTATGTAAACTCGGGAAGTATAGAATACGCCCGTAGTATAAGGAGTGGCTGAGTGGACGCCCATTTTTTGGGGAAAATATTGAAAAGTGCACTTATAATAACGTTGATGTAAATGTGACTTTATTTTGCCACTGTATATATAAGGTTTTGCTTGTTATTTTTTTAGGTACCACCGTAAGTATTTACAGTATTAGAGATAAGTGTATAACATATATGTATGACAACTGAATGTAAAGTACTGTATTGATTTGAAAGGTTTTATTAAGGCATTACACATATATGCACTAGATGAACAACATAAGACGGGAACCCGATTGTAGTGAAATAGCACCCGCTTGCCCACATTGCACATTTGGTTTACTGTTCCTTAGTGTAGACAGAACGTGGATCCTGCTCACCACTAGACCAACCGGGTTTTCATACCGACTTGGTGCAAGGGGAGTATATCCCGCCACAAGGAGGGGTACCCTATACCGAATACTGAGGGTTAACCTTCATAGCTATATCAGCCCCACTGCAATAAGAGACCAAGGGACTTACTCCCAAGTCAGGGAACAGATTATAGCACAAACAGGTTGCTTTCATCTCTGTCCCTGTACCAGACACACGCTGCCAAGGTTATTAGATGGGGAATTCTGCGGCAACCCAGACCACGGCCAACCCATCCCCCTATGAGTACGTTAAAAACACACTACCGGGGCCACAGGTAGAACCCTTTTGGACACAGGTCAGGGAAAGATGCCAACAATTAGGAATACATGACCCGGGGCCACTAGGTCCCTGTTCTGAGGATGATTGGAAGGAAGTGAGCAAGGTGTGTCAGGTACACAAGCACTCTTACCCACCTGGGAAATGGGAAGACACCCAGTATATGATAGATTGTTACAAAACATGGAATAAATGCTTAGCCAAGTATAAAACAAAATATGTAACTAAAGCCCCCACACCAAAACCTGTAAGCTCACCCGCCCTATCTCAGCAACCCGAAGCACCACCCCCCCTTATGTGATGGTCAAGCAGGAAGATGGCACATTGGGTCCATGCCTTCAGCTGTATCCATCCCTGGATCCAGCAGTGTTGGCCACCATGGTGTATGGGACAGCTGATCAGGCACAAGTTACACGATGGGAAAACGAAAGTAGGGACAGGGAAGAGGAAGTCCAGGCAGAAGGTATACGTAGGAGGGAAGAAGAGAGGATTAGGAGGTTGGATCCGAAGGAAAGGGAATTAGAAGAAAAGTTAAAGGAGCTTAATAAAAGGCAGGAGGAATTAGAAGAGAAAATGTCTAAGAGGGAGGAAGCGCTAGAAAATTACAAAAGAGAGCTAGAAAAGAAGGCGGGTGAAATAACAGAGCATTCTGCAATATCAAAGGGAGAGAGGGACGAAACGTCCCTGGAAGAGGCAGAAGAGGAAAGAGTCAGGAGGTTAAGCCCCGGGGAAAAGGAATTGGAGGAGAAACAGAAAGAATTTGATAAAAGACAGCAGGAAGAGGAAGAAAGGATACAAAGGAAAAGGGAAGATTTAGAGGCATACGAGAAGAAACTTCAGAAAGAGGCAATTAGGATAAAGGAGGCTGAGGATAGGATAATTTCACAGCCATCCATTACACTCAGAAGCCAAACTAAACCGGCTATAAGCCCAGAACCCTCACAGGAGGAAAGGGAGCAATCGACATTAACTAAGGGAGAGCAAGGTGAATCATCTATTGAGGAAAGAGAAATAGAAACGGAACGGGAAACTCCAGGTGCCACCTTTAAAGCACCACTTATGCATATAGGGGACACGGCGATACATATTCCCCTACCTCTAGGCACACTGTCAAAAATAAAGGAGTTATGCCCTAGCCCAAAGAAAATCCCTAGGGAGGCCGGCGCTTTCCTTGCAAAATATAGCGCAGGCACGAGCTTGGATAAAGAAGATATAGCAGGGATCCTCAGTATAATTGACCCTGACAGTCCAGAAGTGCATCCCGTAAACGCCTTATGGACAGCTCATATAGATACAAATAAAGATTGGGTGTCTTTTTGGAAAGGTATGGGGAATCACTGGTCCACTATATACAAGGGTTCATCCGCACTTCAGGAACTTATCCTAGCAAAACAGGGACAAAAGGAAAAATTCTATGAATTTTGTACCCGGGTATATGGCCTGTGGAAGGCAGTAGATAACGCCAACCCCCAATTGTTCACCACCACCATTATGGCCGGTGGCGATACGAAGGTGACGCAGTTGCTTAAATTCACTAATCCAAAGTGGGCAGAACAACCTCCAGATGAATTTATGAAAGATGCTAGGTCACGTGAAACATCAGGGGTATTTGAGCAGAAGGGTGGCATTTTTCCCTCCCTGACACCGACCCAGACTCTGCCGACAGGTGGATCTCCGTCCACCCACATAATGACAATGCAACCCTATCCACCAATGCAACCTTATCCACCAGACCAGGGTTATCCACCAGACCAGGGGTGCTTTAACTGTGGGGAACTAGGGCACTCGAAATCCCAATGTCCCTACAGAACCAGAACATATGCCCAAAGAGGAAGAGGTAGGAATTTTAACACCACCCCCCGTCGCCCTCAGGATATCAGGTACCCTCACCAACCACAACACCAACCACCCCCACCACAACCCCAATTCCAGCCTCAGCCTAATAGACCACCCCCACGCATCCCGATGCAGTGGCCGTCCTCTCGGCGGCCACCCCAATAGGGATGCCAAGAGTATGTCCCGTCCCTCAGCCTTGTGTGTTACAATTCATCATGGAAAAGTCTCCCGCAGGTACTATTGCGGGTAGACGAGCACCTGATATGTTTCTTATTGGATTCAGGGGCTACATTCAGCTCCTTGAATGATACCGTATATGACACACCGCACTGCACTGAGGGAAACTCTATTGGTATAAATGGGACATCAGTTACCCACCCCATCACTCCACCATTGCCCGTGGCCACTCCAGAAGGACAGGAACTATGCACCCAGAGTTTTGCTGTCCTTGTGGATTGTCCAGTATCTTTAATGGGTAGGGACCTACTCTCAAAACTGAATATCACCATTAAATTTGACAGAGGGGGCTCCCTTACTGCCAGCTCACCGTTCTGCGATTTACATGCTCCAAAAAGACACACTTACAGGGGACTCTTTGCATCATTGCCACCCACTTTAGAAACACATACCATATGGGCAGAAGACAAAGGGAGTGTAGGTTTTATTAACTGTACACCTTACACACCACAAATGCGTCCAGACGCCGAAGTACAATATCACAAGCAATACCCCCTGCCACTTGAAAAAATAGAAGGCATCACCCCATTAATCAACAATTACATAGCAAAAGGGATTCTAAAACACATTATAAGCCCCTGGAATACACCAATCTATCCTGTGAAAAAGGCAAACGGGGAATGGAGGCTTGTACAGGACCTAAGGGCCGTCAACAAGCAGGTCATACCTCTGCCACCTTTGGTGGCAGATATCTCTTTTATCTTTTTGAAAATACCTGCTGATTCCCTTTGCTACACAGTAGTGGACCTGGCGAACGCATTTTTTAGCATCCCGATCAATGACGGGGTGTTGCCCATGTTCTCCTTCTCATGGGGGAGGAGCCAGTTGACCTGGTCAAGATTACCACAGGGGTATGTGGACAGTCCAGCAGCCTTCTCCATGGTCCTTAATGAGACAATTAAGTCATGGACTGCTGAGCGCGGGTCGGTACTAATACAGTATGTGGACGACTTGCTCCTGTGCAGTCGATCTGCTGAAGATTGTGCGGTCGATTCCACATCTCTGTTGCAGCACCTGGCCAGGACTGGCCACCTAGCATCACGAAAGAAAATACAATGGTGCCAAAATCAGGTAGAATACCTGGGATGCATTCTGAAGGAGGGAACCAGGCTGGTATCCCCCAAACGTGCCGCAGCCCTGCAGGCTCTCAGTCCTCCAAGAGACAAAGCAACTTTGCTCTCATTTCTGGGCGCAATCGTATATTGCCGCCAATGGATCCCAGATTGTTCATATTATGATGGCATTCTGAGGGAGGCTACCGTGTCCACCGCCCCAAAGACAATAGATTGGACAACAGATAGGCTCTGTGCTTTTCAGGCCTTGTTACAAAGTCTGACTCAGGCCCCCGCCCTGGGATTGGTAGAATATGGCAAACCCTTTCAATTATACTGTGTGGTATCGGGAAATTCTTTTGCTGCGGTTTTAACACAGCAACATGGAACCGGGTACCGACCAGTCTCCTATCTCTCAAAAAAGTTGCCTACCCAAGTACAAGGGATGCCATCTTGTTTACAAAACCTTGCTGCTTGTGCTATGGCAGTTCAGGAGGCTAGCAAATCAGTATTAGGCCATGAATTGACTCTCTACACTACTCATTCAGTAACTCACCTCCTGCAAAATATGAACACACAGCATATGACAGCACAGAGGCTTAGTGGGTATGAGATCACACTTCTGAATACTGACAATCTCACCCTCAAACACGCACCACCAAGTAATCCCACTGTCCGACTTTTACACTCTTTGCTCAGGCTACCACGAGACCCTGATAAGAAGCACAATTGTGTTGAACAGGTTGCAGCAATAACCAGCCCTCGCCCAGATCTCACTGACATTCCCCTACCAGGAGTGCAGGACGTCTTCATAGACGGCAGCTGTTCCCGCCCCTCCGATGCAACATTCCTGACAGGGTACGCCATTGTCCAACTACCTGATGTGGTGTTGGAAGCAAAAGTCTTACCACCCTCCTCGGCACAGGTAGCAGAATTGGAGGCGCTCACAAGAGCTTGCATACTTTTCTCTGATCAGGAGGTAAACATTTATACAGACAGTAGGTACGCTTTCGGGGTCACGCATGACTACGGTGTAATATGGGCAAATAGAGGGTTTAAAACTGCTGACAACAAGCCAATTGCTAATTCTACGCAAATTAAAGCACTCCTGCAAGCGATTCTTCTCCCAAAGCGGATAGCGGTCATCAAGGTAAAGGCACACTCATCGGATAACAGCAGAATTTCCAAAGGAAACGCGCTGGCAGACAAAGAAGCAAAAAAAGCCGCTGCCATATACATTGGTCAGCCAGCCCCCACAACAATGTTCTTCAAAGAACATTTTACATCACCTAACTTTAAGACCATCGTGGCTCAAATACAGGGATTAGCCACAGAGGAGGATGTTTCTTTTTGGGTCAAGGATGGCTTGACCAAGGACCAAGAAGGTCTTTGGTCAAAAGAGGGGAAGATATTGGGCATACCAGAATCAAGCAGTGTTCTCATACTTTCCTATCTCCATGGTCCAGGACATATAGGTACCACCGCCCTAACAAACATATACACAAAGTCTTTCTGTACTAACAATTTAGGTAAACAGGCAAAACTCCTCACCAGCAGTTGTCTGACTTGTGCACAAAACAATGTCCAAGGAAAAAATCATGGATTACATGGCCACCTGCCCCCACCCCTGGGTCCCCTAACAGATTTGCAAATAGACTTTACACACATGCCCAAACAAAAAGGCAATTTGAAATGCCTCTGCGTGATCGTAGACAAATGGTCAGGTTGGGTTGAAGCTATTCCATGTACAGGTGAGACCGCTAATATTGCTGCCAAATGCCTACTGAACCATTGGGTTTGTAGGTTCGGAATACCAACGGCCATATGGTCAGACAGAGGACCTGCCTTCAGCTCCTCTGTTACACAGACTTTAGCTAGACTACTAGGCTTACAGTGGAAATTGCACATCCCTTACCACCCACAAAGTGCAGGAGTAGTGGAAAGAATGAATAGGAACATTAAAGACAAGTTAAAAAAGGCTACGGGGGGCACCATGAAAGGATGGTTGGATTACCTTCCTTCTGTCCTATTTCAGATCAGAACAACGCCACATGCTAGAACAAAACTCTCGCCCTTTGAGATTTTGATGGGAATTCCTGCAAACATAGAGCTGCCCCTCTTAGATCAAAACACTGACATTAACATCTATTCCCAACAGGAAATGTACGTGAAAAATCTGGTAAGTATGCTACAGGATATGAACGAACAAGTCTCTGTCACCTTTTCTCCTCTTTCAACAGAACCTACTCATCCTTTCATCCCAGGAGACAAAGTACTGGTGAAACAACTGGCACACAAAAAGAGGGTTGGACCCATTTTCTCTGGACCCTGGAAGATAGAGAAGGTTTCCAGAACTGCTGTACTAACCGATCTAGGAAACATCTGGATCCACGCCAGCCGGTTAAAGAAGTGTCCACAGCCACCCCAGACCCCTGACCCTCCTCCGGCATCCCAAGACTCCTCTGATCAGGAACAGCGACCAGAATTGGAAGACATTCAAGAAGGCATAAAACAAATCTCTCTGAACAACGAGACGGATCCCCCACCAACAAGAAGAAACGAGTAACAGAACTTTGTACACAGTACCTGACAAAATGATTTCTACTTTTGTGTCAGGAAAAGCATTATGCTTCTGGACATGTCTGATTCTGATAGTATTCCTACCTACTTGGTTAATAGCAAATTGTGTGTACCATCCAGAAGATTTAGGGCTACTAGAAGGAATATGCGGAAATTCCCAGACAGCCAATATATCTAGTTCAAAACATAAAAGAAGTATATCCCCCACTGAACCCTCTTCAGGGTTCACTGACAAGATGTTGTTGTTGAAATTTAAGTACAGTTATGCACAAAAGTCTGGCTTTGAGAGATGTTGGATATGTAGCAAACTCCACCCCAGTACAGCCAGGATCCCGTTAGTGGCCATTCCCTTAAACATCACTCCTTTATTGAATGGAACTCCCCCTATAGTTCTTACCAATGTCATAAGAAAAATTCCCAATAAGCCCCTCAGTTTTCAAATCGTGGGTAGGAGCCACGCTCCAGATTGGTGCTTTATACTGGGAAACATTTCCAGGGGAGCTGAGGTGTGCAAATGGTCGAAACTTAATGTCTCCATGGCCTCCCTTACCGATAACTCATTTTTCCGCACCTCAGACCCTGTGATAAATGCTACCATCTATGACCTTTTTAATTCTAGTTCCCACTCCACGGTCACACAGTTATTAGCTCTGCTGATGGTATCTGGGCATTCAAATGGCACAAGGACCATAGTTAGTCAACAACCCTTAGCATTAGGTAACACAACCTACATCTGTTGTGGAAAGCTCTGTTACCCATGGATTCCTGAAGAACCCCAGGGGTGGTGTTATCTTGCTAAAATAGTGCCTGTAATGGGGGTAGTGGGGGATGATGGACAAGGACACCTACTTAAAGCTAGTACCCACCCAAGATACCCTCTAAAACACCTTGAAAAAAGAGAAATGTTCCTAGAAAAAGATATGACCTGGGCCTGGTTTCCTTCCTGGACAGGGTGGGGAATAGATTTGATGAAGAAACTAAATAACTACACCTCAATCATTGATGAGATCTTGGAAAATGACTCTGATGACATCTCAAAATTAAATCTAGAAACCAGAGCAATTAGAAAACAACTAGAGTTACATGACTTGGCTATAGAAAGCATGAGTGCTGCCCTCACTGGCCTCTGTGAAATTACTGAGGACTGTGAATGCTGCACCTGGATACATAACACGAGTATCGAGATCCCTGATTACTATGACATTATTGCACAACATAGGAAAGAGGTAAACAAGCTTCAACAGGATGCAAGGGATATTGGGAAAACATGGGACCCTTTCTCTACAGGGTTCAGTTTAGGAGGACTCACCTCGTGGTTAAAGAACACTGCAATGACTATTTTTACAATACTGCTTTTCATATTATTCTTATATGCATGCTTTATGTTACTTAAATGTCTCTGCAATAAGGG
This sequence comes from Lithobates septentrionalis, assembly GCA_037952835.1. NCBI lineage: Eukaryota > Metazoa > Chordata > Amphibia > Anura > Ranidae > Lithobates > Lithobates septentrionalis. Next base: position 2,253,156 of record JBBDGP010001379.1, read on the forward strand.
TGGCAAAGTACACTCCGAAACCATGAAGCTAACTTCCATTTCCAGGGATCCCACAGTATGGTACGAGAACCAGGGAAATGAGGCCAGTGTATATGAATCCTTAAAGCATGATGAAAAGGTAGAATGACCATTTCGATGATATCGAATGGTCAAAGGGAGGATTGTAAGGGGATTCCATTGACCATTGCATTATTGATTGATTATTGATTATACCCTAACATATCTTATGTTCAGGATTGCTTATTTGCTTAATGACTTAGAGAATTTCATGGTATGTTTTAGTGTATGTGACAAAATGCAACTCATGATTGCATTACATAATTAACTGAAGGTCTCATTGCATTGTGACCCAAGACCTGTCTATTCTTGTCTGATGTCTACATCTAAGGAAACATCTGTTTGTGGTTTTTATCTCTGTACACTGTTGTGGGATATGAAATGGGCCAGAATTAGCTGTTCAGGAACTTGTGGTTGGGCAACTGTTGGTCAGCAGACGTTAGCAGAAATTAAGAAAGCATTGACCTTTAGCCTGAACTGTATAGGTTAAACTGAAATCACAAGATGAAGAAATTACTAATGTATGCTAATATGTGCTTATGTGTATTAATCTGATTGGCCCCAAGTGGGGCAGGGTCTTGTAAAGACACAACATAAAAGAGCCACCTGCCTATTAAACTTTGTAATCATTTATCACGTACCCTGTGTGTATGTGTATTGATTATCCGCCGGCGAGGTCCTCCACTGAGCCAACTCAAGAGCCTAGGCCACAAGGGAAAGACGAGCACCTAACAATCATAGTCTGGACTTTTTTTCCATCCCCCCATTTTTCCTTCCTCCCCCCTTCCCTCCCCTCTCCTCTTTCCCCTCCCTTCCAAATTCACTTCAGCATTTTTGACTAATGTACGTTATAAATGTATGGGTATACTTTGTTATTAGTATCACATGGTAGATGGTGAGCTGAAAGTAGTCAGCCACTATCTGAAGGAAATCACATACGCATCATTTTCTATTTATTAATACCATTTTTGTTTGGAAATTCCCCTCTTTTGATAAAGTGTTTAAGGAAATCTAGCCATCTTAACATTTACACTTATTAGAGGTGACAATCACAGAGGTATAGTACTTCTCCTGATACCAGAATAGCGCCACACCCACACTCAACTTTCTTTCATTACAGCTTTTTCCACTTTGGTGGTAATTGCATCTGTGGAGGCAGCAATTCTGAACCATAGTTGCACCTATCTCCACTGCGATTCATTATTACTTTTCTATTCATGCAGGTGTCCTGCCTGCTGATATAAGGGGTCAGCAAAGCCAACAAACGGTGAAATACGGGGTCCGTCATCCAGAGAAAGTTCCTGAAATCATCAGGATTATTCTCATGGATCTCACGGAGCAAAGGCATGTGACAGAATTGGTCACGCTGGAGCAACCAATTCTTGGTCCAGGAACTCCTCCCCAGCCTGTTCATGGACTGGGCTTGTGTCAAAGTAAGAACCCCAACACCAAGCCCCCGCACAGCACGAACTCTACGATGAGTACGTACACATAACATGGCTTCAAAACGGTCGGCTGGTCAGAACGAAGTAACAGAATGCACTGAAGAACAGCAAGGCCTGTGAAGAGCGACCTGAAAATCAGTAACGAGCAGACAAGAACTCACTGTATAAACCAATGGGAACTCACTGCACGCACTGAAGACCAGATACAAACCCACAAGCACAAACTGAACAGCAGAAAAACGATCTGAAAACCATGAGTCTGAAAAAAAGCGCGAATCGTCTCTCACCAAACTTTTACTAACATGAGATTAGCAAAAGGAGCCCAAAGGGTGGGGCGCTTGGTATTGAACTGCCCTTTTATAGTCTCGTCGTACGTGGTGTACGTCACCGCGTTCTTGACGTTCGGAAATTCCAACAACTTTGTCCGACCGTGTGTATGCAAGACAAGTTTGAGCCAAATCTGATGGGTTTTGTTGTCAGAATGTCCGATCAATGTCCGATCGTGTGTACAGGGCATAACTGTAGATACTGCAGCTGCCTGCCTGTGGTACTAATAGGATCAGAAGAACAGCAATTGTCTTCAGGTAGCTTTAGGTGCGCACTGTGCAGAGGACACAGTTCACTAACTGTAAATACTGTAGCTGACTGCCTGTGGTACTAATAGGATCAGAAGAACACCACCAATTTTCTTCAGGTAGATTTAGGTGCTCACTGTGCAGAGGACACAGTACACTAACTGTAAATACTGCAGCTGCCTGCCTGTGGTATTAATAGGATCAGAACAACAGCAATTGTCTTCAGGTAGCTTTAGGTACACACTGTGAAGAGGACACAGTACACTAACTGTAAATACTGTAAAAACACCATCCTGCCTGTCAGTAGGAAGAGAATAACAGGAACGGATCTAGCTAAACTGAATACAGTGTGTATATATATATATATATATATATATATATATATATATATATATATGTATATATATATGTATATATATATATGTATATGTATATATATATATGTATATATATATATATATATATATATATATATATATATATATATATATATATATGTATATATATACACTACCGTTCAAAAGTTTGGGGTCACCCAAACAATTTTGTGTTTTCCATGAAAAGTCACACTTATTCACCACCATACGTTGTGAAATGAATAGAAAATAGAGTCAAGACATTGACAAGGTTAGAAATAATGATTTGTATTTGAAATAACATTGTTTTTACATCAAACTTTGCTTTCATCAAAGAATCCTCCTTTTGCAGCAATTACAGCATTGCACACCTTTGGCATTCTAGCTGTTAATTTATTGAGGTAAGCTGGAGAAATTGCACCCCACGCTTCTAGAAGCAGCTCCCACAAGTTGGATTGGTTGGATGGGCACTTCTGGCGTACCATACGGTCAAGCTGCTCCCACAACAGCTCAATGGGGTTCAGATCTGGTGACTGTGCTGGCCACTCCATTACCGATAGAATACCAGCTGCCTGCTTCTGCTGTAAATAGTTCTTGCACAATTTGGAGGTGTGTTTAGGGTCATTGTCCTGTTGTAGGATGAAATTGGCTCCAATCAAGCGCTGTCCACTGGGTATGGCATGGCGTTGCAAAATGGAGTGATAGCCTTCCTTATTCAGAATCCCTTTTACCCTGTACAAAGCTCCCACCTTACCAGCACCAAAGCAACCCCAGACCATCACATTACCTCCACCATGCTTAACAGATGGCGTCAGGCATTCTTCCAGCATCTTTTCATTTGTTCTGCGTCTCACAAACGTTCTTCTTTGTGATCCAAACACCTCAAACTTGGATTCATCCGTCCACAACACTTTTTTCCAGTCTTCCTCTGTCCAATGTCTGTGTTCTTTTGCCCACCTTAATCTTTTTCTTTTATTGGCCAGTCTCAGATATGGCTTTTTCTTTGCCACTCTGCCCTGAAGCCCAAAATCCCGCAGCCGCCTCTTCACTGTAGATGTTGACACTGGTGTTTTGCGGGTACTATTTAATGAAGATGCCAGTTGGGGACCTGTGAGGCGTCTGTTTCTCAAACTAGAGACTCTAATGTGCTTATCTTCTTGCTTAGTTGTGCAACACGGCCTCCCACTTCTTTTTCTACTCTGGTTAGAGCCTGTTTGTGCTGTCCTCTGAAGGGAGTAGTACACACCGTTGTAGGAAATCTTCAATTTCTTTTCAATTTCTCGCATGGAATAGCCTTCATTTCTAAGAACAAGAATAGACTGTCGAGTTTCAGATGAAAGTTCTCTTTTTCTGGCCATTTTGAGCGTTTAATTGACCCCACAAATGTGATGCTCCAGAAACTCAATCTGCTCACAGGAAGGTCAGTTTTGTAGCTTCTGGAAGGAGCTAGACTGTTTTTAGATGTGTGAACATGATTGCACAAGGGTTTTCTAATCATCAATTAGCCTTCTGAGCCAATGAGCAAACACATTGTACCATTAGAACACTGGAGTGATAGTTGCTGGAAATGGGCCTCTATACACCTATGTAGATATTGCACCAAAAACTAGACATTTGCAGTTAGAATAGTCATTTACCACATTAGCAATGTATAGAGTATATTTGTTTAAAGTTAGGACTAGTTTAAAGTTAGCTTCATTTAAAAGTACAGTGCTTTTCCTTCAAAAATAAGGACATTTCAATGTGACCCCAAACTTTTGAACGGTAGTGTATATATATACAATACCTAGGATGCATATATATATATACACACAATACAATAACTGACTCGCCTGCCTACTCTATGTAACTTAAATCAAATGACACTGTCTCTCTGTTTATCTCTCTCAGCCGCAACACACTACCCAAGGCCGCCACGCAGGCGGCCTTATATAGTGTGGGGCGTGTACGAAAACCCCTGAGCCATAATTGGCCAAAGCCGCCCAGGCTTTGGCCAATTATGGCTCTCTGTACAGACGGCGCTGTGATTGGCCAAGCATGCGGGTCATAGTGCATGCTTGGCCAATCATCAGCCAGCAATGCACTGCGATGCCACAGTGAATTATGGGCCGTGACGCGCCACTCGAATTTGGTGCGAACGGCCCATAACCTTTGCAATTCGACGAACGGTCGAACATGTGATGTTCGAGTCGAACATGGGTTCGACTCGAACTCGAAGCTCATCCCTAATTATTAATACTTGCATACTGCTCCATGTGATTTTCTTTACTGTTGTACAGTTTAAAATGGCTACTTTCAGGCTCGTGGGCACAGTAGTCGTTCGTAGTAAACATTGTTCGTTCGCCAACTAAATATGATGTTTTTGGCAGATACAGGGTTAACTACATTTGGTCATGCTAATTTGTATTAAAATACGTTTAGGACATTGTTGTCTAGATGTGTTTGTAACTAGAATGAAATGCAAACTTGATTCAGTGTAATGTAAGGAGAGGAAACTCAGCAGCTGTTTACACATCTGAACTCAGGAGCACTAGTGTGGGACACAAGAACAAACTTTGTAGGGTGTCACACACAGGTGCTCCAGGGGATACTTGGGGTGTCTACATGTGTGAAAGTTGTCCAAAAAAGGTAAGTATTCCAGCTTTGTTAAGGGAATAAATCATGTCTTTAACTTGGAACTCTGCCCAAACAGACAATTGTACCCCACTTCCAAGCAATGTTTCACATTCATATTTCTGGCCACAAATATCTGTGTGCTAAGTATACCTTTTGTTTCATTCTCATGGGGGAGAAAAGACTCCGGACATCTGAGGACACCAGGAAACCCCCACCTACTGAAGAAGGGGAACAGAGGACACCACAACATGAGGATGTGGAGGAAGGAGAGGTGGTTGAGATTGTCACCACAACAGGTGAGTATCTGACACCACAGATTCAGGTAATAGATGTATGCCTGCATATTTATAATACATGGTGTGTATTTTTTCTTTTAGGTGATGTGCATGTTGTGGAAGAACAATCTCCTCATTTCACCACTGACAGTGCACAAAGACTAATCCAGGAGATAATGTTTTGTAGTCGGGATTTAGACATCATAAAGGAAAAAAGGTATTCTTCATGTCTCTTCTGGCTCTGGCCAGCCAGTAATAAAAAACCCTCTTCTCCGGGTTGAGGGTCCTCTGGGGGAATGTCCTCATCATGTGATCACCCAGACCAAATGCTTAATCAGCGATAAAAACAAATTGGAGTCCTTTGACATTCTCTTCCGCCGGTGGCAATCCCAAGCCACCACTCTGGAGACGACGTCAGTAGAACTCGGTCTGGGCAAAGACTGCACCATCCGACATCCAGCCATTCTTCCCCACGTCCACATAGAGAAACTTATATGTCGCAGACACCACCACCATTAACACGATACTATGAAACCCCTTATAGTTAAAATAGTATGACCCCAAAAGGGGTGGTGGGATGATGTGGACGTGCTTCCCATCGATTGCCCCTCCACAGTTCCTGGGAGGCCACAGTTTGCCATCCCTATGGCGTTGAAGGAAACTGTGGAGTCAAAACATCAAAAAAAAAATTGTACTTTTGCACATAACATTGCAAGCAGATTAGACACCAACATTCTTGGCCAACATCAGTATAACATTTATGTTAAGGAGTACTTAAATACAAAAGTATAAGGTCCATTTATCAGATTCCTCACCCCCTCTGATGGCCCATTGTAAAAATTTTAGGGGGGGAGGGTTCTCATTGAGTTTGGGAGCCCAAAAAAAGACTATAGCACTCTGCCTGAATTTAAGGACAAAAATAACATTTGTACACATTTTAGGGGGTGTTTAGGGTAAAGCACTACAATGGATCTGACAAAGTACATTGTTAAGTGACTAGGCTAGGTGTATATGGGCCCAGAATAGCATGCTGGGGAGGTTAGTGAAGGCAAATATGCATGAAGGACAAAAAAGGAGCATTAAAAGACTACAGCATGCATGAGGATAAAGAGGACATTCACAGCATATTACATTCATGGTAATTAGGGAATGATGAAAGAAATACAAAACATTAGCAAACATTAAATACATAGAATGTGATGTTAAAGGAGAAAAAATACCCTAATATAGTCCTTCTGCAGGACCTGAATGATAGCAGAACAGTTCTCTGGACTAATGATCCCCAGAGCCTGGGGGGAGATGCCTGTAGAGAACTTGAGCTCCTGTAGACTTCTCCCTGTCGCCAAGTACCGCAACGTGGCGACTAGCCTCTGCTCCGGAGTGATGGCTTGTGACATGCAGGTGTCCTGCTTCATAATATAAGGGGACAGCAAAGCCGGTGAAAAAGGGGGTCCTTCATCCGGAGAAAATTCCTGAAATCAACAGAGTTATTCTCCTGGATCTCACGCAGCAAAGGCATATGAGAGAATTGGTCATGCTGGAGTAAACAATTCTTGGTCCATGAACTTCTCCCCACCCTGTTCATGGACTGGACTTGGGTCAAAGCAAGAACCCCAACACCAAGCCCCCGCATAGCACGAACTCTACAACAAGCACGTACCCACAACATGGCTTCAAAACGGTCGACTGGTCAGAACGAACTAGCAGAACGCACTGAAGAACAGCAAGGACTGTGAAGAGCGAGCTGAAAATCAGAAACGAGAGGAAAGGAATGCACTGAAAAACAGATACGAACTGGCTACACGCACGGAAAATCAGATACAAACCAGATACAAACCCACAAGCACAAACTGAAGAGCAGTAACGGACTGAAAAGCATGAAACCTGAAAAGCGCGAATCGTCTCTCCCCAAACTTCTACTAACACGAGATAAACACGTGATTAGCAGAAGGAGCCCAAAGGGTGGTGCACTGGGTATTAAACTTCCGTTTTCTAGTCCCGTCGTACGTGGTGTACATCACCTCGTTCTTGGCGTTCGGAATTTGGTGTGACCGTGTGTATGCAAGGCAACCTTGAGCGGAATTCTGTCGGAAAAACCATCCAAGTTTTTTCGGACAGAAATTGCTATCGTGTGTACGCGGCATAAGAGCTGTGAAAATGTGAAATAGACTCCCTCCAGAGGTGGTTCTGGCTAGCTCAGTAGAGCTTTCCTAAATGTACATACTATAACTGGGTACTAACACTTATAGGTAAAGTTGATCCAGGGAAAATCTCTGGGAATCAGGAAGGATATTTTTCCCCTGCTGTAGCAAATTGGATCCTTTTCTGGGGGTTTTTTTCGCCTTCCTCTGGATCAACTGTGGGTATAGGATTGGGTATATGGGATCGTATGATATTTTTTATTTATTTATTATTATTTTTATGGTTGAACTAGATGGACTTGTGTCTTTTTTCACCCTGACTAACTATGTAACTATGTAGGGATTTGGAAACAAGAAATAAATAACTTGAAAAGTCTGCAGCTCCTTGACCCTTTCTAACACTGATCAAGGAAAATGAAATAATCCTTCCAAAGGACATGTTAGCACTTAAATCATTCCGTCACCATGCTTGATATGGTATCAGGATGATTGAATCAAATTATTTCTATTACTATATTGTATTATAAAATGAAATAGTTCAACCCACCATAATGCAGAAACAGTGGGAACCCTGAGCTTGTCGTCTGACACCAGATGCAGCGTGCCACCTTCGCCTGCCGTCAGATGCAGTGTGCTACCTTCATCTGCCACCAGATGCAGCATTCCACCGTCGTCTGCCACCAGATGCAGCATGTCACTTGTCATTGTCCCTTGCCACCAGATGCAGCATGTCACTTGCCACCGTTGCCTGCCACCAGATGCAGTGTGTCTCCTGCCATCATCGCCTGCCACCAGATGCAGCGTGTCATTGCTATCGTCGTCTGCTGCCAGATGCAGCATGTCACTTGCCACCTGTCCCCTGCCATCATATACAGCTTGTCACTTGCCATCCATCCCCTTCCATGAGATGCAGCGTGTCAATTGCCACCCGTTCCCTGCCATCAAATACAACGTGTCACTTGCCACCCGTCCCCTGCCATAAGATGCAGCGTGTCACTTGCCACCCATCCTCTGCCATCAGATGCAGCATGTCATTTGCCACCCGTCCCTTGCCATCAGATGCAGTGTGTCACTTGCCACCTGTCCCCTGCCATCAGATGCAGTGTGTCACTTGCCACCCGTCCCCTGCCATCAGATGCAGTGTGTCACTTGCCACCCGTCCCCTGCCATCAGATGCAGCTTGTCACTTGCCACCCCTCCCCTGCCATTGGATGCGGCGTGTCACTTGCCACCCGTCCAGGATCGGCCCTGCTGGTACGAGAAGCAGTGCAGCAGGGCATCCGTACAGGTGATATGGTCGGCAAGCCGATAATCATGACCACCAGCATCAGTCCCAGTTTCTGCAATTATATCCCCCAGCATCGGCACCAGTTTAGAAAATAACAACTCTCAGTATAAATGGCAATCGCCATAATAATAACTGCCATCATCAGTGCCAATTTACAAAGCAACAGTCCACAGATTTGGTGTCAGCAGCAGCAGCAATAATAACCCCCAGCATCAGTGCCAGTTTCTGCAATTTGATCCCCAGCATTGGTGCCAGTTTAAGAATCAGCAGCCAATTTATGCAATAATAACCGACAGCATTCGTGGCAGTTCCTGCATCAATAATACAGCCCCCTGTCCCCTCTTCAGCTCTCATTCCCCTTCTTATAACGTAAGTTCATATAACTAATTTCTTTCCTGCCCATTCTTCACACAAGAAACAACCCCCTTTCCCTATCTTCTCTTATATTACAGATACCGCTCTCCACCTTACACCTCCACCCCCTTGGCTCCCTCATACACATAACATACAGCCCCTTGCCCAGTTCCTCACTACCCTTACCCCTCCTGACATATAATACAGCCTCCTCACAAAAAACAGCTGCCCTTCCAACCTCTTTACACACACAATATGGCACCCCTTGCTCCACATATATGTAGCGCTGGTAGATTTACAATCTACCGCTGATTAGGTAAATTTAGTAAATTGTGTGTTAGGAAGGTTAAAAGTTTGCCTCTGTTCCAGCTTGGCTGACGTTGTGTGTACTTCCGTGCTGACCGGTGGGTGTCGCCGTTACCATTAGTCAGTGTTGAAAGGGCAATGTGTCGAAGTGTATAGATGCTCCTCTGTCCCGGAGGCACACTCGGTGGAGGTGGTCCTCCGAGTTGCATTCTGGGAAGGGGGTATTTATGGGACAGACGCCATGTTTTGGGGTTCGTTTTACAGCCACCTGCTGGCCCTCCTGGCCGACAGGTATGCGTTGGGGAGCTACCTCGTGGTCCTCCGATCGGGAGGCCCATGATGCTGCAGCGCAGGGGTGGGCCCAGAGGCTTGTCTGGGGCCTACCACCATGGCCGAGGAATGGTTCTGAGCTGTCGGTCCTGTGTGATGAAGCAGAACAGCCGAGGAGATCCCAGGGGAGGACCCATCTTGGAGAGATCGCGCAGCGTGTGGGTCTATAGAGGGGCCTGGTGACTCGGTTGCAGGACGTATCCAAAAGAAGTAATTCTACAGCATAGTGTCGCCGGTTCGGCTTAAAGGTTCAGGCACTGTGACTGACTGTTCACTGCAGAAGATCTGATACATCCTGTGGCAGGGGATCGTGCAGATTTACCCCCCTAAACAAGTCTGTGGCCGAGACTTTAGATTCGTGCTGCGTACTGGCTGCTAGACCGGTGAGAGAGGCCTATCCAGACGAGCAAGAGTGTATCCCATGAGGGGAATGCATTCCACATAATTATCTGAATTCTACCGGGACATTTGTTGCTAAGATCTTATAAGAAGATATTTGAGTTTCTCTTGAAGGTTTCCTTTTTCGTCTCTTTCCTGCTACTTCCTAAAGTTTGACTGTTTAATAAAGCATTGAAAACGTACTCCAGTGTTGGTGCGCGTGTAGTCCAGCAGTAAACTCAACGGAACCCCTAGACCCCGTGCCGGTGAAACAGAGGGAAGAAAAGTGAAGGTAACAGACCCGCTTAAACCAGCAGCTCCACCGTGAGTTATTGCTACATGTGGGGGCGTCGTCCGGGATTTGTTGGCCGACAATTATTGCAACCCAGTGGAGTGTTTTACCGGGAGTTTACAGAGAGAGAGCTGGACTTTGAAAAAATATCTTTTCAGGAAGAGGAAAAGTACAGAAAACTACAGGACTTTGCTTTTGGGTGCGTAGATGCTGGGCGCAAGAAGAGGCCTGGGAGCTACGTGACTAAAAGAACAAGTGGGAGGAGTTACCCTAATTGCTACCGCGTGGGACGCGTGTAGTGTGCTTGGCACCAGAGGAGAAGAGAAGCCTCGTGATCGTGCTGAAAAGATCAGAGTGTGGCCATGTCTTTTCCGGCGTTGCAATCGGTTGTGGGACCCAGAGTGTTTCCTGCAAGCACCGTGATGAACACTGTGCAATCTGGAACTCTGCTCACAGATACTGGAGTTCGAATGAAACCGCAGGGGAAGTTTGTCCTGTATACCTCGGGAGATGTTGAGGGACTGGGAATGACCTGCCATCGATGTGGAGGATTGGCCGTACATCTACATCCATTCGGCCGATGTCCGCAGTGTGGAGAGTATTTGTTTGTAGTGGAGCCACCTACTATGCCACCCCGTGCCTACCGGATGGATTGGGTGACAGGAATCGCTACAGTGGAAGCTGCTATCGCTACAGAGAGAGAGCGACGGGCCGCCACTCCGCCTATTGCTACCGACAATGTTTCGGAGAGAGACAATGCTGCTGCCGTCTCATCAGGAGACATTACTTTGATTCCTGAGTCCGCTACTTCTGTTCCTGTGGTGCCTACTCAGAAGAAGATGGGCTATGTGAAGGCTTCTCGCGGCCGTGGTCGAGGCCTACCCCAGAGGTTACCTGAGCCGGAGCTACCAGAGTCTATGTCTGGGACGGGTAAGCCATTGTTGGGGACTGTAAATAAGTATTTGCCAGCAGAGGAGTTGAGAGATTGGAAATAGAATCCATGTCGGATCTTTCTGGGGATGATGACTTGTTCGAAACCATGTCGCAAGAGCTATTGTGGTCACAAGGCGAAGATGTTGCCTCCACAGTGACCCTTCCTGAATTGACTGCCATGAGTTCTGGGAAGACGTCGCCCTGTGTGGAGACGCACACTGCTGTTGCTGGGACTTTGTTAAAAGTTATTGATTCGCTACAGACACCGGCTGGGTCTATGGTGAAAATTCATTAGACTCCTATGTACCGCCTGGTATGGGAAAAGACAGATCTTTGCCAAAACGTGCTCGCTTGCAAAGGATGTTAAACAAGCGTGTTGCTGCAGAGTATGGATTTGAATTCCCTTATGTGCCCCAGGATGTCATGCCGGAGATTGAAGCTAATCGGGAACTTTGGTACAATGAAGCAATTTGGGACTACTTGTCTGTGCCTAAGCCCTTTAGAAAAACTGGATGTTCTGTCCGGATGGATGAACGTTTTGACGGATGCTTTGTTCATTGGAACAATGGTCGGCATATCTATGCTGATAAAGTGGTAATCTGCAGACCGGGAAAGGACAATGCAGTATATTTTATCACCACTGTAGATAAAGAAGGAAAATATGTGACTCTACCAGATCCTCGGTTCTACTGGTAATTGTGGACACTAATACCTTGAAGTTAGCTAGTTAGATAGCGACAGGGTAGGGAGATCTGCGTGGTCAAGATCTACAGATTCTGTTCTGTGTTTAAAATCCAAGGACTTCTGTTTGCTAGCCGGATTTCTTTTACACGAAAAGTTCTTATGCAGGGATGGACTCCTAAAGATTATATATATATATATATATATATATATATATATATATATATATATTGGTATGGATCATAGGAAGAGAGTCTCATTTTAAATGAGGCTTTGCTCCTGGTGTTGCGTAGTGTGTATATATGTGTGTTTAAATATATTTCTTTTTCAGGGATCATCGGATCATATGTATAGCTGGGAGGCTTTTCAGCTAGTTAGTTAGTGAGGAAAAAAAAATTTATATTGTGGTTTTGTTCGCGGCTGTGAACATGATGTTTATAGATATAAGTCTCATAATGTCTTTTAACTGTCCTTTTTCTCTCTCTTTGCCTATCTAAAGTTTTGAGAAACTCAAATGCTACTCTCAGGCTTGAGAGTTACTGTTACTGCATTAAGGACAGACGTTGGGGACAACGTCTATTGTAGTGGGGGGAGTATGTAGCGCTGGTAGATTTACAATCCACCGCTGATTAGGTAAATTTAGTAAATTGTGTGTTAAGAAGGTCAAAAGTTCACCTCTGTTCCAGCTTGGCTGACGTTGTGTGTACTTCCGTGCTGACCGGTGGGTGTCGCTGTTACCATTAGTCAGTGTTGGAAGGGCTATGTGTCGAAGTGGATAGATGCTCCTCTGTCCCGGAGGCACGCTCGGTGGAGGTGGTCCTCCGAGTTGCATTCTGGGAAGGGGGTATTTATGGGGCAGACGCCATGTTTTGGGGTTTGTTTTACAGCCACCTGCTGGCCCTCCTGGCTGACATGTATGCGCTGGGGAGCTACCTCGTGGTCCTCCGATCGGGAGGCCCACGATGCTGCGGCACAGGGGTGGGCGCAGAGGCTTGTATGGGGCCTACCACCATGGCCGAGGAATGGTCCTGAGCTGTCGGTCCTGTGTGACAAAGCTGGACAGCCGAGGAGATCCCAGGGGAGGACCTGTTTTGGAGAGATCACGCAGTGTGCGGGTCAAAAGAGGGGCCTGGTGACTTGGTTGCAGGACGTATCCAAAAGAAGTAATTCTACAGCATAGTGTCGCCGGTTCGGCTTAAAGGTTCAGGCACTGTGACTGACTGTTCACTGCAGAAGATCTGATACATCCTGTGGCAGAGGATCGTGCAGATTTACCCCCTAAACAAGTCTGTGGCAGAGACTTTAGATTCGTGCTGCCTACTGGCTGCTAGACCGGTGAGAGAGGCCTATCCAGACGAGCAAGGGTGTATCCCACGAGGGGAATGCATTCCACATAATTATCTGAATTCTACCGGGACATTTGTTGCTAAGATCTTATAAGAAGTTATTTGAGTTTCTCCTGAAGGTTTCCTTTTCCGTCTCTTTCCTGCTACTTCCTAAAGTTTTACTGTTTAATAAAGCATTGAAAACGTACTCCAGTGTTGGTGCATGTGTCGTCCAGCAGTAAACTCAACGGAACCCCTAGACCCGGTGCCGGTGAAACAGAGGGAAGCAAAGTGAAGGTAACAGACCCGCTTAAACCAGCAGCTCCACCGTCAGTTATTGCTACATATAAAAGAAGCTCATGCCCATTTCTTCACATAAAAAAGCTCAAAATATAAAACAGCTCCCCTGCCCTCTCCTGACATATACTACAGCTCTCCCTGTTTCTCTCAGCACACATAATAAAAATCCTTGTCCTCCTACTCACCCATAATACAGATCCCCTTCCTTCCCTCCCTGCCACCTCTCCTCACACCTAGTAAAGGCCCCTGCCACCCTCCTTACATATAATATAGCACACCCCGCACATACGCACACACATTATCCACTTCCTGACAGCATTAAAGGCAAAAGCAGACTTAGGGGACCCCCCAGGGACTATTTTTAAAAGAATTTTTCATTTTTATTATTTTACATTAAGCATCATTAAAATCACTGCTCCTTTAAAAACAATCTTTTTAAAACTAGAAGATAGGAGAGAGGCTCTGCTCCCTCCAGGATAATGGGATTTTAATTGGAGGTATAAACATCTGTTACCAAGGTGAGCATAGATACACCAGAATATGGTTTAAGAAAGCATTACATATTTTATTTCATAATAACAGATAAAAATCATCACCATAGTCATAACAGCATTTTAACCATGAAGTGATATTTAATACAAAGATGCTTGGATATGCAGAGGGGCCGACATGTTTCACAGATTCCTGCTTCTTCAGGGCACCGCATGCATTTATAATTTTATGTAGGTTACATAGAACATATCATTAATATAATACCAATTCATCATTTTAGCTTGTTAAACACTAATAAAATAATTCATAGCAAGATAACATTCACTGCGCATGCTCACCTAGCCTATGGTTTTAGATGATTAATAGATGACTATGGCATCTCATTGTGCGAGGATGAGCCGTCATAGAAATACCGCCCACTGCGACTTCCTGGTGGAGGCCAGACCCACCGGGATTGGATATTGGATTGTGTTGGTTACCAAGGGATGGATATATTAACACTGGTCTAAGGATTTAAAATATATATTGGCATTAACTGACTTTTAGTTGACTAATAGATAAATTCTAATAGGGGGCAGAGAAAAATAGCCTTGACTCTGTGTATATGTTCCCTACATGATTACTAATAGGATAGGATGGTAATGACTCTTTAAATTATAAACATGGCCATCCAAGTACCCATAATAAATGTCTGCCTTGATACGATAGTAATATAGACTCGCTTATGTGCAATATCCATTATAGTGTATAGATAGATAGAAAAGGGTAAGGCTTAACTAAATAAATAAATAAATATATATATATATATGTATATATATATGTATATATATATATGTATATATATATGTATGTATATATATATATATGTGTATGTATATATATATATATATATATATATATATATATATATATATATATATATATATATATATATATATATATATATATATATATGTATATGTATATATATATATATATATATATATATATATATATATATATATATATATATATATATATGTGTATATATATATATATATATATATATATATATATATATATATACATACACACATATAGTTTAATTTTTAAACAGGTTTATTTGATTTGCTGTCCTAATAGTTAATGTTTAAAAGATACATAATGCCTTTAAAGTGTTGTACAACTACTGCTAATATTTAAGGATCATATGAATTATAATATCTCCTTAGGTTGATCTAGGTTGACATAAACAAATTGAGTAAGATATTAACAACTGGACATAGATTGCTTAAACCGGTCATAACCTACATATATTGCCATACTAGATATATGTAAACCCAAAATCTAATTTTAACTAAAAAATCAAAGCATAGTTCTAGAATATATCTATAAATGAGGGGCCAACATATTATCCAGTATGGCCATGTATGATTAATATTTAGCAGAGAGTACTCTTATTGCCATAAGCACCATTATTATTCCTACGGTTCAAAAATCACCAACATTAGTGATCCTTACCTGTCTCAAAATATGAAGTTGGAATCTATCCACACATGTATATGTGTGTCTTCTATATATAATATAAGTCATTCTATGTTTGTATATGTGTATTGTAGAAATTTTTGTACATATGAGATTTTCATTTCTTTATGCTAAAATACGATGGTTGCGGTGATTGGGTGATATTTAACCACTTCAGCCCCAGAAGGATTTACCGCCTTCCTGACCAGAGCACTTTTTACAATTTGCCACTGCGTCGCTTTAACTGCTAATTGCACGATCATGCAATGCTGTACTTAAACAAAATTTGCGTCCTTTTCTTCCCACAAATAGAGCTTTCTTTTGATGGTATTTGATCACCTCTGCCGTTTTTATTTTTTTGCGCTATACACGGAAAAAGACCGAAAATTTTGAAAAAAAATGATATTTTCTACTTTTGTTCTAAAAAAAATCCAATAAACTCAATTTTAATCATACATTTAGGCCAAAATGTATTCAGCCACATGTCTTTGGTAAAAAAAATGTCAATAGGTGTATATTTATTGGTTTGTGCAAAAGTTATAGCGCCTACAAACTAGGGTACATTTTCTGGAATTTACACAGCCTTTAATTTATGACTGCCTATGTCAATTCTTGAGGTGCTAAAATGGCAGGGCAGTACAAATGACCCCATTTTGGAAAGTAGACACCCCAAGGAAATTGCTGAGAGGCATGTTGAGCCCATTGAATATTCATTTTTTTTGTCCCAAGTGATTGAATAATGACAAAAAAAAAAAAAATTACAAAAAGTTGTCACTAAATGATATATTGCTCACACAGGCCATAGGCATACGTGGAATTGCACCCCAAAATACATTTAGCTGCTTCTCCTGAGTATGGGCATACCACATGTGTGGGACTTTTTAGGAGCCTAGCCGCCTACGGGGCCCCGAAAACCAATCACCGCCTTCAGGGTTTCTAAGGGTGTAAATTTTTTATTTCACTCTTCACTGCCTATCACAGTTTCGGAGGCCATGGAATGCCCATGGAATGCTTGCGTTCGCCTTAGCGCGAGAGCAGGGGGGACAGGGGTGCTTTTTTTTTTTTTTTCTTTATTATTTTTTTGCTTTTTTATCTTATTTTTAAACTGTTCCTTTCATTTTTTTTTTTAAATCATTTTTATTGTTATTTCAGGGAATGTAAATATCCCCTATGATAGCAATAGGTAGAGACAGATACTCTTTTTTGAAAAAATTGGGGTCTATTAGACCCTAGATTTCTCCTCTGCCCTCAAAGCATCTGAACACACCAAGATCGGTGTGATAAAATGCTTCCCCAATTTCCCAATGGCGCTGTTTACATCCGGCAAAATCTAAGTCATAAAATGCTCGTAGCTTCCTTAGGCCATTGAGATGTTTGGAGCCACTCTGGTCTCTGATCAGCTCCATGGTCAGCTGGCTGAATCACCGGCTGCATTCTCAGGTTCCCTGTTGAGACAGGAGAGCCAGAGAAAAACACGGAAGACAGTGGGGGGGGGGCATTCCCTCCCACTGCTTGTAAAAGCAGTCTAGAGGCTAATTAGCCGCTAGGATTGCTTTTACATGAAAGCCGACCGCTGGCTGAAAAGAATGATACCAAGATGATACCTAAACCTGCAGGCATCATTCTGGTATAACCACTCAAAGTCGTGAATGGCGTGCCTGAAGACAAAAAAATGGTTAACAATAAAGCACAGTAAACGGTAAAGTATAAAAAATTGCATACCTGAAAAGCAAACATGATAAAACATAATAACAATAAAACATTGCAGAATAGAATACAGTAAAAAAGAGCAGAACAATAGAGAGAATAGAGAGAGAGAGAACAATAAAACGACAACTATTTTTTTTATTTTATATTTTTGTTTGTGTTTTTTTTTACACTTTTTTTTGTAACTGTAACTTTTATAACGGTAACCGGTTCCAGGTTCGGGTCTCTCAAAATGCGATGGCATCTTGGGAGACCCTGTGAAAGTGCGTCTAGTCTGTGGAATGCTGTACCCTACGCTACTCAACTAGTGCATGGTAGCGTTCAAAACATTCACCAATGCAAAGACCAGGATTGTCAGGACAGGAGGGACAATAACTGCGGGTGTCACGCCTATATCCGCGCTTGCTGCAGGCACAACATCTTTTTTTGGGGGGGTTCGTTGGGTAGGGGTACTCGGGAGGACATAAAGAAAATGCCTCTCATGCAGCCGACTGCATTTGGTTGGGAATGTGAATGGGGGAATTACAGGTGCTGCAGAAGCGGTGGGTTCCCAATTAGGATTGGCGAATGCAGCAGGAAGGGCATTATGGGTACGACGGGCCTGTGTTTGTCTTTTTGGTGGCAGTGGGACACTACTTGTGCTTGCCACCTCATCATCTTGAACTGCACTTATGGGACTCGCCACGTCACCAAGTGTTACTGCAGTGCTGGTTTGACTACGACCTGGGTGTACTAGGCCGCTGATGCTTGCCAGTTCACCAAAACGCTACCAAAAAAACTGTTAGCGATCAGGCCTGACTCTGCGAACGCTGCAGTTATGCGTTTAGTGTTTTGCAAGTGTCAGTGATCGATCGATACTGCACTTGGGTGGGCTGGGCTGGGCCGGGCGGAGGGGCAAAACGCAGGTGCTAGCAGGTATCTGGGCTGATCCCGATAACACTGCATTTTTGGGAACCCTAAACTGCTGGGGATGCCAGTATAGATCTGATCGGATCAGATATTGATCCGTTCAGATACTATACCACTAAGGGAGGCGTATGCTGCGTGCGTGGGTGTTAGCGCTACTGGCGCTAACCTGATGCTGCTTGGGGCTGGAGCTTGCCAGTTCACCAAAACGCTACCAAAAAAACTGTTAGTGATCGCAGGGATCAGGCCT
The DNA here is from genome assembly GCA_037952835.1 of Lithobates septentrionalis. Lineage (NCBI taxonomy): Eukaryota > Metazoa > Chordata > Amphibia > Anura > Ranidae > Lithobates > Lithobates septentrionalis. The sequence goes on from JBBDGP010001379.1 coordinate 2,271,666, forward strand.
GACTCTGCGAACGCTGCAGTTATGCATTTAGTGTTTTGTAAGTGACAGTGATCGATCGATACTGCACTTGGGTGGGCTGGGCTGGGCTGGGCTGGGCAGAGGGGAAAAACGCAGGTGCTAGCAGGTATCTGGGCTGATCCCGCTAACACTGCATTTTTGGGAACCCTAAACTGCTGGGGACGCTAGTATAGATCTGATTGGATCAGATATTGATCTGTTCAGATACTATACCACTAAGGGAGGCGTATGCTGTGTGCGTGGGTGTTAGCGGTACTGGCGCTAATCTGACGCTGCCTGGGGCGACGCATATTACCGCCGAGCGATCAGGGGGCTAAACCTTTATTCGGTAATAAACAGCGGGTGCCCTGACACTATAAAAAATAAATGAACTAACCAGCATCAACCGTAACGGTTATACGGTGATCAGTGGTGAAAGGGTTAACTATGGGGCAATCAAGGGGTTAAAACCTTTATTAGGTAGTATATGGGGGTCCCTGTCGCTATAAAACGCTGACGGCGAACCTAAATATTTACATCCCTAACTAGCGTCACCAGTGACACTAATACAGCGATCAGAAAATCAAGGGGTTAATCAAGGGGTTCAAACTTTATTTACGGGGGGTTAGGGGGGTACCCTAGACCTAAAGGGGGCTAACCCTAACTGCCCTACAACTTCTAACTGTCACAAACTGACACCATGCAGTAATCAGAAAAAAAAAAAACTGCTTGGTGTCAGTGTGACAGGGGGGGGGTGATTGGGGGGTGATCGGGGGGGCGATCGGGGGGGATCGGGGGTGTAAAGTATGCCTGGCATGATCGGACCCCCCGCCGCGGGAAGGCAATCACGTACCAGGTACGTGATTTTGCCTGCCCGTGCCATTCTGCAGACGTTAATCTGCGTTAGGCGGTTGGCAAGTGGTTAAGATGGCAGTGACGGCTGCTTAGCCGACATATGCATCTTACTGCCATAGAGTATGGTGCATCAAGTGGAATCTATCCTGCCTCACAGTCCCAGTAAATACATAGGTGCCTCTTGATGCCCCATACTCTATGGCAGTAAGATGCATGTGTCGGCTAAGCAGCCGTCACCGCCATCTTAAATATCCACAATCCCACCGGAAGTGATGGGTTGCACTTGACCCCTGACATCACTTCTGGTGCGGGCATTCCTGGAAGCGTGCACGCGCAACAGGACCGAAAACACGGCCATCAATGTGCAGGTGTGCTAACTTGCACGCCGAACATAGCGTGCAGAGGAGGTGAGGAGGGGAATAGGGTCTCTCCGCCAGGGACGCCCGAATAGCTTCACTCATTAACCAACATCCATGGGAGGCTGAACAACCAAACCTAGAGCACTCAATGCCGCAGTCATCCAATCACCACAACCTCGTATTTTAGCATAAAGAAATGAAAATCTCATTTGTACAAAAATTTCTACAATACACATAGAACAACTTATAATATATAGAAGACACACATATACAGGTGTGGATAAATTCCAACTTCATATTTTGAGACATGATAGGATCACTAATGTTGGTGATTTTTGAACCGTAGGAATAATAATGGTGCTTATGGCAATAAGAGTACTCTCTGCTAAATGTTAATCATACATGGCCATTAGGGATGAGCTTCGTGTTCGAGTCGAACCCATGTTCGACTCGAACATCATCTGTTCGCCCGTTCGCCGAATTGTGAACGATATGGGCCGTTCGCGCCAAATTAGTGTGGCGTGTCACGGCCCATAATTCACTGCAGCATCGCAGTGCATTGATGCCTGATGATTGGCCAAGCATGCACTTGGCCAATCACAGCACCGTCTGTAGAGAGAGCTGTAATTGGCCAAAACCAGGGTGGCTTTGGTCAATTATGACTCAGGGGGTTTAGTACACGCCCCACACTATATAGGGCCGCCTGCACGGCGGCCCTGTGTAGTGTGTTCCGGGGTTGAGAGACAAAGACAGAGAGACGGTGTCATTTAAGTTAGATAGATTAGGCAGATAGATAGATTAGGCTGGACAGTCAGTCAGTTTGCTGCACTTACAGTGTATTATATGCATCTCAGGTGTTGTATATATATATATATATATATATATATATATATATATATATACATATACTGTATTCAGTTTAGCTAGATCAGTTCCTGTTATTATCTTCCTACTGACAGGCAGGCTTGTGTTGTTACAGTATTTACAGCTACCTGAAGAAAATTGCAGGTGTTCATCTGATTCTATTAGTACCACAGTCAGGCAGCTAGACTATTTACAGTTAGTGTAGTGAATCCTCCTCACAGTGTTCAGCTAAAGCTACAAGTTAGTTTAGTGTGACCTCTGCACAGTGTTCAGCTAAAGCTACAAGTTAGTGTACTGCGACCTCTGCACAGTATTCAGCTAAAGCTACAAGTTAGTGTAGTGCGTCCTCTTAACAGTGTTCAGCTAAAGCTACAAGTTAGTGTAGTGCACAGTGTTCAGCTAAAGCTACAAGTTAGTGTAGTGCGTCCTCCTCACAGTGTTCAGCTAAAGCTACAAGTTAGTGTAGTGCGACCTCTGCACAGTTAATCCTGAGTGAGTAGCTGAATAACTAAAAATATACTGAAATACAGATGTGCAAATAGAGATATAGTGTAAATTAAAAGGTGATACTATCAGCCGTGAAGGCACTCTCAATAAATAAGGCAACAACTCTAAATAATAATAAACATCTGTGCTAATAATAATAAATACCTATATCTCATCAATGTGCATACATAAATAATAATAATAAAAATGTCGAAAATAAACAATCAGTAAATAAGTCGCATCATATCCATAAATAAATTCATAATAGTAAAAAACAGTGACAGTTAATAATAGTAAAGTGCATAATGCAATAGAAAGTGACTCATAATGTAAATCAACCATGCAACACATAAAGTGACATATGTGCAATGGTGTAATCAAAAGCAATAAAAATAGTGTCCAAAGTTAGGCAGGTGTTATAGCGTAAAAGCTATTGAATCTAACGTGATTAAAAATGTCCAAACATGCACAATAATAATAATGTGAAGAATATCAACAAACAAGTCCTTCTTATTGAAACGTGATAACAGCGTCCTGGCATGCAGCAATAACAGTGCAGTGCTCAAGGTAGATCACGGGGTGCACATCTTCGTGTCTAGACACCTATATGGGCCATTTCACATATCCTCAGCACGTGGCCGTGGGACACGCTTGGCCTTTTTTTCGGCAGCTGGCCGTGTTGAGCCGCAACATGCGGAAGACTTGGTCGAGTGGATGACCAAGCCGTCCTCATCCTCTCTCACCCATGCTCAGGGTACTTTGTCTGGCAAAGCAGCTGCCAACGCTGCCTCTTCCCTCGGCTCAATGGCATCAGTGACTCCTTCCTCCTGAGGAGTCCCTTGAACTGTTTGACCACAGTGTTGGGTACATGCTCCAGGAGGTTGCCCAGCGTTTAGAAGGCTCTGATGATGATACTGAGCTAGATGAAGGCAGTAACGTGAGCACGGACAGAGGGGGTGCCTAAGAAGGACAGCAATCTGGCAGTCATGCTCCCCCTGCTGCAGCATACTGCCAGGTTTTCTCCAGTGAGGAGGAGGGAGGGGATGAAGAGGTCACTGACTCAACGTGGGTGCCTGATAGGAGAGAGGAGGAGGAGGAGGAGGCACATCACCAACGAGGCAGGATGCCCTCCAGGGGCCAGCCTAAGGGCAGCACACTGACTGCATCACACCGCAAAGCTCCGCATGTGCAGGGCGCTGCTGTCTCTGCACGTTATTCCAAAAGTTCTTTGGTGTGGGCCTTTTTTGAGACGAGTGCATCAGATTGCACCGCTGCTATTTGCAACATATGTCTCAAGCATATCTCGCGTGGCCAAAACATCTCCCGCTTGGGCACCACATGCTTGACCAGACATATGTTGACCTGCCATGCAGTTCGTTGGCAAGCATATCTAAAAGACCCACACCAAAGAACAAAGAGAACCTCTCCTTGCTCCTCATCAGCTGAGATCTCCAACCCCACTATACCTTCAGTCCTCTCTGAGACCTGAACTGAGAGGAATGAAGGTGTAGAATTAGGTGTGTCACAACCAAGTACTTGTGCGCAATCTGTTTTTGGTACACCGATGTCAGATTGTACCAGGCAAATTTCCCTGCCCCAGCTGCTGCACCGCAGAAAGAAGTTCTCAGCCATGCACATGCCCAGCGGTTGAATGCTAGCTTGACAAAATTGCTAGCACTTCAACTGCTACCTTTTCAGTTGGTAGACTCTGGCCCCTTCTGTGAGTTTGTGGAATGTGTGGTTCCTCAGTGGCAGCTACCCAAATGCCACCTTTTTCTCATGGAAGGCGATTCCGGCTCTCTACCGGCATGTGGAAGGCAATGTCCATGCCTCGCTGGACAGGGCGGTCAGTGGTAAGGTGCATATTACCGCTGACTCATGGTCCAGCAGGCATGGACAGGGACGTTACCTAAGTTTCACGGTGCATTGGGTGACTCTGCTGGCAGCTGGGAAGGATGCAGGACAAGGTGCAGTAGTGTTAAAGGTTGTTCCACCACCACGCCTCCAAAATGCCACTACTAATGATTCTGACACACCTCTCTCCTCTTCTTCTTCCTCCATGGCCTCTTCCTGTGCTTTGTCCTCGGAACCAGCGGTGCTCTGTAGGCGTTCAAGGGGCTATGCAAGTATGCAGGCCAAAAGATGCCATGCGGTGCTTGAGCTGGTGTGCTTGGGGGACAGGAGCCACACTGGGGCAGAGGTTCTGTCAGCTCTGCAGGGGCAGGTTCAGAGGTGGTTGACGCCACGCCAACTTAAGGCAGGAATGGTGGTTTGCGACAATGGCACCAACCTCCTCTCCACCCTCCGACAGGGACAAATGACCCATGTGCCTTGTTTGGCTCATGTCCTTAACTTGGTGGTGCAGCGGTTCTTGGGCAAGTACCCGGGCTTACAGGATGTCCTGAGGCAGGCCAGGTAAGTCTGTGTGCATTTCCGCCAGTCATATAATGCCAGTGCTCGGCTGGCAGACCTCCAAAAGGAATTTAACCTGCCCAAGAACCGCCTAATCTGTGACATGCCCACAAGGTGGAACTCAACGTTGGCCATGCTGCAGTGGCTGCACACGCAGCAGAGGGCCATCAATGAGTACCTGTGCTACTATGGCACCAGGACAGGGTCAGGGGAGCTTGTTTTTTTTTCCCCACGCCTGTGGGCCATGATCAGGGATGCATGCACTGTCCTGTCACCATTTGAGGAGGCCACGAGGATGGTGAGCAGTGACAGTGCATGCATCAGTGACACTGTCCCCCTTGTCCACCCGTTGGAGCACACGCTGCATGGAATAATGGAGAGGGCACTTGAGGCAGAACAGAGGCAGAAAGAGGAGAACTTTCTTAGCTCTCAAGGCCCCCTTTATCCAGACAGTGTTCCTGCGTGCCTGCCGATCACACAGGAAGAGGGGGAGGAGGAGGATTGTGTTAATATGGAGGTGGAGCCTGGCAATCAGCATCAGCAGCATTCTTTAAGGGATCATTTACAGTCCCAAGAAACACATGGACTCCCATGGCTGGGAGGAGGTGGCTGTGGATCATGTCGTCCTTAGTGACCCAGAGGACTCCGGACCGAATGCCTCAGCAAACCTACGCTGCATGGCCTCCCAGATCCTGCAAAGCTTTCGGAAGGATCCTCGTATTCGTGGTATAAAGGAGAAGGAACAATAATGGCTAGCAACCCTCCTTGATCCACGTTACAAGGGTAAGGTTGCGGACCTTATCTTGCCGTCGCAGAGGGAGCAGAGGATGAAACATCTTCGGGAGGCCTTGCAGAAAGGTCTGTGCAACGCGTTCCCAGAGACTGGGAGGTTACAAACTCCTGTTTCTGGACAACATGTTGCTGAGGCTTCGGTCAGTCAAAGAAGGAGTGGTGGAGAAGGTGGCCGTCTGACCAATGCGTTCAGACAATTTTTTAGTCCGCAGCCCCAAGATATGATCGGTTCCAGCAACCATCGCCAGCGTCTGTTTTACATGGTGTAGGAATACCTAGGGGCAAGATCTGACTTGGACACCTTTCCCATCGAAAATCCTCTGGGTTACTGGGTCTTGAGGATGGAACACTTGCCAGAGCTTGCACAATATGCAATTGAGCTACTGGCCTGTCCTGCATCCAGCGTTCTTTCGGAACACACATTCATTGCTGCTGGAGGCTTTGTAACCGATCATAGGGTGCGTCTGTCCACTGACTCGGTCAATTTACTGACCTTCGTAAAAATGAATCAGTCTTGGGTCACCACCAGCTACCAAGCACCTGATGCTGATGTAACCGAATACATATTTTTGAAATGTCAGATCCCTTTAAAGACTGCCTATGCTGATGCTGAGTGACTATCCTGTTATACTGAGTAATTATCCTCTTCCTCCTCAATGATCATGATGATAGCTTGTAAGAACATTTTTGGTTCTGGGCACCGCCACTCCTGCCACCAGTGCCTAAGGTCCAATTTTTCAGCCCCTGTTTAACAGGGGCATGTAATTACAATTTTTGCATGCAATTCTTTGCAGCAGGGCTAGTTCCCGCTCTCAAACTAGAGTATCTGTGAGGGGTTGCAATGTTGTGGCACCAGCACCAGTGTCTAAGGCCCGATTTTTCAGCCCCTGTTCAACAGGGGCGTGTAATTACAATTTTTGATGCAATTCTTTGCAGCAGGGATAGTTCCTGCGCTCCAACTAGAGTATCTGTGAGGGGTTACAGTGTTGTGGCACCAGCACCAGTGTCTAAGGCCCAATTTTTCAGCCCCTGTTCAACAGGGGCGTGTAATTACAATTTTTGATGCAATTCTTTGCAGCAGGGCTAGTTCCTGCGCTCCAACTAGAGTATCTGTGAGGGGTTGCAGTGTTGTGGCACCAGCACCAGTGCCTAAGGCCCAATTTTTCAGCCCCTGTTCAACAGGGACATGTAATTAGAATTCTTGATGTAATATTTCACAGCAGGGCCCATTTCTGTACCCACCAAGAGTATCTGTGAGGACTTACAGTGTTGTGGCACCAGCACCACCACCACCAAAGGCCCAATTTTTCTGCCCCTGTTAAACAGGGGCATGTAATTACAGTTCTTGATCTAATATTTCACAGCAGGGCCCTGTGAGGGCTAACAGTGTTGTGGCCACAACAACACCTAAGGCCCAAATTTCTGCTGAGTATATAGGGCAGGCCCCTACTTTCAAACATCCAACTTACAAACGACTCCTACTTGCAAACGGAAGGAGACAACAGGAAGTGAGATGAAATCTACCCCTAGGAAGGGAAATTCTGTCCTGTAAGAGTTAATATGGGAAAACCCTTTCTCCTTTCCACTGATGCTTTATCACCAACCCTTGTTTCAGAAAAAAAAAATGTTCATAAAACATTTGTCATTGGGACAAAAAGTGAGGTGAAATCTTCTGAAGAGGAGCACAGACAGCAATTACAAATATCACAGGGGTGATGACCCTTCCCTATGTTTTCCAAAAAGCTTAAAATAGTTTTTTTGGCTGGAGCTAAACACGTTAAAAATGTACCAGTTCAAAATTACAAACAGATTCTACTTAACAACAAACCTACAGTCCCTGTCTTGTTTGCACCGCCTGTATACTGCTGTTCAGAGTATATAGGGCCTGGTAGCCCCACAGCTTTCCTTTTTTAATTTGGGTGCGGGGTTCCCCTTAATATCCATACAAGACCCAAAGGCCTGGTAATGGACGGGGCGGTACCCATGCCGTTTGTCTCACTGATTTTCATCCATATTGCCAGGACCCGACATTACATTAAAGCCGCAAGCAGTTTTAAATGACTTTTTTTTCCTTTAAAAATGACATTTTGTGTAGGGACTGTTCTAAGCACGGGAAACACGCGCCACTTTACAGGCATACTATAGACACCCCCCAGGTACGATATTTAAAGGAATATTTCACTTTTTTTTTACTTTAAGCATCATTAAAATCACTACTCCCGAAAAAACTGCCATTTTAAAACCTTTTTTTTGCATTGATACATGTCCCCTGGGGCAAGACCCGGGTCCCCAAACCCTTTTTAGGACAATACCATGCAAATTAGGCTTTAAAATTAGCACTTTTGATTTCGAACGTTCGAGTCCCATAGACGTCAATCCCCATTGACATCGCACGTTCGTGCAAATTTTCGGTCCGTTCGCAGGTTCTGGTGCGAACCCAACCCGGGGGTGTTCAGGTCATCCCTAATGGCCATACTGGATAATAGGTTGGCCCCTCATTTATAGATATATTCTAGAGCTATGCTTTGATTTTTTAGTTAAAATTAGATTTTGGGTTTGCATATATCTAGTATGGCAACATATGTAGGTTATGACCGGTTTTAGCAATCTATGTCCGGTTGTTAAAATCTTAATTGAGAACTACTCAATTTGTTTATGTCAACCTAGATCAACCTAAGGAGATATTATAATTCATATAATCCTTAAATATTAGCAGTAGGTGTACAACGCTTTAAAGGTATTATGTATCTTTTAAACAATAAATATTAGGACAGCAAATCAAATAAACCTGTTTAAAAAAAAAAAAAAAAAAATATATATATATATATATATATATATATATATATATATATATATATATATATATATATATATATACACACACACACACAGGTATATATATATATATATATATATATATATATATATATATATATATATATATATATATATATTGTACAGGGCGCCTTGGCTGGGTCCTGGAAGGACGCTATGTTTCCTGTTCCTCTGTTTGGACTGTGGTCCCTTTAAGGGAACAAAAAGGGTTAACTCACCTATCTGAGGAAGTGGGTTTAAAACAAGACAGGAAGTTATAGATGGGTGTGGAGGAGTGTAGAGGAGAATGTGGATGGTGGATGGTGGATGGTGGATGGTGTTTTTGTGTGCAGCAACAAAAGTGAACAGCAGTGGCCTGCCTGGAGGCCTCCTGGCAGGGGAAGCTACCTGCAACAGAAACCAAGGACTGTTTAACTGCGATAGCAGTTCTGGACTTTGCAAGTCGTTGAGACTGAAATCTCTTTCTTTTGTTGTTGCTGCTGTAAAGCTATTTAAGTTCAATAAACCTCCTTTTGAGTGAAAAGCCTGTGTCCTGTGATCTAGCTGGTTCCCCGAACTTTACAAGTGGTGCTCGAATGCGGGCAGGACAGAGTAACAGGCATTTTTCTTACTGTTTTTTTTTTTTTTGCATTGGACTTGAAACTGATATTTAAAGGGACAGTACAGTGGATTTATGTCCTAGGTTAAAGCCACACAAACCCTAAAAGCTGAAGCAATGGAGGAGCTGAAAAATATACGTGAACCCCCTAACGGGGCTTTAAAGCAGCCAATGAAATGCAGTATCGGTAGTTGAAAAAATTCAATTTTATTGGTACAAAAAGTATAAATAGTATAAAAATCACTGAGAATGAATACTGACTGTTAGAGTCAGGACATGAACTGGATATGGCGTACAATTGCAGTGAACAAAGCATACAATTAAAACCAATGCCAGGCACAATGTGTTAAAGGGCAACCAAAGTTATCTCAAATGTTGAATCCTTAAAATTAGATAACAACAAACAATGCCTATAAATGGGGGCAATATACAATGCGGTGTATGTGGAACAACGAACGTTGAATGTGTAAATCCTGACGCGTTTCGACCCTTCCCGGGTCTTCTTCAGAGGATGGTTGTCCACTGTAAAGAGGTCAACATGTGTCAAACATAGCATCAAATCCAGCAGTACCAAACTTATACATGTGTACCATATAATGTAGTTGCCTGGATCGTATAATTACCTATTACTGGAATTCTGACGTTTTTACGTTCAGTTTTAACATTGTAGATTGTTTAAGGTGGTACGATTTCTCCTCTGCTCCCCTGTCTCCCCCGTGTCGGACCAACTCCCAAGGGAGCGGGCGGTGGGCCGAATGTATCTTGCGAGGGATCACGCCTATCAGCCCCCCATATAGGAGAGGGAAGGAAAGGAAGGGGCAACGGGCAATCCGAACTGCACCCGGATAGGTTCACGTTAGTGCTAGAAGTAGAAAAATATTAAAGAGCGAGGGGTCAATTGATTCATCCACATAGATTGGGAAATTCCCCAACTATGGAGATCTATAAAATTGCTGGATTATAGGTCCATGGGTGTGCAGAGGGCATTGCTGAAAAAAAGAAGAAAGGAGAAGGGAGGAAGAGGGGGAAAGAAAAAGAAGGGGGGGGGAGAAGGGAGGGGAAAGAGGAAAAATAACTTGTGAGGGGAAAAAGTGAAAGGAAAGGAAAGAAGTGAACCAAAAATGTGTGAGTGAAACAGGAATGAATTAGAAAATAGCAAATGCCCTGCTACCAATCAATCCCCATGCAACATAAGGATGTATATAAAAAAGCAATCGGGTAAAGGTGCCGACAGACCACCAGTGAATGAAGAGTGAAGTGGGGGGGAGGGGGGAGGGAAAAGACCAGACAAGCTGGATTGGAGGTGGTGGAAAAGAAGGGGGGAGAGAGGAAAAAGAGGGGGGGGGGGAAAGAAAGGGGAAAAGGGAGGGAAAGACCAAGGGGAGAAAAACAAGGGAGGGGGAGAAAAGGTGAAAAAAGGGGAAAGGGAAGGAGAAAAGAAAGGAGGGGGGAAAGGAAAAAACGGGGAAAAGGAGTGCGGCGGGGGGGGGGGGTTTGGGGTGGGGGAGGGGGAGGGGGGTGTGGTTGTGTGGGGAGTGATAAGGACGGGGAAGTGTAGGAAGTGTGATGTGATGAAAATAGGGGTGTGTGTGGGATGGGAAAGGGTGTATAGCAAAGAAAGGGGAATGTGAGGACTGAGAGTGAGAAAAAAACCCACATGGAGCAAACGTGCATAACCCAACCATCAAACAGTGAAGGTGAAAACCAGTGTAAAAGTGCAGGGGTGGTGTCGGAACTAATTACCTAATTAAGGGGAACTGAGTAAAAGGATTGATATGTTCTGCATACTGAAAAGTTGAAGTATAAATAAAAAGTCATGGCAAGGTCAACAATGATTTAGGAGAAAGAGCTGAATTGCTAAAGAAATATCACAGTCATTCCGGGTGTACTTACCAGTATTTTCGGTCAGTGGGTGCATTGCCTAGCATCTCCAGATTGAAAAGAATCCAATACATTTCCTCTAGGATTGCCTATATTTATGGGGAGTGTCGATTGACTAACTCCCATCAGGTGCAGGTATGCATTGCATCCCTCCCTCCTCCCCCTCCCTTGGGGGAAACGAGCAGCACACAGGAATTCTCCAAACATTCTACTCCCCCTGTCGGCTCTAATAAAGTAGCTTCACAAAAAGCTTTAAACTCCTCTCGGGGACCTGCATCCCCACAGACCAACAAAACAGGCAAGGGTTTGGACCCCTTCGTGGTGCGGATACAACAAACCACCTAAGCGTGGTTAATCTATCCTCCACCAATTTGTTACCCAGTGAGATACAACTTTTATCCCGTGGACTAACTTTCTGTCCTGAACAACACTTTGATGTCTTCGAAACAATCACTGACCTACAACTTTTTGCACGCAGGTTATTACTTAAATACCTGCATGCAAAGGATGACTCGGAAGGTGACGCTGTGGATGGGCCTTTTCTTAGCATGAAGGAATGTAGGGCCTTACGAGACCTAACTCTCCTTTATCAAAAAAACAACACAGTTGATTTAATAGACCAAATCGATCTGGACGCCTTACTGCAGGAGGTGGACAAATCGACCCCAAATCCCCTAATGATGTTTAAAAAGGCTTCCACTACATTCCCCTCTTCAAGTATTAACCCCAATGTAGCAGTATTTTTAAGGCAAACCATCCGTGATATATGCAAACTATCACAAACTCAATCCAAACCGGCCAACCTCTCCGATGATGAAAATTTAGCCCTTCAAGGCCTCACAAAAAATCCTAAAATTGTGATAAAACCCTCAGACAAAGGGGGCAACGTAGTCGTCATGAACAATGACGACTATGTCTCAATGTGTCTGGACATACTAAAAAACAAAGAATGGTATAAAGTAATTTCAGCCCTCAACATCAACCAATATAATTCCAGCTTTTACAATATGATTGATCCTGCATTCCATAGAGGGGAAATTACTAAGAATATCTACGAATTTGTCAGGACTCCACATCCCAAGGTAGCTACGTTTTATAGTCTACCCAAGATACATAAAAATCCGACAAAACCCACAGGCCGCCCCATTGTCTCCGGCAATGGAGCCATATCGGAAAACCTAAGCCGTGTCATTGACGCACACTTGCAACCTCTTGTTCTGTCTTTACCCTCCTTTGTCAAAGACACAATACAATTTTTACAACTCATCAGTGATCTGAGGATACCTGAGAATGCTATTTTGGTGACCATCGACGTCGAGGCGTTGTACAGCAGCATTCCCCATTCCAAGGGTTTGGCTGCTGTGCAAAGGGCCTTGCAACAGTATTCTCAATATGACCCGGCCTTGGTCAGGTTCATTCTGAATGGGCTACATTATATACTGCATCATAACCATTTTTGTTTTGACAACTCCCACTACCTCCAGGTACAGGGTGTGGCTATGGGGACCTGCTGTGCCCCCTCCTACACCAACCTGTACCTGGGGGAGTGGGAGAAGTCCCTCCTGGATGACGAGGACCTTGTCGAGTACACCAGCCATATAACCAAATGGCTGAGGTATACCGACGACGTCTTCGTCGTCTGGGAGGGACCCGAGATCAAACTACTCGAATTTTTTAAACAAAATCAATGTGAACGACCGCAACTTGAGGTTCACGATGACCCATGACCCCCACAGCGTCACCTTCCTCGATGTCTCCGTCTCGGTCACCGCGGAAGGACACCTTTCCAGCACTTTGTTTCGTAAGACAACTGCTGGGAATACGGTCCTTCCTTCTGATAGTTTTCACCCGATCCCATTGAAGAACTCGATCCCTTATGGACAGTATTTGCGCCTTCGGCGCAACTGTTCCAATGACGCTTTGTTCATAAAAGAAGCGGAGGAGCTCCAAAATCGACTGTTAGCAAGGGGCTACAGTAGATCTTGCCTTAAAAAAGCTTACAATCAGACTATAGGACATTCTAGATCTCAGCTACTTTTTAAACCTAAACCCTCCCGAAGCTCTGAATGCAACCCCACCCGGATTATCATGCGTTACTCCCGACAACATCAGGCTATTAGAAAGATTATAGAGCCTCATTGGAGCATCCTCACAGATGACCCCAAATTGCGTGGATTTGTTCAAGATAAACCTACCATAACGTACAAAAGAGCTATGTCACTATGTGACAAGCTCGTTCGGAGTGAATACACCAACGACAATAAGAGATCCAAGCACTGTTCCACAGTGGGTTCCTTCCCCTGTGGACACTGCTCATACTGTTCATTCATCAAACAGGATAAAATCTTTCGTCAAGGGGGGTTGTGACCAATCCACACTGTTTTTGCAGGAGAGCACCAACATGCCTCCATCCCAAATATATGCAGCAAAATGGGGGGACAGAAGCGGGACTTTATATGAGGCATGTGGGTGAATATGTTGGGCCAATGGTAAAAGTTGGGGTGAGAAAAAATAAAATGTATATAATCTACATAGATAATAATAAAAGATAGTAATGGTAAAAAAGTTTATTGGCATAGGTATTCGGACCAGATACAATCGAAGAGAAAAAGAGCACATTTGAGACCAAAGTAAAACATGTTAGCAGCGATGTATGGGTAAGCAGGGTTCATAAATAATTGTACAGTTACAGGAACGCATATACATTGTACAGTCAGTGTATACATCAATAGATCTGAACTCTAAAACATGTTAACAGCGATATATGGACGAGCAAGGTTCATGAATTGGTAGTACATTTACAGGAACACACATGCATTGTACAGTCGATGAATGCATCAATAGATCTAAACTCAACGCGTTTCTTGGCTTTAAACCAATCGTCAGGAGTCCGATGCGATTAAACTATATCAAAAACAATAGAGTGTCTATTATTGTATGAATAAGTATTTGTAGAGAAGATATGCTGAAAATTTAGTTTTCTGCATACTCACAAATTTATGCAATGGTTGGTTTGTGATGACCTATGTGTTGCAATGTGATGTTGGTCTGGGTCCATAGAGTCTCCCCCGGGGTTGAGGCAGAGAGCGCACCCCAATGACGTCGGCCACGGTGGCCCAAGTGACACAAGCACCCACAAAAACCGGCAGGCAGGGACGTCCGGCGAGGACAGGGGGTGTGGATGAGCTGGGGAGAAAAAGTAAAGATGTGAAAGGTGTGTGAGATGGTAAATCAGTGGTGGTGTCACTCCCCTTCACCTACTTCAGCAACAATGTTTTTTCGCACACGCCTTCTATCTCTCCCATCACTCTCACACCTGTTGTGTTTCAGCTCCCTTCCACACACTCAGGGCTATGCTATATCGCTCCCACCCCACTCACTCTCAACACCACTGATTTACCATCTCACACAGTTGTGCTGCTCGTTTCCCCCAAGGGAGGGGGAGGAGGGAGGGATGCAATGCATACCTGCACCTGATGGGAGTTAGTCAATCGACACTCCCCATAAATATAGGCAATCCTAGGGGAAATGTATTGGATTCTTTTCAATCTGGAGATGCTAGGCAATGCACCCACTGACCGAAAATACTGGTAAGTACACCCGGAATGACTGTGATATTTCTTTAGCAATTCAGCTCTTTCTCCTAAATCATTGTTGACCTTGCCATGACTTTTTATTTATACTTCAACTTTTCAGTATGCAGAACATATCAATCCTTTTACTCAGTTCCGCTTAATTGGGTAATTAGTTCCGACACCACCCCTGCACTTTTACACTGGTTGTCACCTTCACTGTTTGATGGTTGAGTTATGCACGTTCGCTCCATGTGGGGTTTTTTTTCACTCTCAGTCCTCACATTCCCCTTTCTTTGCTATACACCCTTTCCCATCCCACACACACCCCTATTTTCATCACATCACACTTCCTACACTTCCCCGTCCTTATCACTACCCACACAACCACACCCCCCCAACCCCCCCCTTGCACTCCTTTTCCCCGTTTTTTCCTTTCCCCCCTCCTTTCTTTTCTCCTTCCCTTTCCCCTTTCTTCACTTTTTCTCCCCCTCCCTTGTTTTTCTCCCCTTGGTCTTTCCCTCCCTTTTCCCCTTTCTTTCCCTCCCCCTCCTTCCCCCCCCTCTTTTTCCTCTCTCCCCCCCCTTCTTTTTCACCACCTCCAATCCAGCTTGTCTGGTCTTTTCCCTCCCCCCCTTCCCCCCACTTCACTCTGTGCATTCACTGGTGGTCTGTCGGCACCTTTACCCGAATGCTTTTTTATATACATCCTTATGTTGCATGGGGATTGATTGGTAGCAGGGCATTTGCTATTTTCTAATTCATTCCTGTTTCACTCACACATTTTTGGTTCACTTCTTTCCTTTCCTTTCACTTTTTCCCCTCACAAGTTCTTTTTCCCCTTTCCCCTCCCTTCTTTCCCCCCCTTCTTTTTCTTTCCCCCTCTTCCTCCCTTCTCCTTTCTTCTTTTTCTCAGCAATGCCCTCTGCACACCCATGGACCTATAATCCAGCAATTTTATAGATCTCCATAGTTGGGGAATTTCCCAATCTATGTGGATGAATCAATTGACCCCTCGCTCTTTAATATTTTTCTACTTCTAGCACTAACGTGAACCTATCCGGGTGCAGTTCGGATTGCCCGTTGCCCCTTCCTTTCCTTCCCTCTCCTATATGGGGGGCTGATAGGCGTGATCCCTCGCAAGATACATTCGGCCCACCGCCCGCTCCCTCTGGAGTTGGTCCGACACGGGGGAGACAGGGGAGCAGAGGAGAAATCGTACCACCTTAAACAATCTACAATGTTAAAACTGAATGTAAAACGTCAGAATTCCAGTAATAGGTAATTATACGATCCAGGCAACTACATTATATGGTACACATGTATAAGTTTGGTACTGCTGGATTTGATGCTATGTTTCACACATGTTGACCTCTTTACAGTGGACAACCACCTCTGAAGAAGACCCGGGAAGGGTCGAAACGCGTCAGGATTTACACATACAACTTTCATTGTTCCACATACACCGCATTGTATATTGCCCCCATTTATAGGCATTGTTTGTTGTTATCTAATTTTAAGGATTCAACATTTGAGATAACTTTGGTTGCCCTTTAACACATTGTGCCTGGCATTGGTTTTAATTGTATGCTTTGTTCACTGCAATTGTACGCCATATCCAGCTCATGTCCTGACTCTAACAGTCAGTATTCATTTTCAGTGATTTTTATACTATTTATACTTTTTGTACCAATAAAATTGAATTTTTTCAACTACGGATACTGCATTTCATTGGCTGCTTTAAAGCCCCTTTAGGGGGTTCTCGTATATTTTTTTGCACTTTATGGGGTCAATACCGAGACATATAATATGCTTATTCTTTAATTATGGTTAGAGTCTGCTATAAGATACATTGTGAAGCTAGATAAGTTATGTCATACGTTTCATTGTCATAAATGTCATAATATACCCATAACAGCTTGTATTATGTATGTTGTTCTTAGCCCCTGAAAGAGTTACAAAAAGAACCAGCCCCCCCTTTTTTTGTTCATCTACAAGTAGATCACTGATATAAAGTATTTGTAAGCACAATTACTTGCAACTATGTGCTATACTTGTTGTTCTCTGCTTACCTTCCTATACATATGACTCATAAATAATATTGTATGCTTCCTTTTTTATGTTACTAAATCTTTAATAGACTTTCGAAGTATGTTAGTTGTCACTTAATTGTCAAATACGTTAATCCTTTCTTGCTTGCCTCTCCCGAGCCCCCCCCCCCGGGTGCATCTGCCACTAGTGGTTGCCCGGCACGGAAAAGCCGCCCAGCATTCCTAGCTGGGCGGCACCTCAGGAGGTTACCAAGGCAACATAACAACTATGCCTACTGCCTCCATATTGCCACTCCGGCGGACATGCGCAGTCCGCCGGTGAGGCATTCCGTGCCGTTGGGACAGGTGTGCGTGACGCCGCCCCAACGTAACTGCGCTCGCGCATGCGCGGTAGGGGCGGTGCCGCGCATCCCCGTCTCAGGGAGCAATAGTGAGGCTCTCCAGCTGACGAGTATCACCAGTCAGCTGAGCGCAATTATTGCGCCGGCTGATTGGAACTCGTCCTATATATAGACTGGCCCCACTCATTCCCGGCTCAGGCGTTGTACCTGCCGGATGCTGGGATGTGTGGCTGGCCAATTGTGGATACTGTCTGAGTCAAGGTAAAAGAATCCTTCCTCCTTTCTATCTAAACTTTGGTTTTTCCCTTCTACTCCATAAACCTGGTCATTACTTGTGAAACATTCTCTCTGTTTGCCACTACTTTTATTGTGCTCGCTATCTTTAAAATTTTAAAATGCAACACCTGAGCCATTACTTTAGGAACCCTTGATCTCCCATTCACATAGATATGTATATGTGTATATATAGGTATATGCGTGTATATATGTATAAAAAATTCTTTGTCATCACGCCTTAAACATACATTGTATTGGTTAATGCGATGGGAGCCTACAGTATAAAATAAACATAATCCTCATGAACCTACTTTCTCTATCCATAATGGCATATCAGGACTGTTTCACAACAATTATTTTTCTAAAGTGTACCAGATCTAGGATCACTAATGTATTTAATTTTTTACACACTAATTAAAAATTAAAAATTACTACTATTCTCTCTGTTCAGCGAGAACCCATCACTCATTTAAATTATGTGGATTTTTATCTATAGGACTGTTCCTCTACGCTCCAGTATACCGCTGTGGCTTGCATGCATCCGTGGAGGGCAGGGGTAGGTGAAGCTATATATACATAACAAAAACAAACCCCCCCCCCTCCGTCCTTCCCCCCTCTTTGGGGAAGTATTACACATGTGATAAGAGTACCCAAAGAACAGCATTCCCCATCTACAAACACTAAAGTAAGCGCCACTTCTTCTGCAAGCACCCCTTGCTCCTTGTTCTAATTCACATCATCCTTTTGCATAGAAATCAACGACAACGCAACAGGTAGGTGATCAATGGATCATTTAACCTACAAATGACTATTGGCATATAGATATATATGGCAATTGATCAATTATATCTCTTTAATCAATTTAGATGAATTTTTCTTTTCAAACATGCCCCTGAAGAAGGACTGAAATAGAATGCACCCCGAAACGCATCGGGCTTGAAAAGAACTCCACCATCTAAGTTTTATCTACTAACAGACATAGATACAGAATTTTCTTGAATCATGTTTATTATATAATATGTTTTCGTTGTTTGCACTGTTTTTAATATGAGAACTCTTTAAATAAATATAAACATTGTTTTATTCTATATATGAATGTGTACTTTCTCACTCTATATAACTTTTTGTGCAAGTGACGGAAAAATCCAATCAGGGGAACCTTCTTTCTTTGAATAAGCTTTCTGGATGTGGCACGGCCCTTTTTTCTTTTCTAACCTAGGAGAACCAGTCATCCTCTATTATGACTTAATTTTTGGTAGAAAATACCACTCCCCGCCCGACTGAGCAAACCTAGGTTAACACACTCGGTTATCCTGTGGGATAATTCTCTTTTTCCCACAATAAATTACTTCTTTTTATCTTTAAATAAATTTGATACTTAAGAAAATTATAACCCTCTGATGACTTCTGAAATGGAGAATGGGAGCTTTGAGAATATATTTGTGGGCCAAGACTGGGAATCATTAATGCAAAAATATTTGGACAAATTCGTAGATAATGAACAGATCGAAGCAGAGATATCCTCTCTGTTCTTTAAACTCTCCAAAAACCTAGAGAAGAAGTCTCTCTTCTTCTGGCACATTAAATCCTTTCAGCACTATATAAAGAATAACATCAACCCATTGGGACTCCGTGTCCAGATCTTCCCTACTTTGGAGGACCTGGACACGGACTTCAAATCAGCATGGGAAAATACACTACAAACATGCTCACGTAGTCTTATGGAAACGCTGATTAACGAATATACAAAGAGAACCAGAGTAATGGATATAGAAATTACCAAAATTTGTGAACTTCTAAAAAAACTCAGAACACACCACTCCGTTACAAACAAGGAGAAAAAACTGAAGATTCACTTGGAATCTTTTAATAAGGATATCCTGATTAAGAAAAAACAAAAATTTCAAAGAGACAAAAATGCATTCGAAGCTGGGAAGGCATATAAATGGAATCAAAATAGAAACATCAATAGAAACACCAACACAATACCTAATTCGCACCTTACCAGACCCTCATCCTACAATCCTCCTCCAACTATTTCCAAATCAAAATCCACAATTGGTACAAAACGCCAATTTCAAGGCGAGTACACACAGGACCACAAATCTAAGAAACAGGTTTCAGAAAGGACACCCATATCCTCACACCCTAGCTCTGTATCCTCTGAGAAAACCACCAATGTACCTACATCTCACCATGCACCACAACAAGGCACATCCTGCACAAATCAAGACACGACAAATGTACAGGAATTGAGCCGTAATGACTCATCTTTTTTAGATCAAGTATTGGCAGGCGTCAAACCACCACCACTCAATCTGAACACTTATACACAAATGACACTATAGGAACTCACTTCAACACACCGACACACACGGACTCTGACCTTAGTATAATCAATCTATCGTCACATTCTTTATCAACGAGTGAAATATCGGTTTTAAAGAAAGGACTGAATTTCTGTCCCAATCATAACTTAGACAAATTTGAGCTGTATAAGGATCTTCAATTATTTGTCCGTAAAGTAATCCTTAAAAAACTTTATCAAAAACAGGATACCACAGTAAATTATACTTCTCAGGAGAATCAAGCCTTGGACCAGTTGATTGCTCTCCTAGAAGAGAGCGACACAACTGATCTGATTGACCAAATAGATCTTGCTCAGATTTTACAATCAATAGAAAAATTGGATGTGGATGACCGGACCCGTCCAACAATGTCAAAATTGAAGAAAAAATCTGACCTGTGCCCACCACCCAGCACGTGCCCCAACGCAGCAGCCTTTTTGAAGCTTGTAAACAATGATCTAGATAAACTTAAAATACAAATGAAGGGACCCCCTAACCTAAGTTCAGAAGAATCAGATGCACTAACCTCTCTACCTACCAATAATAAAATCACTATAAAACCATCAGACAAGGGAGGGAATATAGTTGTACTAAATAATGACCATTACATCACCATCTGTAAAAAAATTCTCAACAATACAGACTGGTACCGTCGGATGCCAGCCTCTATTGTTGAAAAATACAATAAAGAGTTCTACATGCTAGTGGACTCGGCATTTTTGAATAACACCATTACCAAATCTACTTGGACCTTTATAAGGAACAATTTTCCCAGGACTCCGACGTTTTACACACTCCCAAAAGTACACAAAAGCCTGACAGACCCTCCAGGCAGGCCAATTATTTCAGGCATTGGCTCAATCAGCGACAATGCCAGCAAACTAATTGACGAACACTTAAGACCATTCGTGGTCTCACTGACATCCTATGTAAAAGACACAAGCCACCTCCTACAAATCTTGGACCAGCTGTATGTACCAGATCACGCGCTTCTAGTCACAATTGACGTGGAGACTCTCTACAGCTCTATCCCACACGAACGCGAACTAGCAGCAATCAGACACATACTCCAACAAAACCCAAATCCAGATCTCACATATAAGGAATTCATCGTCGCTCTGCTCGAGCACATCCTCACCCACAACGTGTTTACTTTTGATGGCTCCCACTACCTCCAGGTGCAGGGGGTTGCGATGGGGACCTGTTGTGCCCCGTCGTATGCCAACCTGTACCTGGGGGAGTGGGAGAAAACCTTTTTGTCTGACGATAGCCTTTCCCAATATACCAACCACATCATGGGTTGGTATAGATACATAGACGACATTTTGATCGTCTGGAATGGCCCCTCGGATGTGCTCGAGCAGTGCGTACTCAGAATGAATAAAAATGACTTTAACTTGACATTTACTATGTCTTCTGACATAAATCGGATAACTTTCCTAGATTTGGAAATCTACAAAGATGAACGAGGCAGACTGTCTAGTAAACTATTTAGAAAAATTACCTCAGGAAACACCATACTGCATGCGGCAAGTTTCCATCCTCAGCCCCTTATTGATTCTATACCCTATTCACAATACTTCAGAATCAAACGCAACTGTACAGATAATGACACATTCCTAAGGGAAGCTGCCAACCTACGAGATAGATTACTGGCACGAGGATACTCATGCACATCTTTGAAAAAATCCTTCAAGAGAGTAATGGACAAACCCAGGAGTAAACTTTTTCAGACCCCCAAACCCAAAGAGACCAATTCATTGCGTATCATAACAACATATAACCAGCAACACCGTCAAATCAGAAAGATAGTTGAAAAATACTGGCACCTACTAACTCTTGATCCATCTCTAGGTCATCTGATACCAAACAAACCCCAGTTTACATTCAGGAGAGCCACATCTATTGGCGACAAAGTAGTCAACAGTGAATTTAAAAATGAATCAACAAAAACACATTGTAAATACAAAGGAACATTCATATGTGGCTCGTGCCGGTATTGCGGATATATGTTGACACAAAAGAATCCTCTTCTTCCCAACGGCAAAAAATTCTACCCAAAGCATTTCGCTAACTGCAGAACCACTGGAGTCGTCTACCTACTCCAGTGTGACTGCGGTTGCTTTTATATAGGAAAAACTAAAATGGAATTTTGGAAAAGAGCATACAGACATATTGTGTCGATGCAAACTTCTGATCCCGATCTCCCTCTGGGTCGCCACACCTCCCTGGTACATGGGGGCAACTTCCCCAGAATTAAATTTTTGATTCTGGATCGGGTGCACCCTAGTCCTAGGGGGGGCGACTGGAACAAAATTTTACTCCAGAGGGAATTAAAATGGATTTATTTGCTGAAGGCTACTCTGCCTCCGGGCCTCAACGATGCTATTTGCTTTAAACCATTCCTCGAAGGCTTCAACTCCGGTGGAATGGAGAAATAATAACACCAACATACCAAATTATTAGATTCCCCATACTTATTCTATCATTCAAAAGGAAAAAAATCTTCCGCCTTTTATCTGTACCTATCTTATATCTTCGACCATCTCTAAATACCATGAAATAATATTGTGTTTGACACCTATTCTGTAAACTTTTGGGCTGTCTGGGTGCTTGCACATACGATCCCTATATCATGAATTGCCTTGATCCCATATTAGCCAGTTCTGATTCCTTTATTTCCATCTATGCAAGGTTAACCCTATACCATTTAAAAGCCAAGACTTAACTGCTCTATACGAAACCGTCACATTATTGGGACCCCATTATATCTAGTAACGACTAAATTGGGGATGCCTGTGTGCGGACATGCAGACAGCCTAATAGTACCAATTTAACAATATGTCCAGTTTGCCAAATTCCCTGTAAATGTTTATTTAAGCTGTATTGTTGCAACGGACCAATTGACTTTCTGCCGATACATAAACTGTGAACTGAGCTTTGTTTGTCTACCTTACATTTATTGAAATCATTAGTCTACATGTCAACATCAATACCGAGACATATAATATGCTTATTCTTTAATTATGGTTAGAGTCTGCTATAAGATACATCGTGAATTATGTATGTTGTTCTTAGCCCCTGAAAGAGTTACAAAAAGAACCAGCCCCCCCTTTTTTTGTTCATCTACAAGTAGATCACTCATATAAAGTATTTGTAAGCACAATTACTTGCAACTATGTGCTATACCTGTTGTTCTCTGCTTACTTTCCTATACATATGACTCATAAATACTATTGCATGCTTCCTTTTTTATCTTACTAAATCTTTTTTTTTTTTTTTTAACACAGGTAATGTTTATTAAATGTATTATACATTACACTTGAAAATGCAAGTCATACATTTAGACAGGAGTACAGCAAAACAGGGTCTACAAATTATACTGGTAAGTTTAGGAAGGCTTGTATCATTTGATATATAAACTTCTAACACCGTGATCAGACTGAAGAAACAATCCTCAAGGGAATCAGCATACTCCATGCAAGTATGAACCATACATGTTAAAGCACAAGCACAATCTCACCCATCAGTTTCAGCACATATAAGAAGCCTTTTCTTTTCCTATATAGGGGGGGGGGGGAGAGAGGCTCCCACCAAGAAACCAAAGGAGTGAGAAGAGGTGGGTCCAATATCCACCTGCTAACTCCAGTATCCTTGATCCTCTATTAGCACAGCATATCCGCCACCCATCAATTGTTTCGGGGTAGAATTAAACCGTCAGATGCTTAGCCTCAACCCAAGCCGCCCATATCTTCTCAAACTTATGAGGACAGTTCCTACCCATGTAGGTGAGTTTATACATTGGTAGTATCGCATTCACCTGCGCCCGCCATGCTTTTGTAGTAGGGGGGTCAGGCAGTTTCCATCTGAGCAGGATTTCTTTCCTGGCATAATAGGCTGTATAGAACACGAATAGCTTTGTGTGTTTAGTAGTTGCCAGGTTATCTGTAATGCCTAGTAGAAACACAAGCGGGTCTACATCCAGGTGTAACCCTGCTACCCCATTTATATCTGCTACCACCGCTCTCCAATAAGTCTGAAGGACCGGGCATGACCATACAACATGGAAGAAAGTTCCCACCGACTGCCTGCATTTGGGACAAACATCTTCTACTCCTGGGTAAATGTTGGATAGCCTGTGCGGGGTATAGTACGCTCTATGTAGGAATTTCAGCTGGACAAATCTGTCCCTTGCTGAGATCATGAGTGGAATGCACTGCTGCAAGCCTTCAGACCAATCCTCTTCAGTCAATTCAGGAATATCTAGCTGCCATTTAGTGAATAGTGGGGTCAATTTGGAGGTGTCTTTACAAGTAAGCCTGATATATATAGAAGACAGTATGCGGTCAATATCCGTTACTGTAAGTAAGGACTCAACTGAATGTGTGGCAATAACTATCCCATTAGGGAACTGAGCCCTGGCCGCATGACTGAGCTGTACAGATCTAAAGAACATCCACGAGGGGAGATGATATTTACTTTTTAATTCTGTGAACGACATAAGGCGATCGTCTTTAAAAATATGGCGTATTGTCCGGATCTCGTATCTGGCCCATACCTGCGGGTCTGGAATAGATTGGAAATACGGCAGTTTGGGATTACCCCATAATGATGTATAAGGGGAGACAGCATTCCGATTATTAAGGTAACCTGATACTTGACCCCAAACCCTCACCGTCGTCTTCATCGGCGTAGTAACTCGAGGGCTGTATCTCGGTCCCCTATACACTAGGTTGCTAAGTTCTGAGTATGAACCAAGAATCGCCGCCTCTGAGTTAACCGCTGGGTTGGCTCTATCCTGAGTAAACCACCAACGCACAGACACTAATACCGCCGCCCAGTAGTACTTCTTGAAATTTGGTAGGGAAAGGCCACCTTCCGTAAGCGACAGCTGTAAAGTGTGTTTAGCTATTCTGGGAGCTGCCCCCGCCCAGACAAAAGACGTGATAGCCTGGTCCAATTTGACAAAGAAAGAGTTAGGGATGGGAACTGGGGTGTGCCGGAAGGCATACAGGAATTTTGGTAAGAAGGACATCTTAATTAGGTTTATTCTCCCTACTGGGGTCAGTGGAAGTGTTTTCGACACTGAGCATCGTTGGATAAAGCGCTGTAAGATGGGATAGACATTATCCTCTAGGTACTTCTGTAGGTCTAATTGTACCTGAATACCCAGATACTTGAACTGCGCTACCCTTTTCAGGGGGGTGGTGGAGCCTATCGGCCTAGGGACTCCCGACAGAGAGAACAGGAGCGACTTATCCCAATTCACCCGAACTCCTGAGAACGTACCAAATTGGTTAATAATGGACAGAGCCGCCCCTAGTGATTGCTGGTCATCTTGAAGGTATAAGAGCATATCATCTGCGTATAACGAAACTTTTTCAGTCAGGGGAGGAAACGATATGCCTCTCACCGCCGTCGCCGCCCTAAGAATCACCGCCAGTGGTTCAATTGCAAGGGCGAAGAGAGCCGGAGAAAGTGGACAGCCCTGCCTGGTGCCTCGGTGGAGTGGAAATGATGCAGACAAAACACCGTTCGTGCGAACTCTAGCCGTCGGACTTGAGTACAGAAGGCGCACCCATTTAACAAAGTTAGGTCCCACTCCAAATCTGGGTAGAATATGCCATAAATATTCCCACTCCACCGAGTCAAAGGCCTTCTCCGCGTCCAAGGAGGCCACCACGCCAGTCCCCCCCCACCAGTCGAGCTCGCAATCACCGTAAACAGTCTACGCAAATTGATATCTGTTCCCTTGCCTGGCATAAACCCAGTCTGATCACCATGGATTAAGGATAAGATTACTGTATTGAGCCTGGTAGTCAAAACCTTTGCAAGGATCTTTGCATCCACATTAAGGAGCGATATAGGCCTATATGAGGAGCAAAGATCAGGGTCCCTTCCAGGCTTGGGAATCACAATGATAACAGCCCTAGACATGGAGGGAGGCAAGGAGTCAGAGTCGAAGGAGGCATTTAGGACTTCCAGTAGTCTAATGGCAAGGGTGTCAACATGTTCTTTATAGAATTCCACAGGGAATCCATCATCACCCGGGGTCTTTCCCGACTGGAGGGAGCCAATAGCCATTTGGATCTCCTTGAGGGAGAGCGGAGCGTCAAGTCTCTGCCTAGCTGCTACCGATAGGCAGGGCAGCTCAATGGCTTCCATGTACGTCTGTAATTCATCAGCAGAGTATTGTACTCTGGAAGAATAAAGGTCCTCATAAAATGAGGCAAAGCACCTGTTGATGTCTCTAGGATCAGACAGCAGCCGACCCGATGCCTCTCTAATATTAGCTACAGAGGTCGTTGCCGTCTGCTCCCGAGAAACAACCATGCCAGGAGACGCCCGGTCCGCTCACCCTGCTCGAAGATACGCTGCGATTGGTGCAGCATTATCTTCCTTGTGACTGTCACCTCCCTCATCGCACACTGTAAGTCAACTCTACAGGTCTCATCCTTAGTGGCAGTATACTGGGCCTCCAATCGACCAGCCCTGCGTTCAGCCTGGAGCAGTGCCTCGCCAGTCTGGCGCCGAGTGGAGCCCACGGCTTTCTGATAGTGATCCCTAGCATGAAATTTAAAATTTTCCCATGTAGAAGCAGGTGTGGTAGCAGGCGGATTAGCTGCCCAGTACTCCCGCACAGCCAACTCTGCCCCCGGAGCTATACGGTCATGAGAGACCCAATACCTGGACAATCGCCAAAGGCAGTCGGCGGGGGCAGGACCCACGTGTAGTTTTAATAGAATGGGGGAGTGGTCAGATATACCTCTAGGCAAATGGGAGATCTCCTGTACCTTAGTAAGAAGAGATCTAGTGGCAAAGATCAAGTCAATGCGGGACATGGCTCTATAGGAGGCTGATTGGCAGGTGTAGGACCTCAAGAGGGGATTCTTCCACCGCCAAACATCCGTTAGGTCAAACGTGGATGCCTATTTAGAAAGCGGGGATTCCACAGACCCATCCGGAGTCAGCCTATCTACAGCAGGGCAGGGAGGCATATTAAAATCGCCCACTAGGACTACATTGTCAGTGGAGCATCCTGCTATAAATCTAGCAATTTTATTTAAGAGTAACAGCGATGCTGGCGGAGGTATATAAAGTCCCACTATCACCATAGGCATATTTGCGATAACAGCATGCATTGCTGCATATCTGCCCTCGGGATCCAAGTGCAGGTCCAGCAGTGTAAAAGGTAGGTTCTTATGGATTAGTATACTAACCCCTCTGGCATACGAGGAATAGGTGGCATGATAATAGTGTCCCACCCACTATGTTTCACACATGTTGACCTCTTTACAGTGGACAACCACCTCTGAAGAAGACCCGGGAAGGGTCGAAACGCGTCAGGATTTACACATACAACTTTCATTGTTCCACATACACCGCATTGTATATTGCCCCCATTTATAGGCATTGTTTGTTGTTATCTAATTTTAAGGATTCAACATTTGAGATAACTTTGGTTGCCCTTTAACACATTGTGCCTGGCATTGGTTTTAATTGTATGCTTTGTTCACTGCAATTGTACGCCATATCCAGCTCATGTCCTGACTCTAACAGTCAGTATTCATTTTCAGTGATTTTTATACTATTTATACTTTTTGTACCAATAAAATTGAATTTTTTCAACTACGGATACTGCATTTCATTGGCTGCTTTAAAGCCCCTTTAGGGGGTTCTCGTATATTTTTTTGCACTTTATAGGGTCAATACCGAGACATATAATATGCTTATTCTTTAATTATGGTTAGAGTCTGCTATAAGATACATTGTGAAGCTAGATAAGTTATGTCATACGTTTCATTGTCATAAATGTCATAATATACCCATAACAGCTTGTATTATGTATGTTGTTCTTAGCCCCTGAAAGAGTTACAAAAAGAACCAGCCCCCCCTTTTTTTGTTCATCTACAAGTAGATCACTGATATAAAGTATTTGTAAGCACAATTACTTGCAACTATGTGCTATACTTGTTGTTCTCTGCTTACCTTCCTATACATATGACTCATAAATACTATTGTATGCTTTCTTTTTTATGTTACTAAATCTTTAATAGACTTTCGAAGTATGTTAGTTGTCACTTAATTGTCAAATACGTTAATCCTTTCTTGCTTGCCTCTCCCGAGCCCCCCCCCCGGGTGCATCTGCCACTAGTGGTTGCCCGGCACGGAAAAGCCGCCCAGCATTCCTAGCTGGGCGGCACCTCAGGAGGTTACCAAGGCAACATAACAACTATGCCTACTGCCTCCATATTGCCACTCCGGCGGACATGCGCAGTCCGCCGGTGAGGCATTCCGTGCCGGTGGGACAGGTGTGCGTGACGCCGCCCCAACGTAACTGCGCTCGCGCATGCGCGGTAGGGGCGGTGCCGCGCATCCCCGTCTCAGGGAGCAATAGTGAGGCTCTCCAGCTGACGAGTATCACCAGTCAGCTGAGCGCAATTATTGCGCCGGCTGATTGGAACTCGTCCTATATATAGACTGGCCCCACTCATTCCCGGCTCAGGCGTTGTACCTGCCGGATGCTGGGATGTGTGGCTGGCCAATTGTGGATACTGTCTGAGTCAAGGTAAAAGAATCCTTCCTCCTTTCTATCTAAACTTTGGTTTTTCCCTTCTACTCCATAAACCTGGTCATTACTTGTGAAACATTCTCTCTGTTTGCCACTACTTTTATTGTGCTCGCTATCTTTAAAATTTTAAAATGCAACACCTGAGCCATTACTTTAGGAACCCTTGATCTCCCATTCACATAGATATGTATATGTGTATATATAGGTATATGCGTGTATATATGTATAAAAAATTCTTTGTCATCACACCTTAAACATACATTGTATTGGTTAATGTGATGGGAGCCTACAGTATAAAATAAACATAATCCTCATGAACCTACTTTCTCTATCCATAATGGCATATCAGGACTGTTTCACAACAATTATTTTTCTAAAGTATACCAGATCTAGGATCACTAATGTATTTAATTTTTTACACACTAATTAAAAATTAAAAATTACTACTATTCTCTCTGTTCAGCGAGAACCCATCACTCATTTAAATTATGTGGATTTTTATCTATAGGACTGTTACTCTACGCTCCAGTATACCGCTGTGGCTTGCATGCATCCGTGGAGGGCAGGGGTAGGTGAAGCTATATATACATAACAAAAACAAACCCCCCCCCCCTGTCCTTCCCCCCTCTTTGGGGAAGTATTACACATGTGATAAGAGTACCCAAAGAACAGCATTCCCCATCTACAAACACTAAAGTAAGCGCCACTTCTTCTGCAAGCACCCCTTGCTCCTTGTTCTAATTCACATCATCCTTTTGCATAGAAATCAACGACAACGCAACAGGTAGGTGATCAATGGATCATTTAACCTACAAATGACTATTGGCATATAGATATATATGGCAATTGATCAATTATATCTCTTTAATCAATTTAGATGAATTTTTCTTTTCAAACATGCCCCTGAAGAAGGACTGAAATAGAATGCACCCCGAAACGCGTCGGACTTGAAAAGAACTCCACCATCTAAGTGTTATCTACTAACAGACATAGATACAGAATTTTCTTGAATCATGTTTATTATATAATATGTTTTCGTTGTTTGCACTGTTTTTAATATGAGAACTCTTTAAATAAATATAAACATTGTTTTATTCTATATATGAATGTGTACTTTCTCACTCTATATAACTTTTTGTGCAAGTGACGGAAAAATCCAATCAGGGGAACCTTCTTTCTTTGAATAAGCTTTCTGGATGTGGCACGGCCCTTTTTTCTTTTCTAACCTAGGAGAACCAGTCATCCTCTTTTATGACTTAATTTTTGGTAGAAAATACCACTCCCCGCCCGACTGAGCAAACCTAGGTTAACACACTCGGTTATCCTGTGGGATAATTCTCTTTTTCCCACAATAAATTACTTCTTTTTATCTTTAAATAAATTTGATACTTAAGAAAATTATAACCCTCTGATGACTTCTGAAATGGAGAATGGGAGCTTTGAGAATATATTTGTGGGCCAAGACTGGGAATCATTAATGCAAAAATATTTGGACAAATTCGTAGATAATGAACAGATCGAAGCAGAGATATCCTCTCTGTTCTTTAAACTCTCCAAAAACCTAGAGAAGAAGTCTCTCTTCTTCTGGCACATTAAATCCTTTCAGCACTATATAAAGAATAACATCAACCCATTGGGACTCCGTGTCCAGATCTTCCCTACTTTGGAGGACCTGGACACGGACTTCAAATCAGCATGGGAAAATACACTACAAACATGCTCACGTAGTCTTATGGAAACGCTAATTATCCTCACACCCTAGCTCTGTATCCTCTGAGAAAACCACCAATGTACCTACATCTCACCATGCACCACAACAAGGCACACCCTGCACAAATCAAGACACGACAAATGTACAGGAATTGAGCCGTAATGACTCATCTTTTTTAGATCAAGTATTGGCAGGCGTCAAACCACCACCACTCAATCTGAACACTTATACACAAATGACACTATAGGAACTCACTTCAACACACCGACACACACGGACTCTGACCTTAGTATAATCAATCTATCGTCACATTCTTTATCAACGAGTGAAATATCAGTTTTAAAGAAAGGACTGAATTTCTGTCCCAATCATAACTTAGACAAATTTGAGCTGTATAAGGATCTTCAATTATTTGTCCGTAAAGTAATCCTTAAAAAACTTTATCAAAAACAGGATACCACAGTAAATTATACTTCTCAGGAGAATCAAGCCTTGGACCAGTTGATTGCTCTCCTAGAAGAGAGCGACACAACTGATCTGATTGACCAAATGATCTTGCTCAGATTTTACAATCAATAGAAAAATTGGATGTGGATGACCGGACCCGTCCAACAATGTCAAAATTGAAGAAAAAATCCGACCTGTGCCCACCACCCAGCACGTGCCCCAACGCAGCAGCCTTTTTGAAGCTTGTAAACAATGATCTAGATAAACTTAAAATACAAATGAAGGGACCCCCTAACCTAAGTTCAGAAGAATCAGATGCACTAACCTCTCTACCTACCAATAATAAAATCACTATAAAACCATCAGACAAGGGAGGGAATATAGTTGTACTAAATAATGACCATTACATCACCATCTGTAAAAAAATTCTCAACAATACAGACTGGTACCGTCGGATGCCAGCCTCTATTGTTGAAAAATACAATAAAGAGTTCTACATGCTAGTGGACTCGGCATTTTTGAATAACACCATTACCAAATCTACTTGGACCTTTATAAGGAACAATTTTCCCAGGACTCCGACGTTTTACACACTCCCAAAAGTACACAAAAGCCTGACAGACCCTCCAGGCAGGCCAATTATTTCAGGCATTGGCTCAATCAGCGACAATGCCAGCAAACTAATTGACGAACACTTAAGACCATTCGTGGTCTCACTGACATCCTATGTAAAAGACACAAGCCACCTCCTACAAATCTTGGACCAGCTGTATGTACCAGATCACGTGCTTCTAGTCACAATTGACGTGGAGACTCTCTACAGCTCTATCCCACACGAACGCGGACTAGCAGCAATCAGACACATACTCCAACAAAACCCAAATCCAGATCTCACATATAAGGAATTCATTGTCGCTCTGCTCGAGCACATCCTCACCCACAACGTGTTTACTTTTGATGGCTCCCACTACCTCCAGGTGCAGGGGGTTGCGATGGGGACCTGTTGTGCCCCGTCGTATGCCAACCTGTACCTGGGGGAGTGGGAGAAAACCTTTTTGTCTGACGATAGCCTTTCCCAATATACCAACCACATCATGGGTTGGTATAGATACATAGACGACATTTTGATCGTCTGGAATGGCCCCCCGGATGTGCTCGAGCAGTGCGTACTCAGAATGAATAAAAATGACTTTAACTTGACATTTACTATGTCTTCTGACATAAATCGGATAACTTTCCTAGATCTGGAAATCTACAAAGATGAACGAGGCAGACTGTCTAGTAAACTATTTAGAAAAATTACCTCAGGAAACACCATACTGCATGCGGCAAGTTTCCATCCTCAGCCCCTTATTGATTCTATACCCTATTCACAATACTTCAGAATCAAACGCAACTGTACAGATAATGACACATTCCTAAGGGAAGCTGCCAACCTACGAGATAGATTACTGGCACGAGGATACTCATGCACATCTTTGAAAAAATCCTTCAAGAGAGTAATGGACAAACCCAGGAGTAAACTTTTTCAGACCCCCAAACCCAAAGAGACCAATTCATTGCGTATCATAACAACATATAACCAGCAACACCGTCAAATCAGAAAGATAGTTGAAAAATACTGGCACCTACTAACTCTTGATCCATCTCTAGGTCATCTGATACCAAACAAACCCCAGTTTACATTCAGGAGAGCCACATCTATTGGCGACAAAGTATTCAACAGTGAATTTAAAAATGAATCAACAAAAACACATTGTAAATACAAAGGAACATTCATATGTGGCTCGTGCCGGTATTGCGGATATATGTTGACACAAAAGAATCCTCTTCTTCCCAACGGCAAAAAATTCTACCCAAAGCATTTCGCTAACTGCAGAACCACTGGAGTCGTCTACCTACTCCAGTGCGACTGCGGTTGCTTTTATATAGGAAAAACTAAAATGGAATTTTGGAAAAGAGCATACAGACATATTGTGTCGATGCAAACTTCTGATCCCAATCTCCCTCTGGGTCGCCACACCTCCCTGGTACATGGGGGCAACTTCCCCAGAATTAAATTTTTGATTCTGGATCGGGTGCACCCTAGTCCTAGGGGGGGCGACTGGAACAAAATTTTACTCCAGAGGGAATTAAAATGGATTTATTTGCTGAAGGCTACTCTGCCTCCGGGCCTCAACGATGCTATTTGCTTTAAACCATTCCTCGAAGGCTTCAACTCCGGTGGAATGGAGAAATAATAACACCAACATACCAAATTATTAGATTCCCCATACTTATTCTATCATTCAAAAGGAAAAAAATCTTCCGCCTTTTATCTGTACTTATCTTATATCTTCGACCATCTCTAAATACCATGAAATAATATTGTGTTTGACACCTATTCTGTAAACTTTTGGGCTGTCTGGGTGCTTGCACATACGATCCCTATATCATGAATTGCCTTGATCCCATATTAGCCAGTTCTGATTCCTTTATTTCCATCTATGCAAGGTTAACCCTATACCATTTAAAAGCCAAGACTTAACTGCTCTATACGAAACCGTCACATTATTGGGACCCCATTATATCTAGTAACGACTAAATTGGGGATGCCTGTGTGCGGACATGCAGACAGCCTAATAGTACCAATTTAACAATATGTCCAGTTTGCCAAATTCCCTGTGAATGTTTATTTAAGCTGTATTGTTGCAACGGACCAATTGACTTTCTGCCGATACATAAACTGTGAACTGAGCTTTGTTTGTCTACCTTACATTTATTGAAATCATTAGTCTACATGTCAACATCAATACCGAGACATATAATATGCTTATTCTTTAATTATGGTTAGAGTCTGCTATAAGATACATCGTGAATTATGTATGTTGTTCTTAGCCCCTGAAAGAGTTACAAAAAGAACCAGCCCCCCCTTTTTTTGTTCATCTACAAGTAGATCACTCATATAAAGTATTTGTAAGCACAATTACTTGCAACTATGTGCTATACCTGTTGTTCTCTGCTTACTTTCCTATACATATGACTCATAAATACTATTGCATGCTTCCTTTTTTATCTTACTAAATCTTTTTTTTTTTTTTTTAACACAGGTAATGTTTATTAAATGTATTATACATTACACTTGAAAATGCAAGTCATACATTTAGACAGGAGTACAGCAAAACAGGGTCTACAAATTATACTGGTAAGTTTAGGAAGGCTTGTATCATTTGATATATAAACTTCTAACACCGTGATCAGACTGAAGAAACAATCCTCAAGGGAATCAGCATACTCCATGCAAGTATGAACCATACATGTTAAAGCACAAGCACAATCTCACCCATCAGTTTCAGCACATATAAGAAGCCTTTTCTTTTCCTATATGGGGGGGGGGGGGGGGAGAGAGGCTCCCACCAAGAAACCAAAGGAGTGAGAAGAGGTGGGTCCAATATCCACCTGCTAACTCCAGTATCCTTGACCCTCTATTAGCACAGCATATCCGCCACCCATCAATTGTTTCGGGGTAGAATTAAACCGTCAGATGCTTAGCCTCAACCCAAGCCGCCCATATCTTCTCAAACTTATGAGGACAGTTCCTACCCATGTAGGTGAGTTTATACATTGGTAGTATCGCATTCACCTGCGCCCGCCATGCTTTTGTAGTAGGGGGGTCAGGCAGTTTCCATCTGAGCAGGATTTCTTTCCTGGCATAATAGGCTGTATAGAACACGAATAGCTTTGTGTGTTTAGTAGTTGCCAGGTTATCTGTAATGCCTAGTAGAAACACAAGCGGGTCTACATCCAGGTGTAACCCTGCTACCCCATTTATATCTGCTACCACCGCTCTCCAATAAGTCTGAAGGACCGGGCATGACCATACAACATGGAAGAAAGTTCCCACCGACTGCCTGCATTTGGGACAAACATCTTCTACTCCTGGGTAAATGTTGGATAGCCTGTGCGGGGTATAGTACGCTCTATGTAGGAATTTCAGCTGGACAAATCTGTCCCTTGCTGAGATCATGAGTGGAATGCACTGCTGCAAGCCTTCAGACCAATCCTCTTCAGTCAATTCAGGAATATCTAGCTGCCATTTAGTGAATAGTGGGGTCAATTTGGAGGTGTCTTTACAAGTAAGCCTGATATATATAGAAGACAGTATGCGGTCAATATCCGTTACTGTAAGTAAGGACTCAACTGAATGTGTGGCAATAACTATCCCATTAGGGAACTGAGCCCTGGCCGCGTGACTGAGCTGTACAGATCTAAAGAACATCCACGAGGGGAGATGATATTTACTTTTTAATTCTGTGAACGACATAAGGCGATCGTCTTTAAAAATATGGCGTATTGTCCGGATCTCGTATCTGGCCCATACCTGCGGGTCTGGAATAGATTGGAAATACGGCAGTTTGGGATTACCCCATAATGGTGTATAAGGGGAGACAGCATTCCGATTATTAAGGTAACCTGATACTTGACCCCAAACCCTCACCGTCGTCTTCATCGGCGTAGTAACTCGAGGGCTGTATCTCGGTCCCCTATACACTAGGTTGCTAAGTTCTGAGTATGAACCAAGAATCGCTGCCTCTGAGTTAACCGCTGGGTTGGCTCTATCCTGAGTAAACCACCAACGCACAGACACTAATACCGCCGCCCAGTAGTACTTCTTGAAATTTGGTAGGGAAAGGCCACCTTCCATAAGCGACAGCTGTAAAGTGTGTTTAGCTATTCTGGGAGCTGCCCCCGCCCAGACAAAAGACGTGATAGCCTGGTCCAATTTGACAAAGAAAGAGTTAGGGATGGGAACTGGGGTGTGCCGGAAGGCATACAGGAATTTTGGTAAGAAGGACATCTTAATTAGGTTTATTCTCCCTACTGGGGTCAGTGGAAGTGTTTTCGACACTGAGCATCGTTGGATAAAGCGCTGTAAGATGGGATAGACATTATCCTCTAGGTACTTCTGTAGGTCTAATTGTACCTGAATACCCAGATACTTGAACTGTGCTACCCTTTTCAGGGGGGTGGTGGAGCCTATCGGCCTAGGGACTCCCGACAGAGAGAACAGGAGCGACTTATCCCAATTCACCCGAACTCCTGAGAACGTACCAAATTGGTTAATAATGGACAGAGCCGCCCCTAGTGATTGCTGGTCATCTTGAAGGTATAAGAGCATATCATCTGCGTATAACGAAACTTTTTCAGTCAGGGGAGGAAACGATATGCCTCTCACCGCCGTCGCCGCCCTAAGAATCACCGCCAGTGGTTCAATTGCAAGGGCGAAGAGAGCCGGAGAAAGTGGACAGCCCTGCCTGGTGCCTCGGTGGAGTGGAAATGATGCAGACAAAACACCGTTCGTGCGAACTCTAGCCGTCGGACTTGAGTACAGAAGGCGCACCCATTTAACAAAGTTAGGTCCCACTCCAAATCTGGGTAGAATATGCCATAAATATTCCCACTCCACCGAGTCAAAGGCCTTCTCCGCGTCCAAGGAGGCCACCACGCCAGTCCCCCCCCACCAGTCGAGCTCGCAATCACCGTAAACAGTCTACGCAAATTGATATCTGTTCCCTTGCCTGGCATAAACCCAGTCTGATCACCATGGATTAAGGATAAGATTACTGTATTGAGCCTGGTAGTCAAAACCTTTGCAAGGATCTTTGCATCCACATTAAGGAGCGATATAGGCCTATATGAGGAGCAAAGATCAGGGTCCCTTCCAGGCTTGGGAATCACAATGATAACAGCCCTAGACATGGAGGGAGGCAAGGAGTCAGAGTCGAAGGAGGCATTTAGGACTTCCAGTAGTCTAATGGCAAGGGTGTCAACATGTTCTTTATAGAATTCCACAGGGAATCCATCATCACCCGGGGTCTTTCCCGACTGGAGGGAGCCAATAGCCATTTGGATCTCCTTGAGGGAGAGCGGAGCGTCAAGTCTCTGCCTAGCTGCTACCGATAGGCAGGGCAGCTCAATGGCTTCCATGTACGTCTGTAATTCATCAGCAGAGTATTGTACTCTGGAAGAATAAAGGTCCTCATAAAATGAGGCAAAGCACCTGTTGATGTCTCTAGGATCAGACAGCAGCCGACCCGATGCCTCTCTAATATTAGCTACAGAGGTCGTTGCCGTCTGCTCCCGAGAAACAACCATGCCAGGAGACGCCCGGTCCACTCACCCTGCTCGAAGATACGCTGCGATTGGTGCAGCATTATCTTCCTTGTGGCTGTCACCCGCAGAAGTGTCACCTCCCTCATCGCACACTGTAAGTCAACTCTACAGGTTTCATCCTTAGTGGCAGTATACTGGGCCTCCAATCGACCAGCCCTGCGTTCAGCCTGGAGCAGTGCCTCGCCAGTCTGGCGCCGAGTGGAGCCCACGGCTTTCTGATAGTGATCCCTAGCATGAAATTTAAAATTTTCCCATGTAGAAGCAGGTGTGGTAGCAGGCGGATTAGCTGCCCAGTACTCCCGCACAGCCAACTCTGCCCCCGGAGCTATACGGTCATGAGAGACCCAATACCTGGACAATCGCCAAAGGCAGTCGGCGGGGGCAGGACCCACGTGTAGTTTTAATAGAATGGGGGAGTGGTCAGATATACCTCTAGGCAAATGGGAGATCTCCTGTACCTTAGTAAGAAGAGATCTAGTGGCAAAGATCAAGTCAATGCGGGACATGGCTCTATAGGAGGCTGATTGGCAGGTGTAGGACCTCAAGAGGGGATTCTTCCACCGCCAAACATCCGTTAGGTCAAACGTGGATGCCTATTTAGAAAGCGGGGATTCCACAGACCCATCCGGAGTCAGCCTATCTACAGCAGGGCAGGGAGGCATATTAAAATCGCCCACTAGGACTACATTGTCAGTGGAGCATCCTGCTATAAATCTAGCAATTTTATTTAAGAGTAACAGCGATGCTGGCGGAGGTATATAAAGTCCCACTATCACCATAGGCATATTTGCGATAACAGCATGCATTGCTGCATATCTGCCCTCGGGATCCAAGTGCAGGTCCAGCAGTGTAAAAGGTAGGTTCTTATGGATTAGTATACTAACCCCTCTGGCATACGAGGAATAGGTGGCATGATAATAGTGTCCCACCCACGGTTTCTTTAAACTAAGGACTCGACCCCCGGTAAGGTGAGTCTCCTGTAATATGCAGATATCTGGCCGGTGGAGTTTAAGGAAGTTAAAGACTAAGCAACGCTTAACCCGGGAGTTTAACCCTCGGACGTTCCAAGATATGATTGTTACTGGGGCCATAATAATTTGGGGCAATATATGACAACCTGCAGGAGGAGTGCACTCAGATCCCTAGGCAGGGAAATTAATCTCGTTATCAATGACTCATTTGGCTTTGTACATTTGACTAACCAGCCATACACACCGTGAAACCAGCATACCCCATATACCTGTGTGTAACTTAAATAACACATCTTATTAAACTTTAACTGAAATCCCCCCCCCCTCCCCGCACACCCCCCCAAACCAGAGCGTGCCTGATCCCAAAAACCAAACATGATCAACGATCAAATGGGGACATGAACCAGAGGGCCGGAAACAGTTAGCGCCCTCTCGAGTTACAAAGGACTAAGTCAGTAGAAGATGCCGCCATCAACGGAATATGACGGAATTCCTTTATTTTCTCCCGGTTATCACCGGGGGCACAATCTTAAAATAACTCCCCCCTCCCCCTCAACAGAATAGGGAGAGCCCCCATTCCTAGAGTATAAAGCAGGAGGGAGCAGAGGTGACAGTGTCTCGTAGGCAAAAAAAAAAAAAATTAGAAAAATGGCCAGCAGGCGGAGTGGCAGCCCGAGCTTGCAGAGAATCAAAACAAAAAAACAAAAAACCAAACCCCAAAACCCCCCATGAATGTCACCAACAGACGTCAGACGTGTTAGGATAGTTCTTGTTGAGATTTCGGCTCCTCTTGACTCAATAAAGTCAGCCAGGTGGAGAAAGTCAGGGCAGTTAAGATAATTTCAGGATAGGAGACGGGTGGCGCACCAGCTCCAATAACAGCAAGGGTTAAGCAGTGCCGCCCGATATCCCGCCAAGCCCAATCCCCACCATAGGCAAGTCCCGAAGTCCGACTGTGTGGAGAAGCAGAGGGGTTAACATAAGGCAGAACGTGACACTGTCCATGTGGTGGACAAGCCGCGGGGGCCAGAGGCAGAGTATTGGCAGAGAATAAGCAACATCAGCAGATCATCTACCCCCCTAATTGCGGGGGAGAGTGTTCAGCCAGAGTGAGGCCTCATTAGGTGAGGTAAAGAAGCGGACAGTCTCTCCATCTTGCACACGGTGTCGGGCAGGGAACAGCATACTGTACCGTATTGCTTTAGCTCTCAGGGCCTGCTTTACTGCATCAAACGACTTGCGCTGCCTCTGAGTGTCCGCCGAGAAGTCAGGGAAAAACATCAGGCGGGTCGCTTCGTGTCGAATGTCCGCCATCTTGCGTGCCTCGCGGAGTATCAGGTCCCGGTCCCTGAAGTTCAGTAGCCGGAATATGAAAGTGCGGGGTGGGGTTCCCGGGGGGCCCCCGAGTCGGCGGCATCCTGTGAGCCCTCTCAACGGCAAAGTGTGGCGAAAACGCTGCTTGGGGGAAAAGTGAGCGAAGTAGCCGCTCCGTGTAGGCAGAGGTATCGGAGCCCTCAGATCCCTCAGGCAGGCCGATTATCCGTAAATTGTTGCGTCTATTCCGGTTCTCAGAGTCTTCGGCTTTGGCCTCCAAATGCTTCACTCTCACTTGCAGGGTGTGGAGGGAGGCCGAGTGATCCCTCACTGTGTCTTCCGTGTCACCCACACAACGCTCCACCTCAGTGACCCGCTGCCTCACCTTCTCAAAATCCTGCCGGATAAGCCCGATCTCTAGCTGCACGGTGTCAATTTTGGTGGTGAGAGTAGAGAGGGAGGACTGACAGCCCGTGATAGCCTGCATCAAGGCAGCGAAATTACTCTGTTCCGTAGAAGCAGTCTCAGGCCCCTCCGTCTGGGTCGCCATGCTGTGCACTGCCTCCACGTGTGCAGCGGCGCCTCCGGGATTGATGTGAGTGTTTCTCAGGCTATGTTGCTCCTGGCGCCGCCGGTTCCATGTCCGCATCCGCAGGGGGAGATTAGGAGTCGCTTCAGCTAGGCAAGGCAATTCAAAGGATGGGATAAAAGGATAAAATCCCCGCTATGGCTGCAGAGCTTCCTGACTAACCGTCCTACTCTGTCGCCATCTTGGCCACGCCCTCGTTACTAAATCTTTAATAGACTTTCGAAGTATGTTAGTTGTCACTTAATTGTCAAATACGTTAATCCTTTCTTGCTTGTCTCTCCCGAGCCCCCCCCCGGCTGCATCTGCCACTAGCGGTTGCCCGGCACGGTAAAGCCGCCCAGCATTCCTAGCTGGGCGGCACCTCAGGCAACATAACAACTATGCCTACTGCCTCCATATTGCCACTCCGGCGGACTGCGCATGACGCCGCCCCAATGTAAGTGCGCTCGCGCATCCCCGTCTCAGGGAGCAATAGTGAGGCTCTCCAGCTGACGAATATCACCAGTCAGCTGAGCGCAATTATTGCGCTGGCTGATTGGAACTCGTCCTATATATAGACTGGCCCCACTCATTCCCGGCTCAGGCGTTGTATCTGCCGGATGCTGGGATGTGTGGCTGGCCAATTGTGGACACTGTCTGAGTCAAGGTAAAAGAATCCTTCCTCCTTTCTATCTAAACTTTGGTTTTTCCCTTCTACTCCATAAACCTGGTCATTACTTGTGAAACATTCTCTCTGCTTGCCACTACTTTTATTGTGCTCGCTATCTTTAAAATTTTAAAATGCAACACCTGAGCCATTACTTTAGGAACCCTTGATCTCCCATTCACATAGATATGTATATGTGTATATATAGGTATATGCGTGTATAAATGTATAAAAAATTCTTTGTCATCACGCCTTAAACATACATTGTATTGGTTAATGCGATGGGAGCCTACAGTATAAAATAAACATAATCCTCATGAACCTACTTTCTCTATCCATAATGGCATATCAGGACTGTTTCACAACAATTATTTTTCTAAAGTATACCAGATCTAGGATCACTAATGTATTTAATTTTTTACACACTAATTAAAAATTAAAAATTACTACTATTCTCTCTGTTCAGCGAGAACCCATCACTCATTTAAATTATGTGGATTTTTATCTATAGGACTGTTCCTCTACGCTCCAGTATACCGCTGTGGCTTGCATGCATCCGTGGAGGGCAGGGGTAGGTGAAGC
Organism: Lithobates septentrionalis; assembly: GCA_037952835.1. Lineage (NCBI taxonomy): Eukaryota > Metazoa > Chordata > Amphibia > Anura > Ranidae > Lithobates > Lithobates septentrionalis. Next base: position 2,312,318 of record JBBDGP010001379.1, read on the forward strand.
TATATATACATAACAAAAACAAACCCCCCCCCCTCCGTCCTTCCCCCCTCTTTGGGGAAGTATTATACATGTGATAAGAGTACCCAGAGAACAGCATTCCCCATCTACAAACACTAAAGTAAGCGCCACTTCTTCTGCAAGCACCCCTTGCTCCTTGTTCTAATTGACATCATCCTTTTGCATAGAAATCAACGACAACGCAACAGGTAGGTGATCAATGGATCATTTAACCTACAAATGACTATTGGCATATAGATATATATATGGCAATTGATCAATTATATCTCTTTAATCAATTTAGATGAATTTTTCTTTTCAAACATGCCCCTGAAGAAGGACTGAAATAGAATGCACCCCGAAACGCGTCGGGCTTGAAAAGAACTCCACCATCTAAGTGTTATCTACTAACAGACATAGATACAGAATTTTCTTGAATCATGTTTATTATATAATATGTTTTCGTTGTTTGCAAATGTTTGCACTGTTTTTAATATGAGAACTCTTTAAATAAATATAAACATTGTTTTATTCTATATATGAATGTGTACTTTCTCACTCTATATAACTTTTTGTGCAAGTGATGGAAAAATCCAATCAGGGGAACCTTCTTTCTTTGAATAAGCTTTCTGGATGTGGCACGGCCCCTTTTTTCTTTTCTAACCTAGGAGGACCAGTCATCCTCTTTTATGACTTTATGGGGTGTGCGGCCTACTTGTCTACACTCATGTGAGTGCTTTATGCTGTTTGTTTAGCAATGGAGGAGCTAATTAAACAGCTGTCCTTTGCTAATATACAAGCGCAGACTCGCCATGAGGAAGCTAATCAGCGCTTAGCAACCCAGCTGGAGATACAGCAAGAAAATACTAGCCTGTTGGTGGCCCAGTTGGCAGCCCAGCAAGCGACCCAGCAAGGGGTTATGCAGGCTCAGGTGAATGCCTTAAAAGACCACTTGGCGGCACAGTGGTGCAGTGGTTAGCACTCTCGCCTAGCAGTAAAAAAGGGTCGCTGGTTCGAATCCCAACCACGACACTACCTGCCTGGAGTTTGCATGTTCTCCCTGTGCCTGCGTGGGTTTCCTCCGGGTACTCCGGTTTCCTCCCACACTCCAAAGACATGCTGGTAGGTTAATTGGCTTCTGTCCAAAATTGGCCCTAGTATATGAATGGGGACCTTGGATTGAGGGTAGGGACTGATGTGAGTGTGCGATGTACAGGGTTAGGGACAAGGGTCAGGGTTGTAGACACACACTCACTCAGGTTGAACTGGATGGACTGGTGTCTTTATTCAACCTTACTAACTATGTAACTATGTAAGTAGTGCAGCAGCTTTCTCAGGGCCGTGAGGAAGCGGCTGTTGCCCCTGGCAACCAGGTGACTGTTGAGGGCAAGCCATTTTTTGCAGAAGTTGTCCCTGAGTGATGTTGTAGAGGCATTTCTTGCTACATTTGAGAGGACGGCAGAGAGAGAAGGGTGGCCCCAGGACCAGTGGGTCGGCCTAATTGCTCCTTTTTCTAACTGGAGATCCTCAAAAAGCCTACTTCAACCTGCCACCGGATGATGCTAAAGACTATCAAAAATTAAAGGCAGAAATATTGGCTCGTTTGGGGGTGACTACGACCATTCGGGCCCAACGAGCGCACCAATGAAAGTATCGTCCAGATCGTCCGCCACGGTCTCAAATGCATGACCTGGTGCAACTGGTAAAAAAAATGGCTGCAGCCCCAAGTGTTGTCTGGCCCCCAAATCGTGGAGTGGGTCGTGCTGGACCGATACCTAAGGTCACTGCCAGATGACCTTCATCGGTGGGTCAGCCATGGAGACCCCAAAACAGTGAACCCCCTTGTCGAGATGGTGGAACGATAGACAGTGGTGGAGGATCTGCTTGGCCCTACCAAGCGCCAAGGGCCCAGTCTGCCACGACCTATTCAATCGACTGCCGTCCTTCGAAAGAACGTCCCCCGGAGCCCTGTAACCAACACCCCGGAAGGTCAAGAGTCACTCCCGGTACCTCCTCAGTGATCTGTTCCTGTTCGGATGTACAATGTTGGCGATGTCAATCCTGGGGCCATACCCGGGCCCACTGCTCACTGCAAGAGGAGCCCATGGAATGTTGGGTTCTTCGGAGGGGGTCTTTTTATGCCCATAAAGCATGTGCAACACATCTTGACCTTGGAGAAGAGAAATTTGAGTGTGAAGTCCAAGTGAACCATCTGCCTGCCTGGGTTTTGCTGGGCCCTGGAAGCATGGTAACCCTGGTTACCCATGGTAGCAAAACTTTACGGGTTGTGTGCATTCACGGGGACACTAGAGAGTACACTCTCATATCGGTGTTCATCTCCACAGCATGTGGCACTGGTACTCAAGAGGTGGGGGTGGTAAAGAACTTGGTACATGATGTTATCATAGGACGAGACTGTCCATTATTTGCAAAATAAGGAGAACTACCTGAACGGTCCAGAGACTGGGGAGAAACTAGTCCCTCTATTCCTACTGTTGAGAGGAATAACCCTGAAATGCAGAATGTTCTTAATGTGGATCCAGTTGATGAAAATGCTAATGATTTTGTTAATGGTGATGAAAGTAGTGCTGATACTGTTAAGGATGTCAAAATGTGTGGTTCACAGACCTACCTGAACACTGAAGGGGGGGACCTTGCCCACTTCAGGTAATGCTGGGGGAAGAGGATGAGTAAGTGGCCGCTACCCCTGCCCTGCCGGATTTGAGTGTTCCCCAGGGGGCATTTGGTACTGCCCAGATGCAGGACCCCACTTTGGCCCATGCACGGGAACAGGTTGTAGTAGTAAAGGGGGTTCCCCAAGAGCCAGGTGCGAATGAGCGGTGGCCACACTTTGCAATATATAATAAATTGCTTTATTGGGTTACCAAAGTGAGAGAAAATGTGGTAGAGCAATTATTGGTACCCCAACAGTATAGAAGCAAGGTCCTGGACCTGACCCATGACGATGTTTTAGGGGCCACCTGGGAGTTAAAAAGACGGAGGCACGAATCACCGACCGGTTTTACTGGCCACGTTTGAAAGCAGAGGTAAGGAGATACTGTACCTCTTGTCCCACCTGTCAGTTGACCGCTCCAGTGACACACTTCCGGAGCCCTTTGGTCCCTCTGCCCAAAATTGAGGTCCCATTTGAGAGGATAGCCATGAATATAGTGGGTCCCTTGGTAAAGTCGGCTCGAGGTCACTCCTACATACTGGTGATCCTCGACTATGCCACCCGATATCCTGAGGCGCTACCCCTGCGGAATACCTCCTCTAAGGCTATTGCCCGGGAATTATTCCAGTTGTTTACACGGACTGGTTTTCCCAAGGAAATACTCATGGACCAGGGCACCCCGTTTATGTCAAGGGTTATGTCCAATGTCTGCAAGCTCTTCCGGATTAAAACCGCTGCTCACATCGGTCTACCATCCCCAAACGGATGGGTTGGTAGAAGTCTATGCTCAAGAGAGTTGTACAAAGGGATGGGAAAGACTGGGACTGCCTGTTGCCAGCTCTCCTGTTTGCTATCCAGGAAGTGCCCCAGGCCTGCACTGGGTTTTCGCCCTTTGAGTTGGTATATCGGCAGAGACCTCGCGGACTACTGGATTTTGTTAAAGAGGAATGGGAAAGTGAACCTATTCAGCATAAGAGTGTTCTTGAATATGTCTCCCAAATGCAGGAGAGGATCCGAACTGTGATGCCACTAGTCAAGGAACATTTACAAAAAGTCCAGGAGGCTCAACAATGGGTCTATAATAGGGCTGCTAAAATAAGGAACTTCCAAGTGGGGGATCGAGTAGCGGTGTTGATTCCCACTGTGGAAAGTAAATTCTTGGCAAGGTGGCAAGGCCCCTTTGAAGTTGTATAAAAAGTGGGAGAGGCACATTATAGAGTCCACCAATCAGGTAAAAGGAAACCCTATGAAATATATCATGTAAACTTGTTAAAGCCCTGGACAGAGAGGGAACCTCCCTGGTTGTGCAAGATTGGAGCCTCGGGTTGGGGTGGACAGCGTCCAAGTAGCAAATACCCTGTCTAAAACCCAAAGTCAGCAGGCAAAGGAGTTCTTGCAGAGAAATAAAGAGAAATTTTCAGACTTGCCTGGGCTCACGAGTATCATAGAGCATGATATTATCACGGAATCAGGAGTCAAAGTTTTTGTCCGGCCCTACCGCATCCCAGAGGCCCAAAGGAAGGCCGTTTCAGAGGAAGTGAAGATGATGTTACACCTGGAGATTATTGAAGAATCACAGAGTGTGTGGTCCAGCCTGATTGTGTTGGTACCGAAGCCCAACGGGACTCTGCGATTCTGCAATGATTTCCAGAAACTTAATGAAGTTTCATGGTTTGATGCCTACCCCATGCCCCGGGTAGATGAGCTTATTGAGAGACTAGGTCCAGCCAGGTATATCACTACATTAGACCTTACCAAAGGATATTGGCAAATCCCATTGACTAAGGCTGCTAGAGAGAAAACTGCTTTTTCTACCCCAGAGGGGAGTTTTCAGTACAAAAGAATGCCTTTTGGATTGCAAACTGCTCCAGCCACATTCCAGCGAGCAATGGATAGGATTTTACAACCTCACCGGGAGTATGCCTCAGTGTACTTGGACAACATAGTCATTTTTAGCAGAGACTGGGAATCACACTTGCCCAAAGTCCAGGCAGTGCTGGACCCCCTTTGGAAGGAGGGGTTTACCATAAATCCTGAAAAATGTGCTTTGGGAATGGAGGAGGTGAAATACCTGGGCTATATCGTGGGTAGAAGGGTGGTAAAACCTCAGGTCAGCAAGGTAGAGGCTATACAGAGTTGGCCCCATCCCCTCACAAAAAAACAGGTACGTGCAATCCTGGGCATGGTGGGATACTACAGGAGGTTTGTACCCAACTTTGCCACGTTGGCGGCTCCATTGACCGATCTGACTAAGGGTCGGAAATCGGTCATGGTGGAGTGGAATGCAGACGCTGAGAAGGCCTTCTTGGAGCTCAAGTCGGCACTGTGGCAACACCCTGTCCTGGTAGCACCCAATTTTTCAAAAGAGTTTGTTGTCCAAACTGATGCTTCCGATGTAGGATTGGAAGCGGTGTTGTCACAGGTTGTTCATGGAGAGGAGCACCCGGTAGTCTTCCTCAGTGGGAAGTTAACACCAGCGGAGAAAAACTACACTATAATTGAACGAGTGTCTGGCCATCAAGTGGACTCTGGAATCCCTCAGATATTACCTTTTGGGGAGGAAGTTTAGGCTGACTTCTGACCATGCCCCTTTAACATGGCTGAGACAAGGTAAAGGGAATAATGCCAGGGTTACTCGGTGGTTCCTGGCACTCCAGGAATTTAAATTTGTAGTGGAGCATAGGCCCGGGAAGCTGCATCAAAATGCAGATGCCCTCTCCCGAGTCCATTATTTGAGCTCCACTGTTGCCTCCACCTCCTTGGCGTTGGGGCACAGGGGGGGGGGGCATGTACAGGACCCGTGGCTGGGTCCTGGAAGGACGCTATGTTTCCCCTCTGTTTGGACTGTGGTCCCTTTAAGGGAACAAAAAGGGGTTAACTCACCTGTCTGAGGAAGTGGGTTTAAAACAAGACAGGAAGTTATAGATGGGTGTGGAGGAGTGTAGAGGAGAATGTGGATGTTGGATGGTGTTTTTGTGTGCAGCAACAAAAGTGAACAGCAGTGTCCAGCCTGGAAGTCTCCTGGCAGGAGAAGCTACCTGCAACAGAAACCAAGGACTGTTTAACTGCGATAGCAGTTCTGGACTTTGCAAGTCGGTGAGACTGAAATCTCTTTCTTTTGTTTTTGCTGCTGTAAAGCTATTTAAGTTCAATAAACCTCCTTTTGAGTGAAAAGCCTGTGTCCTGCGATCTAGCTGGTTCCCCGAACTTTACAATATATACAGTATATATATATATATATATATATATATATATATATATATATATATATATATATATATATATATATATACAGTGGCTTGCGAAAGTATTCGGCCCCCTTGAACTTTTCAACCTTTTGCCACATTTCAGGCTTCAAACTTAAAGATATAAAATTTTTATTTTTTGTGAAGAATCACCAACAAGTGGGACACAATTGTGAAGTGGAACGAAATCTTTTGGATTTTTGAAACTTTTTTAACTAATAAAAAAATGAAAAGTGGGGCGTGCAAAATTATACGGCCCCCTTGCGTTAATACTTTGTAGAGCCACCTTTTGCTGCGATTACAGCTGCAAGTCGCTTGGGGTATGTCTCTATCAGTTTTGCACATCGAGAGACTGAAATTCTTGCCCATTCTTCCTTGCAAAACAGCTCGAGCTCAGTGAGGTTGGATGGAGAGTGTTTGTGAACAGCGGTTTTCAGCTCTTTCCACAGATTCTCGATTGGATTCAGGTATGGACTTTGACTTGGCTATTCTAACACCTGGATACGTTTATTTGTGAACCATTCCTTTGTAGATTTTAATGTATGTTTGGGATCATTGTCTTGTTGGAAGATAAATCTCCATCCCAGTTTCAGGTCTTTTGCAGACTCCAACAGGTTTTCATCCAGAATGGTCCTGTATTTGGCTGCATCCATCTTCCCCTCAATTTTAACCATCTTCCCTGTCCCTGCTGAAGAAAAGCAGGCCCAAACCATGATGCTGCCACCACCATGTTTCACGGTGGGGATGGTGTGTTGAGTGTAATGAGCTGTGTTGCTTTTACACCAAACATATCGTTTTGCATTGTGGCCAAAAAGTTCCATTTTGGTTTCATCGGACCAGAGCACCTTCTTCCACATGTTTGGTGTGTCTCCCAGGTGGCTTGTGGCAAACTTTAGACGAGACTTTTATGGATATCTTTGAGAAATGGCTTTCTTCTTGCCACTCTTCCATAAAGGCCAGATTTGTGCAGTGTACGACTGATTGTTGTCCTATGGACAGACTCTCCCACCTCAGCTGTAGTTCTCTGCAGTTCATCCAGAGTGATCATGGGCCTCTTGGCTGCATCTCTGATCAGTCTTCTCCTTGTCTGAGCTGAAAGTTTAGAGGGACAGCCAGGTCTTGGTAGATTTGCAGTGGTCTGATACTCCTTCCATTTCAAAATGATCGCTTGCACAGTGCTCCTTGGGATGTTTAAAGCTTGGGAAATCTTTTTGTATCCAAATCCGGCTTTAAACTTCTCCACAACAGTATTACGGACCTGCCTGGTGTGTTCCTTGGTCTTCATGATGCTCTCTGCGCTTTCAACAGAACCCTGAGACTATCACAGAGCAGGTGCATTTATACAGAGACTTGATTACACACAGGTGGATTCTATTTATCACCATCAGTCATTTAGGACAACATTGGATCATTCAGAGATCCTCGCTGAACTTCTGGAGTGAGTTTGCTGCACTGAAAGTAAAGGGGCCGAATAATTTTGCACGCACCACTTTTCAGTTTTTTAATTGCTAAAAAAGTTTAAAATATCCAATAGATTTCGTTCCACTTCACAATTGTGTCCCACTTGTTGGTGATTCTTCACAAAAAATTACAATTTTATATCTTTATGTTTGAAGCCTGAAATGTGGCAAAGGGTTGAAAAGTTCAAGGGGGCCGAATACTTTCGCAAGCCACTGTATATACACACAGTGGGGACGGAAAGTATTCAGACCCCCTTAAATTTTTCACTCTTTGTTATATTGCAGCCATTTGCTTAAATCATTTAAGTTCATTTTTTTTCCACATGAATGTGCACACAGCACCCCATATTGACAGAAAAACACAGAATTGTTGACATTTTTGCAGATTTATTAAAAAAGAAAAACTGAAATATCACATGGTCCTAAGTATTCAGACCCTTTGAACAGTATTTAGTAGAAGCACCCTTTTGATCTAATACAGCCATGAGTCTTTCTGGGAAAGATGCAACACGTTTTTCACACCTGGATTTGGGGGTCCTCTGCCATTCCTCCTTGCAGATCCTCTCCAGTTCTGTCAGGTTGGATGGTAAACGTTGGTGGACAGCCATTTTTAGGTCTCTCCGGAGATGCTCAATTGGGTTTTAGTCAGGGCTCTGGCTGGGCCATTAAAGAACAGTCACAGAGTTGTTGTGAAGCCACTCCTTCGTTATTTTAGCTGTATGCTTAGGGTCATTGTCTTGTTGGAAGGTAAACCTTCGGCCCAGTCTGAGGTCCTGAGCACTCTGGAGAAGGTTTTAGTCCAGGATATCCCTGTACTTGGCCGCATTCATCTTTCCCTCGATTGCAACCAGTTGTCCTGTCTCTGCAGCTGAAAAATACCCCCACAGCATGATGCTGCCACCATCATGCTTCACTGTTGGGACTGTATTGGACAGGTGATGAGCAGTGCCTGGTTTTCTCCACACATACCGCTTAGAATTAAGGCCAAAAAGTTCAATCTTGGTCTCATCAGACCAAAGAATCTTATTTTTCACCATCTTGGAGTCCTTCAGGTATTTTTTAGCAAATTCCATGTGGGCTTTCATGTGTCTTACACTGAGGAGAGGCTTTCATCGGGCCACTCTGCCATAAAGCCCCGACTGGTGGAGGGCTGCAGTGATGGTTAACTTTCTACAACTTTCTCCCATCTCCTGACAGCTACTCTGGAGCTCAGCCACAGTGATCTGTGGGTTCTTCTTTACCTCTCTCACCAAGGCTCTTCTCCCCCGATAGCTAGCTGAGTTTGGCCGGACGGCCAGCTCTAGGAAGGGTTCTGGTCATCCCAAACATAGTCCATATAAGGATTATGGAGGCCACTGTGCTCTTAGGAACCTTAAGTGCAGCAGAATTTTTTTTGTAACCTTGGCCAGATCTGTGCCTTGCCACAATTCTGTCTCTGAGCTCTTCAGGCAGTTCCTATGACCTCATGATTCTTATTTGCTCTGACATGCACTGTGAGCTGTAAGGTCTTATATAGACAGGTGTGTGGCTTTCCTAATCAAGTCCAATCAGTATAATCAAACACAGCTGGACTCAAATAAAGGTGTAGAACCAGCTCAAGGATGATCAGAACAAGTGGACAGCACCTGAGTTAAATATATGAGTGTCACAGCAAAGGGTCTGAATACTTAGGACCATGTGATATTTCAGTTTTTCTTTTTTAATAAATCTGCAAAAATGTCAACAATTCTGTGTTTTTCTGTCAATATGGGGTGCTGTTAATGAGGAAAAAAATGAGGAAAAGAATGAAGTTTAAATGATTTTAGCAAATGGCTGCAATATAACAAAGGGTGAAAAATTCAAGGGGGTCTGAAAACTTTCCGTCCCCACTGTGTATATATATGTATGTGTGTGTATATATATATATATATATATATATATATATATATATAGTCAAGCCTTACCCTTTTCTATCTATCTATACACTATAATGGATATTGCACATAAGCGAGTCTATATTACTATCGTATCAAGGCATAAATTCATTATGGGTACTTGGATAGCCATGTTTATCATTTAAAGAGTCATTACTAGGGATGAGTCGAACACCCCCGGTTCGGTTCACACCAGAACCTGCGAACGGACCGAAAATTTGCACGAACATTGGAACCCCATTGACGTCTATGGGACTCGAACGTTCGACATCAAAAGTGCTAATTTTAAAGGCTAATTTGCATGGTATTGTCCTACAAAGGGTTTGGGGACTCGGGTCCTGCCCCAGGGGACATTTATCAATGCAAAAAAAAGTTTTAAAAATGGCCGTTTTTTCGGGAGCAGTGATTTTAATGATGCTTAAAGTAAAAAAAAAGTGAAATATTCCTTTAAATATCGTACCTGGTGGGTGTCTATAGTATGCCTGTAAGGTGGCGCGTGTTTCCCGTGCTTAGAACAGTCCCTGCACAAAATGACATTTTTAAAGGAATAAAAGTCATTTAAAACTGCTTGCGGCTTTAATGTAATAAACCACAAAAAATTACCACGCTACCATAAAGGTGTGCTACTACTAGTTAGTAGGATATTGCAAGCTGCAGTCCTAAAGTGAGGCGTGCACACATATATACAAAGAGAAAAATCAAAAAAAGACTGCGCTAAAACACATAATTGACAACATATATGATTGTGTGGATATTAGGAAATTCAATCGATCAAGTAATCGAAACAAATATTATGAGTATAGGCAATACAGTGAAAATAAATTGATAATATAGTGAACCAAATATAACACAAAATTGCAATATTGAAAACAAATGTGTCAAATGGCAAAAATATATCCAAAAGTAAAGTGGAAATGTTCAAAGGAGATAAGTCCTTGGAGCCAAAGCAGATAGAATAGGTGATCCTACGGTTAAACACTCAGCACCCAGTGAGAAATCCTCCACCTTAATAGATGTACGCTTACCAGAGGTAAGCTAGATAACAGCTTATCAGTGGATATCCACACGAGGAACACAACTCCTTGGATCTCCTCACAGGCCTTCTCGTCCAACATCAGTGCCTGACCTCACAAATGCACTTGGAAGAATGGTCAAACATTCCCATAGACACACTCCTAAACCTGGAAATTAGTCATTGTATGCACCCGGAAGTTCCTGTGCTGGTCAGGATCTTGTCACAAGTACATATCCTACACTTACCCGGCCAATGAGCAGCACCTCCTCTCTGCTAAAGAGACCTCGCCATGTCCACCTAGATGGAGATCCTGACCAGCACAGGAACTTCCGGGTGCATACAATGACTAATTTCCAGGTTTAGGAGTGTGTCTATGGGAATGTTTGACCATTCTTCCAAGTGCATTTGTGAGGTCAGGCACTGATGTTGGACGAGAAGGCCTGTGAGGAGATCCAAGGAGTTGTGTTCCTCGTGTGGATATCCACTGATAAGCTGTTATCTAGCTTACCTCTGGTAAGCGTACATCTATTAAGGTGGAGGATTTCTCACTGGGTGCTGAGTGTTTAACCGTAGGATCACCTATTCTATCTGCTTTGGCTCCAAGGACTTATCTCCTTTGAACATTTCCACTTTACTTTTGGATATATTTTTGCCATTTGACACATTTGTTTTCAATATTGCAATTTTGTGTTATATTTGGTTCACTATATTATCAATTTATTTTCACTGTATTGCCTATACTCATAATATTTGTTTCGATTACTTGATCGATTGAATTTCCTAATATCCACACAATCATATATGTTGTCAATTATGTGTTCTTGTTTTAGCGCAGTCTTTTTTTGGCTTTAATGTAATGTTGGGTCCTGGCAATATGGATGAAAATCAGTGAGACAAACGGCATGGGTATCCTCCAGTCCATTACCAGGCCCTTTGGGTCTTGTATGGATATTAAGGGGAACCCCGCACCCAAATTAAAAAAAGGAATGGTGTGGGGCCACCAGGCCCTATATACTCTGAACAGCAGTATACAGGCGGTGCAAACAAGACAGGGACTGTAGGTTTGTTGTTAAGTAGAATCTGTTTGTAATTTTGAACTGGTACATTTTTAACGTGTTTAGCTCGAGCCAAAAAATCTATTTTAAGCTTTTTGGAAAACATAGGGAAGGGTTATCACCCCTGTGACATTTGTTTTGCTGTCTGTGCTCCTCTTTAGAAGATTTAACCTCACTTTTTGTCCCAATGACAAATGTTTTTTGAAAATTTAGGGTTTTTAGTGAAACAAGGATTGGTGATAAAGCATCAGTGGAAAGGAGAAACGTTTTTCCCATATTAATTCTTACAGGTGAAAATTTCCCTTCCTAGGGGTAGATTTCATCTCATTTCCTGATGTCTCCTTCCGTTTGCAAGTAGGAGTCGTTTTTAAGTTGGATGTTTGAAAGTAGGGGCCTGCCCTGTATACTCAGCAAAAATTTGGGCCTTAGGTGTTGGTGTTGGTGTTGCCACAACACTGTAAGCCCTCACAGGGCCCTGCTGTGAAATATTAGATCAAGAATTGTAATTACATGCCCCTGTTGAACAGGAGCAGAAAAATTGGGCCTTTGGTGATGGTGGTGGTGGTGCTGGTGCCACAACACTCTAAGTCCTCACAGTTACTCTTGGTGGGCGCAGAAACGGGCCCTGCTGTGAAATATTACATCAAGAATTCTAATTACATGTCCCTGTTAAACAGGGGCAGAAAATATAGGCCTTAGACTCTGGTGCTGGTGCCACAACATTGCAACCCCTCACAGATACTCTAGTTGGAGCGCAGGAACGAGCCCTGCTGCAAAGTATTGCATCAAAAATTGTAATTACAAGCCCCTGTTCAACAGGGGCTGAAAAATTGGGCCTTAGGCACTGGTGGCGGTGCCCAGAACCAAAGATGTTCTTACAAGCTATCAGCATGATCATTGAGGAGGAAGAGGATAATTACTCAGCATAACAGGATAGTCACTCAGCATCAGCATAGGCAGTCTTTGAAGGGATCTGACATTTCAAAAAAAATTATTCGGTTTCATCAGCATCAGGTGCTTGGTAGCTGGTGGTGATCCAAGTCTGATTCATTTTTATGAAGGTCAGTCGATCGACCGAGTCGGTGGACAGACGCACCCTGTGATCGGTTACAAAGCCTCCAGCAGCACTGAATGTGCGTTCCGAAAGAACGCTGGATGCAGGACAGGCCAGTAGCTCAATTGCATACTGTGCAAGCTCTGGCCAGTGATCCATCCTCAAGACCCAGTAACCCAGAGGATTTTCGGTGGGAAAGGTGTCCAAGTCAGATCTTGCCCCTAGGTATTCCTGCACCATGTAAAACAGACACTGGCGATGGTTGCTGGAACCGATCATACCTTGGGGCTGCAGACTAAAAAATTGTCTGAACGCATCGGTCAGACGGCCACCTTCTCCACCGCTCCTTCTTTGACTGACTGAAGCCTCAGCAACACGTTGTCCAGGAACAGGAGTTTGTAACCGCCGAGTCTCTGGGAACGCATTGCACAGACCTTTCTGCAAGGCCTCCCGAAGATGTTTCATCCTCTGCTCCCTCTGCGATGGCAAGATAAGGTCCGCAACCTTACCCTTTTAACGTGGATCAAGGAGGGTTGCCAGCCAGTATTGATCCTTCTCCTTGATACCACGAATACGAGGATCCTTCCACAGGCTTTGCAGGATCAGGGAGGCCATGCAGTGTAGGTTTGCTGAGGCATTTCGGTCCGGAGTCCTCTGGGTCACTAAGGACGACATGATCCGCAGCCAGCTCCTCCCAGCCACATACAAGTCCATGGGTTTCTTGGGACTGTAAATGATCCCTTAAAGACTGCTGCTGATACTGAGTGCAAGGCTCCACCTCCATGCTGACACATCCTCCTCCTCCTCTTCCTGTGTGATCGGCAGGCAAACAGGAACACTGTCTGGATAAAGGGGGCCTTGAGGAAGTCCTTCTCTTCCTGCCTCTGTTCTGCCTCAAGTGCCCTGTCCATTATTCCAAGCAGCATGTGCTCCAACAGGTGGACAAGGGGGACAGTGTCACTGATGCATGCACTGTCAATGCTCACCATCCTCGTGGCCTCCTCAAATGGTGACAGGACAGTGCGTGCATTCCTGATCATGGCCCACTGGCGTGGGGAAAAAACAAGCTCCCCTGACCCTGTCCTGGCACCATAGTCGCACAGGTACTCATTGATGGCCCTATGCTGCGTGTGCAGCCGCTGCAGCATGGCCAACGTTGAGTTCCACCTGGTGGGCATGTCACAGATTAGGCGGTTCTTGGGCAGGTTAAATTCCTTTTGGAGGTCTGCCAGCCGAGCACTGGCATTATATGACCGGCGGAAATGCACACAGACTTTCCTGGCCTGCCTCAGGACATCTTGTAAGCCCGGGTACCTGCCCAAGAACCGCTGCACCACCAAGTTAAGGACGTGAGCCAAACAGGGCACATGGGTCATTTTTCCCTGTCGGAGGGCGGAGAGGAGGTTGCTGCCATTGTTGCAAACCACCATTCCTGCCTTAAGTTGGGGTGGCGTCAACCACCTCTGATCCTGCCCCTGCAGAGCTGACAGAACCTCTGCCCCAGTGTGGCTCCTATCCCCCAAACACACCAGCTCAGGCACCGCATGGCATCTTTTGGCCTGCGTACTTGCGTAGCCCCTTGAGCGCCTACGGAGCACCGCTGGTTCCAAGTACAAAGCACAGGAAGAGGCCATGGAGGAAGAAGAAGAGGAGGGGGTGGAGGAGAGAGGTGTGTCAGAATCACCAGTAGTGGCATTTTGGAGGCGTGGCGGCGGAACAACCTCCAACACTACTGCACCTTGTCCTGCATCCTTCCCAGCTGCCAGCAGAGTCACCTAATGCGCCATGAAACTTAGGTAACGTCCCTGTCCATGCCTGCTGGACCATGAGTCAGCAGGGCCAAGACATTGCCTTCCAAATGCCGGTAGAGAGCCGTAATCGCCTTCCGTGAGAAAAAGGGGCGTTTAGGAACCTGCCACTGAGGAACCGCACATTCCACAAACTCATGGAAGGGGGCAGAGTCTACCAACTGAAAAGGTAGCAGTTGAAGTGCTAGCAATTTTGCCAAGCTAGCATTCAACCGCTGGGCAAGTGGATGGCTGGGAGCGAACTTCTTTCTGCGGTGCAGCATCTGGGGCAGGGAAATTTGCCTGGTACAATCTGACATCGGTGTACCGATAGCAGTTTGCCCGCAAGTACTTGGCTGTGACACACCTAATTCTACACCTTCATGTGCAGGTCTCAGAGAGGACTGAAGGTATAGTGGGGTTGGAGATCCCAGCTGATGAGGAGCAAGGAGAGGTCCTCTTTGTTCTTTGGTGTGGGTCTTTAGGTACACTTGCCAACGAACTGCATGGCAGGTCAACAAATGTCTGGTCAAGCATGTGGTGCCCAAGCGGGAGATGTTTTGGCCACGCGAGATACGCTTGAGACATATGTTGCAAATAGCAGCGGTGTGATCTGATGCACTCGTCTCAAAAAAGGCCCACACCAAAGAACTTTTGGAATAACGCGCAGAGACAGCAGCGCCCTGCACATGCGGAGCTCTGAGGTGTGATGCAGTCAGTGTGCTGCCCTTAGGCTGGCCCCTGGAGGGCATCCTGCCTCGTTGGTTATGTGCCTCCTCCTCCTTCTCCTCCTCCACTCCCCTATCAGGCACCCACGTTGAGTCAGTGACCTCATAATCCCCTCCCTCCTCATCACTGGAGCAAACCTGGCAGTATGCTGCAGCAGGGGGAACATGACTGCCAGATTGCTGTCCTTCTTGGGCACCCCCTCTGTCCGTGCTCACGTTACTGCCTTCATCTAGCTCAGTATCATCATCAGAGCATTCAAAACACTGGGCATCCTCCTGGAGCATGTACCCAACACTGTGGTCAAACAGTTCGAGGGACATCTCAGGAGGACATGGTGGGGCTAGGGAAGGAGTCACTGATGCCATTGAGCCGAGGGAAGAGGCCGCGTTGGCAGCTGCTTTGCCATACAAAGTACCCTGAGCCTGGGTGAGAGAGGATGAGGAGGGATGTACGGCTTGGTCATCCACTCAACCAAGTCTTCCACATGTTGCGGCTCAACACGGCCAGCTGACGAAAAAAAGGCCAAGCGTGTCCCACGGCCACGTGCTGATGAGGATGCACCGTGTACACGACCAGCACTGTTGCCTTTAGACACAGAGCCTGCTTGCCCCCTTTTATTGGCTTGTGACTGTCTGCCTCTCATTGTTGGCCTTTCAGACATACTATTGGCCTGCAGTGAGCTGCACAAAACTGGAATATATATATATATATATATATATATATATATATATATATATATATATATATATATATATATTCCGAGTATACTGCAGCTAGCAGAATCAACTGCCTGCCTGTAGTATTATTAGTATGATAACCCCTGCACTTGTCTTCAGGTAGCTATACTGTAGGTGCAACTGTGCAGGGTACACAGTACAGTAGCTGGAAATACGTCAAGAGCCTACACAAGCACCTGGCTGCAGGTAGCTATACTGTAGGTGAGATTGTGCGGGGTACACAGTACAGTAACTGGAAATACTTCAATGAGCCTACACAAGCACCTGGCTGCAGGTAGCTATACTGTAGGTGAGACTGTGCGGGGTACACAGTACAGTAACTGAAAATACTTCAATGAGCCTACATAAGCACCTGGCTGCAGGTAGCTTTACTGTAGGCGAGACTGTGCAGGGTACACAGTACAGTAGCTGGAAATACTTCAATGAGCCTACACAACCACCTTACTGCAGGTTGCTATACTGTAGGCGAGACTGTACAGGGTACACAGTACAGTAGCTGGAAATACTTCAATGAGCCTACACAATCACCTGGCCGCAGGTTGCTATACTGTAGGTGAGACTGTGCGGGATACACAGTACAGTAGCTGGAAATACTTCAATGAGCCTACACAATCACCTGGCCGCAGGTTGCTATACTGTAGGTGAGACTTTGTGGGGTACACAGTACAGTAGCTGGAAACACTTCAATGAGCCTACACAAGCACCTGGCCGCAGTTTGCTATACTGTAGGTGAAACTGTGCAGGGTACACAGTACAGTAGCTGGAAATACTTCAATGAGCCTACACAAGCATCTGGCTGCATGTTGCTATACTGTAGGTGAGACTGTGCAGGGTACACAGCACAGTAGCTGGAAATACTTCAATGAGCCTACAAGCACCTGTCTGCAGGTTGCTATACTGTAGGTGAGACTGTGCAGGGTACACAGTACAGTACCTGGAAATACTTCAATGAGCCTACACAAGCACCTGGCTGCAGGTTGCTATACTGTAGGTGAGACTGTGCAGGGTACACAGTACAGTAGCTGGAAATACTTCAATGAGCCTACACAAGCACCTGGCTGCAGGTTGCTTTACTGTAGGTGAGACTGTGCAGGGTACACAGTACAGTAGCTGGAAATACTGCAAAAACGCCTGCCTGCCTGTCAGTATATATATAAACAATACACTGTAACTGCAGCTAACTGACTCGACCTGCCTACTCTAGCTAACTTAAATCAAATAACACTGTCTGTCTCTCTCTCTCTCTATCTCTCTATCTGAACGCCGGAACACACTACACAGGGCCACCATGCAGGCGGCCTTATATAGTGTGGGGCGTGTACTAAACCCCCTGAGCCATAACTGGCCAAAGCCTCCTTGGCTTTGGTCAATTACGGCTCTCTGTTCAGACGGCGCTGTGATTGGCCAAGCATGCGGGTCATAGTACATGCTTGGCCAATCATCAGCCAGCAATGCACTGCAATGCCGCAGTGAATTATGGGCCGTGACGTGCCACTCGAATTTGGCGCGAACGGCCCATATCATTCGTAATTCGGCGAACGACCAAACACACGATGTTCGAGTCGAACATGGGTTTGACTCAAACACGAAGCTCATCCCTAGTCTTTACCATCCTATCCTATTAGTAATCATGTAGGGAACATATACACCGAGTCAAGGCTATTTTTCTCTGCCCTCTATTAAAATTTATCTATTAGTCAACTAAAAGACAGTTAATGCCAATATATATTTTAAATCCTTAGACCGGTGTTATTATATCCATCCCTTGGTAACCAACACAATCCAATATCTTCACTGACCAATCCCGGTAGGTCTGGCCTCCACCAAGAAGTCGCAGTGGGCGGTATTTCTATGATGGCTGATCCTCGCACAATGAGATGCCATAGTCATCTAATAATCATCTAAAACCAGAGGCTAGGTGAGCATGCGCAGTGAATGTTATCTTGCTATGAATTATTTTATTAGTGTTTAACAAGCTAAAATGATGAATTGGTATTATATTAATGATATGTTCTATGTAACCTACATGAAATTATAGATGCATGCGGTACCCTGAAGAAGCAGGAATCTGTGAAACATGTCGGCCCCTCTGCATATCCAAGCATTTTATTTAATGTATTAAGTATCACTTCATGGTCAAAATGCTGTTATGACTATGTGATGATTTTTATCTGTTATTATGAAATAAAATATTTAATGCTTTCTTAAACCATATTCTGGTGTATCTATGCTCACCTTGGTAACAGATGTTTGTACCTCCAATTAAAATCCAATTATCCTGGAGGGAGCAGAGCCTCTCTCTTATCTTCTATTTTTATCTATTACCAGGGATTTAGAGATACCTGTCTGTTCCTGGAAATTGTCCAACAACACATCTATATATATATATATTCTAAACTGGGGGTGCAAAACCCTATTTTCTCTGTTGGACTTTTCCAGTTCAAGGTTTATTGCTAAAAAAGATAATCTTAAAAGATTTCCTATAGTATTTGATTTAATACACTCTATTTTATTATTTTTTGTGTCAGGTATATTAAAGTTACACTAAAAATAAGAATACATTTTTTTTCCCGCTTTCTCATTATGTCGCAGTTTTCGGGCCCGGGGTGGGAAAAGTTTTTGGACTCAATACAAAGTACATGTACCTCTTAGGTGCAAACCGAGGTTGGATTGGATGTCTTTTTTCTTAAATTGAAGAAACTCATGGAAAAGAAATCCAATTTAGGCTGGCACATTCAATTTTTTTGGCTGCTACTTTAGGGAGGAGGTCATCCCTCAAGGACTACGAATGCAGACTTTTCCTTCCTTTGAGGTGACGGATGTCGCATTCAAAGAAAAGTGGGAAAAAATTCTCACTCAGTGTTCAGCAAATTTAATGGAAATGTTGAGAGATAAACACAGTGTAGATTTGGTAGAGTTAGATAGGGAGATAGAGACTCTAAGGCTAAGTGGTAACCAGTATTCTTCCAGTGCTGATTATAAAAATAAAGAGCAGGAACTGATACAGCTAAGTATAATAAGAATGTTGTGTTAAGAAAAGATCCAAAAATCTTATAAGGACAAACTGGCCTTCTCGGGTGGTTATGCATACAGATGGCATAAAAGAGTTATACCCTTTCGACAAAATATGCATCATAATACTACAATGTATAAGTCTGACTCTGATATCTCTATCTCTTCTTCCTCTGTCTCTTCCCAGAAACCACAGAACAAGGCCTCACGTAGATCTTTAAGTAAAGGATGCGCACCTAAGCGGGGTAATGGTGGTGGTAATATACAGGGGGGCACTAATAAAAAACGTATCGTTTCCCCCCCAGACACACTCACAAAGACACCCACGTCATGTCAATACGGAGTTAGAAGAGGAAGCACATGGTGACCTGGTGATGGGTGCTACTCCATTATTAATGTTCGCAGATGAAAAAGTTAATGGACAAAAACTACCAAAAGATCTAGGAGCTACCCCAAAAATCAGTCAAGCCAGAAACACAAACCAAGGTTCTGCCCCTTAAGGCTCAATCCACACTCCCTCCACACCGATCATACACACACGAATGGGCAAAATAGACCCCTTCGTGGTGAAACAGATACAACCCAATCGGGATTAGATCTGGTCAATCTTTCCTCTTACCAGCTGTCACTGATGGAAATCGAGGATTTGAGGCTTGGACTAAGCTTCTGTCCCTCACAGGGAAATGATAAATTTGTCCTGATAAAGGATTTACATTTATTTGCAAGAAATTTGACCTACAAATATATTTTTGATAACGATAGGGGGGAAGTGGGAGCAAGAGAGTAAGATTTATACAAAGGATTTAAAGTACAGGACTCCAGGGTCCTTAAAATTCTCTTCCAGTTATTAGATGAAAATTAAGGATCAGAGGACACAGCTGATCTCCCCTATGATTAAGAGAAAATAGACATAGATATATCCCCTGAACCATGCAAATTCAAGGCTAAGTCTCAAAAATTTCCTAATTTGCAGACATGCCCAGCTGTCTGGGCATTTCTCAAGCAGACTAGAAAGCAAATTATAAATTTTCCGTTCCCACTGTAATGGAATGTGATTATGAGCATTATTGTGAAATGCCTATTTCTAATATAATCGAATAGATATAAGTGCTTATTTTCTTATAACCAGCTATTAGCCTTAATCATGCACAAATTAGATGTCTGCCAGCTTCTCCTTTCATGTGAAACAGAACTGCAAGAGTTAAAGTACAAAGAACAAAGTTAAGAAGATTGCACCTATTTTTCAGGCCTATGAGGCTACACTCAAGACAAACAGGAACTGAAAATAAGACATAATTAGCTATGATAGTCTGCTATCTCCTTATACAGATATAACCCAGCAAAGCTTACATTTTGTCACCATAATGAATATGTATAATTTGCGGTTTGTACACGCTTGTTTTATTCGATATTTGATTTGATAACGAAACATCCGGCTCTCAATATATCATTTTTGAGCCCAGGAAATAAAGGTCAGAAGTACCAAACTTACTGAACGTGTCCGTGTCAGTGATTGTGGTTAAATGTGCACATTTTCACATCGAAGGTTAATTTGGCCAGGGGGACAGAAACAAGACTACCGAGCGGTTCTGTTCAGTCCAAAACACCACGAAACATGGAGGATAATCTATCGCAAGCTCAACATGCGGCACTAAAAAACATCATCCAAAACAATCAGATTGTAGTTAAACCATCTGACAAGGGTGGGAATGTAGTGGTGATGGACCGAGCCAAATACATTGAGATGTGTGAAAAAATTTTGACCAATCGGGAATGGTATCAGCCAATCCCTGGTGATCAACTTGTTGAAGCTAGGGCTCGGTACAAATCTATCATTACCCAGGCATACCAGCAAGCCCTAATCGACAAGAACATGCTAGAATACCTGGAGATAAAGTGACCGATTACGCCAACATTCTATTCTATTCCAAAAGTCCACAAAGACTTTGAGAACCCTCCAGGGCACCCAATAGTGTTGGGGATAGGGTGTCGCACTGAGACTGCCAGTAAATACATAGACAGTCAGCTACATCCCCATGTAATGTGTTTACCCTCATATCTAAAGGACACACTAGATTTATTAAAGGTCATTGAAGGATTTACTGTACCATCATCTTGGCGGCAATAGATATTGAAGCCTTGTATTCCAGTATTCCTCACAAGAAAGGCATAGAGGTTGTGTCCGGCTTTCTGAAAGAGCAAGATAGAAACAACTGGAAATTATGCCAGTTCATTACTACATTGCTGGAACATATTTTTAACCACCAATATTTTTCTTTTCAATGGCCCCACCTACCTCCCAGGTACAGGGGGTTGCAATGGGGACATCTTGTGCCCCATCGTATGCAAACCTGTTCCTGGGGGGAACGGATAGAGCCTTGTTCTCAGATGACAACGCCTCAATATACCTCCGCCACATCTTATTGTGGCGGAGGTATATCAATGATGTTTTGCTCATCTGGACAGGTTCAGATGCAGAACTTTCTGAGTTCATGACATTTATATCTCATAACCAATTTAATCTTAAATTTACACTTTGCATTATTTAAGTGCCCATCCTCGCTCCCTGGTAAGGAATATTCCTTCTGGCCAGTACCTCAGACTGTGCAGAAACTGTGCCAGGGAGGAGGTCTTTGACCTTTAGGCCAAGGCCCTCTTTGAACGATTAACTATCAGAGGCTATAGTAAGAAAGTTTTGAAAAAAGCCTATCAAAGGGCCAAACTCAACACACGCGGGTCATTGATTTTTAAATCCAAGATTTGAGAGACTAACCCTACGACAAAATTCATCACTGCTTTTAGTGCACACCAGGACTTGTTCCTTAAATTGGTAGCAAACAACTGGCATTTTCTATCTGAAGATCCAATCATCTCAAGATATGTAGCAGATAGACCAGAAATTATATACAGAAGATCACAGTCAATTAGGGACAACCTGGTACACAGTCACTTTTCACCTGCCGCTCCCTCTCTTGGAGTAACGGGTAGAAAGGGGACATATAAATGTGGCCATTGCGATCAATGCCCATGGGTTAAAAAGGGTGCCCATTACCAAGAGGAAGATATCATATATCTAAAATGTATGCGAATTGTCGTACTATTGGTATAGTCTACCTAGCAACCTGCTTATGCTGCACATTCTAAATTGGGAAGACGAAATGGCCATTTGCTAAGCGTATACAGGATCATCTTTATTATCTGGATGCTGGGCTCTTGTACACCCTAATATGTAAACATGTGGGACTAAGCCATAGTTATGACTCAACATTAATTTCTTTCTTTGCGTTAGAGGTTATTCCTGAACTTGAAAGGGGAGGAGACTTCGATAAGAAGATTCTCCAGCAAGAAGCCAGGTGGATCTTTAACCAAAGTGCCACCTATCCACCGGGGCTAAACACAGCATTATCGTTTAAACCCTTCTTATAATTACCACCCACAGACTTATCCTTGAGTGATACCTGGACATAACATTCCCAATACTATATAATAGCTATACCTATAAATTCATATAATAATGTAAACACGACCTTGTAAAATCATGTACTTATTTATCCAATTTTAAATGCGTCGCTGATGAATTATATTTGATAATGGTGAATGTCTGTCTGGAGTATTATTATAGGGTATATCTATCATTTCATCGTCTTGGTAACCTTGATATATTTGATTAATTTTGTTTTTAATTAATTAATGAATTTTTTTTGTATGTTGATATTTTATTGGCATTCATTTTGTATTATTGTTATTATTTTTTGGAGACCATTTATATACCAGACAACAAGAAGGACACACCTGTATATGTGTGTCTTCTATATATATTATAAGTCGTTCTATGTTTGTATATGTGTATTGTAGAAATGTTTGTACATATGAGATTTTCATTTCGTTATGCTAAAATACATAGTTGTGGTGATTGGATGACTGCAGCATTGAGTGCTCTAGGTTTGGTTGTTCAGCCTCCCATGCATGTTGGTTAATGAGTGAAGCTATTCTGGCATCCCTGGCGGAGGGGAGGGACTCTATTCCCCTCCTCACCTCCTCTGCACGCTATGTTCGGGATGCAACTTAGCGCACCTGCACATTAATGGCTGTGTTTTCGATCATGTTGTGCGTGCGCGCTTCCAGGGACGCCCGCACCGGAAGTGAGGTCAGGGGTCAAGTGTGACCCATCACTTCCGGTGGGATCGTGGATATTTAAGATGGCGGTGATGGCTGCTTAGCCGACACATGCATCTTACTGCCATAGAGTATGGTGCATCAATGTATTTACCGGGACTGTGAGGCAGGATAGATTCCAACTTCATATTTTGAGACAGATAAGGATCACTAATGTTGGTGATTTTTGAACCGTAGGAATAATAATGGTGCTTATGGCAATTAGGGTACTCTCTGCTAAATGTTAATCATACATGGCCATACTGGATAATATGTTGGCCCCTCATTTATAGATATATTCTAGAGCTATGCTTCAATTTTTTTAGTTAAAATTAGATTTTGGGTTTACATATATCTAGTATGGCAATATAAGTAGGTTATGACCGGTTTAAGCAATCTATGTCCGGTTGTTAATAGACATTATGTATCTTTTAAACATTAAATATTAGGGCAGCAATTAAAATAAATCTGTTTAAAAATTAAAATATATGTGTATATATATATATATATATATATATATATATATATATATATATATATATATATACACAGGGCTTTTTTCAGCGGGAACACGGGGGAACGGCACCTCCAGCACTGAATGTATGTAATAGCATGGGGTGTGGGGTGTGTTGGAGGGTCTATTTATGTTGGCTGCTGGGGGATCTATTGTCACTGGTGGGGATCTGATTTTGTGTGAGGGTCTATTGTTGCTGATGGGGAATATATTGTTGCTGGGGGGATCCCTTATGTTGGAAGGGATCTACTGTTGAGGAAGAGGTCTATTTTTACTGGATGCTGAAGGATCTATTGATGCTGGCTGCTGGGAGATCTGTTGTTGCTGCTGGGGGGGTCTAATGTTGCTTGGGTGGATATTTTGTTACTGGGTGTGATATTTTCTTGTGGGTGGTTCACTGTTGCTGTAGGGAATCTATTGTTGTCCATTGTTGCTGGGGGAGTCTATTGTTGTGTGGGGATCTATTGCTGGGATTCTATTGTTCCTGGCTGCAGGGGATCTATTTTACTGTTTTCCTTTTTATCATGTTCCATACATGTTCCATACAAATGATTTAGCACCACAAAATGATACTTGGTTCTGTATTCTCTAAAAGGGGCAGTACTGGTAGGTGGGTAGGGGGTGGAATCAAGGGACGGTGGTCAGAGGTGGGTAGGGGCAGAGACAAGGGGTGACTCAGACGGGGGGAGTTCCTGCACCCTTTCTCTGAGAAAAAAAGCCCTGTATATATAGGTATATGCATATATATATATATATATAGTCAAGGCTTAACCTTTTCTATCTATCTATACACTATAATGGATATTGCACATAAGCGAGTCTATATTACTATCGTAACAAGGCATACATTTATTATGGGTACTTGGATGGCCATGTTTATAATTTAAAGAGTCATTACCATCCTATCCTATTAGTAATTATGTAGGGAACATATACACCGAGTCAAGGCTTTTTTTTCCCTGCCCTCTATTAGAATTTATCTTTTAGTCAACTTAAAGACAGTTAATGCCAATATATATTTTAAATCCTTAGACCAGTGTTATTATATCCATTCCTTGGTAACCAACATGATCCAATATCTTCACTGACCAATCCCGGTGGGTCTGGCCTCCACCAGGAAGTCGCAGTGGGTGGTATTTCTATGACGGCTGATCCTCGCACAATGAGATGCCATAGTCATCTATTAATCATCTAAAACCGTAGGCTAGGTGAGCATGCGCAGTGAATGTTATCTTGCTATGAATTATTTTATTAGTGTTTAACAAGCTAAAATGATGAATTGGTAATATATTAATGATATGTTCTATGTAACCTACATGAAATTATCGATGCATGCGGTGCCCTGAAGAAGCAGGAATCTGTGAAACATGTCGGCCCCTCTGCATATCCAAGCATCTTATTAAGTGTTCTTCCATAGCAAGACCACTTACTGTTATCTCACATATATATTATTAGTGGGAATGCTTTAGCAGTCCCACTATTGTTATTCGATTTTATTTATTAGTGGGAATACTTTAGCAGTCCCACTATTGTTATTCGATTTTATTAGTGGGACTGCTTTAGCAGTCCCACTATTGTTATTCGATTTTATTTCTTTTTAATTTTAATTATAATTTTATTCCGTACGTTTTTTGGCTCTGCGTAACTTCTGCATACTTTCGGCTATTAAAACCATTCAACTATTAAAATGTTCGTCTCTTTCAGCTGATGATGGGACTTTTTCAACTTTTTTCTACTATTTATACTTTTTAAAATATTAAGCTTCAATTTTTAACATTGAAGTCAATGAGAGCATGCTTGAAATCCTTAAAATCTTCTTCCACTCCTAAAAGTTTCAGCTCCTTCATACTTTCACCTAGAGACACCAAACAAACTTTAAAATGTTCACAAAATATTCAGCTATCTGGCTATATCTTCAGTTTGATATCTTTTACAGTTTTTGTGAAAAAGCTTTTTGTTTAGTCATTAATCAGAGTGTACTGTCTTGCTTTTGTTGCCATGGTTACCAAAGCTTCTGTTATACACAAGGGGGGAGGTGGCTGGAGCATCTCAGCTCTGATTACAGAGCACGGGGGAGGGGGGAGACACACCATGTACTGATTTATAATAAAGGAATATGATGTGGCAGTTTTGATGGGGCAATTATGATGGGGCAGTTTTGATGGTGGCAATATGATGGGGCAGTTTTGATGGGACAATTCTGATGTGGCAGTTTTGATGGTGGCAATATGATGGGGCAGTTTTGATAGGGCAATTCTGATGGGGCAGTTTTGATGGGGCAATTCTGATGGGGCAGTTTTGATGGGGGCAGTTTTGATGGTGGCAATATGATGGGGCAATTCTGATGGGGCAGTTTTGATGGGGCAGTTTTGATGGGGCAGTTTTGATGGGGCAGTTTTGATGGGGCAGTTTTGATGGGGCAATTCTGATGGGGCAGTTTTGATGGTGGCAATATGATGGGGCAGTTTTGATGGGGCAATTCTGATGGGGCAGTTTTAATGGTGGCAATATGATGGGGCAGTTTTGATGGGGACAATTTTTATAGGGCAATTCTGATGGGGCAGTTTTGATAGCAATATGATGGGGGCAGTTTTGCTGGGGGCCGTTTTAGCAATTCAGCATTCCCACGCATTTTCCCCAGGAAATGCATTTTCTAGTTTATTTAGTGGGACTGCTTTAGCACAGTGTACTGTGTACTGTGTTGATTTTGTTGCCATGGTTACCAAAGCTTCTGTTATACACAGGGGGGGAGGTGGCTGGAGCATCTCAGCTCTGATTACAGAGCCCGGGGGAGGGGACAGACACACCATGTACTGATTTATAATAGAGGAATATGATGGGGCAGTTTTGATGGAGCAGTTTTGATGGGGACAATTTTGATGGAGCAGTTTTGATGGTGGCAATATGATGGGGCAGTTTTGATGGGGCAATTCTGATGGGGCAGTTTTGATGGGGGCCGTTTTGATGGTGGTAATATGATGGGGCAGTTTTGATGGGGCAATTCTGATGGGGCAGTTTTGATGGGGCAGTTTTGATGGGGCAATTCTGATGGGGCAGTTTTGATGGTGGCAATATTATGGGGCAGTTTTGATGGGGCAATTCTGATGGGGCAATTCTGATGGCAGTATGATGGGGGCCATTTTAGCAATTCAGCTATTCAGCATTCCCACGCATTTTCCCCAGGAAATGCATTTTGCTTTAGCAGTCCCACTATTGTTATTCGATTTTATTTATTTTTAAACTTAATTTTAATAATTTTATTCCGTACGTTTTTCAGTAATGCGTAACTTCTGCATACTTTCAGCTATTAAAACCATTCAACTATCAAAATGTTCGTCTCTTTTAGCTGAGGTGTGCTCTTTTTCAACTTTTTTTCTACCATTTATACTTTTTAAAATATTAAGCTTTTTATCACATTTTTTGGCTCTGCGTAACTTCTGCATACTTTCAGCTATTAAAACCATTTAACTATTAAAATGTTCGTCTCTTTCAGCTGATGTGTGGACTTTTTCAACTTTTTTTCTACTATTTATACTTTTTAAAATATTAAGCTTTTTAACACTTTTTTTTAACATTGAAGTCAATGGGAGCATGCTTGAAATCCTTAAAATCTTCTTCCGCTCCCAAAAGTTTCAGCTCCTTCATACTTTCACCTACAGACGCCAAATAAACTTTAAAATGTTCACAAAATATTCAGCTATCTGGCTATAGCTTTTCAGTTTTATATCTTTTACAGTTTTTGTGAAAAAGCTTTTTGTTTAGTGGTCATTTCAGGAAATTTTAGCTATTAAACACAGTGTACTGTGTTGATTTTGTTGCCATGGTTACCAAAGCTTCTGTTATACACAGGGGGGGAGGTGGCTGGAGCATCTCAGCTCTGATTACAGAGCCCGGGGGAGGGGACAGACACACCATGTACTGATTTATAATAGAGGAATATGATGGGGCAGTTTTGATGGAGCAGTTTTGATGGGGACAATTTTGATGGAGCAGTTTTGATGGTGGCAATATGATGGGGCAGTTTTGATGGGGCAATTCTGATGGGGCAGTTTTGATGGGGGCCGTTTTGATGGTGGTAATATGATGGGGCAGTTTTGATGGGGCAATTCTGATGGGGCAGTTTTGATGGGGCAGTTTTGATGGGGCAATTCTGATGGGGCAGTTTTGATGGTGGCAATATTATGGGGCAGTTTTGATGGGGCAATTCTGATGGGGCAATTCTGATGGCAGTATGATGGGGGCCATTTTAGCAATTCAGCTATTCAGCATTCCCACGCATTTTCCCCAGGAAATGCATTTTGCTTTAGCAGTCCCACTATTGTTATTCGATTTTATTTATTTTTAAACTTAATTTTAATAATTTTATTCCGTACGTTTTTCAGTAATGCGTAACTTCTGCATACTTTCAGCTATTAAAACCATTCAACTATCAAAATGTTCGTCTCTTTTAGCTGAGGTGTGCTCTTTTTCAACTTTTTTTCTACCATTTATACTTTTTAAAATATTAAGCTTTTTATCACTTTTTTTTAACATTGAAGTCAATGGGAGCATGCTTGAAATCCTTAAATTTTTCTTCCGCTCCCAAAAGTTTCAGCTCCTTCATACTTTCACCTAGAGACACCAAACAAACTTTAAAATGTTCACAAAATATTCAGCTATCTGGCTATATCTTTTCAGTTTGATATCTTTTACAGTTTTTGAGAAAAAGCTTTTTGTTTAGAGGTCATTTCAAGAAATTTTAGCCATTAATCAGAGTGTACTGTGTGTGTTTTGTTGCCATGGTTACCAAAGCTTCTGTTATACACAAGGGGGGAGGTGGCTGGAGCATCTCAGCTCTGATTACAGAGCCCGGGGGGAGGGGACAAAAGCTGAAAAATCAGAACATGATTTCTAAACTGCCGCCACTCCCTCATTTTCAAGCCCACCTACACAAATCTTATATCAAAACGTTCAGCTATCCCTGCTGCCACTAAACATGTCCACGGCTAAGCCATAGTCCTGATAGTTTTCACAATATGACCATTTGTTTGCAACTCACACCGTCCATTGACATTCATTGAAACTACACTCTAGCCCCTTCAAATTTGAAGGGCAATTTCTAAACTGCGACCGTGCCATCAATTTTAATATTTCAGAGACATACTATGTATCAAAATCTAGGTCTGGGTCTTGTGATTCTCACAATATAAAGATCTTCGCTGTAGGATGTATAGTTTTTAAAATACGGCCATTTGTTTAGAGGTCATTTCAGGAAATTTTAGCCATTAATCAGAGTGTACTGTGTTTGTTTTGTTGCCATAGTTACCAAAGCTTCTGTTATACACAGGGGGGGAGGTGGCTGGAGCATCTCAGCTTTGATTACAGAGCCCGGGGGAGGGGACAGACACACCATGTACTGATTTATAATAGAGGAATATGATGGGGCAGTTTTGATGGGGTAATTATGATGGGGCAGTTTTGATGGTGGCAATATGATGGGGCTGTTTTGATAGGGCAATTCTGATGGGGCAGTTTTGATGGTGGCAATATGATGGGACAGTTTTGATGGCAATATGATGGGGGCAATTTTGCTGGGGGCCGTTTTAGCAATTCAGCATTCCCACGCATTTCCCCCAGGAAATGCATTTTCTAGTTTATTTTTAATTTTATTCCGTACGTTTTTTGGCTCTGCGTAACTTCTGCATACTTTCAGCTATTAAAACCATTCAACTATTAAAATGTTCGTCTCTTTCAGCTGATGTGTGGACTTTTTCAACTTTTTTTCTACTATTTATATTTTTTAAAATATTAAGCTTTTTAACACTTTTTTTTAACGTTGAAGTCAATGGGAGCATGCTTGAAATCCTTAAAATCTTCTTCCACTCCCAAAAGTTTCAGCTCCTTCATACTTTCACCTACAAACGCCAAACAAACTTTAAAATGTTCACAAAATATTCAGCTATCTGGCTATAGCTTTTCAGTTTTATATCTTTTACAGTTTTTGTGAAAAAGCTTTTTGTTTAGTGGTCATTTCAGGAAATTTTAGCTATTAAACACAGTGTACTGTGTTGATTTTGTTGCCATGGTTACCAAAGCTTCTGTTATACACAGGGGGGGAGGTGGCTGGAGCATCTCAGCTCTGATTACAGAGCCCGGGGGAGGGGACAGACACACCATGTACTGATTTATAATAGAGGAATATGATGGGGCGGTTTTGATAGGGACAATTTTGATGGAGCAGTTTTTATGGTGGCAATATGATGGGGCAGTTTTGATGGGGCAATTCTGATGGGGCAGTTTTGATGGGGGCCGTTTTGATAGTGGTAATATGATGGGGCAGTTTTGATGGGGCAATTGTGATGGGGCAATTCTGATGGCAGTATGATGGGGCCATTTTAGCAATTCAGCTATTCAGCATTCCCACGCATTTTCCCCAGGAAATGCATTTTCTAGTTAGTGGGAATGCTTTAGCAGTCCCACTATTGTTATTCGATTTTATTAGAGGGAATGCTTTAGCAGTCCCACTATTGTTATTCGATTTTATTTAATTTTATTATTACAGTTTTTGAGAAAAAGCTTTTTATTTAGAGGTCATTTCAGGAAATTTTAGCCATTAATCAGAGTGTACTGTGTTTGTTTTGTTGCCATGGTTACCAAAGCTTCTGTTATACACAGGGGGGAGGTGGCTGGAGCATCTCAGCTTTGATTACAGAGCCCGGGGGAGGGGACAGACACACCATGTACTGATTTATAATAGAGGAATATGATGGGGCAGTTTTGATGGGACAATTCTGATGGGGCAGTTTTGATGGGACAATTCTGATGGGGCAGTTTTGATGGGACAATTCTGATGGGGCAGTTTTGATGGGGCAATTCTGATGGGGAAGTTTTGATGGTGGCAATAGGATGGGGCAGTTTTGATGGCAATATGATGGGGGCAGTTTTGCTGGGGGCCATTTTAGCAATTCAGCATTCCCACGCATTTTCCCCAGGAAATGCATTTTCTAGTTTTAATTTTAATTTTATTCCGTATGTTTTTTGCCACTGCGTAACTTCTGCATACTTTCGGCTATTAAAACCATTCAACTATTAAAATATTTGTCTCTTTCAGCTGAT
Source organism: Lithobates septentrionalis (assembly GCA_037952835.1). NCBI lineage: Eukaryota > Metazoa > Chordata > Amphibia > Anura > Ranidae > Lithobates > Lithobates septentrionalis. The sequence goes on from JBBDGP010001379.1 coordinate 2,342,760, forward strand.
GATGGGACTTTTTCAACTTTTTTCTACTATTTATACTTTTTAAAATATTAAGCTTTTTAACACTTTTTTTTAACATTGAAGTCAATGTGAGCATTCTTGAAATCCTTAAAATCTTCTTCCGCTCCCAAAAGTTTCAGCTCCTTCATACTTTCACCTAGAGACACCAAACAAACTTTAAAATGTTCACAAAATATTCAGCTATCTGGCTATATCTTTTCAGTTTGATATCTTTTACAGTTTTTGTGAAAAAGCTGTTTGTTTAGTGGTCATTTAAGGAAATTTTAGCCATTAAACACAGTGTACTGTATTGGTTTTGTTTCCATGGTTACCAAAGCTTCTGTTATACACAAGGGGGGAGGTGGCTGGAGCATCTCAGCTCTGATTACAGAGCCTGGGGGAGGGGACAGACACACCATGTACTGATTTATAATAGAGGAATATGATGGGGCAGTTTTGATGGGGTAATTCTGATGGGGCAGTTTTGATGGTGGCAATATGATGGGGCAGTTTTGATGGGGCAATTCTGATGGGGCAGTTTTGATGGGACAATTCTGATGGGGCAGTTTTGATGGTGGCAATATGATGGGGCTGTTTTGATAGGGCAATTCTGATGGGGCAGTTTTGATGGGACAATTCTGATGGGGCAGTTTTGATGGTGGCAATATGATGGGGCTGTTTTGATAGGGCAATTCTGATGGGACAGTTTTGATGGGGCAGTTTTGATGGGGCAGTTTTGATGGAGCAATTCTGATGGGGCAGTTTTGATGGTGGCAATATGATGGGGCTGTTTTGATAGGGCAATTCTGATGGGGCAGTTTTGATGGTGGCAATATGATGGGGCAGTTTTGATGGGGCAATTCTGATGGGGCAGTTTTGATGATGGCAATATGATGGGGCAGCTTTGATGGCAATATGATGGGGCAGTTTTGCTGGGGGCCGTTTTAGCAATTCAGCATTCCCACACATTTTCCCCAGGAAATGCATTTTCTAGTTTTTATTAATTTTATTCCGTACGTTTTTTGGCTCTGCGTAACTTCTGCATACTTTCAGCTATTAAAACCATTCAACTATTAAAATGTTCGTCTCTTTTAGCTGATGTGTGCTCTTTTTCAACTTTTTTTCTACCATTTATACTTTTTAAAATATTAAGCTTTTTAACACTTTTTTTTAACATTGAAGTCAATGGGAGCATGCTTCAGATCCTTAAAATCTTCTTCCGCTCCCAAAAGTTTCAGCTCCTTCATACTTTCACCTACAGACGCCAAACAAACTTTAAAATGTTCACAAAATATTCAGCTATCTGGCTATAGCTTTTCAGTTTGATATCTTTTACAGTTTTTGAGAAAAAGCTTTTTGTTTAGAGGTCATTTCAGGAAATTTTAGCCATTAATCAGAGTGTACTGTGTTTGTTTTGTTGCCATGGTTACCAAAGCTTCTGTTATACACAGGGGGGAGGTGGCTGGAGCATCTCAGCTTTGATTACAGAGCCCGGGGGAGGGGACAGACACACCATGTACTGATTTATAATAGAGGAATATGATGGGGCAGTTTTGATGGGACAATTCTGATGGGGCAGTTTTGATGGGACAATTCTGATGGGGCAGTTTTGATGGGACAATTCTGATGGGGCAGTTTTGATGGGGCAATTCTGATGGGGCAGTTTTGATGGTGGCAATATGATGGGGCAGTTTTGATGGCAATATGATGGGGGCAGTTTTGCTGGGGGCCATTTTAGCAATTCAGCATTCCCACGCATTTTCCCCAGGAAATGCATTTTCTAGTTTTAATTTTAATTTTATTCCGTATGTTTTTTGGCACTGCGTAACTTCTGCATACTTTCGGCTATTAAAACCATTCAACTATTAAAATGTTTGTCTCTTTCAGCTGATGATGGGACTTTTTCAACTTTTTTCTACTATTTATACTTTTTAAAATATTAAGCTTTTTAACACTTTTTTTAACATTGAAGTCAATGTGAGCATGCTTGAAATCCTTAAAATCTACTTCCGCTCCCAAAAGTTTCAGCTCCTTCATACTTTCACCTAGAGACACCAAACAAACTTTAAAATGTTCACAAAATATTCAGCTATCTGGCTATATCTTTTCAGTTTGATATCTTTTACAGTTTTTGTCAAAAAGCTGTTTGTTTAGTGGTCATTTCAGGAAATTTTAGCCATTAAACACAGTGTACTGTGTTGGTTTTGTTGCCATGGTTACCAAAGCTTCTGTTATACACAAGGGGGGAGGTGGCTGGAGCATCTCAGCTCTGATTACAGAGCCTGGGGGAGGGGACAGACACACCATGTACTGATTTATAATAGAGGAATATGATGGGGCAGTTTTGATGGGGTAATTCTGATGGGGCAGTTTTGATGGTGGCAATATGATGGGGCAGTTTTGATGGGGCAATTCTGATGGGGCAGTTTTGATGGTGGCAATATGATGGGGCTGTTTTGATGGGGATAATTTTTATGGAGCAGTTTTAAAGGTGGCAATATGATGGGGCAGTTTTGATGGGGGCAGTTTTGATGGTGGCAATATGATGGGGCAGTTTTGATGGGGCAATTCTGATGGGGCAGTTTTGATGGTGGCAATAAGATGGGGCAGTTTTGATGGGGCAATTCTGATGGGGCAGTTTTGATGGGGCAATTCCGATGGGGCAGTTTTGATGGGGCAATTCTGATGGGGCAGTTTTGATGGGGCAATTCTGATGGGGCAGTTTTGATGGTGGCAATATGATGGGGCAGTTGTGATGGGGACAATTTTAATGGAGCAGTTTTAAAGGTGGCAATATGATGGGGCAGTTTTGATGGGGGCATTTTTGATGGTGGCAATATGATGGGGAAGTTTTGATGGGGACAATTTTTATGGGGCAATTCTGATGGGGCAGTTTTGATGGCAAAATGGTGGGGCAGTTTTGCTGGGGGCCGTTTTAGCAATTCAGCTATTCAGCATTCCCACGCATTTTCCCCAGGAAATGCATTTTCTAGTTCTTATTATAGCCAAATTTACCACCCTAACTCCTCCCACAGTTTTTACACTACATAAACAGTAATATACTGAAACGTGCGGATTGTTCCCGATTGGTGTGCTATTACTTTGTGGAATGTTTCGCTGAATGTTTCACGAAATATCGCCGTTTTTTGCGGCAAAATTGGTCCCATAGGAATGAATGGCGAAATGTTCAAAACTAGAGTGGGAGGTGACAAAATCTGACAACCCCATGATCAGCCAAAACATTATGACCACAACATGATCAGCCAAAACATTATGACCACAACATGATCAGCCAAAACATTATGACCACAACATGATCAGCCAAAACATTATGTCCACGCCATAATCAGCCATAACATTATGACCACCCCATGATCAGCCAAATAATTTATGACCACCCCATTATCAGTCAAAACATTATGACCACAACATGATCAGCCAGAATATTATGACCACCCCATGATCAACCAAAGCATTATGACCACCCCATGAAAAAATAAATAAATTAAAAAAAAAAATTTGAAAAAAATAATCATTTAAAAAAAAGATCATTTTTGAAAAAAAATCATTTTTAAAAAAAAAAATCATTTTTGAAAAAAATGTTCAGATGACAAAAGCAGCAGGATGAATTCTGAAGAGATTTGGGCAATATTATCTGCTCATATTCAGCAAAATGCTTCAGAACTCATTGGACGGTGCCTCACAGTGCAGATGGACAATGACCTGAAGCATACTGCGAAAGCAACCAAAGAGTTTTTTAAGGGAAAGTAGTGGAATGTTATGCAATGGTGAAGTCAATCACGTGACCTGAATCTGATTGAGCATGCATTTCACTTGCTGAAGACAAAACTAAAGGGTCCTGAATCCAGAAGTGAACCCGGCGGGACAATAATTCCAATTACCAGTCTAATTTGTAGTATGTATTATATAAATAAATCGATGATAAGATGTTGCAGTATATAAAACACTGCACCTAATATTCTCACCGCTATTCGAGATCACAGTGACTTATACATCACTGTAAATTTCCCATCCACACCTCGTTATTAAAACGAGGCTGGATATCAACATCACCATCCGCACGTCAATCCACGAATGGTGCTTGGTTGTGGAGATGTCAGCCAAGCCTCGCTATGAAAGCGTGGCCATATGACATCACTTCTGCTTGCGCTCCACATGATCTTAAGGATGAGGTGGCCAGCACTCCTTTTAAAAGAGATTGCGAGCCAAGCCTCACACTGAGAGGGTCAATAAGAACCACAATGGTAACATCAAATGTTGTTCAATCACACATAGGCAAAATGACGGCATCACCTCAAAAATTGGGGTCAGCAGTAACAAACACACTTTAAAAAGATACTTATATTTCTACTGTCCTGAAAATGTGAACTCAGTCTAATTATAGACCCGTACAGGTGAATGCTTATTAATCTTTCGCACATTGGTCATAAACAAATTCATGTGTCGAAATTCGAAAGATCAGTTAAAATAAAGTAGAGATTACATATAAAAATTCTACCAAAAATCAATAATGATTAAAAAATCATAAAAAGTATAAGGAGAATAACCCAAAAAATATATAAAACTATATATAAAAAACTATATAAAAAATCGTTCCTTGTATTATGAATCACAATATTATAAAATTTATTATGCATACATTATGATCTGTTTATAAAGGAGTTAATATCCCACTCTACATTCATCCCTTGTGGAAAATGGGTCTGTAACTCCTATATGCAGAAAGTTTCCAATCTGGATACTCCTCTGATATTGGCTCCACCCCTCCACAGTGCAATGAATCTGTCAATGATCAGGAATTGGGTCCCTGTTGGGTCACAGGCATTGTGTTGCCGATAATGTCAAGGAACTGTATGTTTAGTACTTCCAAGTATAATTTTATTTACATGTTCAGTCACCCGAGTGGTGAATGACCGTATAGTATGGCCAATGTACTGCTTGCCGCATGGGCAAGTCAGTAAGTATACAACATTAGTTGTTGCGCAAGTACAAAATTGTTTGATTGGATAAATGCGGTTGGTCGCCATAGATCTAAACTCCTTGGTAGTTTTTCGCCCACAGGTGTTGTGACGACAAACGGTGCATTTTTTTACAGGGATGGTACCCAGTCCAATTCTGAAAAAATGTTGGCCTAATTGGGGGATTGATAATGGTTGGTGCAATCTTACTTTTAAGGGAGGGCACTCCTCTATATAAAACTTTAGGTCTTTCAGGTAAAATTGATCCAAGGATCTTATCATTCCTCAAAATGCCCCAATGTTGTTCGAAAATGGCCTTAATTTGTTTGTGTTGTGTCAAAAAAGCTGTTAGAAAAATCCATTTAAAGTTATCATCACTGTCTCTTTGAGGTTTATCTGCCATCTGGAATCACGTATGAAGGTGACCTTATTATGGTTACAGCAGATGTAACATCCTTGTACACCTGCATTCCACATCAAAGAGGAATTTAGGCTGCACACAAATTTTTGAAAAAGGACCCCACCCTGGCTACACCTCAGGTAGACTTTATTATGGAACTACTGGAGTTTGATACTCAACACAATTATTTTTAGTTTGATGGTCGGTTTTATTTACAGTTAAAAGGTGTGGCAATGGGAGCAAAATTTGCTCCCAGTTTAGCCAACCTATTCATGGCTTAATTGGAGGAGGATGTTGTCTATGCCTTGAATAACCCGCAGTTGAAACTGTGGGATAGGTACATAGACGACATCCTCCTCCTATGGACTGGCACCTCTGTAGCATTGGAGAATTTTTTCTCAGTGCTTAACGACCATAATAGAGGAATTGTTTTGACATATGAATCTAGCCGGTCAAAATACACTTTTTAGATCTGGAGAAATCGGAATAACAATTTAAGTTTAGTACCCATTTTAAACCCACCAACAGGAACGGATTTATACCGACGGATAGCTGCCACCATAAATTATGGCTGAGGTCGGTTCCAAGAAGTCAAAGGAATTGTACAGATATAGACACTTTTCAGACCCAAGCGAATGTCCTTAGAGATTCCTTGAAAAAGGATATAATCAAATTGAAATTGATAATGACCTTCTTAGGGCTTTGAACACTGACCGAGCTTTGTTGCTGGCAGATAAACCTCAAAGAGACAGTGATGATAACTTTAAATGGTCTTTTCTAACAGCTTTTTTGACACAACACAAACAAATTAAGGCCATTTTCGAACAACATTGGGGCATTTTTAGGAATGATAAGATCCTTGGATCAATTTTACCTGAAAGACCTAAAGTTATATATAGAGGAGTGCCCTCCCTTAAATGTAAGATTGCACCAACCATTATCAATCCCCCAATTAGGCCAACATTTTTTTTATAATTGGACTGGGTACCATCCCTGTAAAAAATGCACTGTTTGTCATCATAACACCTGTGGGCAAAAAACTACTAAGGAGTTTAGATCTACGGCGACCAACCGCGTTTATCCAATCAAACAATTTTGTACTTGCGCAACAACTAATGATGTTGTGGAGCGCAAGCGGAAGTGATGTCATCCGGCCACGCTTTCATAGCGAGGCTTGGCTGACATCTCCACAACCACACAACATTCGTGGATTGACGTGCGAATGGTGATGTTGATATCCAGCCTCGTTTTTATAACGAGGCGTGGATGGGAAATTTACAGTCATGTATGTCACTGTGATCTTGAATAGCGGTGAGAATATTAGATGCAGTGTTTTATATACTGCATCATCTTATCATCGATTTATTTATATAATACATACTACATATTAGACTGGTAATTGGAATTATTGTCCCGCCAGGTTCACTTCCGGATTCAGGACCAGAAGTGACGTTACGTTAGGTTCGGTGTCATGGTGACTCAATTTGGGGTCATCAGATTTATGTAAGCGATGCTGATGTAGGGGAGTCCATACGCCAAATGAAAACTTGTTAGTTGAAACACGTCGGGTGGACCTACCTACATGCATCTCTCTTTTCATCTGTACCTATGTACGATACGCCTAGTTACAACCATCTAAATGTGAGTGTTCATTTTTAATGTTTTCTATTAAACGCTACTTTTAAACGGTATCACGCTATGCAAGTTCTTTTCATTATATTACACATGCTACGGGGTACAGAGCCTCTGTCCTCTTCATGAAAGTTTGGTTTACATCTTCTACATTCCATTGATGTTTTGGCCTGTTGATGTGGATTAATCGTTCTGGATCCAGGGCCAGCTGTACCCATCGGGTTTACCGATTAACAAGCCTGGTTGACTTGGGGGGTAGAAGCCTCCTCAAGCCAACGATTTCTGGTAAGCCTCCTCTAATCAATGGTGGTGGTGTTTCTGGCTATCCCTCTAATCCAAAGGGCCACATCGGTGATTGCATTTTTCTGTTTTGAAGTTTTTTGGACTACACTTTTTGTTATTTTTTGGATTTTATCAACTGGTTTTCTCTCACGATTAGCATTTACACTTGTGATTGTTGTGGACTTAAAAACCTACAAAGTGATTTTCACTGTATTCACATATGGTGGAAGGAATTGCATTGTTTTGAACTATTGTTTTTTTGTTATTCAGTTGTGTAAATACAGTTATCTTAGCAGTTTATTATTAATAAAAAAATTAGCGCTGCACTTTCTCACACAAGGAAGTGTTATTGATGGATGTTCCAAAAGCCAGATCAATTGGGAGCCAAGCTTCCCTTCCGCACATCAGTCTGTTAGGCGAGTATCCAGTAACATCACTCACAGTGCTATTGTAGGCATGCACGACAGCTACAATGTGGTTCCCCCAATGTTGTTTCTTCTCAGTGGGTAAAGTTCCCAACATGTTCAGCAAAGTTCTGTTGAACCTCCCCAGCTCGGAGTCGTGGATTTCATTATGCCCAGTAATTTGCACAGTTGATGTATCAATTGACTCTCAAAATCTCTGCCTTGATCGTTGTGTATCCGGGCAGGTATGCCATAATGGACATAGAATTTTTCTACAAGGACCTTTACCACTGAGGTGGCCTGCTGATCTTTGGCAGGATAGTCTTGAGTATACCGAATTAAATGGTCACTCACAACCAGGATATTGCCTCTTCCACTAGTATTAGGTTCCAGGCACAGAAAGTCAATGCAAACCGGCTCCATGGGCTCTTGACTTTTCAGATGCCCAATGGGCACAGCTGTAACTGGTAAAGTCTTTCTTTGAATACATGGCAAGCAGGAATGGCAATAGCTCTCTTTTTCTGCCCTCATGTTAGGCCAATAGAACCTATCTCTAATTAAGCGGAAAGTTCCTTCCGAACCTAAATGTCATGTTCATCATGCAATGTTGCCGACACAGTTAGCCAGTGTTTCTCTGGGAGGAATAGTTGCCATCTCTCTTCTGAGTTCTCCGATGTACAGCAATCCATCCCTTAACTACAACCTATTCCATTCTCAGTGTATTAGTTTGGACTCGGCCACAGCACTTTTCAGCAATAAGATTGGGTCTTGTTTAGTTAATGCTTCAATGGCCAGTTGACACTGGAAATCCTGACTCTGTTCCTTCTTTAAGTCTTTCTTTGATAGCCGAGGGAGGCCCTCACCTCATACTTGTGTTAGGTCACAGTAGTACTTTGTTTCCCCTGATGGATGAGCTCCTATGGACTCAACCCCTGTTGCCCCCTTGAGTCGCTGGGCAGTGCCTTGACACAGGGACTGCACGCCCTTAGTTGTCACGTAGGTCCAGTCTCCTGACTATTCAGTATGTAGATGCAGCCTTTGAGACAGGGCATCTGCATGCCAATTTCCAGCCCCCAGCCGATACTTCAGACTGAACTGGAAACCGGACCGTCAGCCATCTATGTTCTGTGGCATCCAGCTTGGCTCAGTAGATATGTTAAGGGATTGTTGTCAGTTGTTCACCACAAATGTGGCCCCACACAATAGTCATTATAGTCATTTAGCTTGTCCACGACTGTCAACTTCAGGACCAGAAACTCCAATTCTTCTGCGACTCACATAGGCTCTAGGCCTACGTCCGCCATCTTGCTCCTAGTAAAGGACCCCCCCAGCCCGTCTCGGCTAGCATCTACGTGAAGTTCATAGGGCTTAGCTGGGTCAGCATAGGCCAGCACAGGTGCTTCAGCAAGGCTTTTTTTGAGGCGCTGGAAGCCTCCTCACAGTGAGGGGTCCATTGATCTTGTATGGACTCTCCTTTCCTCCAAGCTCCATGTCTCCGAGGTTTGGTTTGCCCTCCTCATCCCCATGGAAGATTGCGACAACTCATTGAGGGGCTGAGCAATCTTCACCACAGATCTTCGATAATAGGAAAAAATCCCAGGAAAGATCGCAGTTCTGTCACTGTTCTGTCTAGGCCACGTAGAGACCGCTTCCAACCCCTTGGGATCACTGGCTATACCTTCTGCTGAGACATGACTCAGGTAGGTGACTGAAATCCTGTAGAATTGACACTTCTCCAGAGACAACTTCAACCTCTCTTTGTGAAGTCTTTCAAAGACCTTCTCCAATCTGGCCTTATGCTCCTCCAGAGTTCTTCCACAAACGATAATATCGTCCAGATACTCCAGGACCTCAATCAGATTCTGTCAGGAAGAGCTTGCCAGCAGACAAAATGGCTCCCTCAGGCAGTTTCCTGTTCAATGGATTGGGTGCACGAGCGTGCGCTAATGTGCTCAATCATTGGGGCACATGCATGCGCACCATTGTGCGCCTGGATGCAAAGGGATATACGTGTGCGGAATCCCGTAACATGATGGCGCCAAATAGACTATTTAAACTGGGTCAGTACCCAGGATCAGTGCTATCTTGTCTACAGCGTTCCCGTAATTGTCCTGTTTCCTGTTAATCTGCATCTGTTTCCAGTTACTGACCTGGCTTACTCTGACTACTCCTGCTCTACTCCTGAATTGACCCTGGCTTGTTTTGACTCTGCTCCTGTCTTCACATCTGTACCTGATTTGCCCACCTTTGTGTATGACCCGGCCTGTCTGACCCTGTCTGTGTTCCTGTCCTTACAGAACTACCTAGCTGCAAGCATCTGTCCGTTAGCCACTGGGGCCTGCTCTTCTGTCTACAGCATCCAAGTACCCATCCAAGTTCCAGTTAACGTATCATCCGCTATCATCTAGCATCTAATTTTTTGAAGGAGATTCTGCCCAGCCCAGCAGCTATAAAGACCATTAGGCTGTCCTTGAAGCGTTTTTGACTCCTGTCATGGAAGTCACCCCAATCTGGTGAGTGTGGCCAGTGATGGTGGTGGATGACTGTTTTCTAATGTTTTCCTGAACTCCAGGAGAATTTATCCAGATGTTTGATTTCCACATCATTTGAACACTTTTTTGCATTTATTTTGAATTTTTTATATCTTGAACTGTTGCTTTCACTTGATTTTGATGTTTCAATTTTTTGATGTTTGATTGTTTGCTGATTTCACCCAGTTGAAAGCCATATCTTGAACTGTTGCTTTCACTTGATTTTGATTTTCCAATTTTTCAATTTTTTGATGTTTGATTGTTTGTTGACTTCATCCAATCGAAAGTCATTTATGAGTATTATCATTTGACACATCTATATATTTTTTACACTAGTGTGTGATATTTGCACTTGTACTTTAAAGGGAGCGTGGTTTGTAATTAATTCGTTAATTATTGTCCCTTACATTTATCCTTATAATGTGCTGCTCCTAAATTAGTTTAACCAGCCTCCATTTGCGCGGGTTGGTAGTTTCTACCATTGACCAGGCACTCGTGCTACTCTGCATTCCTGCGCTACCTGTCTACTCTGTCAGGGGCCCCAAGTCAGAGGTGTAAGAGAGGCCTTCCTCTGCATATCAGGCTCTTCTACCAGGTACATAACAGATTAATGTCTCCCACAGTACGCTCCATCAATGGCTGGAATGTTTCTGGGGCTCCTAACAGTCTTAAAGATTCTTGGCACACCCCACATCAAGGTAATTCCAACAAAGATCTTCCATTTGGACAGTTAGAGTTTTACCCTTTTGTACCATTCAGGAGGTAGTGCTTCTGAGCAGGACAAGATCTCACTTCTCAGTTTCTGATAATCTTCCCCTCCTGCCGATGTCACCGGAGTAGCGGCACTTACTCACCCCACCATCATGCCCCTATTGTGACTGAATGTTCTGTAACATTTCAGAAACCTATTGGTACTTTCCTCCCATTCCGGGATAAAGCTTTGATGGAGAGTAGTTCTGGAACCAATTCAACCCTGACAGTTCCTGCTTGTGTATCTGTTTCCAGTATGACAAAAGGGCCCGGTTGACTCCAAGTTAGCTTGATAGTTGCCATTATTGCAAACAACCTCCCCGGGCTGCAACACCCTCTCCTTGGCTCACAATCTCCACAATCTCCCAACCCCCTCTGAGGTTTAGGATGTGGTACATGTGCATTCGAGCTGCAACCTCCGGTGTAATGCCTGGTGAGCTTCAAGAACACAGCACTCAGCGTATGAAGTCTCTGTAAACCTCTATGCACAATCCATGTGAAAAAGGAGAGAAAGGCTGGTGTCATGAAAATCAGCTAAAACATAAATTTATTATTGCAGGTGAACAGCAGTCAAAAAAGCCATTTTAGCCATCAGGCCTTAATCATGCCTAACAAATGAGTGACACAAGCAACTTAAATAGTGTAGACTAAATCACATGTTCAACCCCAAAGGGTCACATGACCCAAAAAAGAGATGGGGACAAATATCAAAACATTAAAAAAATACATGTAGCGCTACCCCCAGAGGAGCCGCTTAATGTATGTTTGGTTCTGTACTCTGTCTCTCAACCCCAAGAACGGGCCCAACCCCTCTGGCACACCTACTTGATAATATTAATGCGGAACCCAGCAATAGAGAGGAAGCACAGTAATGATAAATAGACATGTGCACAACCAAAAAAATTCGTTTATTTTCGTTCTCGTTTCATTAGTTTATTATTTTTTTAGTTTTTCGGGTCATTCGTTATGATCGCGATTCATAAATTCGTTCATTCGTAAATTCGTAAATGCGTTCATTCGTTCACTTGTACATTCGTTCATTCGTAATTCGAACATTAGTTCATTCGTACATTCGTTCATTCGTACATTCGTACATTTTTACATTTGTACATTCGTAAATTCATACATTCGTAAAATCGTACATTTGTAAATTAGAAAATTCGGAAATTTGTAACTTCGAAGTTTGAAAATCCAAAAACCCGAAAATTCAAAAATCTGAAATAGTAACTAACAATTAAATTATAAGTATTGTATTTTCCTTTCAAACTTGACTGTCAGTGAACGTAACAAATACAAATTTAACCGAAGTTACGAATTATCCAAAACGAATGCTGCATCTAAACAAATGGAACGGAACAAATTAATAATCAATAATAATAATAATAAAATGTTATTATTATTATTATTGTTATTTATTATTATTAATTCATTACGTTCCATTCCGTTTTTTCGGATCATTCATAACTTCGGATAAATTTGTACGTGTTACGTTCACTAACAGCCAAATTTAAAAGGATATTACAATACCTATAAATTAAAAGTTGCTAGTAATTACTAATAGTTAAGTTATTATTAGTTAACTATTATTTCAGATTTCCGAATTTTCAAATTTACAAATTTACGAATTCACTAATTTACTAATGTACGAATGCACGAATGTACGAATGTAAATTACGAATGTACGAATGTTCGAATGCCCGAATTTACGAATGTCCAATTTTATCGAATTTACGAATATTCGGAAAAAATTCGTTAAACGGGTTTTCGTTATTTCGGATATTCTCGAATTAACGAATTTGTCGAAATTCGTTAAAAAACGAATTTGGAACGAAACGAATTGCACATGCCTAATGATAAACCATGAAGTATATTTACCGGGGCCCAGGGTTCTGTCACATCACCAGCTGTGGTAGTAAATAGAGACTCGCACAATATCAATGAACCACTCAGAAATGTTTGCTTGAGATAAAGAATAGACATAATAAAATGACATGAACACACAAGTTATAACTGACAGGAAATATCACTTGATTCTAATATACATAATGTGTACCTTCGTTACCTGAAAAGGTATATGTGAACAGGTACACAGGGAGGTGAATATCCAACACCTTCAACGCATGTATTGGATATCCGTCCCCTGAGGCCTCAGCACACAGACCAGCATAAACGAACACAACATATGCACACAGTAACACAGTGTATTGTATTTAGAATGTCTCAATAAAATGGCTCCCCCTAGGTTGTAATACCATAATCAACCCTGCATTAGGGATGAGCTTCATGTTCGAGTCAAACCCATGTTCGACTCGAACATCGTATGTTCGCCCGTTTGTCGAATTACGAATGATAGGGGCCGATCGCACCAAATTTGAGTGGCGCGTCACGGCCCATAATTCACTGCGGCATCGCAGTGCATTGCTGGCTGATGATTGGCCAAGCATGCACTATGATCCGCATGCTTGGCCAATCACAGCGCCGTCTGTACAGAGAGCCGTAATTGGCCAAAGCCAGGGTGGCTTTGGCCAATTATAGCTCAGGGGGTTTAGTATAAGCCCCACACTATATAAGGCCGCCTGCACGGCGGCCCTGTGTAGTGTGTTCCGGCGTTGAGAGAGAGATAGACAGAGAGACAGTGTCATTTGATTTAAGTTAGATAGAGAAGGCAGGCGAGTCAGTTAGCTGCACTTACAGTGTATTGTGTATATATATAAATATATATATATCCTAGGTGTTGTGTGTGTATATATATATATATATATATATATATATATATATATATATATATGTAGGAAGGCCAGTATGGTGGCCTGAATTTATGGGAGGAGCCCGGGGGGTATTTAAGCAGCCCGCTCACCTGTGGTGCTTGTCGGTTTCCTGTGCGCGATATACGTCACTAGGCCGACGATTCGAATGTCAGCGTCCGCTAGTTCTTGTCTCGCAAGTTCCCGTGTTCGCAAATTTCCGTGCTCGAGAGTTTCAAAGTCCGTGTTACTGATTCGTAGTTCGTACCACGCGTCTGGCTCGGCTGTCGCAGGTAGGGTCCCATCGGACTTTGTTTTTTACGCATTGTTAGATATCATGTCACTAAACCGTGATATCAAACTTACGAGTCACTCGCAATTTCTCAAACGTAACCGCAATGCATACCACTCACACTTTCGTTATGTTACCATTTCTCGTTATCTGAAAAAACCACCGCGACATAGACGTCGCTTCATTTCAGGCATGTCTAATTATTACCAGGCGTCAGCAAACAGCCGTAGCGATTCGCAATTCGCAATTTCTTAACGAACCACATCAGTTCGATACCAATCATTTCTCATTTTTGAACATTTCTAAATACATTTCTAACATTTCAAACCATTTCGAATAATTTCTTTCATTTCAGTCACGTACCGCGCTCCGATTCGAATCCAGTCGCATCTAAAGATGCACCGATTCGCTCCGGTGTGCCCCAGTAGTTACGGCCTCATTTCAGTACATGCTCCAGAGTCACGTCATTATCAGTCGCTTTCGACTCACCGATTCGTACCTCTGCCATGGTTATCATGCCACGTATCATGCTCCGTTACGAATTCAGTCGCATGGAAATGCATCGATTCGTCTCAGCGTGCCCCAGGTATTGGCCACATTTCAGTACATGCTCCAGAGTCCGATTCGCAGTCAGTCGCTATAGCGGCATGATCGATTCGCGCCTCTGTCATGGCAGCAAAATGTTACACCTGCACTTACCGCGCTCCGGTTCGAATCCAGTCACATCTTCGATGCACCGATTCATTACGGCGTGCCCCAGGGCCCGGCCTCATTTCTGGACATGCTCCAGAGTCCGGTTCGTTGTCAGTCGTAGTTTGCGGCTCACCGATTCGTGCCTCTGTCATGGGAATCATTTCAACTGTCACGAATCACGCTCTGATTCGAATCCAGTCGCATCCATGATGCAACGATTCGTCCCGGCGTGCCCCAGGTATTTTTGGCCACATTCCAGTACATGCTCCGGAGTCCGGTCATTGTCAGTTTCAGTCGCGACATGATCGACTCGTGCCTCTGTCATGGCACGTGCCTCTACCATGACAAATCATTTCATTCATTTCATCATTTCACTCATCTCACTGTCACGTACCGCGCCCCGATTCAAATCCAGTAGCATCCGAGATCCACCGATTCGTCCCGGCGCGCCCCAGTTGTCTTGGCCTCATTTCATTCATACTCCATAGTCCGACTCGTCATTTGTCGCAGTCGGAAAAAATAAATAAATAAATAAATAAATAAAATATATATACAAATATATATATATATATATATATATATATATATATATATATATATATATATATATATATATATATATATATATATATATATAATAAAGTAGTATAAATAAAACGTTTCGGCCTCAGCCAACACCTGCATCAGAACTTGGTTGGCTATCAGTTGCGGCATAACCAATTCGTGCCTTTGCCAGGGCAAACATTTCACGGTTACATACCGCACTCCAAATCAAATCCAGTCACATCCGTGATGCACCAATTTATTCCGGCATGCACCAGCGTTTCTTCTGCCTCATTTCAGTACATGCTCCAGAGTCCGGGTCGCTGTCAGTCGCAGCTGCGGCACGACCAATTCGTGCCTCTGTCATGGCGAAACGTTTTTCATTAATTTCACTCTAAGGCAAACATTTCATTATTTCGTTGTCGCATGCCGCGCCCCGATTCAAGTTCAGGGCATCCGTCAGACATCGATTCATCCTGGCAAGCCCCAGTTGGCGCGGCCTCATTGGCGCAGTCATGGCACACCGATTCGTGCCTCTGTCATGGCACAAACAGTTCACTCATTTATTTAATGCCATGCACCTGTCGCTTAAACATGTTACAATTTAGCTAACGGCAAACGCTTGCCCATCACAACTGCCATCTTCAGGGACATGTCAAAACCTCAGACATTCCCCAGTCTAGTCATACAAGCAGCCATCTACCTGGCCCTCTGTGGTTTTCTACGGCCTAACAAATTCACTTTTACTGGCACAGGCAGCAAGGTACTACGTAGACACAACTTGACTCGCTGGTAATACCATTATGTCCTTCAGCTTGTAGTCTCTAAAACTCAATAAACCTCCTCCGAATTAACGAACACCACGCAGGCCAGCCTCCCCCTTGACAAACTGACCCATATCAGGTTAGTTCCCCAAGACTTCACCCATACATGGGTGTGTACTAACAAGTAGCTGCAGTCTTTCCTAAGAATGCGGACCTATCAATGTCGGAAGGTCCCGTACTATGTGGATCGTTGTATCAATGATTATATTTTAAACTCCAGGGTCTTATCACCTACGTCGCCCTTGTCACCCCAGGTAGCGACAGATGCCACAGCCACCACAGGCATCGCGGCAATTTTTGGCCATTATCGGTTTACAAGTACATGGCCCCCAGAGACACTCCTAAACCCCGGGTTTACCCGGACTTCCTCCCTCTTCAAGCTACACCCGGTCATGGCAGCCGCTTAACTCTAGGGTCTTATCTGGACACGACAGGCCGTGGCTTTGCCACCGACATCCGGTTCGAGGCGAGCCTCTTAATGAAGCCAGGTCCGCATCGCTCTGTCATGTCCTTCCTGCGCAGGCTGGTGTAATTATCTTGGCAAACACCAGTTTAATGTCCACTGCACATTCGTTCCAGGCTGCCATCTTCTGGGACATGTCTACTATATTAACCAGTTCGCTATTGGGCCTTCTCCCCAGTTTGGTCATACAAGCAGCCATTTACTTGGCCTACCACGGGTTACGGCGGCCCAGCGAGTTCACCCGCGGCAACCCCGCAGGCCAAGTTCTGTGTAGTTGGCTCACTGCCAACACCATTTCATCCTCCACCCTGCAGTGTCCAAAACCCAGCAATCAAGCTCCAGGATAGACATCCATCTCTATAAAGTAAACAACGTCCGGTGGCCAGTAACCATACTCGACCGCCTACTGTCACTCCTACCGGAAGACTCAAACTCTAGTCCCCTATTACTTTTTCGGGCAACCCTCGAGGGCCTGCCAGTTCATCAAACACCTGGGGGTTCTTCTACGCTGCCTACACCTCGACCCCAGTCAGCACTCCAGTCACTCTTTAGTATTGGGGCAGCCTTGGCAGCATTTCGGCATGGGTCCCAGTCCACGTCATCAAGAGACTTAGCAGGTAAAACTCTGCCTACCTCGCCCGGAATGTCCCCACTCCTTAGGTGGAAACGGCACAAGCATTCACCAAACTTGCTCAAATAAAGAAAGCCAAAACTAATAAAACCACACCCCTACCTGAATGTTTTTGCTCTCTTATTCTGGCATACCGACCAGCAGACCAAGGCACACTTTCAGGTCCATTTCATATGGTAAGTCCACACTTCCAGGTCTATTTCCGATGGTAAGTTTTATGTTAACTACAAATGTTATCTATGTCCATATCGGACATAGGGCTCCACCCATAAGTAGGAAGGCCAGTATGGTGGCCTGAATTTATGGGAGGAGCCCGGGGGGTATTTAAGCAGCCCGCTCACCTGTGGTGCTTGTCGGTTTCCTGTGCGCGATACCCATCCTCCCATCCCCATTTCAAGGCATTCATTTCATTCATTCATTTCATTCATTTCTCTCTACAGAATAATCATTTCTTAAACTAGGGTATGCCCCCTTATTCTGGCATACCGACCAGCAGACCAAGGCACACTTTCAGGTCCATTTCATATGGTAAGTCCACACTTCCAGGTCTATTTCCGATGGTAAGTTTTATGTTAACTACAAATGTTATCTATGTCCATATCGGACATAGGGCTCCACCCATAAATATATATATATATATATATATATATATATATATATATATATATATATATATATATATATATATATATATATATATATATATATACAGTGGGGATGGAAAGTGTTCAGACCCCCTTACATTTTTCACTCTTTGTTATATTGCAGCCATTTGCTTAAATCATTTAAGTTAAATTTTTTCCTCATTAATGTACACACAGCACCCCATATTGACAGAAAAACACAGAATTGTTGACATTTTTGCAAATTTATTAAAAAAGAAAAACTGAAATATCACATGGTCCTAAGTATTCAGACCCTTTGCTCAGTATTTAGTAGAAGCACCCTTTTGATCTAATACAGCCATGAGTCTTTTTGGGAAAGAGGCAACAAGTTTTTCACACCTGGATTTGGGGATCCTCTGCCATTCCTCCTTGCAGATCCTCTCCAGTTCTGTCAGGTTGGATGGTAAACGTTGGTGGACAGCCATTTTTAGGTCTCTCCAGAGATGCTCAATTGGGTTTAAGTCAGGGCTCCGGCTGGGCCATTCAAGAACAGTCACGGAGTTGTTGTGAAGCCACTCCTTCGTCATTTTATCTGTGTGCTTAGGGTCATTGTCTTGTTGGAAGGTAAACCTTCGGCCCAGTCTGAGGTCCTGAGCACTCTGGAGAAGGTTTTCGTCAAGGATATCCCTGTACTTGGCCGCATTCATCTTTCCCTTGATTGCAACCAGTCGTCCTGTCCCTGCAGATGAAACACACCCCCACAGCATGATGCTGCCACCACCATGCTTCACTGTTGGGACTGTATTGGACAGGTGATGAGCAGTGCCTGGTTTTCTCCACACATACCACTTAGAATTAAGGCCAAAAAGTTCTATCTTGGTCTCATCAGACCAGAGAATCTTATTTCTCACCATTCTTGAGTCCTTCAGGTGTTTTTTTAGCAAACTCCATGCGGGTTTTTATGTGTCTTGCACTGAGGAGAGGCTTCCGTCGGGCCACTCTGCCATAAAGCCCTGACTGGTGGAGGGCTGCAGTGATGGTTGATTTTCTACAACTTTCTCCCATCTCTCACCAAGGCTCTTCTCCCCCGATAGCTCAGTTTGGCCGGACGGCCAGCTCTAGGAAGGGTTCTGGTCATCCCAAACATCTTCCATTTAAGGATTATGGAGGCCACTGTGTTCTTAGGAACCTTAAGTGCAGCAGAAATTTTTTTTGTAACCTTGGCCAGATCTGTGCCTTGCCACAATTCTGTCTCTGAGCTCTTCAGGCAGTTCCTTTGACCTCATGATTCGCATTTGCTCTAACATGCACTGTGAGCTGTAAGGTCTTATATAGACAGGTGTGTGGCTTTCCTAATCAAGTCCAATCAGTATAATCAAACACAGCTGGACTCAAATGAAGGTGTAGAACCATCTCAAGGATGATCAGAAGAAATGGACAGCACCTTAGTTAAATATATGAGTGTCACAGCAAAGGGTCTGAATACTTAGGACCATGTGATATTTCAGTTTTTCTTTTTTAATAAATCTGCAAAAATGTCAACAATTCTGTGTTTTTCTGTCAATATGGGGTGCTGTGTGAACATTAATGAGGAAAAAATGAACTTAAATGATTTTAGCAAATGGCTGCAATATAACAAAGAGTGAAAAAATTCAAGGGGTCTGAATACTTTCCATCCCCACTGTATATACACTGTATTCAGTTTAGCTAGATCCGTTCCTGTTACTCTCTTCCTACTGACAGGCAGGCAGGTGTTTTTACAGTATTTACAGCTACCTAAAGAAAATTGCTGGTGTTCTTCTTAGTCCTATTAGCTACAGTATTTACAGTTAGTGTAGTGCGTCCTCTGCACAGTGTGCACCTAAAGCTACCTGAAGAAAATTAGTGGTGTTCTTCTGATCCTATTAGTACCGCAGGCAGCTGTAGTATTTACAAGTTAGTGTAGTGCGTCCTCTGCACAGTGTGCACCTAAAGCTACCTGAAGAAAATTTGTGGTGTTCTTCTTATCCTATTAGTACAGTACTGCAGGCAGCTGCAGTATTTACAAATTGGTGTAGTGCGTCCTCTGCACAGTGTGCACCTAAAGCTACCTGAAGAAAATTGGTGGTGTTCTTCTGATCCTATTAGTACCGCAGGCAGCTGTAGTATTTACAAGTTAGTGTAGTGTGTCCTCTGCACAGTGTGCACCTAAAGCTACCTGAAGAAAATTGGTGTTGTTCTTCTGATCCTATATTAATACCACAGGCAGGCAGCTACAGTATTTACAAGTTAGTGTAGTGCGTCCTCTGCACAGTGTGCACCTAAAGCTACCTGAAGACAATTTCTGTTGTTCTGCTCCTATTAATACCACAGACAGGCAGCTACAGTATTTACAGTTATAGATTTTTTCTGACGGATGTTGGCTCAAACTTGTTTTGCATACACACGGTCACATAAAGTTGTCGGAATTTCCGAACGCCAAGAACGCAGTGACATACACCACGTACGACGAGACTATAAAAGGGCAGTTCAATACCAAGCGCGGCACCCTTTGGGCTCCTTTTGCTAATCTCGTGTTAGTAAAAGTTTGGTGAGAGACGATTCATGCTTTTTCAGATCGTATTTCTGCTGTTCAGTTTGTGCTTGTGGGTTTGTATCTGGTCTTCTGTGCGTGCAGCGAGTTCCCATTGACTTGTCATTGTGTTCTTGTCCGTTCGTTACTGATTTTCAGGTCACTCTTCACAGGCCTTGCTGTTTTTCAGTGCGTTGTGTTACTTCGTTCTGACCAGCCGACCGTTTTCTAGACATGTTGCGTATACGTACTGCTCGTAGAGTTCGTGCTGTGCAGGGGCTTGGTGTTGGGGTCCTTACTTTGACACAAGCCCGGTCCATGAACAGGGCGAGGAGGAGTTCATGAACCAAGAATTGGTTGCTCCAGCGTGACCAATTCTGTCACATGTCTTTGCGCCTTGAGATCCGTGAGAATAATCCTGACGATTTCAGGAACTTTCTCCAGATGACGGACCCCGTATTTCACCGTTTGTTGGCTTTGCTGACCCCTTATATCAGCAGGCAGGATACCTGCATGAGGCAAGCCATCACTCCGGAGCAGAGGCTAGTCGCCACCCTGCGGTACTTGGCGACGGGGAGAAGCCTGCAGGACCTCAAGTTCTCGACAGGCATCTCCTCCCAGGCTCTGGGGATCATTATCCCAGAGACCTGTTCTGCCATCTTCTTCATGAAGACACGTGACGGTGTCGTAACGCGTAGGGATTGGCTGGAGCGATACACAGGATAGAAGCACAAGTGAGAGGGCGCTGAGAACGCCAGAACTGTTTTCTCATTACTCTGCCTGTTTTTAATGTATATCATGTAAGAGCACTACCTGGAGAAAGAATAAATATTCCCCCCTTTTTAAACGTTATCACGCTAGTGGAGCCTTCTTTTCTCTCCCTCCCCTCAATTGTTTCCTCTCCCCCACCGCTGAGACAACAAGACCGGAGGTGTATAGAGCCATGAAGGATTAAAAGAAAAGAATGCAAGGACTTCAGTGATAGCGTCTACACCAGAAATCCACAGCCCCATAATGCCTCTTTACTACAGTTTGAAGGTGAGGGCTCTGTGAGATCACACACAGGAGACACCATCAGCAGGGTCACATACTCATCATACTACATGTGCCAGTATTGATTAAAAGAATCCCTTACATGTCCACAGACTCTTTGGCTGTTATTTTTACCCCATCTATTTCTCCAGAGGACTTTATCCTATTTACCTGCACTATAATTTAGCACCAATGTGTATTTTTTGTATTCACTCTTAATTAATATGTCTATTTCATATGATTTTGGTGTTTTATGATAATATTTATTGCACCATTTGCACTCATCATTAACAATTTGTTATCAATGACCGCAGGTTATTACGGTATTCATTTTTGATAGCATTTTGATTGCACCACTTGCACTATCACCACCATTTGATACTAGTGACCACAGGAATATATTTTAAAACTGAGATAATAGGTCCTGGTAAATATAGGCTGTTTATGCCACTTGCACTATTATTGTTTTACGAATTAATTTTAAATATATAACACATTCACCTACGGGGTAAAATATACATTGGCCAATGTCTACTGTCCTAATAAGAACCCTAAAAAATATTTGATAGATATAATTAAAATACTAATGGAATTCAAGCAAGGAAAATTAATACTAGCTGGAGACTTCAACTTCAGCATGGATAATAAAATGGACAGTACCTCAAGAGTAAGGGACAAAGAGGTAAATCAACTAAAGAAATTAAAAAGAACATTATATGAACAGCAACTAATAGACCCTTGGAGAATTCAGCACCCCAGCACAAAGGACTACACATTCTACTCAACAGTACACAAAATTTACTCCAGATTGGATTACATCATGGTCGAACATAGAAACTTGGAAGAAATAGAAGAAACAAAAATAGGCATAATAACCGCCTCAGATCACAGCCCAGTAATCTTGAGAATGAAAATAAAAGGAGAAGTCCTTGAAAGGGGTCCATGGAGAATCAACGAAACTTTATTAGAAGACAGTGAGACCGAAAAAAGCATCATAGAAGAAATTAAAAGATATTTTGAAGAAAACGATACACCAGAGGTATCGAAAGCAACAATATGGGAGGCGCATAAATCTGTTATTAGGGGCAAGTTAATAGCTATAGGGGCAAGAAAAAAACAGGAAAGGAAAACAAACATGCAACAAATAATTAAAGAAATTTATGAATTGGAACGAAAACACAAAAATCAAGTAAACAACACAATCTTCGGCCTACTATCTCAAAAGAGAGAGCAATTAAAAGACTGGATGGAACAAGAAGAAAGTAAGGACTACAACAGAGTAGTACAAGAAAAATATAAATGGGGTAATAAACCAGGAAAATACCTAGCAAATCTGGTAAAAAAAAGAAGTCTTTGAATTACATTGAGAAGATCAAAAATGAAAAAGGAGAAGTGGTAAATAAAACTACAGATATAGCGATAACATTTCAAAAATACTTCAGCTCCCTTTATGCAATAAAAGGACAGGAAAGTTGGAAAGAAGCGAATACAAGAACAAAGAAGATACAAGAATATTTAAAAAAAGCAAACTTACCAAAACTAAAAATAGACCAACTAGAAGAATTGGAAAAAAATATTACGCATGAAGAGGTAAAACTGGCATTAAAGGAAACTCCCGTAGGAAAAAGCCCAGGACCAGACGGGTTTACGGTCAAATACTATAAAAAATTTGAAGAACAGCTGACTCCAAAACTATTAGAATATATGAATTCCTTAGGGGAAGATGAAGAAATAAAAAGTGAATCGTTATTAGCTCATATTACAATACTACCAAAAGAAGGGAAAGACAAAGTTAACTGCTCAAGCTACAGGCCAATAGCCCTATTGAACGCTGATACGAAGCTGTACTCCAAGATCCTGGCCACTAGGATAAAAAAACTAATCCCACTGTGGATCAACCCGGACCAAACTGGTTTTGTCCCGGGGAGAGAGGGGCGGGACAACAGCCTAAAATTATTATTGATGTTGCACAAGAAGGTGCAGAATGAGACCCCAGTTCTATTCCTGTCATTGGATGCAGAAAAAGCATTTGACAGGGTAGACTGGGGTTTCATGATGGATACATTGTGGCACTTGGGTATTGGGACAAAAATGATGAAGTGGATAACAAATTTGTATAATGGCCCGACAGCAGTCGTAAAAGTAAACGGTAGACTCTCTCCAAAAATTAAGATGCAGAATGGAACACGGCAAGGCTGTCCACTGTCTCCACTATTATATGTATTGGCTTTAGAACCACTATTAGCAACACTCCGCAATAACAAAGAGGTAGAAGGAGCGAAACTAGGAGGAAAAGAGCATAAGATCGCTGCCTACGCGGACGACATCTTGATGTACAGTGCCTTGCGAAAGTATTCGGCCCCCTTGAACTTTTCAACCTTTTGCCACATTTCAGGCTTCAAACATAAAGATATAAAATTTTTATTTCTTGTGAAGAATCACCAACAAGTGGGACACAATTGTGAAGTGGAACGAAATCTATTGGATTGTTGAAACTTTTTTAACTAATAAAAAAATGAAAAGTGAGGCGTGCAAAATTATTCGGCCCCCTTGCGTTAATACTTTGTAGAGCCACCTTTTGCTGCGATTACAGCTGCAAGTCGCTTGGGGTATGTCTCTATCAGTTTTGCACATCGAGAGACTGAAATTCTTGCCCATTCTTCCTTGCAAAACAGCTCGAGCTCAGTGAGGTTGGATGGAGAGCGTTTGTGAACAGCAGTTTTCAGCTCTTTCCACAGATTCTCGATTGGATTCAGGTCTGGACTTTGACTTGGCCATTCTAACACCTGGATACGTTTATTTGTGAACCATTCCTTTGTAGATTTTGCTGTATGTTTGGGATCATTGTCTTGTTGGAAGATAAATCTCCGTCCCAGTTTCAGGTCTTTTGCAGACTCCAACATGTTTTTATCCAGAATGGTCCTTTATTTGGCTGCATCCATCTTCCCCTCAATTTTAACCATCTTCCCTGTCCCTGAGGAAGAAAAGCAGGCCCAAACCATGATGCTGCCACCACCATGTTTGACAGTGGGGATGGTGTGTTGAGTGTGATGAGCTGTGTTGCTTTTACGCCAAACATATCGTTTTGCACTGTGGCCAAAAAGTTTGATTTTGGTTTCATCGGACCAGAGCACCTTCTTCCACATGTTTGGTGTGTCTCCCAGGTGGCTTGTGGCAAACTTTAGACGAGACTTTTTATGGATATCTTTGAGAAATGGCTTTCTTCTTGCCACTCTTCCATAAAGGCCAGATTTGTGCAGTGTACGACTGATTGTTGTCCTATGGACAGACTATCCCACCTCAGCTGTAGTTCTCTGCAGTTCATCCAGAGTGATCATGGGCCTCTTGGCTGCATCTCTGATCAGTCTCCTCCTTGTCTGAGCTGAAAGTTTAGAGGGACAGCCAGGTCTTGGTAGATTTGCAGTGGTCTGATACTCCTTCCATTTCAAAATGATCGCTTGCACAGTGCTCCTTGGGATGTTTAAAGCTTGGGAAATCTTTTTGTATCCAAATCCGGCTTTAAACTTCTCCACAACAGTATTACGGACCTGCCTGGTGTGTTCCTTGGTCTTCATGATGCTCTCTGCGCTTTCAACAGAACCCTGAGACTATCACAAAGCAGGTGCATTTATACAGAGACTTGATTACACACAGGTGGATTCTATTTATCACCATCAGTCATTTAGGACAACATTGGATCATTCAGAGATCCTCGCTGAACTTCTGGAGTGAGTTTTCTGCACTGAAAGTAAAGGGGCCGAATAATTTTGCACGCACCACTTTTCAGTTTTTTAATTGCTAAAAAAGTTTAAAATATTCTATAGATTTCGTTCCACTTCACAATTGTGTCCCACTTGTTGGTGATTCTTCACAAAAAATTAAAATTTTATATCTTTATGTTTGAAGCCTGAAATGTGGCAAAAGGTTGAAAAGTTCAAGGGGGCCGAATACTTTTGCAAGGCACTGTACGTATCCAACCCAAGAGTGTCACTCCCAAACATACTGAAAGAAATTAAAAAATACGGAGAACTGTCAAACTTCAAAATTAATCCAATAAAAACGGAAATATTAAACATAGGTCTAGAGAAAAAGGAAGTTCAGTTTTTAAAAAAAGAATTCCCATTCACTTGGGAAAAAGAAATAAATTACCTTGGAATTAAAATAACTCCTAGAGTCGAAAAAATTTATCAGGCAAACTTTATTCCACTGATCAATGAGGTCAAAGAAGAAATGAAAAAGTTAAGAATACAGCCACTTTCATGGATTGGAAGAATAAATATGTTTAAGATGACGATATTACCTAAAATAAACTACAGATTACAGATGTTACCAGTAAAAATCCCGCAGAGCTTTTTTAAAATAATTAAAACAATCCTGCTAAAATACATATGGCTTAATAAAAAAACCAAGAATTAAATACACGCTGATCACAAGGAAAAAGGAGCATGGGGGTCTTGCCATCCCAGATATAAGTAGGTACTATAAAGCCATAGTTTTAACACGAATGTTAGAGTGGACAAATGAGAAAAATGAAAAAAAATGGGTGGAAATGGAAAACACAATAAGTGGAGCCACACTACATAAGAATATTTGGATTCCACGGAAATATAGAATATTGGACACCGACACGCATGAAATAACAAAAAATTTATTTAAAATTTGGGACACCATTCACTTAAAGAATGAATGGAAATATAATTCACCACTATTAGCACTCACAGGATCGAATCTCTTCACCCCTGGGAGGGAAATATTTGAAATCCAAGGAATAGGTAACCCACGACTGAAAGATATCACTAGAAATGGCAAAATAAAAACACGAGTAGAAATAGAGGAAAGGAATGGATGGAAGATGAATGAATGGAATTATACTCAAATAAGGCACCTAGTAAGCACAATACCACACCCACTGAGAGATGAAACAAAATTAACTGCACTGGAAAAGCTATGTAGCAATGAAACACCATTAAAAAACGGAACATCAAAAATTTATAGTATACTGACAGATTTGGAAGCACAAGAAAGACCAGAATATATAAATCAATGGGAAAAAGAAATGAAGTTAAAAATAGATAACCAAAAAGTGGAAAAAATGATAGAAATGGGATATAATAAGGCTTGGGACATGAAGACCATAGAAATGAATTATAAAGTAGTATCAAGATGGTATATGACCCCAGTAAGAATACACAGATTCCATCAAGATAGAACCTCCTTGTGTTGGAGAAAATGTGGCCAAATAGCAACGATCACACACATATGGTGGGAATGCCCAATAATAATGGAGTACTGGAAGGAAGTGTTAAATAACATAAAGGAAATAACTGGAGAAGAAATAGAACAAAATATTTGGACTTGCCTCTTCCATATCTACAATAAACCTAAGAAACAATATAGAAAATCAATAATACCTAACCTCCTGAATGCGGCCAAGGCCTTAATTCCCAAGAATTGGCAAAAAAGTGGAAAACCAGACATTAGAAACTGGCTAAAGGAAATAGATTATCACTACAAAATGGAAGGAGGAGAGAAAGGGGATAATAGTAGATGGGAAAGTTGGAAAAACTACAAAGTCTCGGATATTTATTTAGATAGGATAAAAGAAAGAACAGGTGCAGAGCCAAGTGGATAAATAAATAACATAAAGGAACGGACCAGACACAGGGGAGGGGGAGGGGGGCGGGGGGAAATAAGAGGGACTGAGAGAGACTAAGATAATAATAGGGTTTATAATTATAGAAGGCGTTTTGTCGCCGGTTTTTAAAAATATTTAAGAATATCCTAGAAGGGAAAAATAATAAAGATGTGACGGAAACAATCCACAATGATGTGAAAAAGGAGAAGAGATAAAGTTTGACACATAAAGTTGAAATAATGTCTCTCGGAAA